>JACGCM010001629.1:0-600000 GCA_014058105.1 Kingdonia uniflora
TTGATATTTTTTCAATAAGCATCATTGATGGTGTTAATGAATGATTTTCTCATTTAGTTGGTGCTGATTTTTAAGTGCTTCTATGATAGCAATTTAGTGTTTTCAGTACAATTTATATTAAGGATTCATAATTACCATTTGAAGTGCAAAAGCAACCCAAAGACTTTACTATACGGGCAATGGGTGTGAAAGAAATTACTCTTTTTCACTTAAAGAGTCATCTGCTAAGGATGGTATGTTTTCATGAATTTTCTCTCTTATTATACCATTAGAGTATGCTTGTCCTGATAACAATTTCTAAATGGGAAAGTTAGCCTTTGTCCATGAATAGTCTTTTCGCATATGACATGCTTACTCTGAACAACCCAAAGCTAATAATAACATAAACTGGGTTTAGTTACCCAAAATGGATCTATGGAAAGAGTGAATATCGATTAAAAATCACCTTATTCTGATTTTTGGCTTTGAAATGAAGGAAACTCGGTTCCTGCCTTTGGATAGCCCAAAATGGATCCATGGCACGTGCTGCTTTTCTGACAAGGTGCAAGGCTAACTCAAAGGCAACTCTTGGTACCTATAAGGGAGATGCTGGAAAGGGAGAAGGCACTTCTGAGAGCCTTCATGTGAAGGATTACAAGTACTGATGTAAGTTTTATGATGTTTTAGCTAAAACTATTTAACAAAGAAGGCTTTATTATGGATTAATGTCTTCTCCGCGGAGAGTCTATTAGGAAAACTCTAAATTCAATAAATTCAGATGTTGTGTTCGTGGTACTTTAACTATTGTTGCTCCATTTTTTATTGTAGGAGAAAATGTGTACCCCATGGGCATTCAGAAGGCTAATGAGATGGCGAGTAGGAGAATGGACATCCAACGCTTTTGACCCTTTAGGTAAGATAATATATAAACCACTTGAAAATTGTGTGTTGCACTAACAGATGAAGAACTATCTAGGAATGATTTGATTGTGTAGCAAGAAGGCAGCCTTTTTACTTGAAAACCTGCAAATACCAACCATGGTTGTTATTGGTGCTAAAACTATGATACATGTGAAAGGAAAAGAGGAAATACAAAACTATTTTGACAGATGTCATTGTGGAGGTTGTCCACGCTGAGTCAAAATCAAATGTCATTAGGGTATATTCTTAAGGAGACTGATAAAGAGAAATTTTGGAGTTTTACTGCTAAATATTCGAAACAAACAGAAGCACTTTAATCTCCATTTTAATGATGTAATGAACGGATTTTTGTAATTGTTTGTGGTTTAAGGATGAGATAGAGCTTGCAAATGTTCAGAAAGTTGTGCTTTTGACCTCTTCTGCTATGGAAAATTTTGAATCCCCAGTGCTTAATGCTAACATATGTTACATGTCTTCATTGTCCCTTGCTCTATTAGTGGATGACACCAAGAAGGGAATACTTGAAGCTCTTAAACTGAAGGTAGAAACTGTGGGCATTTGTTTCCCTCCAATCTCTCAAAGTGGACAGAAGTTGGTTGAAATGCAGGAAAGCATATGTGCAAATGCATCCTCCTTTGACTTGCCTTACGGTCTTCTTAGTACTTGCACTTCTGAAGCAAAAAAAGTGTATTGACATAGCTATTGTAAGAAAAGAAGTTGAAAAATCAAACGAGAAGATTATAAACCCGAATAATTATGCTATTCTTAGAGGTATTGTAATTTGTATGGATATATTTTCTTTTGATTTTTTTTCTTTGTGATGTCATGCTCCATTTATTTGATGTATATGTATTCCAGTTTTCATTATTCTTATTGTTATGGAAACCAGGCTCACCAAACACTGAGTTGTCATGGTTTCTGTAGAAGACAGTACGAGATCTATATCTCATTAAGCAGAGATCAGAACTTAGATAGTTCGCGCTCTAAAAGTAAATAATAAGACAGTTGTTCATGTTGATGAAGCTTATATTATTTGCACTGTTGCACATTAATTCCCTTTTGAATCTTATTGTGAAGGGTCAGAATATCAATGTTGGTCTTACTAAGTTGGACAATAAGCTTTCCCTAAGAGCAGGCGTTGCACGGGCAATCTTGCATTACTCGGCTCTTCTCTTCTATCAATGAATGTCCATAAATATTATTGATAATCTTCATCATCATCTGTGTTCTATAATATCCGAAACAATCATGCCAAATCCTAAACATTTTCTCTTACAATAGAAAAAAGTTAATAATTGCATATGTTTCGACATGCCTAAAGTTATGAAATAAAGCCCTAAGTCATACATTGGACACCGTTCCAATATGATTTTTTTAACCTTTAGGTGAATAAGTAATGCACAGAATTTGACTGTCATTGACCACTATCGTTTTTACTTGATAACTGTTATTATTTATGTCCCTAAAACTGAGTAAATTCTCAAAGGATTTACTACCGTACAAAGTGGTCGTCGAAATAATTTTTTATCTCATTGTCTTCATCTTTTCTTCTCATTTTCTTATGTTGTTTTCTCTTGCATACTTCATACTAGATTATTTTGATGGGTTGTAATGCTGAAGGCACATTTTATCTAAAAATTGTATTGTTATTAAAAAGAACGTTAATCCATCAACCACAAGAATTTAGTTTTTGCGTCAAAAGATTTGGACTTACACGAAAAGTTGGATTCCCTGAAATATGATTGAGCTTTATAAGATTTTCGACATTTATTTGCCTTTGAAACCTTCCGAAGGCACGACGTGTTCATCGTGGCGAGCCACGGGTAGTACTAGTATAACAATATACATCGATAAAAAGCCAAGTAAATTAAGTACTATATTCTCACCAAAATAACTGCTTTAATATTATCTACTGTGATTGGGAAATCAAGATCACTAGCATCTTGAACACTGAGAAGTACATTTACCAGATCCTTGTCCGATTCACTGGTATTTGTCCCCATCTTGTTTTCTTTGTGTTCTTTGATAATGGTGTTAAGAATCCTATCGATCTCTCGTTGTAACATCTTTATCTTGGCCCTTGCTCCACTAATCACATGGAGGTACTTTATTGAAGGAAATAAATCAACCAAATGAAAACCAGTTGTAAAAGTAAGCACTTGCTTCATCGCCGATAGGAATTCATGTTTATCTTTGCATTTCTAACCAAAATTTGCCCTCGCAGTTATATCATTTGTTAATGAGAAAATTTCTTACTGAGGTTGCCAGGCATAAATCCAGCTCCAGCTCTAGAGATTGATAGGGAAATATTTCTAATGAGATTCAAAACTTCTTCCTCTCTCAGTAATCTAAATGACTGGACTCGCTTTGTACTTAAAATCTCCAAAATGCAAAATTTTTGCAACTGTCTCCACTAAGCACCATAGGAAGCAAAAGCCATATTTGTACAATTATAGGTAATCATCTCCACAGTAAGAGGTGCAGGCCTATCTACAAATATGAGATCGCGTATCTTCATAACCTCTTCGGCCATCTTTGGCGAAGAGATGACAATAGTAGAAACCTTACCAAGTTTTAAGTGCATAAGAGGCCCATATTCTTGGCCAAGTCTTTAAGGGTCTGATAGGGTAGGCCACACATCAACTGGTGCACGATCCCTATGATAGGTAGCTTCCATGGTCCAGAAGGCAACTGAGCCTTCTTTCCTCCTTTCTTCATGAAGATAAATAAGAATAAAAGGATCACAAAATTGAAGATAAAGAAGAGTTGGAACTCCATGTTGATTGCAAATGGAAGAAAGATAGTTTGGGTACTTTGATTTGCTACAAAGTTTAATTTGTAATGTTGGGAAATAGAGTTGATTCTTCTTGGTATTTACTCAATTCAGTTTAGTATGCACCATCTTGTGTCACTTATTTGAAAACTATACCCAACGTGTGTCGGAATACTCAATTATTTTTAGAGATTGTTAGACTTTCGTCCCACATACATTTATTTGAAAACTATTCCACCTAAAAAGACTATTATCCAACATACATTTATTTGAAAACTATATCGTAATACCCAATTATTTTTAGAAATTGTTAGATTTTGGTCCCATATACATTTATTTGAAAACTATTCCAAAATCTTTAGACTATTATCCCACACATACGTTTATTTGAAAACTATATCGGAATTCCCAATTATTTTTAGAGATTGTTAGACTTTGATCCCACATACATTTATTTGAAAACTATTCCAACTAAAGATTTTTAGACTACGATTCCTACATAAATTTATTTGAAAACTATATCAGAATACCCAATTATTTTTATTTTTCAGAAATTATGAGAATAAATACTAGTTTTTGTCATCTTTACAAAATCGATAATTTTGCAAGCCTCTTCCAAAATCGATACTAAAATTAACAAATCGATAATGGTCCCACCTACTACCCCCCAGCTAGCACCCTATTCTCTAACATTAAATGTTGATGGATAGTCTAATCTACTATAGTAATAAATCTACCAACTCACAAAGATTACTGAACAAATGACAAAGCTATTACAAAACAAGTACAAAGATACCCAAATGAATGACAAAGTTTTCTTAAAAAAAATGATAAATAATATAAAAAAAATGAGAAACTATCCGTACAGAAGTTGTTGAGTAGTCTAATCTGCTACAGTAATAAGAGGGAAGATTCCCCCCAAAATACACTACCAACCTTAAAAAAAATCAAAGCTTCTTCTTCTTCTTCTTCTTCTTATTCTTCAACAACAAAGCTTCTACAAAAATCAAAGCAGATTCTTCTTGATGTACTGTTTGTCTTCTTCATGTACCAAGTCTTCAAACTATCATTGTGCATTCGCTAAAGTCCTCACACATAAGTCATTGGGGAGAAAAAAAATTGTTGTTATCCTAGGTTATTCTCATTGCTAAAGACCGTTGTTATCCTTCTCTCCGATCGTTGAAGTAATCGTTGCAGTAAATATCATCTCTAACTCTGTATCCATCATCTCTAACTGTGCATCCGCATCATGATTTGACGGTTTTTTTCTTAAGAAAAATGTTATGCAAGACGATACACTTTGTACATAATCATTTTTCTTTTGCTAATTTATCATTTATCTTATGTTACTTTATTATTATTATTTGCCAATTTTCTTGTGTCATTTTTAGCATTTATTATCTACTATTATATCACCGGAATTGTTCATTGATATCATTTATTTCGGGATTCCTATTATTTGTTCGAGGGATTGTTACAGTTGAGTTTTATATCATTTGTCGTTTGCTTCGTTATCAATTTTATTGTCGTTTATCGTCTTTGTTTATGCTACTTTAACACTGGAATTGTTTATTTATATCATTTGTTTCAGGGATTGATGGAGTTCAGTTTTATACCATTGTTCATTTTGGGGGGATATCGTATGTCCAAAGATCGAATCAATCGTTAGTTATGTTAGAAGTAGTACGAAACTTACCTCACTAAGAACGTATTCGTCATATAAAAATTTTGTTACACTCGTTGAAGAAATAAGCAAAATTCGTCGTGAGGACTGTAAGTTGTACAACTTCGTCCATGGTTGTGCATGCGCAATTTCATTAGTCCAGGACTTTACCGTAATGATCAATATGCACAAAAGCAATCCCGACACACCCTTTCACAAATAAATTGCTAATAAGCTTAAGGTACCTTCCCAGAACTCCCAAAACTTTATTTATGATTTCTATTCTTCGGGCAAAGGGTTGTCCACCGCCAAAGATACTAGTTCAGGTAAAGGGTTGTCCACCACCAAAGCGGGGGGACCTTTGCGTCATAACTCATTTCTTGATACTGAACCTGAATACAGGGGTTACCCTGAAATAAATGACAGAGGGTTTGGTCCATGTAGGTTTGGACCTTTAGTGGATGATGATGATGTTCCTCAATCAAATGATTCTTTTAAAACTATCCGTACTGATGTCACTATAAAAAAAATTTATTAGGGACCAGATATTATAGACAGAGTAAAATTTGTCTCTAATAATATCACTTTTTGGACGGTTTTGATTCCGTCCCTTATTATTTTTGTTTTTGGGACAGAAAAACTCATCCCGTCCTTAATAGTATAAGTTTAGGGATAGTTGGACATACCCGTCCCTAATTGTATAAGTTTAGGGATGGTGGGATATGGCCGTCCCTATAGGTTATGTTTAGGGACTGCAGGAAAAAGTTTCAACTCAATTTTGTATACTCAATCACCGCAAAAACAAAAAAATAAAAGTTTTAACTTAATTTTATCTACTCAATTTCTCCTCGTGCAGTCCTTCCGCAGTCCTTTTTCGTACCAACTCAACTCAATATCTCTTCACCGCAATCCTTATCCCTCAACTCTTTCTGATGGCTCAAACTTCTCAAAACCCCAATACACAATCTGATTTGTTGGTTGTTGCTCTCGGGTTTGCTGATTTGTTATTATCTATTGCTAATCTCTTTTACTGTTCTCGGGGTTGCTTATTTGTTGATCCTGATTGTTGATCTCTATTGTTGCTCCTATAAGTTTTTCGATTTCAAACCTTTTTTTTTCCTTCTAGAATTGTTAGGTTTAATGTGTAGTATTCCATTTTTCTGTTGCGATTGAACAATTCCTTTCTCATGATAGTTGATTCCTAAAATCGGTTACATATGTTAGATGACTTTTAGTAATTTTTCTCACGATAGTAACAGCAAGACTCGTTGCGAACTACATCAAGTACAAAGTTCCTTAATCCAAGAGAAGGAGGGGTATTTTTTACAACGATCCTTGTAGGATTTAACTTCCCATATGTCTCTACAAAAAACCCGCAGAATAGTAGTTTTATCAGTAAGTGTTGCAATTTTCTAAAAGGTGTGTATTTATCTCAACGGAAGATTCTCCACTAGTAAAGAAACCGGGGACAAATAGTAATTCGAAACAAAGAGCAGTTTCAGATCTATCTATACACCTAAAGGAATAATTCATCAGCCACTTCTCGATCTCAGCCGTTCGTTACCTATCTCTAGTGAGTGCAAGATTATTTAGGCCGCTCGGATCTTTTTTATTCTTTAAAATTAAGTCCCAGCCGTCGGATCCCACAAGAAATTTTAAAGTTAGTTCAAACTTCAAAACTGACAAATTATCTACCGATTTAGCCTATATTTTCAGTCAACCCTTTTAGAATTTTTGCCTAAAATGCCAAATCGTAAGGCAAAATTCTCGTTCATCGCTACTCTCTCCCCCAAACCCTAAGTCTACAAGAGTTGGGAATCCCTGCTCTCAATCTTCGACTACTAAATCACCCTACATCTTCATTTTCTCTCTTCTCAACTCTCCCCAATCTACAAACATCGGCCCTTTTGTCCCAAACCTAAAAGGTTTGTTCAATTCATACTCCCAATCAACCCTAATTTGTTAAAATCTTGCGATATCAATGACGAAGAAAATCTCTTAAGGAATCGAAGACTTCGAGTAAAATTTCATTTGGGAGTTCTTTCTTTTCCAGTATTGGTGCCCCCAAAAGCTCTCTTGGGTTTGGGGTTACTCTTTCTGCATTGAGGTCATGTCAGAGATCGATTGCCAAAGCTAATGTACCCATATTGAGTTCGATTGGGGTCGATTCAGTGAAGCAAAGTGATGTTGATACTGAGGGTTTGGGGGTATGTAAATTACGAGAGTAATAGTGGTAATTATAATGGGTTAACTACGATGTCGACGAGTATAGTTAAACCAGTTGTATAGGGTAATGAGGATTATGAGAATCATGCAACTTAGAGTAGTAGTTGCGGTAATTATTGCAACTATGATGGATCAATGGTAGCAATGTCATATCCCACGATGATGTATGCGTGAGAGAGTAGTGTAGTGGTTGAAAATGTAGTAAACATGTCGGGGATTGGGAAGAGGAGGAAGGATGTGATTCCGGATGACATAGTTGAGGTGAAGCAGGACGAGTTGATAAAAAATAGATCAAAAGAGGATCATGCCAAGCTTACAGGAATTGCTTTTGAGCCCTCTTAATAAGTACTTCACTTCCGTTTTATGTTGTAATTCTACATATATATATATATATATATATATATATATATATATATATATATATATATATATATATATATTCTTCTTAAAGTTTCATCAGATCTTTACTATCGTTGTTCCAGACTTGTTATGCACAAATAAATTCAACAATAAGATATTTTAAGCGATTGAACAATTGCCTAGAATGTTAAAACTGTATATACTAACATACCCACTCTTTCAACATGTAATGCGTAGATAAACAAAGTATCTTTGCTAGTCCATATCGAGATTCTGCATACAAATGAAATGAGCATAAATCATGTAAAAAAAATTCAACTTAAATACTGAAATATATGCATTTTTAAAATTTCCCAAAATAATGGCCATAAGTTTAAACTGCTTCTTTTCTTGTCCAATATTTCTCAAAATTTGATAGTTCTGCCTGAAATTTAGCTACATTTCCAAACTTTTATTTCTTTAGGGTCCCCAATATCTTCTGAAATTAAAAATTTAAACCTTGGGTAAAAAACGTGTATGATGAGCATATTTGGATCCACGATGCGATGGGGATGCAATTAGTGGCCATAATACAACTGTACAATTACTTAGACTACTCCGTAGGGAAAACTTAAAATTTAAATGGGGCACCTAATCCAGGACCACATAAACCCACAATTTTTACATTTAGAATTGCTTAATGAAAACTTAAACCTGTATGTCTATATATAATTAGTATTAGTAAGGAACATATATTTTCGTAGGGAGACATATTTTTGCGGTGAGAAAATAAAAAATGGAAAGATATCCAGGAGAGTTTTGTTTGGTTGAAGAGGGTCATTTATGGTCTGATCCTTTTAGAGGACGTCCTCTCAACCAAAATTAGGAGCACTCCAGCTAGTATGGTAGGAGCACGCTCCCGCTAGCCACGAAGTGGAAGGTCGTTGGACGGCCTCTCTACCAAAATTAAAAGCACTCCAGCTAGCATTGACCGCTCAGGTCGTCATACGAGCTCCCTGCTAGCGACAAGCACGTCTCGGGCGGGTACTCGCCCAATGACCCTAAAGACACGTGAGCAGGAGCATTGTTAGGTCAAACCCTAAGAGAGGACTTTTCGGGAGAACTGCCTTCCCCATCAAAGAAACCCGAATAGCCTAAGAGGAAGAAGAAACCCGGAGAGAGTCGAGTGGTGCCCTCCTCCAGTGAGGTGTGTCAAGCCCAAAACTAATTATTACGTATTGTCATCCCGGAGAGGAATCTTGGGACTACAATTGGCGTCGTCTGCGTTTTGTGACTAAATGATCTCTACCAGCAGCAACGGTCTCCACTGAGACTACCACTAGGAGCAGATTTTGGCAAAGATGAGAGTTGCCCTCTCTCTGGAGACCACCACTAGGAACAGATTTTGGTAGAGATGAGAGCTGCCTTTTCTCCGGAGACCACCACTAGGAGCAAATTTTGGCAGAGATGAGAGCTGCCCTCTCTCCGACGACCACCACAAGGAACAGGTTATGGTAGAGATGAGAGCTACCCTCTCCCCAAGACCACCACTAAGAGCAGGTTATGGCATAAATGAGAGTTGCCCACTCCATTGAGACCACCACTAGGAGCAGATTTTGGCAAAGATGAGAGCTGCCCTCTCTCTGGATACCACCACTAGGAGCAGATTTTGGCAGTAATGAGAGTTGCCCTCTCCCCAAGACCACCACTAAGAGCAGGTTATGGCAGAGATGAGAATTGCCCTCTCCACAAAGACCACCACTGGGAGAAGATTTTGGAAAAGATAAGAGCTACCCTCTCTCTGGAGACCACCACTAGGAGCAGATATTGGCAGAGATGAGAGTTGCCCTCTCTCTGGAGACCACCACTAGGAGCAGATATTGCCAGAGATGAGAGTTGCCCTCTCTCCGGAGACCACCACTAGGAGTAGATTTTGGAAGAGATGAGAGCTACCCTTTCTCTAAAGACCACCAGTAGGAACAGGTTATGGTGGAGATGAGAGTTTCCCTCTCCCCATGACCACCACTAAAAGCAAGTTATGGCATAGATGAGAGTTGCCCTCTCTCCGGAGACAACCGTGTACTAGGAGCAGATTTTGGCAGAGATGAGAGCTGCCATTTCTTCGAAGACTACCACTAGGAGCAGGTTATGGTGGAGATGAGAGTTGCCCTCTCCCCAACACCACCACTAAGAGAAGGTAATGAGCCCTTGCTCTCAATCGAGCCCCTTGCACTCATATGAGCCCATACTCTCATATGGGCCCTTACTCTCATATGAGCCCCTTGCTCTTGCGATGAACCCCGTACTTTCATATGAGCCCTTACTAAAATAATGAGCCCATGCTCTCATATGATCCCTTGCTCAGTTAACGAGCCTATGCTCTCATATGAGCCATTTCTCATGTAACAACCCCATGCTCTCATATGAGCCCTTGCCCATGTAACGAGCTCATGCTCTCAATCGAGCCCCTTGCTCTCATATGAGCCCTTGCTCATGTAACAAGCCCATGCTCTCAATCGAGCCTTATGTTCTCATATGATCCCCTGCTCATGTAGCAAGCTTATACTCTCATATGAGCCCTTGCTCAAATAATGAGCCCATGCTCTAATATGAGCCCCTGTTCATGTAACGAGCCCATGCTCTCAATCGAGCCCCTTGCACTCATATGAGCCCTTGCTCAAATAACGAGCCCTTACTCTCATATGAGCCCTTGTTCATATAAAGAGCCCATACTCTCATATATGCCCTTGCTCATGTAACAAGCCCATACTCTCAATTGAGCCTCTTGCTCTCATATGAGCCCTTACTCAAATAGTGAGCCTTTGCTCTCATATGAGCCTTTGCTCATGTAGCGAGCCCATGCTCTCATATGAGCCCTTGATCATGTAATGAGCTCATTCTCTCAATTGGGCCCCTTGCTCTCATATGAGCCATTGCTCATGTAACGAGCCCATGCTCTCAATCGAGCCCTAAGTTCTCATATCAGCCATTTCTCAAGTAACGAGCCCATGCTCTCAATCGAGCCCCTTGCTCTCAATCGAGCCCCTTGCTCTTATATGAGCCCTTGCCTCATATAAGCCCTTGCTCAAATAATGATCCCTTGCTCTCATACGAGCCCTTGCTCATAGTACAAGCCCATGCTCTTAATCGAACCCCTTGTTCTTAATTGAGACCCTTACACTCATATATACCCTTGCTCTTACGATGAGCCTCGTACTCTCATATGAGCCATTTCTCTTAATCGAGCCCTTACACTCATATGAGCCCTTACTCTCATATAAGCCCTTGCTCAAATAATGAGCCCTTGCTCTCATATGAGCCCTTGTTCATGTAGCGAGCCTATGCTCTCATATGAACCTTTGCTCATGTAACGATCATGTACTCTCAATCGAGTCCCTTGCTCTTTAATGAGCCCTTGCTTAAATAATGAGCCATCCTCGCAACGATGAGAGTCATTTTTTGAAGGAAAAATGCACTCATATGACTGGGGGAGTTCTTGAAGTAGGATACCCTCCCAAAGACAAGGATCATTTTTTTGAAGAAAAAATGCACTCACATGACTGGGGGCGTCCTTGAAGTAGGTCATCCTCACAATGACGAGAGTCATTTTTTGAAGGAAAAATGTACTCACATGACTGGAGGCGTCCTTGAAGTAGGCCATTCTCGCAACGATGAGAGTCATTTTTTAAAGGAAAAATGCACTCACATGACTGGGGGCTTCCTTGAAGTAGGATGCCCTCCCAAAGATAAGGGTCATTTTTTGAAGAACAAACGCACTCACATGACTGGGAGAGTCCCTGAAGTAGGCCATTCTCGCAACGATGAGAGTCATTTTTTAAAGGAAAAATGCACTCACATGACTGGGGGCTTCCTTGAAGTAGATCGTCCTCATAACGACGAGGGTCATTTTTTGAAAAAAAAAATGTACTCACATGACTGGGGGCATCCTTAAATTAGTCCGTCTTCGTAATGGCAAGAGTCATTTTAAAAAAAAAATGTACTCACATGACTGAGGACATCCTTGAAGTAGGCCGTCCTCGCAAAGACAAGGGTCCTTTTTTAAAGAAAAAATGCACTCACGTGACTGGGGGCGTTCTGAAAGTAGGACGTCTTTGCTACTACGTAATTTGTTTTTGAAGTAAAAACGCACTCCCCATACTGAGGGTATTCCTGATGTAGGACGACTAAGTAAGGAAGTTCCACGAGGACTACTTAAAAATTTTATGTGGCACTTCGCGCCTAAGTATACTGCTATGGTCGTTAGGTCGGCCACGACTACTTAGTCCTACAAGGACTACTTAAAAATTTTGTGTTGAGCACTTTGCGCCTAAGTATAATGTTACGGTCGCTAAGGTGACCACGACTACTTAGTCCTACGAGGACTTTTAAAATTGTGGGGAGCTCCGAAAAGTTCCCAAGTACTTTCTCATATGGTCGTTACAATGTCCAACGAGGACTACTAAAAAATTGTTGGTTTGAAAATGATTTGACGTAAAAAAGTTGAATCGAAGTGTTGCATTTCTTTGGGCAGGGACGAATTGTCCACTTTTGTCGGCCCACAGCGTATTGGATATCACTAGGGTGGATCATGACAAGTCAATGATTATATGAAAATGATACGAGTTATCACGAAGAGTAGTCCCATGAGAACACACTCCATAAGGATGTGTAAGTGGAGATTGCCTATTTTATTTAAGTAAATTTTTACGTAAAAATGAAATACAAGTTTAAGGCATTTTTCATTGAACAACAAATTGTATACAAAGATAGGACGTAAAAAATGATCCTCTAAATGTTAATAACATTAGTTGATGCTATGTACTCCATATAAACATTAAATATTATGCTCGTTCCCAAAGAGCACAACTACGAGCTGCCTAGCTAGAATAGCATGTGGTCACGCATAAAGAGTCAGCCCAGAAAGAGTAAGTGGTGCCCTACTCTGGTGAGACATTTCAATCCCCAAACACAATAATAATGATTGTGGCCCTCAAATATTATAAGCAAAATATGCCTGTTAGCAGACGTTTTGACCGCCCAACGAGACCCACACTCACATGCTATAAAAGAGCCTGGTCACGAAGAGGCCCATGTTTGTTGGCCAGTGAATTGACAGAACTAAGTCACGCTCATTTTTTTTTACTCATTAGACTTTAAGGGTGACACAGCTCATCCTCGTCACGAGCAAGAGCTGAGGGGGGTGATTGCAGGAGCACGCTCCCGCTAGCCACGAGGTGGAAGGTCACTGAACGACATCTCTACCAAAACTAGGAGCACTCCAGCTACCGTTGTAGGAGCGCGTTCCCGCTAGTCACAAGGTGAAAGGTCACTGAATGGCCTCTCAGCCAAAATTAGGAGCACTCCAGCAAGCATAGTAAGAGCACGTTCCCGCAAGCCACGAGGTGGAAGGTCGCTGGACGGCCTCTCTACCAAAATTAGGAGCACTCCAGCTAGCATCGACCGTTCAAGTCGTCATACGAGCTCCCTACTAGCGGCGAGCACGTCTCGGGCGGGTACTCGCCCAACGACCCTAAAGACATGTGATCAAGAGAACTATTAGGTCAAACCCTCCCTATAAATAGATAGGGAAGGAAACCTAAGAGAGGACTTTTCGGGAGAACCACCTCCTCCATCAAAGAAACCCGATAGCCTAAGAGGAAGAAGAGACCCGGAAAGAGTCGAGTGGTGCCCTCCTACGGTGAGACGTGTTAAGCCCAAAACTAATTATTACGTATTGTCATCCTAGAGAGGAATCTTGGGACTACAGTAATTTCCAAGAAGCTTTGGATTGGAACCTCTTGTCACCTTTGCCTTTTAATATTGAGACGATGTTTCATGAATCCCTCCCTTTCCCGGTCTAATATTGTAGAAGGATAAATGAACATGGGATCCAAAATCCTAAGATCTCTGGCAGGTAGGAAACAATGTCTCATTAAAGTAGCCTTGTCAAGTTCCAAATCATTGAATTGCCATTATCATCAATCCTTATCCAAGACAGGCTAGCTTGACCTCATTTTTTTTCCATTTAATGAATCAAACCCCTAAATGAGAGAACTCGCATTCCCAATTGTGTCAAATCTTGTAAAATTAGAAGAAATTGGGTCAGGAAGACCATGAGGAAGAAAGGATCCCTTCATGTTGCCATTCAATATCTTCCTTTATCGAAGGGAACTCTACTGTACATAATACATTAGCTAAAATGAATCCAAGTCATTACTCTTCTTCAACCAGGTCACCAATTGGTTAGAGTAGCCCAAAATGTAAATGATCAGTACAAGACTCCTAATTTTCATCTAAGCCGCGTCGATCTGAAATGAAAAACCTGTTGAGTTACATTAGGAGTTGTTGCTATTTTAAGAAGAGTTGAAGAGTTTTGTAGTTTAGATAGTATGCCCACTAACTTTTGTTGGAAAGTTCACAATGCTGTTAGCCCCCATAATAATTTCAAATACGACTTTTTCCACATTATTTTTTCTTTGTTTATAACGGCTACACCTCATTTCTGGAGTTTTACTTCTCTTTTCCTTATACCACTAAAAATCGAAAATGGCTGACATTGATTTTCAAGAAAAAGGTGACTTGAGACTCTCCAAGGACTTATACTCGACGAAGAAGCTCCGAAAACAAGATTTGACTATAAACATTGGGGCTGGACTACCTTTTGATAAATTGCAGGTTTAATTTTAACTTCTATCTATGATTTGGCTATGATATTTTAAGTTGTAGCATTTACTGAGACACTCGATGTATTGGAAATGATTTATACAATACGGAAGATGGATCAGCTCAAAGAGTGGTAATGAAAATTTCATATTTATATAGTCACTGTAATAAATTTAGAAGAGTAGGTATCCATTGATCTTTGATGTAGGGGTTAGACCCTTTGCAATATATATAGTTTCATAAATTATGAATGACAAATTTTCTTATATTGGTTAGGGAACAATTCGACGACGTTTGCTTGAGTTGCCAGAGGAAAAGTGAGAGACTAATATTGAAGCAAGAGATAAAATTTTCAAAGATGTGATTGGAGAAGATGGACATGGACGAGTTTTGTGCAAAGGAGTAGTTGCCCGTCCCAAAAATAGAAGGTCACAGTCCTCATCATTATCATTTTAGAACTACGAGGATGAGCTTGCCAAGTTACAATGAGAAGCTGACGAGAGGGAAGCTCGACACCAGTAAGAAATTGAGAATGTAAAGGCCTATATGAACAGTACAATTCAAGTTGAAGTTAAGCAATTGATACAAGTTGCAGGCATCCCTTTTCTGGATAATAATTAGTATCGTTGGGTCTCAAAGCTGATTATTATTTTAAGGTAACTATAATTTTCTTTTCTAGATAAGAAATCTTGAATGTAGTTGACTTCTACTTTTGTTGTTGCAATGATCACATTAGTGGGATTTTTAAATTTTTGACCTGATATGTTAGTATTTTAGAACTAAAATTGGCTTAACCCACATATGACATTTGTAGGCCAACATGATATAGTGGCATAACTTCCTTTTCATAGTTTTTTTTTACTTCATAGATTGGCACCGATATTCTTTTTGGACAAAATACTGGTTGTAAGAGTCTTCTAGTTCTTTTAGGTATGTTTATTCTTGGTGTATACGAATACTTTACATTTCACCATACTACGTGTCGAGTAGTATTTGGTGGTATAGTGTCACCACTTCTAGATATTTATACTCATGCTATGAAATTATACTTAATCAGGTTTTAATATTTGTAGTTGTTGAGATTTATATATATTATCAACCTT
Organism: Kingdonia uniflora; assembly: GCA_014058105.1. Classification (NCBI taxonomy): domain Eukaryota; kingdom Viridiplantae; phylum Streptophyta; class Magnoliopsida; order Ranunculales; family Circaeasteraceae; genus Kingdonia; species Kingdonia uniflora. The sequence goes on from JACGCM010001629.1 coordinate 15,668, forward strand.
CGTAGTTGATATGCCTTTAAAGTGATATCCAATTGTCGTACTATTTGTGTGAATTTCATAATCTTAGGAATTGGGAGTGTGTTGTGTGTATACTGTCCCTAAACATTCTCAAACCGAAAGATTACGTTATTCACTTGAGTGTTTATAAATTGTATATGCTTTCTAACAGGTACAAAATAAAAATGTCTAATTTACAGTGGAAGTGTTGGCAATTTTCAGTAAGATTTCTCCTATTTAATTTGCTTCCGCGCAGGACTCTGATATAGATGTGACGCGTCATTTGGTTTTATATATTTTTCAATTTCATAATTTGTACTTCATTATTTTATTATCTTTTGGTTTGCAATTATTTTTATACATTGTGTTGAGGTTGTAATAATTTGTTTTTTGGTTTTATTGTTTCAGGTAGTTTCTTAACAATTATGGGAGCGATACAGCAAGTATTTATTATACGTAGATATATTATTCGTGTATCGATGGTTCCATGTTTAGTACGTAAGAGGTTAGAAAATTAATTTGAATGCTCAAGTTGTATTTAGTGATTGAACAATAATTTTTAATGTTCTAGGTAGATTGAGACTTTATTTATTTATATAAAATTGGTGTTTGTGGAACCTTGTAAATAAATCGTTCACTTTTAAATTAACTTGTGGTTGATAAATAATTTATACTATCTAACAAGAGCGTAATTCAAATTGTAAAAATACTACTTTTAGCATTATCTTCTTCAGGGATGATTTATTCTGTCTCTATTAATATTGGCGTTGGTAGAAAAAAATTGGCGTCATACTTTTAGAGACAAATAAATTTGTCTCAAATGTTGTGTATTAGAGACAGAATAATTCATCCACAATAATATTGGCATTGGCAGGAAAATTTGGCGTTATACTTTTAGAGACAAACAAATTCGTCTCAAATGTTCTGTATTAGAGACAAAATAATCCGTCCCCAATAATATTGGCATTGGCGAGAAAATTTGGCTTTATAGTTTTAAAGACAAACAAATTCGTCTCTAATATTATATAATAGGGATGGCTGCACTCCGTCCCCAAAAGAGTTGAAAAACAAAGACCTTTAGAAACAGATTCTTGACATCTCTAAAGCCATCCTTAATAGTATTAGAAACGGATGTGTTCATCCCTAATATATTTGGGACGCCACCCTAAAGGGACAACACTTTGTTGTCCCTAAAGACGTCCCAAATAGCTGTAGGGACGGATTAGTAGCCTTTTGGGACACTTTTTTGCCATCCCTAAAGGTAATTTTTCTTGTAGTCCTCCCTCAAATAAACCTAGTATTCCTCAATCAAATGTTTATCACTCAAATGAACCTATGCTAACAAATGTTCCTCAATCAAATGAATATTTTTAAACTATCCCTACTGATGTTCCTCTTTCAAATGAACCTATGTTAATTAATGTTCCTCTTTCAATTGAACTCGAACCAATCATTGAACATACTGAACCTTTAGGAAAACTCACAGAATTTGTCATTTGTGAAGTGTACTTTAATATTTCTTATCAAATTTTTATCATGCTAAGAAGCATATTTATTATTTGTTTAGCTGAATTTTAGTTTGAGCCACAGCTCGAACATGTAAAAGATCTCGTGGATTTTTGGTTCAAATCTGCTGCGTACATGGAGGATCTCTATGACTTCCGTAAAGAGTTTAACATTGGTGATCTATATCGAGATATGATTGAACTCAAGAATCACATAAGAGTTAATGCAGTTGTAAACAAGTTTAATTTTAAACACGTTCTGAGCAATGAATATAAAATCATGGTACGTTACAAAGGTCATAATTGCTATTGGTGGATTTACGCGACAAGGTTGCTCAATTCTGCCCTATTTAAAGGAAGTACTTATTACTTCGTGCATGCATGGATCAGAGTAAAAATTGATGGTGGGAACGCGTATATGGCAGCGTCTAGAAGATGGGTTGCTTCTATAATCAAGCAAAAACTGTGGAAAGACCCAAACTACAAACCTTCCAAAATTATTGATGATATGCAAATTAATCACAATATGGATGTAATATACAATCTTGTCTACCGTGCGAAAGAAAAATCCCATACAGAGGTATCATCATCTTATATGTCATTTTCCCCCATACCTGTCATTCGTACAGCAATGTTTTTAATTTTATCGCATGTCATTTGTTCGACTAACTGAGTCATTTGTACTTAGATGTTTATCATTTGATCTACATAATTATTTCATATACGAGGCAGCTTTGACCACGCATACCAACTACTTACGAGCAACTTTGCGGAAGTGAGGTTGGTTGACCCAGATTTGGTGTTTGACATATAAATTACGAGTTGTAAGGATAAGAGATTCACAAGGTGTTTTTGGTGTTTTGGTCATTCAAAAAAAACTTATAAACTATTAAGACCCGTTATTGTGATTAACAAAACTTTTTTGAAAGGGAGATATCGTGGGACTCAACTAACAGCCATCGCCATTGACCCAAGCAATCATAATTTTCCACTTACATTTTTGATAACGGACTCGAAGACCACCGAAAGTTGGACATACTTTCTGGAGATGTTTGGGTCTAATTTCAATGGTTATGATACTCGATTCGTTGTCATCTCTGACAGGAATGCCAGAATTACTAATGTTGTACTCAAGGTGTTTCCATTTGCAATCCATACGTTTTGTACCTTCTACATATCGAGCAACATTAAAACTAGCCTCGAAAACACGAGGATCGCATTTAGGATGGCAGCAGAGTCCCTAACCACCATTGATTTTAATAAACACATAAATATTATCCAAAATACGGATCCATTGGGTCTCTAATACATACTAGGTATTCTCAAGGAAACATGGTCTAATTTATACATTCTAATGAGTAGGTACGTTGTCACTCTCTATTGATCAATTTCTCATTTTTTTTATATCAGGAATAGTCATTATTACTCCATTTGCATACTTATTTGTCATTTTTTACCATTATTTCTCATCAGTTCTTTATTATTCCTTTTGTAGTCGTATGATATCATTTATCATCAGGTTATACTCATTTGGCATTTTATTTCAATTGTTTATCATTTTTTCAGATACGGAGTAGCTTACACAAATCATGTCGAGAGTTGGAATAACATTATTTTAAAAGTGAGAGATCTTCCTATCCATGTGTTTATTGAGGAATTGCATAGAATCTGTTCAAAAAATTTTTATACATATAGGGAGGAAGCTGAGATGAGTCAAGCTCACTTAACGCCAAGGGCTACGGATCACTGTGAGAGCAAAAATTTTATGGTGGATTTACTAACTTGCAGGGTTTGTATTTCACGTCAGCATTTTCAGATGACTAGTTATGGCAGAACTGATTCAGCAAATATTGAAGATGGTACTTGTTCTTGTCGTTGGTGGCAAACGATGGGTATGCCTTGTGAACATGGAGTGCGTGATCTCGGTCTTGCTAATATTGATCCAATTACACGTGCTTCTGAGTACTTCACAAATGATATATACAAGGCTTTTTATAAACTGATATGGATTCCTATCAGAGGAATTGAGTAGTGGAAAAATTTAAAAACTGACCTACGTGTTCGCGCTCCTATTCTAATAGTTTGAGTTGGTCGTCCTCGCACACAAAGGAAGAGAAAAGAAAAAATGCCTAGTATTGTCGCCAAATTAAGATTTTGAAGTAGGTGTCGAAAAAATGGACACAATCGTCATTCTTGTAAGCTTCTACCAATGCCATCCGACGATAATACACGTCCAACAATGGCACCGTGTTTTACGATGAGCACTGAGCCACCTGTCATCCCAGATAAAGATATTGTAATTAGTTTGCATTGATGATTTTGGGTACTCTATGTATCATTTGTTTGTATGATATTTATCGTCAGTATTGTTAAAATCATCATTTATCTAAATATAACTATCATTTGTTTAAAAAGAATTTATCATTTGTTTGTTTCCATTATATCAATATTTTCTACTAAATTTTTATTTGTGCACAAATAATTTTTCATTTTTTGTTTGTTTCAATGATACTATTGCTTGCTTAAGAACTGTCATTTTGGCAAAAAGAATTTCTCATTTGTTTGTTTCAATGATATCATTGTTTCCCTCTGAACTGTTATTTGTTCACAAAGAATTTCATATTTGTAAATTTCTATTATATCATTGTTTGCTTCTGAACTGTCATTTGTGCGCCAAAAATTTCTCATTTGTCTGCTGAATTATTATCATCAGTTTTGTTAAGTTCATCATTAAACCTTTTACCTTTATATCATTATTATTTTCTTACAGAACTGCTATTATTTTGTTTGCCACATATCAAACGAAAACTACTATTTAACATCAAAAAGCAAACGAAATAGCATAAAACAAAATAGATGTTCATGCAAAGGGAAAGTACTAGTTACCACAAAAAACTAATAAAAGACTTTGAAAAAACTATATAAAAAAAATGCGAACAAATGTTTACAACTCCTCATCACGTTCCGAGCATTCCAGGTCACACTCTAAAGCCTGGATCTTCTGCTCAAGACAGCTAATCTTAGAAGCCAACTCCTCTCGCAGTTTCTTGTGTTCATCCCGGTCCAACTTTACGGTGCAGAGCTGATCTTCCAAGAAGCGGATAAGGAACTTAAACACTTCAAAATACTGATCTCTATTTGCTATAACTTTATATAGTTCTTCCCGGATTACATCGAACGCTCCTAATTTCTCCATGAAGTCTTCGTAATGCTCTTTTAGCATTTGCGCCTTCTTACCGGAGACATCCTTCTTCATTAGGCATAGTCTATTCAATTTGTAGAGACGTGGGTCACGCTGATCTTCCTGCATCCCTACCGACTCAAACCAATCGTACAGAGTGTTCAAAGGGACATGGCTAAATCGATTAGAGTGCAACATTTTTCTTAAAAAGTTAAAGACTTAAGAATAGTTGATTTGATATTAGAGTTTTTATAATGAGGAATTTAATGCATTTGAAAGGGACACGTGTCAGGGATTATATGATGTTTAGGGTAAAATGTATTATTACTTCAGCGCCGTCATTTCTTGTTGTACACGTAAGTCATAATCAATGAGTATTTAAACTGAGTTGTCTAATCAAGTATCATTACTTGCCGTATCGACTTGTCATATATTCAAGAGAATTTCGTATTTGTTTGTATGTTATATATCATTTATTTTATTTCCTAAATTGTCATTGTTTAACGATAATTTATCATTTGTCTATTGAAATATTATTACCAGTTTTGTTAAGTTCAACATTTATCTATCATTGTTCATTGAGTCTTTATCATTTGTTTGGTTCCCTTATTTCATTTTTTTTATGAAACTTTTCAGTAGTTTGTTTCCCTCATATTAGACGGAAATCACTATTTAAAAGTGAAAAGGCAAAACAAAGCAAAACAAAACAAATGTTCATACAAGGGAAACAATAATAAAAAATAAAATAAAACTCAAACCTAAAAACACAACAATACAAATGTTCATAACTCCTCAATTGAGGAATTCTGATAACGTTCCATAGCCATGATCTTCTGCTCGAGACAGCTAATTTTACAAGCCGACTCCTCACACAGTCTCTTGTGCTCATCCCAGCTAACTTTAGAGTGCAGAGCTGATCTTTCAAGAAGCGGATATGGAACTTGAACTCTTCAGAATACTCTCTTTTATTTTTTATAATTTTATCCATTTCACCGAGCTCTAATAATTTCTCCTTAAACTCTTTGCAATACTCTTTTAGTAGTTGCGCCTTCTCACCGGAGACATCCTTCTCCATTAGGCAAATTATATTTAACTTGAAGAGACGTTCGTCACCCTGATCTTCCCCAATCCCTACTGCCTCAAATAAATCTTGAGGGGTGCTGGAAGAGGCACGGCTAAATTAAGTGGAGTGGGAGTGTGATATTTCTTGAGAAGTTGAAAAGAGTTGGGGGTTTGAATAGTTGAGACTTGAGAATATATAGTTGAAAAGAGTTTAGGGTTTTATATTTTATACTTGAGGGAATTACATTGGGACTTTGAATCATGCGTGATAGGGTTTAGGGCTTAGTGTTTAGAGTGGCAGGAACCATGTGGATGTTTTGGATAGATAGCTTGTTCTAAGCATAATTAAAGTCAACTTTAAGTTAAGTTGACTAATCAAGTAATAAAGATTAACTTGTCACATCGACTGTATAGAACAGAAGTTGTCAAAATTAAAGCAGAGCATTTGGCATTTGTTGTGACTAACGGTATCTTCATAATAAATGTTAATTGTTACCATATCATCCTCATATAAGCTGTCCTCACTTCTTTATAAATAGCTTGTCATTTTCCAGTTGTGAATTATCACCACCATATAGTGTTAACTATATAACCTACACACTTGCTTCCAGCTCTTTCCAGTTCTCAAGCATTACATACTTCCTTACTAACGATGCATTCCCTTGTTTGCTAGTGTGGTAAAAATTATGATCTTCCTCCCTCACGCACAAGCCTCAACCCTAACAGCTGGTTCTGTAAATGTGCTCGCAAATTTGGTGGGTGTGGTTTTTGGGCGTGGGCGTGGGTAGATGAGGTGAAAAAGTATGATCATGGTCTCATTTGCAGAGTCTTTAAACCGCCCAATAGGAGATTCTACCATTACCCACAATACCATTATCAGTTCAAAACTTGGTTTCGAGAATCCTCTATACCCGATAATTTTAAAAGACCACAATCGTTAACGGTAAAAAAAATCACAAATTCTGGTCGAGGGAGCAATCAGATCCTAGACACTATTACAAATGAAACTTACACTGAACTAAGTATCTCCGAGGTCAGAACGAAGATACTGCAAGATTTTTTATTCAAGTTAAAATTTCTAGATCTTAACAAGTAGACAAATATGTAGAAGTGAAGTGTAATACATAATTCATTATCGTTAGTGACGCTAATTTCTGGCTTTAGAATGTTAAACTCGTAAAGAACAAATATTTAAAGTTGAAATACAAATGATAAATAATGATAACCGAACTACAAATTCCATTGAACAATAACATTACAGAATGGCCATGACATGGGATGAAAAAATGATAAAAAAGGAAAAATAAATTACAGACAATGAATGGCTAGATGACATATATATATATATCATAAATTGACAAATACATTTAACTATATAGACTTTACGATCAACAAGTTTTGGCCTTCTTGGCTCTTGGAATACATCAGCACCTGAGGATTATTCCAATGTACCTTTATGAATATTAGTCATGGTTGTGGTATTCCCTAAAACCAATGGCTTTGGTCAAGATTTAGAATTTTGAACTCAGCATTAATAGTTTAATACTGTTATGGTTTGCAGTGGTTTATTCGGCAAGTACTTCCTTTATTTTAATCTTCGACAACTATTCCTTGTGACCATTCTGTGAAGAAGATGATGACCACCAGACGCCAAGCGTACGAGGCTAGGATTCTTGCCAAGTCAGGAGTTGTAGCTTCGATACTTTGGGACCCAATCCCTTAAACTTCTTACTCTCATTTTAGTGCGTTCTACCTTCTATGGCATGACGTATAAAGAGGTGGAATATGCGGATGACGATTATTATCAAATTGTCTGCTTTTATTATATGGTGACATCAAAGCAGGGGCAGAGAATTTGTCTGTGTCTTCTAACAGAGGATATTGTTACAGCCGCAGATAATACGCCTGGTGTTCGTCTGATAAAGTCTTGCCGGTTCCCTGAGTAGAATCAGAGAAAAAGACGATGGTTGGGGTTATGGAGGAAGAGACGAGGAGACCGACCGCCACTACCACCTCTGAGTGCGTAAACTAATGTAAATTGATGTAATATAAATTATGATCTGTAACAATATTAGAGTTAATAAAATTTTCTTTTTTTGCTCCTAATGAGTATTGTAATTTCAAACTAAAGAAATATAATATTAGCAAGCTAAAGATGAAGATGATGACAAATTATAGATAACAAATTATAAATCATATATAACAAATGATAAATCCTGTATAACAAATGAATAATCTTAGATAACAAATGAGAAATCTTAGATAATAAATGAGAAATCATGGATAACAAATAAGAAATCTTATATAACAAATGACAAATCATAGATAATAATTGACAAATTATAGTTAACAAATGAGAAATCTTAGATAACAAATAACAAATCATATTTAACAAATGAGAAATCATATATAACAAATGAGAAATCATATATAACAAATGAGAAATCTTAGATAACAAATGACAAATCACAGTTAACAAATGAGAAATCATAGATAACAAATAATAAATCATACATAACAAATGATAAATCTTGTATAACAAATGATAATTCTTAGATAACAAATGACAAATCATAGTTAACAAATGAAAAATCATAGATAACAAATAATAAATCATACATAACAAATGATAAATCTTGTATAACAAATGATAATTCTTAGATAACAAATGACAAATCATAGTTAACAAATGAAAAATCATAGATAACAAATAATAAATCATAGTTAACAAATGACAAATCTTATATAACAAATGAATAATCGTGTTTTTAAGTATAAATATTATCTACTTACAAATAAACATAATTTATTATATCAAATAAGCAAATAGACCATTGACATACATCAATTGTCTATCTACAAACCAAATAGATCAATTGTTGGATCATGTTTCACAAATCATATATAACAAATGCCAAATTATAGATGACGAATGACAAATAATATATAACAAATGCCAAATCATAGATGACGAATGACAAATAATATATAACGAATGACAAATCATATATAAGAAATAATAAATTATACATGACGAATAACAAACCATATATAACAAATGATTTTACACAAAAATTTCAGAACTGGATGACAACTATTGCATTAAAAGGTGACAAAAGATTAATAACAAATGACAAATAATTTATAAAATGACAAATACATCTAACTATATAGACTAGATTCTGACTCCATTCTAATAAATGACAAAGAAGATATAACAAATGAGAAAGATCATATAAATAAATGATATTAATAACTATTTATAACTTTACAAATCTACAGAAATTATACATTACAACAAAATGGATATCAAAGTTTACAAATCTCCTACGGCTCAACTCTTAACCTCAATATGTTATAATCAATTGTGTAACGAGATTCATCACCGTCTATCAGATCTAGAAATTTCATCCCCCTTAGGATATTGTCCATAAAGACAAACATATAAATCCCGCAGTCACTACTATTTGGCTGTATTAGACATTCCCCAAAATGAGTTATCCATCTGGAGTTAATACCATAAGTTCTTACCTCTGAACCAGTAGGTAGACGACTATGATCAGCAAAATCTGTCCATATCAACATTTTCGGAAGGATTGTTAATAGTTGATCTTCAATACGCTGGTGTCAAGGAGATAACTTCTTCTTCTGTGCATTTACAATTTTCACATCTACCAGTAAATCGTAGATACATATTTTTTTCCCTTAAAGGACATAGTACAAAGGACCTAGTGGTTGTCATTGAGATTCCAGGGAATGAGTATTAATTTTGAATTGATCACTTTCAAATCTCTTCGATGAAAGCAATGAGAAACTGTAGGATCCCATTACATAGGTGTAATTTGTTTCAAAATTGATTTCTCCTTCAATTTCATACCTGCTGGAGAAGATATAATACGAGTTCAGACACAAAATGCTTTGCCTATATATTGACAGGAATAGACATCTGCCAGCACAATCTTTTCTTTATCTAGGCGGGCATAATGTAATGAATTAAAATATTAAATCAGGGCTTTAATGTAAACATTAATGACCTGAACAGAAAAAGACAATGACAAATTATAAACCACAAATGATAAAGTTCATAAATATAAATGACAACAACGTCAAAACAAATAATAAAGTTTAAGGAAAACAACTTCTGTATAAAGAAATGCCAAAGTACAACGAAAAAAAGATTGACAATTTGAAAACAAATGGTAGAGACTCTTGTAAAAATAACAGTTTTCTAAAAAAATGACGTATATGACAGTGATATCCCAATAAATGATAGAGGAAAAGAAGTAAATGATATAAATACCTCATTGTTCAACCATTGGTTTGAATATAAGGTGTAGAGAGCATTAAGGCAAACAGTTTCTTCACCTATCCTCATATAGGTACTCGTGTTATAGTCCATAGCTTCAGGAGATAATTTATCCTTCCTCAGTTACCAAACTTAGCCCACAAAGCTTCTCATCCTCGGAAATGGGTTCATTTGACAAGTTAATGAGAAGGCTCTTTCATTAATATCTTCGTCAGTTAGTGTATGCCTCTTCTTTAAGGTGACATCCACTTCTGACTCCATTAAAACAAGTTGGAACAAATATGTCAAAATAAGAAAATAAAATATAAGTGTGCATATTACATGGGAATGAGTAATAAACCAGTTGTTTAGTTTAAAAGTACTTCATGCATTGGTCTGGTCAATAGCCATTTCTTTTATTACTTTTACATGGTCTAGTTTTTTCTGTGAAGTTCCATCATCATCATCTTTGCCTTCAACCACCTCCTCTTTACTCTGTTCCTCGACAGATAAACCAGTTGTTTGGTCTATACCAGTCTGTAAATAAATAGACTACAAATGATAAGAGTGATACAAGATATAGGAAAATAAATAGAAGAAAATGAGATGTTACCAGCAAACAAATGATAAGTTACCTGATTAGCTTTATCAACATCTTCCTCCTGGTGGAAGAATACTACTTTTGTTTTTACAACCTCCATAGTCTATTCCTCAACAGATACAGCAGTTGTTTGGTCTGCACTAGTCTGTAAATAAACATACTACAAATGATAAGAGTGATACTAGATATGGTAAAATAAATAAAAGAAAATGAGAAGTTACCAGCAAACAAATGATAAGTTACCTAAAAAGCTTCATAAACATCTTCTTTCGGGTTGAAGTATATTAATTTAGTTTTTCTTACCTCTGGAGCCTTCATAGTCTATACAACATGTATTAGCCTACTCGCAGCCTTCTACCCCAGTCAAACACTCGAAGGCTACCTCGGAGCCTACTCGAACATCTCGAAGCCCACTTCACCTATAAATAAGCCTCCCAAAGATTATTCGAAGATGAAGCTTTGACTCTGAGAAAGCCTCGAAGACAAACTCCATATCGCATCAGAAATACTTCGACCATATCCATACATCGTCGAAGTATGATGAGACAGACAGCCAGCTCACTGGACAAGACGGCGGCGTGGTTGGTCCTTGCAGCTACAGTGACTGGCCCAACAACTGCTACAGTGTCAGAGTACAAAAGTAGACCCAACAACTGTTACAGTGACAGCTCCGACATTTCCGACGTCAATACCCACTCTGGGATACCCGCTCGATATCTGGATGGTACCCTTGTAATGTGACCTAACCTTGGTGACTCAGCCCTTCCTATATTCTATAAATAGGGAAGATGGAGAACCAAGGAGGGGTTGCACAAAATCTCCCCTCTGAGCCCTTATAGTTTATATTCGATCACCTTGTAAAACCCAGTACTCGAACCTTCGACTACTCAACAAAAATATAAACACTGTTAAAAATCCTCATCAGAGGTCGTGGAACGTCACATTTTAGGCCTCCACGCAAGTATGTTGTTAGTAGATTACTAATGCTATAGATTATATACTTATACCCCTTTGATTGATGATAAAAAATCTGTGGTGTAAGAGTCGACTTCCCTCCTCACAAAGTTAAGCGCCTACATTTAGCGCCGTCTATGCATCCTACCCTACCAATCTCCTTTTCTTATTCCCCTCCCATTGTTTTCAACTTCAACAGATTATCCTCAATGGCACCCACCCTCCATTCCAGTTCTACCCACGCCGACAACTCCGTCGACGAAGTAATCGCTCAACTAGCCTTACTTTCTCAACAATTTGCTCAAGCCGAGGAGAGACATCACAACCAGCTTCACCAGGAATGTGAAAAGCACTGGCAGGAATTCGAAGCAGAACGGCACCGCCGTCTGGACGATGCCGAAAGACAGAACCGCACCATTGATAAGCTTGCAACACAATTTGAGAGCTGCAATGTCTGCAGCCTCTAGACGCTCCCCTACCGTCCCAAGCACCAGCCCCGTCTTGTATCTCTACCAGAGATAGATTGGGACCTTTACCGCATATTCTATCCCCTTCGGCTCACCGTGGTACCGAAGGCGCTGCTCTTACTGTTCCCCCCATTGCCTCCATCCACCTTGGCATCCACCCCACAGAAGACTCCTCTGATTCCACCCTTCGCTCCTCCAGACACCCCAAACGCCGCCCTGCCCGAGAACATGTTGGAGAGCGCTTTGCATAAACCATACCACACACTCGACCTCGTCACCCTCGAACCCTTCGATCACCCCCTCATCCTGCCTATTGTGCACAACAGGACTTTGACTATAAAATCTAACCGGTTATCCACGTCAGTGCGAGCCCAGACCCTAACTCATAGAGTCGATAGAGAGGTCAGAGTCGATACCCTCTTCAACTTCAGAAAATTCAGCAGTGAAACCCTTGAAGCCTTTACCAAGAGGTTCCTTGACGAGTCGTGAAAGTCATGAACCTTGACTGCGCGAATGTTGTACTCGCGTACTCAAATGCTCTGCCAGACCACAGCCGTGTCAAAGAGTACCTGGTCCTCCATAAACCTCAAACCCTCAAGGAGATATTCTCAAAAGTCAATGGTTATATCGACCTTGAGCGCCTCCACGAATCGCGTAAATAGGGGCAACCTTCGACCACTACCATCAATAAACCTCGACAAGGCCCACCTTCTACCCCCACAGCCCTAATCGCTCCCATCTCACAGGAGACTGAGAGCCGCAAACGCCCTCACAACGACAATAATGCCGACGCTCGTAGAAAGAAACCAAAACCAGTCTTACCCACGCTTACTGCTCCTCTCAGCACCCTTCTACCACATATATAGGCAGACCCCATTTGGCGTATCCCTTTTCCCTGTCAAAGTCAAGCCAGGCGAACCTTACTATGTTAATCACAAGTATAACTGTCACCACACCAATAAATGCTTCGCCTTGCAGCGCACCCTTGAGACTCGTTCGAACGAAATCCCTAATAAGCCTTCAAAAAATATACATTTTTATTTTAAACTCATAGCACCCGTTCGAACGAGACCTAAGGTCGTTCGAACGAGATGCTCATAATTCGTTCAAACGAGTTTCTCAAAAAGTTTAAAAAATTTAGAAAATCATTTTTGGCTCCCTTTATCAGAGTTCTACTTAACCAACTTACCTTCTTGGATGTTGGTTGATAGAAGACTTGTACGAAGGTCTTCATTCTGTCACTGTATTCGACAGAGATAACCACAGAACTTTATATACACAAAATGAGACAAGCAAAAGCCTTTTAATGTTAGCTCTAAGAAAAATAGCGACTAAGATTACTCCTATGAAACCCTAAAGTATTAGGTTTCATGCACGCCTCTGAAAGTTATATTGATTAATCTGCAAAGCTGCACTGCAATTAGTAGCTAAGGGATTTGCCTTTGTAAAATCAGTGATTGTTAGATGATGATCAAGTCTAGAGTATGCCCACTATCTCATTAAGATTCGCCCATTCCACAGTGCTTTGCAAGAATATATGCCCAATCAGTTATTGTTAGATAATGATCGAGTCTAGAATATGCACACTATCTCCTTAAGACAGATTTGCCCCTGCCACAGTGTTTTGCAGGAATATAGGCCCAATCAGTTATTGTTAAGATATATTCGCCCATGCCACAGTATTTTGCACGAATATAGACCCAATCAGTTATTGTTAGGATAGATTCGCCCATGCCACAGTGATTTACAGGAATATAGGCCCAATCAGTTATTGTTAAGATAGATTCGCCCATGCCACAGTGCTTTGCAGGAATATAGGCCCAATCAGTTATTGTTAGGATAGATTCGTCCATGCCACAGTGATTTGCAGGAATATAGGCCCAATTAGTTATTGTTAAGATAGATTCGCCCATGCCACAGTGCTTTGCAGGAATATAGGCCCAATCAGATATTGTTAGATGATGATCCCCCCTGCCACAGTGTTTTGCAGGAATATAGGTCCAATCAGTTATTGTTAGATGATGATCGCCCCTGCCATAGTACTCTGCACGAATATAGGCCCAATCAGTTATTGTTAAGATACATTCGCCCATGCCACAGTGTTTTGCAAGAATATAGACCCAATCAGTTATTGTTAAGATAAATTCGCCCATGCCACAGTGTTTTGCAGGAATATAGGCCCAATCAGTTATTGTTTGATGATGATCGAGTCTAGAGTATTGCACATTATCTCTTTAAGACAGATTCGCCCCTGCCATAGTGCTTTCACACTATCTCCTTAAGGAAGATTTTGCACTCTATCCCCTTAAGATATTATTAGATGATGATCGCCCCTGCCACAGTGTTTTGCGTGAATATAGGCCCAATCAGTTATTGTGCCACAATGTTTTGCAGGAATATAGGCCCAATCAGTTATTGTTAGATGACGAACGCCCCTGCCACAGTGTTTTACTTTGCAAAAATATAGGCTCAATCAGTTATTGTTAGATGATGATCGAGTCTAGAGTATGCACACTATCTCCTTAAGACAGATTTTGCACACTATCTCCTTAAGACAGATTTTCCCCAAGCCCAATCAGTTTTGCACATTATCTCCTTAAGATATTGTTAGATGATGATCGCCCCTACCACAGTGTTTTGCATGAATATAGGCCCAATCAGTTATTGTGCCACAATGCTTTGCAAGAATATAGGCCCAATCAGTTATTGTTAGATGACGAACGCCCTTGCCACAGTGTTTTGCAGGAATATATGCCCAATCAGTTATTGTTAAGATAGATTCGCCCATGCCACAGTGCTTTGCAGAAATATAGGCTCAATCAGTTATTGTTAGATGATGATCGAGTTTAAAGTATGCACACTATCTCCTTAAGACAGATTCGCCCCAAGCCCAATCAGTTATTGTTAGATGATGATCGAGTCTAGAGTATGCACACTATCTCCTTAAGACATATTCGTGTTTTGCAGGAATAACTGATCTAATGATCGAGTCTAGAGTATGCACATTATCTCCTTAAGACAGATTCGCCCATGCCACACTTTCTATCTCTCTCTGAGAAACGACTCTTCACTAAGGGGGTTTACACCTTAAGACACACCTCAAGAAGCTAGTTTGCACACCCATGTACGTGTGACCTACCAACTCTCACACACATCACAACATGTTAAGTATTAGACTTATATACTAGAATTGAGCATCCCTCATAACCAATGTGAGACTAAAAACACTTGGTTCCACCAATCAAAGAAAACCAAACTCTCTTTGTATTTTCCAACAACCTCAGCACTTTGCTATGATCCTTTACGTAAAAATGAAACCAACTTTACTCTTAGAGGGCACGTACAAATAAACCGCTATGTAAAGTAGTAATTAATTTTCCGATCATTCATCGGGTGTGAATGTCTTTTTTAATCCTAATTGTTGCCTCATTTTAGTTGCATGAG
The DNA here is from genome assembly GCA_014058105.1 of Kingdonia uniflora. NCBI lineage: Eukaryota > Viridiplantae > Streptophyta > Magnoliopsida > Ranunculales > Circaeasteraceae > Kingdonia > Kingdonia uniflora. Next base: position 31,164 of record JACGCM010001629.1, read on the forward strand.
AGTGGAAGCCGGAAAGATTAATTGACATAACTTTTATTAGAGCTTTTAAATACCAAAATAAGAGCTCATAAGCCAAACTTTGGAAAAACAATGGTAACGATCATGTCAACGTACCTTCAAGCCCTTCCTAATCTAACGAAAACAGCCATCCCATCGTCTTTGAATCTACATCTTCTAATAGCCTTAGCCCTAATCATACTAATATTCTACTTTTTATTTAGGCCTAATCGAATTTATCTCCTAGATTTCAATTGTTACAAGCCACCCGAACACCTACGAGCACCCCTATCTAACTGTCTCGAACATTTTGTATTGTCAAACAGATTCAACGAAGACAGCCTCGACTTTCTTACAAAGCTCTACTACCGGTCCGGTATTGGAAGCGAAGCGTATATGCCCCTTACGCTGCATCAACTTCCACCAGACGCATCCTTAGGGGCATCTTTAGAAGAGATCGAGGTCGTACTTTTTACAATGGTTGGTGATCTCATTACCAAGAACAAAATTAGTCCTAAATCAATTGACATTCTTACGATCAATTGTAGCGCTTTTTGTCCAATACCATCCATCACGGCTATGATAATAAACAAATTTGGGTTTAGAAGCAATGTAATGAGCTTTAATCTCACGGGAATGGGTTGCAGCGCTGGACTACTATCCATAAGCTTAGCCCGAGATCTACTTAAAGTGCATAATAACTCATTAGCTCTAGTTTTAAGCTTGGAATGCTTAACACATAACGGGTATTCTGGTCAAGTCAAGTCTATGCTCTTGACCAATACACTTTTTCGGATGGGCGGGTCTGCCGTGTTATTATCCAACCAGAGACGGGACAAGCATAAGGCTAAGTACACACTCCAACACCTCGTTCGAACAAACATGAGTTACGACGATCAAGCCTATCGATGTGTATTTCAAGAACCCGATGATGATTGTTTTGTTGGGGTGTCCCTTTCAAGAAAACTCTTGAAAGTTGCACCGTACGCCTTGAGGATTAACATGGGTTCGTTAGGCCCTCTTGTGTTGCCATATTCCGAACAATTCCGATACGTTTGGTCGAATATTTGCCAAAAAATATGGCCTCAGACACTACCAAAGGGAAAAGGGCGATACATTCCCGATTTCAAGAAGGCATTCAAACATTTTTGTATACATGCAGGAGGACGAGCTGTAATTGATGCGGTGGAAAATAATCTTGACTTGTGCGAGGAAGACATAGAGCCCTCAAGAATGACGTTATACCAGTTTGGAAATACATCCTCTTCATCAATATGGTACTCTCTTTGTTATTTAGAGGCCAAGGGTCGGGTCAAGAAGGGTGACCGCGTCTGGCAAATTTCTTTGGGGAGCGGATTTAAGTGTAATAGCGCAGTTTGGAAATGTGTGAGAGATCTTAATCCGGGAGTTAAAAGTGCATGGTCGGACTGTATTCACCGGTATCCTATAGAGGTACCAGACATCATTCTCAATTAAATTTGTCCTATCAGATTGTATTATGTAACCCTATTGCGACATACATGACAAACCAAGTATAAGAGATGGAATTAATTTTTTTGGGCTAAATTGAGATAGTGTGTCTATAATAGCGACTACCGTAAGATACCTCATTTCACTAAAGCATGAAAGTTGCGTATATTTTGTACCACCCAACAAATCAAAGCTCACTATTTTCGCATGATCTTTTACCAGGCTAAGATTACCGTTCATGCAAAATCATCTGTAGTTCCACTATTCCGGCACTAATACTATTGATTGTCTACGAGGCGAGCACTGTGAGTGGAAGTGATTTTTAGGTTGCTATTAGCTATTGGATCCAATCCACGTACAAGATTTGATTCTAAAGGAAGTGCTGTATATTTTTCACCGGGAAACATAATACCTTATTGGATCGCTATGAACAATAATGTTGAGAATTATGTTTGTGTGCTACTTCCAGAGACATTAGCATATGAGCATACTGTTATGAACCCTCTCTGCCCTATATATAAAATATAATCAAGACTGAAGCTTATATATCAATCTGAGAATGTTCAAAATGGTACTGCAAAAATCATAAGTAAATCTAAGGACTGTCGAGATATTGGAGAAAACCATGTACACTACTTAACGCAGCTGTTAACGGCTCATGAACAAGGTCGGGCAGCCGCTTCTTATTACAATGACAACTCTAAACTGGCTTGATTTCTGTTAATGGAACAGTATATTTGCTAACCCACCTTTTCCGAATTAAAGTACCAAAGAATTTTTTACCTCTCCTAAGCAATCATTTTGTTGGTCTCTCACACTCCATTTGTTGCCAGGTGTCCAAAAATTAAAAAGTTGTTAGGAGTTGGGTCTGGCTCAAGGTGAGAACTCAACTGTGTTGGGGTGTCCTACAGACTCTTAGCAATCTCATATTTAGGGTTTATGGGGAGAGTTTAAGTATTAGTATATAATTTCGTAAAGGTTAAGTCTTGTAACCTAGACAGAGAGAATCAAATCAATCAATAATATCTCTACTCTTCTCTCATGTTTGTGTTTTGCTTAACTGATAGAATAGACTGTTATCCAACACGTTATAAACACTACGATGAGTTAGTAAATCAGAATGGATAAAAATAGCTCTCCAACAAGCATTTTCTAGGATTATTTAGCATTGCGGAAAGGTATATTTTACCTTCTTCTTTTTTTTAAATTAATTATATGATCAATCATATCAGATATGTAGATTTGTGTTTGTGAATTAATATATATTTTTCGAAATTATTAGGGCTATTTTAGTGATTTTTTACCCTTGTGAAATGGTTATTTTCAAACTAAAATAGTGATCATTATGGTTATTGAATTGACGCTCTCTTAATTTTGTTGCATAGCCTATTCCACAACGATCACATCTATATATTGCACATCTTCATGAGATGTCCCTGTCGCCGGGAAAATGGCGTGGAAACTGGGCATTTCACAGCCAAAAATCAATTTTTAAAAAATGTATTATGTCATGCTGACGTCAACTAAGGGGTTTTTTTTTAAAAATAATTATTAAATCATGATGACGTCATCATATCCATATCCATTTCATGAAAACTGGACCTGAATCAAACCTGATCCAAAAATTAGATCATATCTGATTTGCTGACATGGCAGGGACTGCTGGCCCATATTGATACGTGTTAAGGACACGTGGCAGTGTACCCACAATGCTAACATGGCATGACACATGGCAGTAGGACCCATCATGCTGATATGGTATGACACGTGATAGTGGGACCCACACATGACAGTGGGCCCATACATGCTGACGTGTCAAAGACACGTGGCAGTAGGACAACACATGCACTGTAACAATGTCATGTGTTATCACAGGGTGGTTGACACGTGACATCAGTATTCATGTACCACGTGGCAGTACTATTCATGTGACACGTCACAGCATTGTTCATTGATACGTGGCAAACTGTCAGACCGAGTCAACCCGGTCTAGGCCTAGACCCAGACCAAGTCAGACTGGTCCAGACCGGTTTAGACATTAAATTGGCTCTAAAAGGCTTAATTTTTTATCAAATTTAGTCAAAAAGAAATTAAAAAATTTCTATTGACTGGACCTACCCCTAGGAGACCCATTTTTTTTTAAAATTATGAAATTAGTTTTGAATTTTTTTTTTGGGAATGGGTGTCTTATATAGGAAAACTGACTAACTTATATGTGATAGAAGAAAATGGATTAATATCTATTTAAGAATCTTACGATAGCTAATAAGATATTAATGGTATGCCCCTAGGATTCTAATTATCCTAACTGTGAATCAGACATAATACGAAAGCCAAAACTAATTTAGAATACGACTAGGAGTCATATCTAAATCACGGTTAAATGTCAAGGACAAATAATTATAAATCAATTGGGAATTGACTTAGTCATATTTTCTAAAAACTTGGTGTCTAAAGAACCAATTTTACGTATCTAGGTGCAATTAGATGTTACTTGATAACATTTAGAGGTATATATATATGTACTAATAGCAACCTATAGTACCCTAAAATGTTATTTAAAAGACATGACTAATCTACCTTTCTTGTGAACTCATCAGACTTTGGGATGGGACCACTTGTCAACTAAATATCTAATACCCCTAGCAAATAGGTCGTTAATTTTGCTAGAATATACAAACTTTATAGAACTTTAGGGATTATAACACCCTAGTTATTAGAATAAGGATTGCAACACCGAGTAATTTTGAATAGTTGTCTTGGCTAAGACTCTATTAAAACGCACTTTAAGGTTAAGATTACCATTTTACGGGATAAAGTTGGGATTTGAGGCTTAATAAAAACTTATGAGTATAAAGCTACGAACAGGGTTCACTTACAAGTAATGATTGGGAATCATGTACTTCATTACGCTATATCAATCATATACTTAAATAGGATTTCATGAGTAATAGGATATGAACAAGGTTCACCTACAAGTAATAATTGGGAATCACTGGCTTGAATACTATGAATTGCATTTATACAAGGAATGTTTATCAAGTACTACTACTGGTACTGATCTACATGCATAATATATGTTAGCGACACTCAGAAGATTGAATACATCCCATACTGTAACTCCATTTCAGGTACCAATAAACTTGACCTCTATGGATACTAAAATCCATCTCCCATTGCAGAATCTGAAGAAAAAAAAACTATTGTTAAGAATAATAAGTCTCTAAAATAATCAAGTAGGAGCTTTGTTTGCACCCTCGCCTCCATATTCAGGAAGACCTGATAATGGATTTACCTCAACTATTCTAGTATTGTACGACTGCGGCAAAAATTCTATTATGTATTGCAACTCCGATATAATGTTAGATAGAGAAATAGTTGAGGTAAATAGAGATATTGGAAATATTCTATTACATTTTCTACACTTCAAATATTATATTTTTGAAACAATATTCGATAGATCACTGTGCACGTAAACCTAATTAAAGTGTTCCTCATTTCTGAGCAAAATAATGATCTACTGGTTAGGAACCTCAAGTTTATACCTTCTAATAGTAAGTATGTACCAGGGTCACACAATGATTAGGTCTAGTGACAGGGAAAGTTTTGGACATGGTCACAACCGTGGATAGACGAGAGCTGGTAATAACAGCAGGATTAAAATTCCAACTATCAGTAACCTGAGGTAAGAGGAACAAAAAGTTCACCAATAGACCAAAATGGAATATGAAGAAATCGTAAATAGATACGAGATAGTCGGGCACGAGATTGTAAAACACCCCAGACGATCTAAAGAGATCACCCCCAGACTTATCACGTAATCACAGTTAGCGCAGACCTCGTCACAGCAGAGTCTATAGACTTATATTTCTTCTAAATTTCCAATACAGCTTTGGATCAAGTTCTAAACGTGATTAGTAGTAAATTCTCAGTAGATTAATGATGTTACCTAGAGAGTATTGCCAAGTAGTAACTTTACTTATTGCATAGTAATAGTTTTGATTTATTATTACTATCATTGACTAAGTTGGGAACTCTTCACTAGTTAGTTTAATAGAATGCTTGTGACATGCACTGGTAAGGTATCCCATCTATGAGATTGTTCTTTGATTTTAATGTAAATTTATTTTTTGGGAAGTAGTTAAATTCCATGTATGATTGTTGAACTACTATGTACAACCCGCCTATTGATCTATCTGCTCATTGAGTATTACCGATAATCGGATGAGTGGCGACACATGTCTAAGAGAGACGCACTCAATCCTTTTGAGATATGAACATATTTTTTGTCTCTAACCTTGTGCATCGGGGATGTCACGAATATCATTGGCACGACCAACATCATAGAATGCACTGAGTGCGTTACGTTATTACTCCTTAACGGTACGATACGGGGTATCTAGTCCGCTTTATACACAAGTAAATCCAGCCAGATTTTACTGAGTTTTAGAGATATACATAATAATTCTTATCACGTAAAGACTATTGGAGAAAATGACAGACAAGGTTATATGCATTCTCTCCATGTCTAAAGGTTTGAACACGATATTAGAACGGTTTCAAAATACACTCCTCTCGGGCTAAGGTAATGAAGAGGATTATCGGTAATACATCTCGACTTTCCTTAAAATGAGATAAGATCCGGAGAGTGTATGTGTAATTATTGTTTTTAAGGAAAGTCTATTACTTCATCCTAGTATGACCAAAGTGAAGTAGGATCTCCAGCCTTTGCTCCAAACACATCCATGGAAATACATGTGGACCTATCCATCTACATAGTAGTACACTTGAGTATTTATGGTCATAGTAGACGCATCTTGAAGATGATCTTACGTTTGCTCGTTATTAACATCTAGGAATACAACATTAGCACGACTTCACACTTAGATCATTCGATCGCAGGCTCAATCCTGGATTAACCGATCAAGTTAATCGATACGACTTGACAGGAGCTTGTAAATTTGACTCACAAGCTTTTGATGATTATATTACAACTAAATGGGATAATTGATTGAGCATCGTGAGTACCCCATACCATACCCATCTCAGGATTGGCAGAGGACCTAATCAAGTGATTTAGGATAATCGTTAGGCTCCTATTATTTCGATCACAGCTTTCGACTAGTATATGGATTCATACAACTGCCAATCGCACCACCACAATATATGAGGATGGGATCCTCAACGTTGGCCTGGTATTATGTAGGTTATGATTCGCATCTATCACTAGATATTTGAAGCCCCACTGGCGACGTATGTATATATTGCAGGGCAGATTTTCACTTTGATAAAACGATATTCCCATTATTGGGGGGAGATATGGCAGTCAATATTAATGAAGTTTCCAAGATTAGTTAGAAAACACCATCATTATCTCATATAGAACCCTTTACATACGTTAAGTAACAATAAGGTTCAACGAATTAAGTATGAGCTTTGTTTGCACCCTCGCCGCCATATTCAGGAAGACCTGATAATGGATTACCCTATAATATTCCAGTATTGTATGACAGCGGCAAAAATTTTATTCGGCAGTGCAACTCCTCTATGATGTTATATGGAAAAATAGTTGAGGTAAATAGAGATATTGGTAATATCTATTAAACTTTCTACGCTTCAAATATTACACTTTCAAGACAATATTTGATAAATCACTGTGTACGCAGACCTGATTCAAGTTTTCCTCATTTTTGAGCAAAATAATGAACTGCTGGTTATGAACCTCAAGAGTATGCCTACAAAGAGTAAGCAAGTGCCAGGGTCACAAAATGTTGGGTCTATTGACAGGGGTAATTGCAGACTGGATCACAATCGTGGATAGACGAGAGGTGGTAACAACGACAGTATTAAAATTTTAGCCATCAAAAACCTGAGGCAAGGGGAACAAGAAGTTCACCAATGCACCAAAATGGAATAGGAAGAATTCGTAAATGGATAGGAGATGGTTAGGCATGGGATTGCAAGGCACTCGAGACGATCTAAAGAGATCATCTCCATACTTATCACGTGATAACAGCTGGCGCAGACCTCGCCACAGCAGAGTTTGTGACCTTAGATTTCTCCCATGTTACCAATACAGCTTTGGATTAAGTTCTAAGAATGAATAGTAGTAATTTTTCAGTATATAAATAATGTCACCTAGAGAGCATTGCCAAGTAGTAACTTTACTTGTTGCATAGTAGTTGTTTTGCTATTATTGACTGAGTTAAGAACTCTTCACTGGTTAGTTTAATAGAATGCTAGTGAGATGCACTGGTCGGGTATCACATCCGTGAGATTGATCTTTGATTAAGAGAATTTATTGCATAGAAAGTACTTAAATTCTATGTATGATAGTTGATCTACTACATACAACCCGCCTATGGATCTATCCGCTCATTGAGCATTACCGATAATCAGATGTGTGACGACACATATCTAAGAGACATCAGTACCACACACTCGATCATTTTGAGATATGAACATATTTCTTGTCTTTAACCTTGTGCAATAGGTCGCAAATGAATCGCCAGACACATTCATAGACATTATTGAAGTATCGTAGGTATATGTACCTACAAGTAATGCACCTACATAGCTGAACGTTCCAGGGAAATTAGTACCGCAAATGAATCTAAGGTTCGCACTTAGTGCGGAGCACCGTTGGAAGAAAGTATTCTGAGTCGGGGAGCTGCAAAATAAGGGACAAATCTGACTAATGATGTAGTCGGTTCATCGATGATGGAACCGCCCATTGATGAGGCAATATTAACTACGCGACCAGTTGATGCATTATGAGACAAGCCCGAGGTGGCACAAACCTATGATAATAAAAAGATCTTGATCTATTAAAAGTCAATAATGGCACAACGTAGGATCGTTCAGTAGAGATTTGTCGACAAGATATTCATATTCGTTATTGTGCTCGCAATTGAGGATGAGGATTCAGAACCACTTATTATAAACGATTGTGTGTTGTTGTACATTAACCAAAGTGGGCATCTGGAATTCAAGCGAAGCTCAGTTTACTAGCATAATACGAAGTTATACCATAGAGTCTGTCGATTATAAATGGAAATGGTACAAAAACATGATTAACTTGGAGAAATAATTAGATCAAGGCAAAACTAGTTGCCTAGGAATTCTTTAAGAGACCTGGCATCGATTGCAATGAGACCTATTATTCAGTTATGGACACTATAACGTTTTGGTACTGATCAGTCTGTTAAGTTGTCAAGGACAAGCTAGACATGTGTCTTATAAAATTATCACGTATACATGAAGCCACCCAGGGAGGAATAAGCTTCTGGATGTAATTAACCTCAACACACGAGATGTGTACGTAATAAAATTGAATAAGTCACTTTTGACTTGAACCAATTAGGGCCCATGTGACATAGCAAGTTGACTGAGTATTTGAAGGTCGGGCACTTTGCAAATAATCTTATCTGCCCATGCGTTCTTATTTGGAACACAAATATTGGCTTAAGTCATCATAATAGTGTACTAAAATGATTTTGATATCATTAGAACTCTCGGGGAGGCCGCAAGAGCCGTCGAATACCTTAGGAAGGAATTTGAAATTAAAGACCTTTTTGCAGATCGAACATCTTAGTAGTGGCATACTCGTACATCAAGAGATATATATCGGAAAAATTATCTAACACTTCGGTATGGATGCAGCGCACAATGCTAAGTGGCTTATTATCGTCCATCACTTGAATGTGAACAATCTAGCATCCTAATGGGGGGAGAAACTCCTAGGGCCGTGACACCATAACTAGATCCGATGACTCATTCATAATAAACTATTTGGCTTGCCATAGTTTTGTTCCTACCCAAAGGCACTGGAAAGAGATCAAGCACATTCATAAGTATCTCATCGGCATGAAAGATTGGGGTTTGTTCTACTCGAAATGGTAAACGTAAAAATTATAAGGTACGCCGATACATAATACTTGTCAGACCTACATAGAGGCCATTGTCAGATGAACTATTTGTTTATGTGCGGGGATACAACAAACTCTTAGAGATCGATGAAGCAAACGGTGTTAGATATATCTTCAAACCACGAGAAAACTTTTGCACTTCATGAAGCTGGCAGAGAATGATGGTTGCGCTCTAAGATACATCACATCAACTGAAGTTGTGACATGTTTTATCCAAGATAAAGCATTGACTATGTATGAAGACAACTCGGCTTGCATCATTGAAATCAATGGCGATTTTATTAATAACGACAGAACGAACTATATTTCACAAAAGTCATTACATAGTTATGAATTGCAAAAGGCGAATGAGATTGACATTATTCAAGACATTTCAGAAGACAACTTTGCAAATCTATTCACGAAGACTCTTGTACCACTTACGTTCAAGCAACTGGTACACAAAATCAGCATACAAAAGTTTGTATTCGTCAATATCTCCGAGAGATAGATCTCGAGGGAGATCGATGTCATGGGGAGTAGTCCCGACCTGACGTGGACACATACGTGTTGGACTATTTTTCTTGATAGTGAAGTTTTTATCCTAGAAGGTTTTACTGACTAGAGGTTTTGATGAGGCAACGTACACGCATCTACAACCCATACAGGGCATAGAATTGTACTCTTTCCTTGCACAGCTTTTTGCCAAAGTAGGTTTTGCTAGGCAGAGGTTTTGACGAGACAAGTCGTCCTGGTATGGAACACTCTAAGGGAGAAGTGTTAGGAGTTGGGTCCGACCCAAAGTATGAGCCCAACTGGGTTGGGGTGTCCTACTGGACTCCTAACAATCCCATATAAACTAGGGTTTATGGAGAGAGTTTTAGAGAGAGTATTTAACCCCTTTAAGGGTTTAGTATTGTAACACATAACAACTTATCAATAATAAGCTCTCTATTCTTCTCTCATAACTATGTGTGTATGATTGCTTAGTAGAATAGCTTATTATCCAACATATCCAAATAAGCAAAAGTGTGTTGGTTATTAGTAGATGCAAGAATTAGACCTTGCTTCCCTAGAAAGCTCTTGGGACACCTATACTGAAGTAAGGATTTTCACAAAAGGAGAAGTCCAAGCCGAGCAACTTGCGTTAAGGGCTATGGATCTTTAGTAGACCAAACGGAACAAACTTAAAAGCATTGGGTCCAATGCATTACCATAAATACCATACTTTCAGTAGCATCGGCCTAGCCTAACGGTCATTTGCATCTATAAATGTCCCCATAGCTTAGCAATATATTTGGGACAAGTAACAAAACTTGAATAATTCGGAATATAAACTAATGATCCAAAATACCCGGTGGCAATCATTCTAACATAATTAAACAAAACACAAACAACTTCCAATAAATCTAAAAGAAGAATTTAACAAAATAGCAAACAAGAGAAAGAAAACTCAGATCGTTCTTAAATGTCTTTGATTTAATTCACATAGCAGCATCCGCCTCTCTCCACATCCACCACTGGAACCCTTGAACACCTACATTTGATGAACGATGCAACAATTAGAACGCTGGACCAATTTCACGGTATATTAAAGTATATCTGTTTGGGAATCATAAAATCTAGGCCAACCAGGGTCAAATTTGGCTGGCCTATTCTTTAAACAAGAACTCGTTCAAGTTCATATACTGTTTGGTAAACTATTATTTTGTTTTCTGGTTTTACATTTTTATAGTTTTGGTAACTCATGACTCTTGAACTAGGTTTTTCCAAGAACACATTTCATGTCCATCTTGCTCACCATAAGTATAAGAAGAATCAGGACAAATAATTGAAATGGAATACCGATGTGGTGTAACAGAGATGATCACCCCTTGTACATTTGCTAAAAAAAATCATGGAGTTTTCAAAGAAAATCAATTGGTTAATTATAAACAAAAGGTGGGCAAAATCCATTGAAGGTGGTGATATGGGGAAACAATATCCTCTATTACAGTTCAAAATCCATGAAGCTTTGAACTTCAAAAATGGGATTGGGAATTAAAGGTGGGTAATTCGATTGAAGACGACAATGTGGAGAGAGAAGATAGAGATTGTATACAGAGATAGAGATTGTATAAAGAGAGAGAGAGTTTGGATTCTAGATGAGAGAAATAGGGAGGGGGGGGGGGGGGGAAGAGTCATCGCTACAAAAAGTCGTGTTTTAAATTATTTGAGAACTGGTTCCACCTTGAAACATCTTTGAGTTGTTTCAAGATAAAACTAGTTTTTTTAGGCTAAAAAAAAGCAGCGCAGTTCGGCTCTAAACTATACTAGACTGGTTTTTTGATGTTCCCAAACAGCCCCTATAAGTTTGTTCTTTGCACTTTCTTAGGACACTACAGCCTAGAAGACTAGATTACAATTCTCGAGCATAACATACCGAACACGCTATGAACATCTCAAACACCCCAACCTACAATACAAAGATTGGTTCGACACTTTTTTGAATGAATTTACTATAGTAATTTGGCTCTAGTTCTTGGTAGGAACATAGGAAGGGGTTTAATAAGCTCCAAAAAAACCGCTCATTGAGCACAAAACATTTTGCATACTTTTTGCTAAAACATTTGAATTTGCTGGCTTAAGCTGACATCTACATCAAACTCGATTAATAAGAGACACTAATGACTTCATCCGCGACTTATTCACATTTGTCTTCATTGATTGTTGGGGGGTTTGTTGAAGCGAGCAAAACGGCAAGGATTTCACACAATTTCGAGTCGAAAGTTCTCTTGATGGTCAACAGTGTTGTTGGTGAACCTAAATATTTTTAATTTTTGGCAAAAGAGGATCATCTAGTCTAGATTCATAATCAAGTCGCATTTCTAAGTCGTATTTCTTTGAAACATAATGATAATAAATAAAAAACTATATCGTAATCGTACAAAAACAAGAAGTTTTATAATAAAATTCTAATTTCGCAAACACAAAACAGAATGGCTTGAAAATCTTTCAATTTGTCTTAAATTATTTAGCGTATTCGCATTATTGCATAACGGTTCACATTTCTTTCTCTCGAATAGCTACAATAAACCATATCGTACAATATTTAGCAAAGCCCCATCGTCCGAGCTCAAGCGGTTCTAATAAGTCCCACTTTAGCGTTTTTGCTCTATGGGAGTCAATCTCGAGCGATCAAAACCAAAACGACATTGGGAGTTAAATTTCGTTTACAAGGAGATTCATACCGTGAGTCTAAACAATTAGGAATTGCTATCTCTTTCCTTGAAATTTTAATTTGGTTTTCATACGCTTTAGTCTTCGACACAAGATTTTCTCCCCTTATTTTAGTTGGGATTAAGCCGTAGGATATTTGGAGAGTCAAATTAAAAATAAACACTCCTAAGCTTTGAGCGGCAAACTCTTTGAAGGCCTACTTTTGAGACTACCACCTTCGGTAAAGGATATTTCTTTCAATTTTTACATCCATTCAGATCCTACTCGATTGAGAAGACACCAAACTAGAATTCCCTTAAAATAAACAAAATAACTCAAACTTATTTAGCATATCTCCCGATTTTCTTCAGATTCTCACATGTCTTAAAAACCAGCTTCACATTTTTTTTTTACAAATTGTGAGTTTCTTACAATAGAGAAGCTTTACCGTTTATATTATAGCTAAACTGTTGATTTGTTTGAAGAATACGATGTTTATTGTTCATTTTATATATTGTTCCACAATTTTAATTTGGAATATACGATTGTTCACATCTCCAAGTAAACAAAAACCTAGAAAGTTCTCAAACCACTAACACAAGGGCGCATTCAGACTCAAAATTGGCCTAATGACTCTTGAATATCCTAAATTATAACAACTTTTGAATTATAACAACTAACTGGGATGAATTCAGAGATCCGGCTCCCTTGATTAACTTTAAATTCTCACAGCGTGTTAGCAAATCGCGTTTCGGATCCTCTCCGATGTCACGAAGAGAGTTCACACGAAAATTGGGGAGTTCCAAATGACATCTAGATAAGAGCAATTATAGCAAAATCGTTGAATGATTTGATTTGGAAGGGGTTAATGGACTGTACACTTGAACATTATTTAACTTTGGTTGTTGATCCAAATTTAGAGAACACAATGGTTTAAGATAGTACTATAACAGTACTGAGATACGAGTGAAACAGCACCGGCCCTAAATGATTTGTCACCTTCAAATAATACATACAAAAATACATAGATTAGGGTGTGTTGCACGGTTTATAGGATCGAGCAACGTGTCAAAGGCAGATGCTGCCCCTTAGCTAGATGTTGAGATCTACGATGTATAGAACGTCCTTTCCTAAAAGCTACTGCATGATGTATCAAAAGCGAAATTACTTATTAGACACATTTTTCTCTTTTTGCAGCTTTGGTCAAATAAATATATATACAGTTCGATTTTGAAAGAACGAGGGAAATTACCGATATCATGTGCTATATTGGTTTAGCGATTGACTTCGTGAGGCACACATTTGGTTTTCTAGCTAGTGATTAGAGGTTAGGGAGCATTGGCGCATTAGAAATTTGCAGCAAAGGCAAAAAGGTAGAATCACTTCTTTAAAGTGTAAAATTTATTCGGTCACTAGCGAACTGATTATATGCCTTGGTATTCTACGTGCACAATTTTTATTTATGTTCACCCAACGTTGCAATGATCGCCAAACAAACGCACTGGACTCAAGGATCTGACAATTAGGTCGATGAGAATACTTTCTGACATAAGAATCTGGTAACAGAATAGCAAATTGAACTTCCAACTTTTGTTCAATATCATCTTTAGGATAAGGACTTGAAGCATGCTAGACTTGGCGCCTACAATATTATCGTGAAATTTTAATGAGCACGACGGGAAATAAACTTTTTGTTTTTCTATTTTTTTGGGCTCACGAGGATACCGTGTTCATAATTTGTCACCATCTGCCTGACTACTACTCTGGGGATGATGCTTAGGGGAGCTACCCTGCATTAGTTATTGCATGATTTCAGGCAGCAGCCATGGTCTCTAACCGTTGTACCATGCACCCATCCCCCGTTTGTTAGTAAAATTAAAATTACGCTAATGTCTTAGTTGGTCTCTAAATATGTAAAGAGGTGTTTCACTAAGAATCTCAACAGAATCATTCAAAACTAAAAACAGACTGTTCCTGTTTACATGTAATTTACAGCTTACATTACAAAAATATGACGAGTCTAGAGAAGGGCACCTTCTAAAAAAAGATAACTAACTATAAGGAGAAGAAAATACCTTCAGAAAAACAAGCAAGAGCAATATAATGCAGAGCAGAGATATAAAAAAATGCATATGTACATAATCTACGCTACAATGAAGACAAATGAACAAAAGCAAAATGCATCAAAACAAATGAGGTGATCTATTATAAATTATGCAATTTTCTAAAAATATGCTAGTCTTTATTATTCAATTAGTTATTACTAAAATAAAATTGGAAATCGCAACCAATCGGTGAATGCTTTCCTTTCCTAAAGAGATAAGTTAGTTGGAAGTTACCACTTTCAAGAAAGTAAACAAGGGAAAGATAAATTCTCAGTAACTCCTAAACAAGTGTCAATGCATGTTGCAATGCAAATCCGTCCAAGGTTTGCAAGATGCAATATGAAAATTGCATAGAAAAGGGGCGAGTGAATAATATTTGGCAACAACGATTTCAGACTCATTTTAAAATAACTAACAGTGAACAAATGGATTGGGAGACAAACATCCCTGCACACTACTATTTTAGTATTGTATCAAAATGGAACCGATTGAGAAGGAACAATTTCTAAGTTTGATTCCATATCTTTAAGGTATAATAAATCAACTTCTTTAAGGAGGTATTTAAGCTATTTGTCGCATATCTCTTTTATATGTGGATTTTGACATTCTGAAAACTTGGAATTTGTCTCCAGAAGAATTTGTCTCCAGAAGAATTTGAAGTTGTAAAATCTGGCTTATGATTTAATTTGTACTTCTGATCCAAGAGAAATATGAGGCACAATGCATTGCAATGCATGGCGTGCAGTGGTGCAACGGCTATCTACAGCAATTGTGGTTATCCAATATGTAGTTCTGGGTGATGTTGTGTACAATGTGCTCTTGACTACCATGAAGTTCATGGACTTGACTAATAAACTAAGCTATCTTTCATGGAAAAGTTATATATTTTTTTTAAAGGCAAGCCAGTTTTATATAGGGATACGTAACCCTGAGTTTCCAGCCCCATGAGGTTTTAAACCCACAGGTCACAACCACCAGTCACAACCACCACTAGACCAAGAGCCCAATGGTTGGTAATTGTTTGTTTGTTTGTTTGAACCTATTGATGAACTCGACAGAAAAATAGGTAACATCTTTTTCAGCAAGAATGCCTAGTCAACCCTAAGAATCTACCAAATTCTATGTTTATCCAGGGTGATCTGAGGTCAGCTATTCGACCAACTTATCCCCAACAAATAAAATCTTGGCCAACCAACCATGCCAATAAGACAAGATCCCTGCTTACGGGTGGCCTCTTAGCGAGAATGAAGAATCAATTACCAGACATCCGCTTCCTTAAGTACAAGTCTTAACAACCACTGCAAACCGACATAGTTCTGCTACTTACCATCAGCTATGCAAATAGCTACTTAATAAGTAAACTCCAAGTTTTACTTTTTCTGATGACATAATTTCATCAATTCAAGTAGAGCACTGTAATTATCTCCATAAGTTATCAGCAATGATGCAACAGTATCCAATCTGAACCAAGGCACTTTACTTCTCAATGATTAACATCCTCCAATCAACTTTATTATTACAGCTTTTCAACAATAACCTAAACGAGGTTGCTCCATGTGCACTTCGTCCGATAACTTACTACAGATGACAGCATTCTCTACATCAAGTTCATAAGAACGTCGGGATAACTTTAGGGAAATGCAGACAAAATTCAGCTTGAATAGCAAGAGTTTGATGGGAGTTTTTGCTGCAACTCTGTTCATATTCTTCCACTTCCAAACTAACTTCTAATCAGTGACGTGATCCTTTGAGATTTTTGTAAAGGGTGAAGTTCAAATTTTGAAAAAAAATTGCTATTCCATGATGCACAACTTTCCTCTATCCAGGATAGAGTGACACCTTTCCAAAAGAAATATAAGAAACACGGGAACAATAAAAATTGCCCAAAAACAGACATTTAACGAAGGGAGTTGGGTTATAGATCTTCAAATGTTGAGTAAGTTGGTGGAGGATTATCAAATGGTGCAAGAGTGGAAAGAGTGTGTATGTACTTGGAACAACCACGTATGTCAGGAAATGTCATGAAGTTAACAGCAGTCATGAGATCAATAGGAAGGTTTCCACAAAAGATCAACATCAGAACAAATTGTTAATTTCTTTAAAATTAGACTGTATATCCAATCCAAGTACGGGAAGACAACCAAGAAATAAACACCGTAGCATTTATTTCAAGTTAACCACTCCATGATTCCACAAAAGATAAATGGGCGAGAGCATTGAGGAAGGAGAAACGTCATTTAACAGGATAATTACAAACAGGAAGTACAACACCCACGATTAACTACGACGAAGAATTATCTCCAATAAATATGAGTATTAGAAGACTTGAAGGCTTGATAATTGCAGTATCCAATAAGAGCCACGGCAAAATAATATCACCGTGGACCTTCACTAGCAGCTCCAACTTTTATTTGCACTTAGTTGAATGATTTAGCTAAACAAAGTCTGATTTGTTTTCTGAAACCTTTATTTGTAATAATTAGGTTTCTGTACAAGTGTTGAATATTTAATGACTATCCTATCATCCATGAAGACTCTTAGCCTTAGAAATTTCTCCAGTTCTTCAAGAAGCATGAGAATGAAAATTTCAAGATTAAAGAATTCTTACCCGTAAGTGGTCTCAGAGGCAAAATTTAACTGAATAAATGGATCCTAACTTCTATTGTCATTATTCCCTCGAGGGGAAATTATGGAAGAAGCTAAAAAGATAAAAAGGAGTGAAGATCATCTGCACACCTTGAATAAGTAAAAGAATTTCCGGAGTTACTCCGTAGAGGATGAAACATTCATCATCATCAAGTTGGAAGATATGGACAGTATCCATCTAAAGTTTGTACCATAAGAAAACGACTAAAACAATAACACCAGAATGTGAGAAAATATATATTTGGGGAACTCCTGCAGTACAACCAAAGGTTGCTTAGCTTGAAGGCAATTTCGCTAACGCTTCGTGTCTGGACCTCAAAGCCACACAGCCGAAGGTTGCTTGGCGGCTTATTAATAGCAAGGCCGATGAGTTAGCTCACAAGTAGAACCTACTGGCACTGGTCCACAAAACCGAAGGTTGTAACTCTTATTTGCGGGTTCATCGCGGGTTAACTCTATAAAAAAGAAAGGCGACTTCGCCAATGAACAATTCGATTTGAATGAGAGGTCATGCTAAGGATTGCTGGGATCAGACGAGTAATGGCTCGAAAGGCTCGTGGAATTCTTTTATAATTTGTTTAGCAATAGAATAATAACGGTCATAATACCTTATACATGAAATGAACAACATCATATGCATGGGGGTGTATTCAAATAAAAATATGGTAGAAGCATAAAGAGATACCAACTTTATTTCCTATGTACTATACTTCTAATATGATATTGCTAAGTACTATATTTCTAATATGATATTGCTGTAGTAAATGCATGGCAAATTTAGATATTAATGAATCCTGCACACAACATGACTTATAAAATGAGATGTGAATGAATTACTTATAACTGGAATAACTTTAAGTCACATAGTAACGCTTACCTGGTCAGTTCTCATCAGTGATTACCAGATCCTTGAGACGCTTGAGTGCTTCCTTGCTGCTGCTGCTGTATCTGGAGAAGTAAGTTTGCAGCAAATTGCAGTGTTGATTGGTACCGTTGATTTTTATCAGCTTCTCCATCCGCTGATCCCTGACTGGTGCCAGACAAAGCAGATTGTAATTGTTGCATCTGATTAGGAAATGACGTATTGTTCCCTTTATCATTTACCATAGACATGCCCATGTGGGACTGGGACAAATTAACACCTTGAGACTGAGTAGATGGGTTCAGTACAGCAGGTTTGGGTTGATCCACTGGTGAACGATAATATTCAGTCGCCTCGGTCGAGTATTGTACCGTCCCATAGCTTCTTTGGGAATTATTTTGAGAAGCATCTAGCTGATATTGTTGTTGGTTGGTCTGTTGGGGTACTGTAACCTGTCCACCTTGAGGAGGTAATGCGAAGTTGTTTGATGGTGGTCCAGAAGAATGTATAACCTGTTGTGGCACATTTAGGGAAGGATCTTGTGTAATGGGTTGTGAAGAGTGGCCAGTCACATTCATATAAGCTGGAAACTGTGATGAAAGAGTTGTCTGAGAATTAAACTGCTGACCTAATTGTTGAGATGTATGAAGGACCATGGATTCTTCTCTTGAATTATGGATAGAATTGGTGGGAATGACTTGATCTTGTCTCCATCCCTGTGACGATATTGCTTTATCTGGTGTGAAAGAAGTTGGGAAGGAGGTTGACCCTTGTGATATTTGGGCACTGGTCGAAAATGAAGATTGCATGTTTGAAGGCAGTAGAGCAGCTAGGGTTGCTATAAGCTCCGGAGTCAAAGATATACCGGCATGGGATGCAAGACTACTTGCATAATCTTGAGAAACATTTTGCACCAAAGGGGACTCCTCTGCTCGTGGTAAGGGTGGCTTTGGGGGATGAAGCATCGGATTTTCAGGCAAAATCCTACTGTATTGGTCCTCCTTTTGAGAAAGTAACGCATAATTATTTTGGGGTGGTTGATTGTATTGTGATGAAAGAGCAATGGACTGTTGTGGTTGCTGCGGCTGACGTTGTTGTTGTTGTTGTATTACAGGGGCACTAGTGGGATTTTGATGTGCCAACTTAAGAACCACGCCATAAAGACGTTCTGGACCAGAGACATTTAAAACCTTGGTTAAGAAATCTGATGGGGGCACCAAAAATAATGTGGTTCCGTCATCGAACTTTGCAACACCAGCACGGTTCTTTGAACCAAGGTAACGAAGAAATTCTGTATAAGAGGCAAAGTCATCTTCACTGTCAGGTAAGAAGAACACAATATCAAAACCACTGGCATCCGTATAGTGTTTTGTGAGCATATCCAACCCTGTCCTTGCTGAGCAATTCACGATCTCGGGGCTGAAAAACAAATACAAGTATCAGCTTCTGATAATAGAAAGCAAAACAAGTAAAAAGACATTGGATGCAAGTGTCTACTGATTATTGTCTTCTAGATATTAGACAAATGTTTTGGTAAAGCTCTCTTATTCTAAAATCCATTTCAAGAAAAACAAGTGTAAAGCCATTTCTGGATAGAATAGTATAGCAAGTAGTCAGTAGCTCAAATGCTTACAATCAATGTTTACTAAAATATTTCCAAGTACGACTCCTGTATGGTAAAGATTTCAACAACAACAATGTTCTGTTCAAAGTGTCCATTGTAATTTGTAGCAAAATTAGTAAACAATAAATGTAAAGCATAAAGGACAGGTTATGCTTACAGTGGAGAGTCTAAGCCATTGCCAAGGGGCACACATCGAGCATGGCATACAGGAGTTCCACCTTTAGCAATAACGCCACGCCAACAGTGATCGTTGTCTGGAAGTCCTTGGCCTAGAGCTCCACCACTGGGAACCCTCGTTCCTACTGGACTGTGGAAACTCTGGCCTAGAGCATTGCCAAACGAGCCAGAAGGACCTACATCAGGTTGTGGCTGGTAACCATTTGATTGATCTCTTCTTTTTACCTGATTATCCAACTTCCTTGAAGGAATAGAAGCATCGTCAACAGGTAAAGGGCTGTTCATCCTCGACCTTTTGGATTCCCTTTGAAAGGGAATTATATCTGACCCATCCCATAAAGGTGGCCGCATACCTGGTAGTGCGGGAGAAGGGAGCAAACCAGCAGCAGAAGGAGAAAGTTTTCTCCTATTTGGACCCATTGCATTGTTTTGATTAGCATCAGCATAAAGATCAGGACCTGATAGAAGCTGATCAAAACCAACAGTAAAAGGTGGCCTCATCAGTATATTTGGTCCAGGCATGCCATTAGTACCCAAATACGCAGGAAAATTGTTTGGTAGCATTGGACGGTTATGACCAATATATTCCATGGGCCCAGGTCCAAAAGGAGGCTCGTTGAAGAACATATCTGGTCCAGGTCCTTGAAGTCCCGGGAAAAAACCTGGGCTATCTTTAGGAGGTGCAAGTCCGCTGTTAGAAAACATTATTTGTATCCTTGAATCATTAAACAGACGGCCTTGCAGGCCTTCCTTGGCGCGTCGAGCTTCGTCTACACTTCTGAACTCTACAAATGAGTAATGTCTTGTAGGAAAAGTTCTTATGTTTTCAATTTCCCCAAACAGGATCATGGCATTATGAAGCATCTGTTCATCCACCTGAATTGTAGAAGGATAATGTATCCAGAGAGTTTTGCTTGGTCCCACTTCCTTCCTCCCACTTGAATGCTGAGATGAAGGATTAATCAGATAAAGCAAGTTAGAATCCTGACCAAAATGACCAGGTCTTAATGTCCAGTACACGAAATAGCCGTAATATTAACCATACTGGGACCGATATTAGTGATATATCTGCAAAACCTTAAGATACATTATAAGGACTAAAGCCTCAAAATATTTCAACAGATATATCATGATACATATTATATAAACTCTTGATACTTATAACATTTTTTACATTCTATTTGTTAAACCAGCGAGAATATCGGTTCATATTTCAATATATCACCGACACAAATAAATATAGTTGGCTGACCCATATATCCATAAAAATTTAAATTTTGATTTTTTGTGGGAAGGGTAGGATTACATGATGTCTTTTATGACCAAACTGCGATGGGTCAGGAAAGTTCCACATTGCATCAGGTGGCATCCAAAAGGGCTCCGAAGGTCCCATGCTCCTCTTGCTGTTATAGTGACTGTCCCTTGAGTCATTAGAATCAGACCAATTATCCTGTTTACAAGAGACGAATAAAATTAAGAAGCGTTCTACAACTAACATCCAAACATTCACTATTAAGAAAAATTGTTAAGGTACTTGTTAACTAAAATTAGTCAAAGGTGCTACTTGGAGCACCCCATAAGCGCAGCAATGCTAAGTATGATTCTACTTAGTGAACGACAAACCCCAACTTTTTTTTCGAAAAGAATACAAGCTTTAGAAAAAGCATAAAATTTGTGTGCTTACTCTTCTTTGTGACCTCAAATAGTCCACTCGTATTTCCTCTCCACCTATACGTTTTCCATTCAAATTTTTCAAAGCTACAGCAGCATCTTCTGGTCTGAAATAGTCAATAAGTGCGGTGTTTCGATCACCAAGAAATCTGTATTCTTCAATTTCCCCAAACTTCAAAAATTCATCTTCTAGCTGCTCCTTTGTGACATTAGAACTAATTCCCCCCACCCACAAATGTTTACCAGGTTTAGCCTGCAAAATGGAAATGCATAAGATGGGAAAACAGCTTATGATTGCAGCCTTCCAGTTTCTAATTAAACGTTCATCAATAGAATGTGGGGAGATGACAAGGTAATCGACAATCAAGTACTAGGGCGACATGCAACTAATGAGAAAAGAACATAATGAGCATAACCATCCTTTACAAGATTACATAGCTACTTCAGCTCAAGAAAATGCAAGATAATTTCAGTATAGGAAAAGTAGTAATATTTGTTGCATCTGGCCAAATTAAGAACACATGTGAAGAACATTGGCAGGTATGGTTATATATCTATTATGACTATGAGGATAATAACTCAATTTACCATATTTATAGCTTGTATGGTAAAGGTAAGTTGTGAAGGAGCAAATAGCTTATTTAACCTAACTAATAGCTTAAAAGGACTTTATGGGCATGATATTTCTATTTTTAAATTACTAAACCTGACGAATGGCAATAACACAGGTTCACATAACCAAGTAAGCTCGTCAACATTAATTTACCAATGTACTTTATCCTTTAAATATACAGTAAAATGTTTATTGATTTCAAAATGGCAAAAGAGAAGCCACAAAGCAAACATACCCAACAGGAAAGACTGAAGACTCGGGAAGAAACCAGAAAAACCAACAATACAGCCATCAAGAGGAACTCATGATAAGTTCATTCCACTTAACAATATTTGAATCTTAGAAAATCCCAATCATATCTGTCTGCTTTAATCACCAAAAGCGAAAGCATTATGGAAACCATTATCTTCTCCTTCCCTTCGTGTCTGTTCCACCTTAAAACCTTCAATCACACCATTTATCATGGCTCTATTTATCATACTACCAAGAGCATTCACGACCAAATGAGAAGGAAGGGGGAGACCAGATCCCCCGAGTGATATCTCTCGTGACTCTAAAATCATTGTCAAGGAGCAATTCAACATTTATCAAGGAGTTTGACGAAAATTCACTCGCTAAACAACCCTCAACGCTTCTCTGAGTTCTCTATAAAACCCTCCATACAACATGTAATCTATGAAATCCAACTAACATGATGATACACTTTCTTCAAATCATCTAAGGTGGATAGTCAAATACGACATGTGCAATCGCATATGCGATAGACGCGATTAATGCGACCTGGAATCACATCGAATCTATATCGCAACCTTAAATGACTGGGCGTAGATGCATTGCATTTTGTCGCATTTTCTAATGCAACACAAATGCGAGAAACCAACAAAAACACAATAAAAAACACAAAGAAAGAAAATATTGTGCTAGTATACGCTAATACTACGCGAAAACCACCATATACAATAATATTTGTTATACAAATTATACCAAAGTAGCCTACTCGCAACCTTTGAGAACAGACAAGATACTCGAAGACTCCCCCAGAAGCTCGAAGCCTACCACACTTGCAAATTAATCAAGACCATTGCAAGATACCCTCGAGTCCTCTAATGCTTCGGATAGACACCTCAGCACCAGGTCAAAGGCAGACAACTCAACAGACAAACTCTGGTACAAGACAGTTGTACAGAAGGATACATTTGTAATTTAACTTCACTATAGTGATGTCACCTTTCCTATCCTCTACAAATAGGAAAGAAAGCCACATAGAGGGGTTGAGATTTCTTCCCCCACACACCCTTAAGAAGCTTTGACAACCTTCAAGCACATTCTAAGCTTAAAGACTCAGTCTACTCGAGCCTTTTATTTGAAATCTCGTCCATTTATACAATCTCATCTTAAAAATCCTCACTAGAGGTCGTGGAGGAATCCCATTCTAGGACTCCACGCAAGTGTATCTACTGCAATCTCTGCATTTCTAATAAGGGCGCTTGTTAGAACCCCTAGTCAAATATTACTCTTGTTGTGTAAGAGTGTAATCTCCCCTCTACGAGATTAGGCCCCTACATATACAATCCTGATAAAATTTAGATAGAAGATATGAGAAACGAGATTCTCAATTACCTTATTCCAAGCAAAACCTATAGTATGAAACACCTATATTCTAAGAACTCCACTAAAAGCACCAATCTATTAGTTTGTTATTTAACATATTTGAATATCCTAGTTATGGTTTGTTAGCTTTTACTTGGCAATCAGGACTAGATTTCCAAGTTATACTTGTTAGTTGTTACTTGGTATAAGTGAATATCTCAGTTATTTATATCCTTTTTGGATTACATAAGTTTATTAGTTATGGTATATTATACTTTCATGTGTTTTTTGTTAATAGATATATTACATATGTAGATTTATATGCACATATATTAGGATTATATGCAATTTGTGTCTACTGTGTCGCAATATCCACAATAGCCTTACAGTATTCGCGTTATTTGCATTAGCATTTCTTTACTAGTGATCGCATCGCATCGCAACATGCATTAACTACCTTGGGTGGACAATAAGAAATCCTAAGAAGATAAAGTTAGAGTTGCTAGGGAGAAGTAAATGAAGGCTTTAGTTTTGTTTTAAACTTTTTTAAATTAAATACGTAGCCTAATTATTATTGAAAACCACAAATTGCATAAGCGCATCTTGTCCACCTATCTATAATAGTGTTTCTCGGTCAACGTCAGATCCCCTAGATTATCCATACTTAAGTTATAAGACTTTCATGGCTTGTACAATAGATTTTACACTACAGGAATCACCTGAGTTACCATATCTAAATGAAGATCCACAAGGAGTCAGTTATCATTTTTCTCGAAGGTACATTGAAATAAGTGCACAAGCAAAAGTTCTGGTCTACGTAGAAGGGATAAATGACGAGAGGAAAATCACTATGGGAAGGCACCATAATGTCTACATCGTGTGAAGATAAGATTAATTGCATAACTGTGAGATGCCTCCTTCCACATTTCACTTCTTTTAAAAATGAGACTTAAACCTCACAATCTCCAGAGGCTCAATTTTGCCTCATGTAGGAAAAGCATGTTAGTACCCGCCTTTGCCATTAGGAGGCCACTCATGATCATAGATCTGGAAGAGTATGCGAGGGGTATGTGGCTCAAATAATTTTAGTAAGGGTTTTTACGTGATGTATCTACCAACTGTTGCAACTCTCTCCACAATGTCCATAATGGTTGTTCGTGCATTAGAAACGAACCAGGAATCAAACTTTTTATCATATAGAGATGTCATCTCTTTTCAAGGGAGGAGTGTCAACATCTTCTCCAGGATAAAGGTAGTCCTTGAGTAAAGCTGTTACTTTAATGAAAACAGCTTCTTGAAACTTCAGAGGAAGTGATCATTAAATGAAGTAAGAGGCTTAAGAAAAAAAAACACGGAAGTACCAACCATGAAGACTATAAGAAGACTTCTAGTTATCATGCCTTCTCTTTCCAGAAAAGAGTAAAATCATCCTAAATCAGATCAAAATGGTGCTTCAAATAAAACGGCAAATTTGGCGAGTAGTGAAATGGTGAATCACCTAAGCCGTTTTATCAGTTTACGCCTGTATTTTATACTTCTCATTTTGACTCTTTCTTGATCTAAGGACGAGAAAGGGACCGGTGAAAGGGAATGACGCTGGAGTGTACTGAAGCAGTGGCATCCTTATAGTTTATACACATTCGAGACATCAACAGCATTATTGGTTCAATCATCCTTCTTTATTTGGTTCAAAACTTTATCTTCCTAGTTTAAGCATTTATTTCCCTTATACTAAAAGTTGTCAACTTAGTAAACACCAGAGCATTATTTCCACCTAATATAGATAATTGAGATGCAACACCTTCCAGACTTGTTGATTCAGATGTTTGCAGGCCTATATGAGACCAATCATATAAAACAAAAAACAGTTTTCAAGTTATCTTAATGATATTTAATACTTCACTTTTTACACCTACATGCGTATTTCAATCTGATCATATCACCAGTTTCATACAATTTTAGGTCAACAAGAGATTATTGATCAGTATTAACATAACCGAATACATGACCGTCTCACTAGTTATAGCTCATTCGTGCTTCACTGTATGAAATGTATGTAACCAAAATTGATCAAATGATGTAAGAACTTCTGGTCCATATGCTTTGAGATGTTCCAGAATTCTTTCTGGATAAGCCTATCTTGCTCATACCTCCTCGGTTCTTCGAGTAAGTTAGTTTTATCCATAAATTGGGTCACAGGGTCACATCTAAGGCATGTTTGATCCTCGTGCAATCAGCTACATATTTTTAACTACTTTGGGCACACAAAATGGTTATAAAGGCTATAAATCTCAATTGGGCAAAAAACAAAAAAAAAAACAAAAATGTATGTGAACACTACTTCAAGCATGTGTAACTTACATGGCTTCAGTGTCAAAATGTAAGGGATTAAGCAGTACCTATTCCATCAAATGTTCTATTAGAGAACCTACTGCACATAAATCTACTTTGCAGTTTATGCTCACAAGTCACCATAAACAAGACCTACTCTCAAAAAGCTAAAATCTATTGTTTGTGCATCCACCTTATGTATATCCAATGACTAAAGCCCTCAACCAACACCACAAAGTCTACAGATACATCCCCATTCCAGGCCAACGTGCCTCTTGAGAATAGCTTACGATTTTATGCAATTAAAACCACCTTGTATATCTCATCGTATCTACCATTTTGTCTCTAATGATAATGTACACCTTACTTTCATTCTTCATTATCAAATAAGTCTACAATTTTGTTCCCATGAATCCCTTTCTTATCCTAGTTGGTATAATGCTATGCAAATAGAGATTGATGACTTATATAATATTCATTCCACATTGAGAAATTAGTTAGTTACTCTCAAGTAAGAATATAGTTATATACGTATTACTTGCCCTCTCACTCCAAGCAACTTTGGGAGTGCTTTAAATGCTCAAGAAATTTTGTCACTAGAAGACGTACCTCAGATTTGATTATTTTGGAAACCACCTTTTGCAGATTTCATTTTAGAATGAGTTGGCCTCGTATTTTATGTTATGTAACTTTGTATGTTTTTCCCCAAGACTAGTGGGAAAAGGACACACTGAAACTTATTGGATTAACTATGAGGATAAATTTCCTCATGGTGCTAAAACTATATCAGTTCAAACTATTCTCCCAGATGTGACCAGCTTAATGTTGTAAGTGTGACATTAAATGGTTTTCGGGAAAAAGAAGTTCATATGGATAAAATGTTCAATACTAATACTCACAGCATAGGGTGTACCATAATTTTGCAAGGCTCCTCCATATGACTTATAAAAATCTCCCCGAGCGTTGTACATTAATTTAATGGAGTTGAGCCACAATTTGGATGCCTAGATGTCAAACTAACCACAGTGTCTTTTATGGGGACACTATTGCTAAAGGGTTTTTTCCTAGTATGCAGAGCCTCATATTGACAAAGGTATCGCCCCCACAAAATTACTTTTGCAAGACAATTACGTGCTGATCATCTGGGAACTCGTAATTATTTAGGAGGTGATCATCAAAACAAATGGTAATGGGATCACTTCATCCCAAAATAAAATGTTTATTAACTTACCAAAAGAAATTATATACATAATTCCAAGTCGCCTGATACTCCTTAGCTACTAACTAAAATCACATTCAGTCAAGCCGAGTATTTTAATTAACGTCGTTTAGACTTGTTAATAAATATACCATTTCAAAGTATTCAACCACACGTCTCTTTTGTAATCAATATCATTAGCCAAGTAATAATCCATGTATCCCACATTAGAAAATTTATATATGTGTTGTCTGCTATCTCAAGGGAACTACCAGATGGCAGTTGTACGTTTTTATCACACAGTAGTATTTTTAATTTAAGCAAAAAAATAGTATATATACATTTGAATGGATGTGTTGTGCAATCCTCTTTGACGGGGGAGTAGAGCTGATTGTCGAACACACTCATTGTGCATGCAGAATTTTGAGCATCAATGGTAGATTAAGAGGAATAATTGAAACTTTAAAAGCACAACCACTCCAATTTGACGAAATAATTAAAACTTTAAAAGCACATATAGTCGATGAGCATCAGATATACATTAAATGTTGTATATGTTGAGTGTCGAGAGAATCTATCTAATAGATATACTTAATCGGGAGCGTAGTACGGAAAGAAAACGAAATAATTCACGCAAAACATGTTTTTACATGCCGAAGTCGTGTCGCTTCAAGGATAACCTCAACGGGGAGTATTGTGGGCATGGGTAATCACTAGTATATATATAGCCACTGAAGACTTGTCACCTAAATGATGCCAACTCAGACCCACCACCACAACAATCTATCATTTTGGCTACCACAACTAATAACAGGTGGTCTTCTATGTAATACCGAGAGAAAATTGAGTCAGACTCACATGAATAGTGTTAATTTACTTAAACAAGTTAGGATTACATAATTGTGTTTTCTATTTGGTGTACTAGTACTTGTTATACATCACCGCCTAATTAATATTTGAAAATTAGCATATCTTCAACTAAGGCTTCTTCATAACCAAGTTGCTTTTAAATTTGAAAGCAATGCCGAATGAGTTTGGGTGATGAAGATCGAAAAAATAGTACGTCGAGCAGCTAATCAAACTTTTTTATTATGTTTATAAACTACTATACTAATAAATGAGTAAGTTTCTTAACAAAGCCTTATTGAGGTTCTTTAAAAAAATTATAATTATTTTGCGCATTATATATTAGTACGCACAATGTCCAAACATTCCCATCGTTTGTATCAGTTATTTGCAATTTATTCACTTTCCAATTGTATGTATCAGTTATTTGTGCGTGCAATGTCTAAAAAATATGTCATTTCAAACTATTCAACCACGCGTCTCTTTGTTATCAATATCAATAGCCAAGTAATAATCCACATCGAAAAAATGATGTGTTTTCATCTAGGGAATTACCAATTGTACACTTTTATCACCCAAAAATATCTTTAATCTAAAAAATAGTATAGATATATTTGAATGGGTGTGTGGTGCAATTCCCTTTGATGTGCAGGTTGAAGTTAATAACAGAAGACATCTTGAGTTAAATGAAAAAATCAAGTAGAGTGTGAAGCGGAAGATATCAAATAGACTCAAATATATTAAATGGAGTAGAGTGGATTGCTGAATGCACTCATTGTGCATGGAGTATTTTGAGCAACAAGGGTAGATTTAGCGGATTTCAACATACCAATTTGAAAAAGTTAGAAATGTTAAACGCACATATAATAGATGAGTGTCGGATATACATTGCATGTTATATATGTTGAGTGCCAAAAAATTTGGGGTACACGACTTTGGCTCCACCACCACAACAATTTATCCTTCTTTCTACCACAATTACTAAAAGACGTTTTCTCTATAATAGCAGGATAATATTGCATCCGCCCATGAACAGCGCTTATTTATGTTTACCAGTCAGGAGTACATAGTTGTGGTTTCTATTTGGCGTGCTTGTACATGTTATACCTCAGTCTTATTAAAATGCGGAAATTAGCATGACTTCAACTAAGGCATTTTCATAACAAAATTGCTTTTAAATTTAAAAGCAACTTTGCATTAGTTTGGGTGATGAAGCCCGAAAAACCAGTACGTTGAGTAGCAAATCAAGCTTTTCTTAACTATGTTATGTTTTATAATATCCTATACTATTTTAGTGGATAATGTTCTCAGAGCCTTACTGAGGTTCTTTGAATTCTTTACAACTGTTTCGTGCATTAAATATCAATGTGCATTCAATGACACATTATTTATTTATTTCGTATCAGTTATTTGTGATTTATTCCTGGTTACATAAAGAAACTCATGAAACTGTGCGGTACAGTGCTCTAAGAGGATATCTATATTCTATATGCAGATGATGCTATTCGCTTCTGGATTGACTCAAGGGTTTTCAAAGAGTGATAGACGTAGTCTCCTGTGAATGGAGGGTCACCAATTACACAACGGTCTAAAAAATAAGTTCAATATAACAAATTTATATTGATTAACTAATGTTTTCAGTCTCTAATTTGTTTTAACATATATTTCCGACTCGTGTATTCCGTACATGGCATTTATGATAAATATTTCGGGTTGAGTTGTTAATACTAAATCTTCAAATGTTTCACTCAAATTGGGAGAAAAAAATGTGAAACTCTGATATTTTAATATTGTGACAACGAAGGCATAATAGAATTAGCATCGTTTTTAAGATGACAAAGAAGAAGAGAGTAGACAACCTCTGAGCCCCAAAGGATTGTTCATGGAGAATATATCGTTAGTTATTGCTTCAAAAACGTGCCTAAAGAATTTGTGATATTGTCAAAAAACTTGAGTCTTTCTCCCTACACAGGGTTATTTACGTTTTCCAGGGCAAGAAAAACAAATTATTCTTGCCCCATTCTCCCTCGCTTCTTCTATCCAATAGGGATTTTTTTTAATATCAACCCTTGCTTGTCTATTCGGAACAAGGCAAAAATCAAGGGTTCATAGCGCAAATCTGTAATTCTGAATACACGACCAACGCAAGTTATGATAATAGTGAAACCAAATGTGTTATTACTTCTTCCAATTATAAGGCTTTGCATACTTGATCCCATTAACGAATTGCCATTGGAGCCCGAATTTCATGATATCGAGAGGGATTCTACAAAATCGAATTTGAAAGAAACTGCGTTTGCATTTGAGCTTTTAATATAGGCTTGGGCTTGATGCTATTTTACCCAGTTCGCAGCCAATTATTTTGTTGACATTTTGCAGAAGTAGAAATACTAATCGGATTGATCTCATAATTCTATTGTTTGTGTGATAGAAAGGAATAATCGACATTTCGCATAATTTACGCATTAATCATTATTAACACTTACTTATCCAGTCTACATTATATATTTGTTTCACTTTATCATTGGCCTTTATGTTCCGAATGGTCGAACGGAGTGAGGCAATCCTAATTTACTCATTTTTTAACCTGGATTAGATACCCAATTATATAAAAAAATACCACTTCTCGCCTACGTATTTCAGAATGTACGAATATCCAAAGAGCCGAAGTTAAGACGGATACTATTATCCTCTACTGATCATTTTTCTTTCGCTTAATTATTCCCTTTTACATTTCGAATGGTCGAACTGAGTTGTGCGTTCCTAATTTATCATTTTTAACCTAGATTAGATACCTTTTTTTTCGCTAAAAGCGCCTAGGATTTACGTATGTATCTATCGAAAGAGATCCTTTTTCGAATTATAATCATCCGAAAAGAGAATTCGTTATAAAGCGGTAACTTGAATAACAATCTTACAAAAAGCCACAAATTACAATCAAATAAACCTAAGAAAACACAGAAAAGGGTAGAACGAACCGGTCGAGCGTACTCGATCTTCATTGGGTTTCCATGCAGATTGGAACCTTGGAGAGCATCCCTCGCAGCTTTCGCATCATCCAACCGCTTGAAGTGAAGGAAAGCAAAATTCCTCGCTGCGTAATTCGTGACATTGTCAATCTCACCATACTCTCCAAACAAATCAGTCAAATCTGAATCAGTTGTTTCGGTTGAGAGGTTTCCAACCCATAGATTCTGGGAAGGTTTACGCTCTCTTTCATCGTGTTCTCCCATTGATCTACCACTACTGTTGTAAGATTGCCTAGGGTTTCTTTCGGAATCGGTGTTCGATTTGATCGTATTGGGCATTGTTGATTGTGAAATTCAGATTGTAGAGAGAGAGAGAGAGGGGGGGTGAAACCCTAATAATCGATATGAGATTTGGGGATTGACATAAACGAGAGAGAGATTTTCCCCAAATTTGTGATTTTGGGGATAGCAACAACAAGTAGTGATTTCAGCATCATCAGCGGAGGCTGGCTAAGTTAGCATAGCCACGTAGACTTAAAATAAGAAGAACAAAATATGACATGTAGCTTAGAGTAGAAAAAATGGGTGGGGATGGGGATAGGGATAGGGAGGGAATGGATTTTTGTGAATAGGGCCAAAAGTTACATTTTCTCCTCAGGCCTCAACACCAATCCGGTGTCCAGACCAACATTCAACTTTCCATTTCTTGCGGTTGCAGACAGGTGGCATATTATCATGGTGGACGGAGTCTGGCCCAAGAGGGACTTACTGGGGGGATCGGGATTCATCATTAAAACTCACAATTTTGTATGTGTTGGTGCAGGTTTCGACTCCTCTAGGGCGGCAGACCTCAAAGAGGCGGAGGCGATCTCCGTGATCTGAAGCATGGAGACAGCGCATGGGAGAGGCATGGAGAAAGTGATGGTTCTCACAAATTGCAGACGTTTAGTCAGTGCTTATGCGACGAGTTCAGCTGACCTTTCTTGGGGCGCCCTCACCCTTGCGCCCGAGATGCTTGCGCTTGTCTCCCGTTTTTCTGAGTTCAGTTTTCAGTTTATTAGTCGTTTGTATAATTTTGAGGTACATGCTTTAGCCGCTTTAGGAGCCTACTCCCCCGCTTTATCCCTTTTTGAGCCCGCACAGGCGGAGGAACTTGTTAACTCAGTTGTATCCTTGTTGCCCATTGGGGCTTTTCTATAATAAGTAACTACCTTGACCAAAAAAAAAAGGGGAGGGGATAGATTTTTTATTTTTTTATTTTTTAAAATAATAAATAATAATAATAATAATTAAAATTTTAAAACAAATACACCGCGGTAATTGATTTAGCACTGCGCCAATTCAATTGGCGTCTATTTAATTTAATAAAATGTTTTGTTTTAGAAAGAAAAAAAAACTTTTTTAATGGTTCACAAGTGGGCCTACTGACAATCCCTGCATGGAATAGACTCGCCACAGATAGCCACTAATGTTCTCGATAGGATCCCTGTTTGAGAATCCCTTCTTGGAACAGACTCGCCACAGATAGCCACTGATGTTCTCGATAGGATCCATGTTTGAGCGATGGCGAGCCTACAAAAGTGATTTTTCGTTCATTTGGATCGTTATAATAAGAACAATCTTCAGCAGTGAGAACAAAGCCGAACTAGTGGTTTTTTGTTTTGCAATCTGAAAAACCAGATTTACCAGTTCGATTTCGATTTCGATTTCGATTTCATATTTAAGGACCTGGTTTATTTATAAACCAAACCGCACCGACCAGAGGTTAATATAGTAAATCTTTATAGTAAAATCAAAACCTATCTCATATCTTCTTTAAAGGATCACCACCTCTTTGCCTCCAGATCTGAGTTAAAATAACCCTCCCCAACAACAAATCTCCCATTTTCAATATCAAACCCCCATATAAAAAAAATCTTCATTATCTTTATTTTGTTGCTATAAGGAAAAGATGCATGCAAGGTAAGGTTCTCACTCTATATACTATAATTAGGGAATAAAGGGTACAAGATGAGATTGTTAAATATGTGGCAGAAGTAGGTCAAATCTTCTCTCTTGCCTCTCATTTGCGCACTTCCCCGACCCTCAGCGCCTACTAGAACATCGTCGTTGCTTTTCACCGCATCCAGACCTGCAGGAGCTTTGTGGTCAATGCACATCTAGAACCAAATGAACGTCTAAAATTTACTTTAAAACCACTCAGCAAATCGGCGGGTGGAAGCATTTCACCCCTGACGGTGCACTTTGAAATCAGCAACGTTATTGTCCTTCTTGCTTGTTATATTCTCGAATACAAAAGGGATGGATTTGAACCACTATTTCATCTAGGATATTTAGTCATTTGCCTTGTGATGTTTTAATTTTGACCTTGATTTTCCTCATACGAATATGCATTAATAACAAATTTGATTTTCATTACGCTCTTCATTGTTGATTGTGGAAAAAGGGTCGCCAGAGTCATTGGGGGCTTTGTCGCCAGAATTGGTGGTGGTACTATAAGATCTGGAGTTTTTTTATATTGTATTTGTTGTTGATTTAGGTTTCCAAAATCCTAACTTTCATGTGGCTCTTCTCTTCTCTTCTCAGATGATGTTGGGTTTTACAGTTTTGAGTTTTCAGACCATACAAACCCGAGTTACGGACCCGGACCGACCCGACAGATTCGACTCAGTTTCGGTTCGAGTTTTGGTACAGGTCGCCTCAGGTCTAGGCCTAAACTCGGGCCGAACCGACCCGTGTACAACCCTAGTCATTCCAATTTCATTTTGACACACTCAACTCGATTGACACTCATGTTTGTTCAATGTTGCGAATATACATTGTGATGTGAAGAGGCATGTTATGGAAGTTGCACCCCTCGTATTTACTAGACTTCTTCTGGGAATGATTCTCGTTCTTTAAGTTATTCGCGTCACTATTCTATTGTATTTTCATTGTCATTGTCATCTTCTAGTAGGTTGTGTTGTTTGATTCTATGTTATGGCTCATCCCTTATGCCATTGTAGAAGGTCTTTTTTCCGTTATGTCACCTTAGTAGGGGTCTTTTATAAATCCATTGCAAATTCTAATTTTCCATATGAACTCTTTCGTAGAATATTCATCTCAAATATCATCAATCCCTACTTGCATGGTGTACCCTCTAGTGATACGCGCACCATCGAGGATGGTGCATGCATTTCATATGTCACGATGACGTCTCTTGGGTTTAGTGGAGTGATCTTCCCGTCCCTAATCCATTAATATATTATCATTATGTTAACTTGATCATTGTCACGGCTGACATTGGCCACATACCAAACAGGCAGCCACTTTGGGCCCAAATTTTGGTGTAAAATAGAGTGTCCCAATTGATTAGTACTCTAATAAAAATAAAAAACTGTAAATATCATTACTATAAAGGTGCTCAACTAGCTAAATGAGCATAAATTAGTCTCGATTATTAAGATTGGCGGATCAAAGTTAGTTCCACATTAGTTAAGATGTGGTCTATCACAAGGATATACAGAGATATGATGTTCTAAATTACATCGAGGCTTTTTTAGATAAAACCCCACACCTAGACCATATTAGGTGGTCAAGGTGGGAACAATATCGATGCAATAGGGGTTCAGGGCCCTAACAATTGGTATCAGAGCCGACGGTTCAGCTGGGAACATAGTCCATTGTAATTGGCGAGTGCTTAGGGTGGAACATGGATGCACGAAGAAAATGCGGTGCTTGGATGGAGTAGATAAGTCGTTGCACATGGATCTCATGTGAGATGGTGTACTACGAGAGCTCAAACCAAGGTGGAGATTGTTGGTGAGCGTATCTAATCGTATCGGTTGTAGCGGATGGTTCAGGACTAATGGAGTTTGATCAAAGGTGGAGATCGTTAAGATTGGTAGATCAAAGTTAGTTCCACATTGGTTAAGATGTGGTACAACACAAGAATATAAGGAGATATGATGTTATAAATTACACTGAGGCTTATTCAGATAAAACCCCACACCTAGCCCATACTAGGTGGTCACGGTGGGGACAATATCGGTACAATGGGGGCTCAGGGCCCCAACATCGATGGCAAAGGTTAAAGACCTTACTCTTGTTATAATACAAGATCTGGGGATCAACGCTGCTCTGTATGTATTAAGTTTTATTTGGACTACAATGAACAAAATGAAACATAATGATAATGTATATAGGCATATAGCTATGTTTAGACAAACTCATGTGTCAAAAGGTGATATGATGAATTTTGTCCTGGAACTACAAGTTATAGATGCTTCAGACCTAAGTTATAAAATGCGTAAGCAGACTCAATAAAAACGTTTTATTCGCACTTGCCTCACCAATGTGAGATTAAAGTTAACTGTAATGGCACTAGCAGGGGTAACTCTGGTCATGGAGGTTATGGTCATTACCGGGTGGTGTTTAGAGATGAAGATCTTGCATCTATTTCTCTCTGAAGTAACAAGGAACAACAATTGCTCTCAATGTCATGGTGTAAGGCATACATATTTATTTGTGTCATGTTGTAGGTTGGTGTTGTATGAAATTATCCCAACCTCCACCAAGGGATTTCGATTGTCTTATAGATTTATAGAGTGATTGTACGGTGGTTTATAGTCCATTTAAGTAAAAATGTGCCAAATTTTATGTAGTTTATGAAAATCCAATTCACTGTTTTCGTTGTTTTCCACGAACCAAACACACCCTAAAGTTGTAGAGAAAGCTTTCTCAATGATATAAGATTATTGATTGTGACTAATTCAAAAGTTGCAGCTCAGGCTTACAAAAATGATTATGAAGGTACCTTAGCAGTTGCATGCAACGTGGAACCATGTTCAAAGCAAGGTAAGAATAAAAGTTGAACACTCCTCAAAATATCTTTCGCAAAAATAAAAATAAAAATTTCAGTGTAGTTGATAGTGCTCATATGGCTAGCCTGTTGTCTAATGGTACGATGACAAGCCTAATTTTTTTGGAAAAATAAATAAATAAAGACTCATTTTACTTCATGCTACATATTATGGTAGCTTGTAATTACTATTTTTCCTAATAAATTGCTTACCTTTTGCAAAATAAAATCCCACAGATTTGCGTTGTTCATCACACTTTGACGATATTCACAAGACGATAGACATTCGAGTCAATGCATAGGATTGAGTCGATATACCAACATAGAATTTTCAAATTTCAAGGACAAGATTACTAGAAGGTCAAAATGCCAACATAAGATTTTCAAATTTAAAGGACAAAATAACTAGAAGGTCAAAAATATAACAGAGCCAAGAAAAAATTTGTAGTCAAAGTGATCATACAACACAATATCACAATTCAGTTCTGTTAGGTCGAAGCCATTTACTATTTAATCATAAGAAATAAGTGCAAATGACTTCGGTAACAATACTTAAATAGCCATCATTTTTTTTAAGCAAAAGGATAAAATAACATTAAACCATCAAGGGCGAAGCAGAACAGACAGACTTTACAAAACGAGAAGCCTCCAATGGCTCAAAAAGAGACCTCGCATGGGAATGGGATCCCTGAGCTACAAGAGCATGTGCCTCAATATTACAAAGTCTACTAATAAAACCGAATGTAAAAAAGAGAAGCGAAAAGCGATGGCGAGCATATTAGGTGCCAGCGTGAGGGCCCCCAAGATAGGTCAGCCGGTCCAGTCTCAAAAGCACAAACAAACCGTTGACAGTCCGTGAGCACCATAACTCTCTCAATGCCCAAACTGATCGCCACCTCCATACCTCTAATCATGGAGATCGCTTCAACCTCTTCTGGGTCTACCGTCCGAGAAAAGTCGTAACCTACACCAATAATAGAGAGGGTGTAAGTTTTAATTACAAAACTAGATCCCCCCAGGG
This sequence comes from Kingdonia uniflora, assembly GCA_014058105.1. Lineage (NCBI taxonomy): Eukaryota > Viridiplantae > Streptophyta > Magnoliopsida > Ranunculales > Circaeasteraceae > Kingdonia > Kingdonia uniflora. The sequence continues at coordinate 68,229 of JACGCM010001629.1, forward strand.
AGTCTTTGTTAAGCCAGGCTCCGTCCATCGCAATAGTGTGCCATCTGTCTCCGACCGTTGGTGGTTAAAAAAAGATGGTTGGTATGGTCTCGGTGTTAACATAGGAGGTCAGGGAGCAATTGTAGGACTTTTCCTTATTCACAGAAACAATCAGGTTAGGCGCAACATTTTTAAAAATAAGATCATTTTTGCTGGACCAGATAACGTAAAACATTGAGCTGATCTTTCCCCAAAGGGAGGCATTGGGGGACCGTCAAACTTTGTGTAAGCTTGTGTAAAACTCTGTGCAAGGAGTCAGTATACGGCCAAAAACAAAAATTAATGGAAGGGTCAAAAACATACCATAAGGCTCTAACGTTCTTACAAAAGAAAAGAGCGTGCGTAGTGGTTTCATTTTCTTCCCCGTATCTGGGACATGTAGTGTCCTAAGAGGTATCGCCAAACCAAATATTCTTCTTGGTAGGTATACCAACCTGCAGTGCTTTCCACCAAAAGAATTGAATTATGAATGACACCTTCATTTTCCAAACCGTCTCCCAGTTAATGTTATCGCTCGTTCCCGAAGGAATGCTAGAACTATTCTAATTCACGGACTGGATAGTAGACAGGTAGGCAGATTTGACTGTGAGAATGTCGTTCTGCTCTTTTCTCCATCTGAGGGTATCTTTGGTGGGGTATTTGCTGAGCGGGATAAGGAGAATGTTCTCGGCCACTTCGTGCTGGAAATTGGAGCGGATGATCGTTTCTTTCCACTTGTGTTGGACAAGGCAAATAAGGTCTGAAACCTTTGTGGCAGTTCCATGAGGCGAAGCCAGCCCGATAGGCCGGCCAAAATAGACCCCGGGATTCAAGGTTTCAGCCAGCAGTCGATACTTTCCCCATTGCCAATGTGCCAGATGAGGTCTGACCAAATTCTATTTCTGGCAGTAATAATGTCTTTCCAGATCCAGGAGTCGAAAGGTTTTGGAGTAGCCGTCATAGGGGACTCCCTAGGAGAATATCTACATTTCAGGTTGTGCGCATACATATTTTTTCAGGTTCTTTTATAATCCTCCAAAAGAGCTTGGCCAACAAGGCGTGATTGTGGGATAAGGCAGTTTTGATGCCTATCCCTCTTTTTTAAATAGGCCTGCAAAGTTTCTTCCATGCAATGAGGTGGGCCTCGATGTTTCCTTTAGAGTTTGATCCCCAAAGGAATCTGGCATTAATGGAGTCCAACCTTTTGCAGATCTTGATAGGGAAATGGAAAATAGGTATATGAAAGGAAGAGATTGCTGAGTTAACAGCTTTAATAAGGGTGAGTCTACCGGCTTGGGATAGGTTATTGGCCTTCCATCCCTCGATTTTGTTCGAGACACGGCTGATAATATCTTAAAAATTTAGACTTTTCTTCCGGTCAAACTCAAGCGGGGCTCTGAGATATTTATCTCCGGCTGAATCTCTCTTGATATGGAGAATGCGTTGGATAAGTCTGAGGTGTCTTTGATGGCAGTTCTTGCTAAAGAGAATACAAGATTTTTCCAGATTAATCTCTTGCCCAGACATGTTCTTAAAAGTACCCAGAGCATCTTTGAGGGTACCGACTTCTCCAAGATTTGCTCTGCAGAAGATAAAGCAATCATTTGCAAAAAGAAGGTAGAAAATTGGGGTGCTGCTTCTCGCAGTCTTAATGCCATGGAGCTCTCCTTTGGTCTCCGCTTTCAGAATGATTATAGAAAGAACCTCAGTGCAGATGAGGAAAAGGAAAGGAAAGAGGGGGTCACCTTGTCTGAGGCCTCTTTCGGGCTTGAGGAATCTGTAAGGGGAGCCATTCAGGTTAAAAGAGAGGGTTGTGATGGAGATGCATTGGTGGATCCAGGTACACCACTTTTTACAGAAGCCCATGATTTTCACGGCATCGATGAGGAAGTCTCACTCAACTTTGTCGAAGGTTACTAAGGTTAGGCTTGACAGCTATACATCCCAAGGCTTCTTTTTTCTTTTTGAGCGACCTCAGAATCTCTTGAGCCATGATGATGCTGTCGAAAATCTGCTTACCAGGGACAAAAGTATTATGGGTTGGGGAGATGAGCTTTTGCAGGAGTGGCTTAAGTCTGTTAGTCAGGATTTTATTAATGATCTTGAATTTGACATTGCAGAGACTGATAGGTCTGTAGTGCTCTGGGGTAGTCGGGTTTTTATTCTTAGGAATGAGGGTAATATTGGTGTGATTGTATTCAGTAAGGAGGTGGCCAGTCTGGAAGAAAGCGAGGGTGGATTTATGAAGGTCGTTCTTGACCATCTCCCAGGATTTTTGGTAGAAAAGGGGTGTGAATCCATCGGGGCCAGGAGCTTTGTGGGAATTCATGGAGAAAAGGGCTTCTTTGACTTCTTCCATCATGGGGTCCGAGGTGAGGAAGGTATTATCATCAGGCGTAACAAGTTTTTCCATATTGTTCAGTTCATCAATCTTGGTAGCTGGTTCCCCCGGCAAGAAAAGATCTTTATAGAAATCTAGAAAGGTGTCTCCAATGTTCTTTCTATCATGCGCCCAAGATCCGTCTGGTTTGCAGACTTTAGGGATAACGTTCTTTCTCTTGTGGCAGATGGTGGACACGTGGAAGAATCTGGTATTCCGGTCGCCCTCCTTAAGCCAGATCTCTCTGGATTTGTCTCTCCACATAGTTTCTTCATTCTTCAGGTTTTTTTTCTAGCGCATCCATGAGATTGCACTCGATTGTAATGTTATAATCAGAAGGGGCCTCTTTCTGGATCTGACTTATTTGGTCACGGAGCTTCTGGATTGCACAAGGGGTGAAGTTGAAAACGGTTCTGTTCCAGACACTCAACTCCTGTTTAGTATGATGTAGCTTCTTACAGGCGAAGGGGCCACGAGCCCTCCTACTCAACCATCCAGGCTTTTTTAATATTATCTTGGTAGTCCTCATGCTTAGTCCAAGAAGACTGAAAGTGGAATGGTTTAGGGAGATGATGAGAGATAGGTTCAGTGTTGAGAAAGATGGGGCCATGGTCAGACCCAAAAATAGGGAGGTTTAGGATAGAAACGTAAGGGAAGGAGGTTCTCCAAGGGACCGAAACCAAAGCTCGGTCCAATCTAAGTTTGATTAGCTCATTCCCTTTCCTTTTGTTAGACTAAGTAAAGGGAATGCCAGAGAAACCCAAGTCGACCATGGACGAGTTGAAAATGAATTCTTCAAGAGGGTTAGGAATGGTGGTATCGAAGGGGATCCTACCATATTTATCTTCTCTAGAGATAATACCATTGAGGTCGCTAATAATGATCCAAGGAATAAGGATAGATTCCGCCATTTGGCCTAAGGTCGCCCAGTAGGTGTTGCGATTATGGCTTTCATGCAGACCGTAAGTAAAAGAATACATCCAGTGTACAGGCGTCGCTTATGTAGCGTAGATCTGGTTGTAAGAGGAAATCAGGACATCAATACTCCTCTGTGAGGAGGCAAGGACGGTGAGGTCGACGTCCTTCTTCCAGGCCAGCCAGAGCCCCCCACCATGATTTTTGGTGGCAGGCACACAGTGTGAATGAGTGAGACCCAAAACGGAGAATTTACGAAAGGTATCGGGCTTCGGCGCCTTGGTCTCAAAGAGGAAAAGAATGTCTGGGTCATGCTTCTTTTGGATATTAAGGAGCTTCCTCAGGGTAGAGGGATTGTCACTCCCCATGAGAGGATAATCATTGCCCACCAAGGGCCGGTGTCGGGCCCGCTTCCGAGGTTTGGATGTTCATGAGAGTAGTGTGTTTAAGGAGGTTCCTATTGGTCCATATATGCTTTCTGGGCCAGCGTGTGGCCGGTCTAGTCCCTGAAGGTTTGCACGCCGAAAGGAGAGACATAAAATAGGTGCAGGGAAGACGAAGGAAGTGACGTGCAATGTGGACAAAGGCTCTATGAAATCTGTAAGGCCCTACCCCGTAATCTCCCCTCGCCTGGGTCTTAAGAAATTTTTCCTAAAGTCTTGGTCTTCCAGACCCTTTCTACCCAGAGGCGAATGTCAAGCCTAAAGGAGAGAGCTCTAAAAGGGGCCATTTTCCTCCCACTAAGGGAGTAAGTGGCTCCTGGCCTGCTTACGGATGAGACTCCCCCCCCCCCCCCCCGGGGTGGCTGGAAATGGCGAAGCTCAAGCGAGCTGGCCTAAGGGATTGGTTGGGGTAAGCCTGATTGGTCTTAAAGCGGTCCTTTCTGAAGCCAGGAGGTCGACCCCCGGTTATGAAAGGGTTGCCAATACTCCAGCCAAAAAGCCGTAAAGCCGGAGCCAGCCGGGTAGACTAATCTAACAAAACAAGGTAAGGTCTGAAAAGAATTACGATGGAAAATAGTAACGCTTACCTTGGAGAAGTGATCGGAGTCCCCCGTACCTTCCTCTGTGGCCTGAATGCTCGAAAAAATCCTCTTCATAGAGTCCTTACCCATCAAGCTCCTGTTAGAGAGATCGTTATCTTGTACGGTGCCAAAATCAAAAAAATCTCCTCACCTCGGAGTAGCCCATGCAGATTGTTCTGACGAGGAATATCTAATCTCAAGATGCTCGGGGTCAGAGGAAGTACCCTCCGCTGAGGAGACTTGCATAAGGGCTGACGAAGAGGCCAGGTTGAGCGGAAAGATAAAATGGGTTTGTACCGGCCGTTTACGACGAGTAGGGCATATTGGTAAAGGGTCTGAAGAGGGGGTTGTTTCTGAGGGGAGTTTTGATACACGATAAGTCGACACGTTGTTGGCCCAAAACAGTTCCGGTATTGCTATTGGAGAGGATGAAGGCGGGTTCAAAACCCGAGCCCACTCGAAAGGATAGGTGATCCGAAGAAACGTTAGGATTAGAGAAAAGTCGGCCCACCATGGAGTAATTTAAGAAGTTTGGGTTTGGAGAGGATGGGCCAGTATTGTTTGGTTGATGCATGATTTGCTGTTTGTGTGAAATGATGAGTGAGGGCCATAATTCAGGAAAAGTTTTTATCCAACAGTTAGCAAAGCCCAAAAGGTGAGTGTAATGATGTCTCCTCGATGTGGCCCACATGATGTTTTCGGCTCTTTGTAAGCTTCAAACTCTTTAAATAGTGTCTTTGTTGTCCCATCCCCTCCAAATAGCCCAACGGTCTTATGATTTGGCTATTTATCTACACTCTTCCCAAGGTTTGATAAAACAAAATGGGGGCTGGTTTATCTGTAAGATTGACATGCTCTACCTGGAGGGAACATATGCGACTGGTGTGGTTGCTCAATGATGTTGTTTATTCCGGTAAACTCTCCGACCGTACCTACGAGTTGCTCGGATCCCGAATGGTTCCAGGTGTTGTTTCTAGCCTGGGGTGCTGTCCTAATAGGTTGTTCGAAAACTTCCTCGTTTGTACCTTCGTAACCGTGAACCGGGTGAACTTCGGGTTGTCCCGAGGGTGGGGTATGCGTCTGATTAGTTGTGTAGAAAATTTTGAACGGTGGCGCAGCAATATTCTTAGGCGGGTTAACTTGGAAATGGGAGCCGAATTGAAAAACCATTTTCGAGTTTATAGTTCTTGCATGACCCTCTCAAATCTATTGCAGAGAGAGAGAGAGTAGATGGGCGATGATTCCTTAGTACGGACAGAAACCCTCAAGCCTCTCGTAACGAACTGTAATCCGGGTATCACCGTACCTTTGTGGGCGTGGGATAGGAATGGAGAGCACCAGAGGTTTCTCAGTGAAAATATTAGCTAGAATACGGACAAAACTCGCTCTCTTCGGCTCTGGCGTGAACTCATCTAAATCGTCTTTAACATAGTCGCCTATTTTGTTTCCAATGATTCTAAGTGTCTCTAGAAAAAAAATTGACCTCTCCAGAGCCATCAAACATTTGGTCTCTCACCCTTACCTAAACGCCACGTGGCAAGTGAGAGAAGAAAAACTACTAACATAACTCCCTGTTAATTTTGATGAGAGAGAAAAAACTTCCCTCCAAAACTATACTTCTTCAAGCAACCCCACCTCTCTTCAAACCTGATTCTTTTACCTTCACAACCCTCCTCAAATAAATTTCCAATCATCACCTTTGCCCCTTTCATCAAGGTCGAGCGATTCACGCTAACGCCTCGAAACGGGGTTCGTTGAATCCGACAACTATGTTGCCAATGCGCTTGTTGCAATGTATGCCCATTGTAACTCGCTCCGAAATGCTCGTAAAGTATTCGATGGGATCCAGAAGGTGAATCCCGTGAACCCCGTTAATTGGAATACATCTCATGTTTCTTTCGGGGTGGAGACCATAAGGGTGCATATGAACTCTTTTGTTTAATGAAATGCCCCAGTGATTGTCGGTTTTGTCAGACACTATTGCTACTATTTTTTCTGCTTGTGGGCAATTGAGAGACCTTTGTTTCGGAGAACAAGTGCACGGGTATGCTATAAAGATAAGCCCGGACGTTGAGAATGATGGTTTTGTCTGAAGTTCCCTTGTTGACTTATACGGGTATGTAGTCTGTAAAGAACCATTGTCAAGGCAAAAATGTTTGGTACATAGCAGCACCAACAATTCTCACTTCTATCTTCCAGTACTCACTAGCTTTTCTTACTCAAACTCTGGTTGGTCATATCGGCACCCTTCAGCTTGCAGTTTTTGGTATTCAAAACCTTGTGGTTTCCGGTCTCGGCTTCGGACCCCAATACTAGGGATTGTTGGAATTTTTCAAAACTTATACCTCTTTTGAGCCTTGAACCCATGACCTCTTGGTCATCTATTTTATGTGACTCTTATACTATAGCCTAAAGTTTAGTCCCACATTGTTTGTAAACAATAGAGGAACTAAACATATAAGGTAGTACCCATGTGACAAGTGTGTAACATGTGACATAGAGAGAGTGTATAGTTGTGTGAGTGTGTGAGAGGATTTTATACTCTATAGACACTTGGACCTCTCTCAGGCGGCCCGGTAGGCCAGGCCGGCTCGGGATTGGGATTGGGCAATTGGTTCTTCTGGCTCTGGAGGTCTTGGGGTCCTTTGGGCTTGGGTATCCATAATCTTTTTAACAAAAAGTTCATTGGGCTTGGGCTTGGTTTATTCCTTAGTCTTGGTCTTCACTTTGTTTTCTCCACCTCTTGAGGAGACCTAATCCTCAGGGACACGTCCCACACGTTTGAATAAAGAGAGAGCCGTTGGGCAAACTCTCTCTATAAAAACAACTCCTCACCACCTTCAAAAAAATAACACAGAACACAACTCTTCTCTCTCTCTCTCTCTTGTACGGTTACCTAAGGGTGGTGCATACTTCATTCTTACGTAGACTTCCAGGATAACTGAAGTCTACTGTATACGTTACGCTCTTTGTATCCTGGAAAGAGATCAGACCTTCGTTACCTTACCCGAGGTAGGTCGAAATACTCTTTAAAGAGAGTGCGACCCACGCCTCGAGCAATCACAACCTCTCCCTCCTGAAACTGCCGGTGTTGTTGTGACCAGTTCTTCCTGCTGCTAACGCTGTTTTGATAAACCAAACTGTTTGTTGTTTGCCGGAATCTGCCTGTTTGTTGCTGCTGTTACAACCAGTTCTGATAACTGTTTGTTGTTTGCCGGAATCTGTCTGTTTGTTGCTGCTGTTACAACCAGTTCTGATAATTGTTTGTTGTTTGCCGGAATCTGCCTGTTTGAGGTTGTTGTTTAGCGCTGCTGTTACAACAAGTTACTATTGCCTGTTTAACATCTGAGTTGTTGTTGTCCCTGCCGTTGTTTAACATCTGAGTTGCTGTTGTTCATTGCCGGAGTACTTGTTTTACTGTTGCTGAAATACCTTACTTCTATAACATCTTGCTGTTACAACTTCAAGAAGGGAAAGCTATACTTACAGGTTCATAAGACTTAAATTATTTCCAACAGTATATATACAAATATTTATCTTTCAAATTTTTTTTTTGGCTTTGCTTTCATTAATAATATCATCAAAATACTAAGCCGACAAAAATATTTCTTCATATTTAGCATGGTAAAATGCATGGCTAATATACATTGAGCAAAGAAATTATAGTAATAATCCCACCATCAAAACCCATACAGAAGCTTTGGAGGCTCTTGCTTGCAAAATGTAATTGTGTTAGAACCATTACACATTGTACTGATCTTTTGTTTTATAACCTCTTTTTGGCACAGTTAGGCATGGGAAGTGCCTTGGAGACACTATGTGGACAAGCATATGGTGCAGGGAAGCTCGACATGTTAGGCATATATATGCAAAGATCATGGGTCATCCATCTCTTGACGGGTTTGCTAATCTTACCTGTTTACATCTTTTCATCTCTGTTGCTCAAACTCTTAGGACAGAGTGCGGAGATTTTTGATTTGGCAGGAAAGCTTTCTATATGGATGATCCCTCAGTTGTTTGCTTATGCCTTAAACTTCCCCATGCAAAAGTTTCTTCAGGCTCAGAGCAAGGTCTTCGCAATGATGTGGATTTCGTTTGGTGTACTTGTGTTTCATTCATTCTTGAGTTGGCTATGTATCAGAAAGCTTGATATGGGATTGTTGGGAGCCGCACTTACTCTTAATCTTTCTTGGTGGTTGATGGTTCTTGGTCAGTTGGCTTATATTCTGTTAGGAAGCTTCAAGGAATCTTGGACTGGTTTTTCGTGGCCGGCTTTTGCTGATTTGTCTGGATTTGTGAGACTCTTTTGCTTCATCTGTGATGCTTTGGTTCGTACTCTCTCTGGAAACTGTTGGAATTAAGCCCTCAATATAACTAAGAGATGTGCCCACAACATAGATAGTCATATACTTCAACGGTGTAGTTTTCATTTCCACCTAGACATAGCTACTTCTGCTTCCAAGATCTCAATCTTTTTTCATGACCACCACAGTTCTTATTTGAATTCTGAATCCGCCTTGTCACTTGATATAGTCTGTTTCATTTCGTAAAGTAAATTCCATTTTGCAGCTTGGATTATTGGGTATTTACGGTGCTGATTATCTTAGTGGGCCTTCTAAAAAACCCAGAAATACAAGTTGACGACTGTTTCTATCTGGTATGTTCTCAACTAATCGAAGTAGAATGGTTTATACTTCAAAATTAATAATTAAACTTCTAATCAAATGCTATTTTGACAGACAGCATGAATGTCAAAGTATGGTTATTTATGGTTCCACTTGGTTTCATGGCAGCGATCAGGTTAGCTCTTGCGTGCCATATTCTTCTTTGGGGACATCTAAGATAGATACTATATTTTCATTCATCATTCATAAGGTGCCTCACTCCGTTTTCCCCGTTTGACATAACCAAACGATATGGGCAAAATGAAATAAAAAATAAAAAATGCCAAACCCCTTTCAAATATTTGTTTTCCATTCCTATATTTGGTTTTTCTTAAAGAACTCATGATCTTTTTGTATATGTGTTTACAAGTGCGAGGGTCTCGAATGAGCTGGGAGGGGGGGGGGGGGGGGGGGGGGGGGGGGAATCCAAGAGCGGTAAAGTTCTCGGTTTGGGTTATGGTGTCAATGTCCTTGATCACACAGACTACATTCGTAATTATAATTTTGGTGACCAGAAATGATTATCTAGCAATGATTATCTAGCAAGTTGGTTATTACAGTGCTTGTATGGGCATCAAAGCAGGGTGTGATGATGCAAGATGAGTTAGTGGGTTCAGTACTACCTGGACTGCAATGATAATGAGTTACATACAAAAATATGTATTGTAAATGTGGATATTTGAATATTTGGTACTTGGATATTTGGTATTTGGATATTTTGGATTGTAAATGTGGATATTTGGTACTTGATAATTAATATTTTGGATTTATTAGTGCATCAGTTTTTAGTTTTATCTAAAATTAGCAGGCTTATCTGAGTATCATGTGCACATTGTTCTGAATATGAAGGAAGAGGATATGGATTTTTTTACCCTCGTAGCTTATAAGTATCTTGTCCTTTTCCTAATCCGAATTTTAATGGCTTAAAGCATTTTTGGAGATTTAGAACTAGAAATGGATAAAAAATAGTAATAGAAACAACAATAAGTAACAGAAACAACAATAACTTTATAACTCAATGGATACAAAAATATCCCTCCAATACAAAAATAATTGACAAAACTTCAAAATAAGTTGGAGAAGCTCTTGACTCATTCATGGTTACCAAGAAGTATGGGCACTATGAGACAGATGCACTATGAGGTAGCCGGAGTCAATTCAACACACCCCATGATGTGTGAGCCAGGTAGCCAGACATCTAAGAAAGTCTTCGTCGTCCTTTAATTGGTTCCACCGTCTTTTCTTGGTCGATTTGATAGAAGAGAAGGTTTTTTACCCTATTTACTTATTTCTTTATATATCTTGAAGGCACTACGCAATGCTCCCCAAACACTTGGACCTGGCTTCTTCGGCATTGCTGCTATAAAACTTTTAGCTTCATCAAGGCGTCCAGCTCGAGCAAGTAAATCAACCACATACCCGTGGTTCTCATCTAATGGAGTAATTCCGTACTCCTTATCCATCTCTTTAAAATATGTAAGGCCTTCTTCTACTAAACCTGCATGGCTACAAGCAGATATTAGAGCCACAAAGGTAACTTGATCTGGCTTAACATCACTCTCCCTAACCATTTTTTGAAAAAATTCTAATTACACCTTCTCCATCTCCGTGTATTCCATAACCGTCAATCATTTAAACTGATTTTCTGCGACATGAAGCTTCCCACACTTGGAATACATGTCCAATAAGCTGTTCCCCACAAAAATATTTTCAGTCAAACCACTTTTAAGAGAATAGCAATGAATTTATTTCCCATAATGGAGGGAAGAAGACAGTGCACGATGGAATAACAATGGCCATGGTGACCGAGTTAGGGGTAGCACTACCCTCTTGATGCATAGAACATAAAATCTCTCAAGCCTTGTCTTGATAATCGTTCTTTACAGACTACATACCCGTATAAGTCGACAAGGGAACTTTGGACAAAGCCATCATTCTCAACGTACGGGCTTATCTTTATAGCATACCTGTGCACTAGTTCTCCGAAACAAAGGTCTCTCAATTGCCCACAAGCAGAAAAAATAGTAGCAATAGTGTCTGACAAAACCCGCAATCACTGGGGCATTTCATCAAACAAAAGAGTTCATATGCACCCTTATGGTCTCCACCCGGAAAGAAACATGAGATTGCCGTGTTCGCGAGATTCACCTTCTGGATCCCATCGAATACTTTACGAGCATCACGGAGCGAGTTACAATGGGCATACATTGCAACAAGCGCATTGGCAACATAGTTGTCGGATTCAACGAACCCTGTTTCGAGGCGTCAGCGTGAATTGCTCGACCTTGATGAAGGGGGCAAAGGTGATGATTGGAAATTGATTTGAGGAGGGTTGTGAAGGTGAAAGAATAAGGTTTGAAGAAGGGTGGGGTTGCTTGAAGAAGTATAGTTTTGGAGGGAAGTTTTTCTCCCTCTCATCAAAATTAACAGGAAGTTATCGTTTGTAGTCTTTCTTCTCTCACTTGCAGGGTGAGAGACCGAATGTTTGATGGCTCAGGAGAGGTCAAATTTTTTCCGGTGTCTCTTTGCTGAGTAAGCAGCATGGGAGACCGGCCACCTGAACCCAATATAGATATTTCGGGAAAACAATCTCTGATTGGTGCAATAGAGGGTTGAAAGGTTGTTGAAGTAGGGAGAAACCAAACACATTTACGGGTTGAGATTCTAGGATGTCATTTGCTCTCTCAGATTCTGAAAATTTACCACAAACACTCTAAAACCTTGTTTGAAAGAGATAGGTGGCAGCCGAGGCCTGAGTTTCGCCCATGCGCGTGTTACTCCATGTTCCTTTACATTCAGCGAGATGGACTTGAAAGCAATCGCGTACTTCCATTCAGCTTGTAGGTCTTTCCAAATGTTTTTATCAAGGAGGAGAATGGGAACGGGATCGTGAGTAGTGCATCCGTTCATCATCTCCGGGAGCACTCCCTCTTCGTCGTTCTCGTCTGTCATAGTTCTAAAAGTACGTTGGGTGAAGGTGAAACCAGGGTTTGCCGAAAAAATCAAAGGGGAGTCAGGGCAGAATGGGTATTGTCTGTAGGAAAGTGAAGGTGGTGGAAACAGTGGTAAAGAGGTGGCTATGGTTTGCCTTGAAAGGGTAAGAAGTGGGGGCTGAAGTAGAGTAGTGGCTGTAATGGTTGTAAAAGGGTTAAAGAAGAGGGAGCTAGGGTTGGAGAAGAGAAAGAGAGAGAGAAACTAGGGAGAAGGGAGATAAATGGCCATCGGGATTAAATGTAATTCCACAATATTAATCTCCATATGCAATGTTCCCACATGAGTTTTCACTAGTTGTTGCTTAGTATGTTTTCGATTTTCTAGCCGATAAAACCTTTTACAAGGCCTCTTCATGGAGGCATTATTCTCCACGTTGGTTTGTGAAGGTTTGTGTGAGATCAATTTTATATACTAATTTTTGGCACCGTGGAGCTGTTACTAAGCAGTTACCTAAGACTTAAAAGAGGAAAACAATACATTGCTATCACAAGACTCACAAATGCGAGCAAAATAATCCCACTGTATTAACTAATATATGTTGTTTTTAACAGAATGGTGATCTTTAAATCTGTTGTCGTATGAAATGTCGTAATCAGAACTATAACATCGACCTATATCAGTGAACTCAACCTCGGATTTAGGAGGTCCGAGTTTTGCTTATCAAGAGAAATCCCAATTACAAGGTTTCCTGAAATTTGAGAAAGAAAACACGGATGCATTAGTTCAACATAAATTTACTTTTCTCGGTGCACTTTAATTCACCAAAAAGATAATCACAAAAGCAGCTCAATTATACTTCCTAAGATGCTCTGATGTACGCTGACCAAATCGTTAGTTCAAATCTTTCACTCTGTTGGGTTCTTCATCCTGAACCAACACTTGGTAAACTATGAAGAAACGAAGTAACAGATACTGGCAAACTCTTAATTAATGATCTCGTCAATTTCTTGACACCATTCAAAGAAACCTTTGTTACTCTATTAACTTCCTCTTCATATTGCTCGTACGTAAAAAAGGCGGTGAATGCAAAGACTAACCCTGCAATTACATGAAAATGTATGTGTGACAGTGAAAGAAGAGGGTCAAAGGAAGAAAAGACAGTTTATTTTGCAAGAGACAAAATTGGCAAGAGTTCTACTATATATAGTGGGCCCTTACCTACACCAATCACTGTGGAGAAGGAAAGTGAGAGAAGTATCTTGGCGAGATATAGAGAGATCGCTGCCTGTTTTACGATGAAAATTGTCAGAAATTATATATAAAAGTGTCAGGCACCATGAGTGTGCTGTATTGGTTACACGTACTCTTTACCTTAAAAAATATATTGCAATCTCCTGTTTGAGCAAATGACTTAAGTGTTTGCATCAATCGGTTCCATGATGATGCTAGGGACGCCAATATATAGTTCATAGATATTACAGATACTTCAAAATGAGATGGGGATAATTGTTGAATAGTGAAGCCAAACCTGTTCCAGCAACTACACATAGTCAATGGCCATCAAGTTCAGTAAAACAATGTGAGAGATGAGAACTTGTATATAAAAAAAATACAATAAAGAGCAATCACAATTAAAGGAACATCTCTTAGAGGCGAAATAGATGATATGAAATTTGATATCATAAAACATATACTAAGGCAAGCTAAAAATATGAAAAATAACATAGCTTTGGCATATGCATTAATGTCAGTTATTTGGTTCATCATTTGGTGATTAAGTGAACCATCATAGAATCTTACACAAACTGCCGTTAGTGCGCCAAAAATTTCAAACCTTTTGTGACAGCATTTGAGATGAAAAGTAAATTTGATCTAACCACAAGACATTAGAAAGCTACTAACAGTTAAAACACCTAAAGAACAAATTCGAAATTTTCTTTTACCAATTGTTGTGCCATTTGTCTTGAAGCTTCATTATTGCTCCTATAGTTTATATTTTGGTGAAAGCGCTAAGGCCACAAGAGACAAAGAAAACAAACTTGGTCAAGAAGGACGAACTACGGTGAGGCTGCGAGGGGCAAGTAAAACAAATATGTATTACATTAGGGAACACGTTATGGGGTCAGAACCATCCGAACAAATCACCTTATACGAAATTTCGAAGACAGTGGGACCCTAGCAAATACCGCTGGACTAAATACTTGTATGTAAATATTTACCATATTCAAGGCCTAATGTAAGAGTTTTGTCTTGGTGGATTACAAGCAGAGCAAAGAAAAACTAAATACTTCAGTGAAGACTATTATAACAAAGAAAGACATGGCTGATAGTTCCGGTACACTAAATACTTGTATGTAAATATTTACCATATTCAAGGCCTAATGTAAGAGTTTTGTCTTGGTGGATTACAAGCAGAGCAAAGAAAAACTAAATACTTCAGTGAAGACTATTATAACAAAGAAAGACATGGCTGATAGTTCCGGTACCTACAGTGAAGATGGTAGGATGCCATGGCCGAAAAGGATGACTGAGATCAGAAGTAAAAGCTTGGCAGTAGAGGAAATAAAAGTTCTTTCAGAAAGAAGAAACCAGTTATACAACATAAGCATGGCAAGACAGTAATTGAAGGTCTTCTTCTCATCTCTCCACAATAATATCTCTGCAACTGCATTTTGTAATTCAACCTCAGTATACACCAGAAAGACAAATGAGTGTCATAGAAAAGGAAAAAAAAAAGAAAAAAGTAAAGAGAATCAACAATGGTCTCATAGAACAAAGGTTTAAAAAGGCGGAGGCAGTGAGTACTTGGTGAGGCGGAGGCGGTGTGAGGCGTATGCCTCACGCCTCACGTTTCTTTTTTAAAAACTATCAAAACAATCTAAATTTGATACAAAAATTAAAAATAAGCAGGCACATCCTATTTTTGTATGCAAATTAGGTAAATGAATGTGAAAACCTAGCTTTTTTCTCCAAAATCTCAAATTGAAGGAAGACACAATGAATTGAGTCTTTAAACAAGACCCTCTAGGGCTGTTTTTGTAATTACAAGATACCCCAAGGGGCAATTTGAAAAAAGAAAAGAATAAAGAGGTCAAAAAGTCAATTTTGAATTTGACCTCTTATTTTAGTAAAATGGGAGGGAGGCGGCGCCTTCCTATACACCTCACAAACGCCTCAACCGCCTTCCACGCCTCACCAGCGCCTCACACGTCTCACATAGCACCTCCCATTTAGCTTGGAAGGCGGCCGCCTCGAGGCATTTTTTTTAATGAAAAGCGGAAGGCACGCACTGAGGCGTACGCCTCAATGCGTTTTTTTAAACCATGCATAGAACCTAAGGAATGGGTAAACTTGACAAAAACAAGTTTGTTATAGATGAGAGTCATGGAACAAAACCGCTTCCTAAGAAGATGACACAGGTTAGACTTGATTGGCGGCATTGTGTTGGGCATAACATTTCAAAATTAAGCAAAACAATAGTTTTTCTTTTATGTTTCCAATGGGAGTCGGTTATGCAGGACCCTGTCTTTTTATGAAAGAACTGATGCGTATTTAGGATCAAATTAGTAGGGGTTAAAACAAAATTACATGATGTTTGAGTGAGGAGTACTAAGCCTGTACAAACATTCTATTAATGTAGCAAAATGAAATTACGAGTGCATGTGTTATGCTCCCAAAGCAGTTTCTAAGAACAATAGAGATGAAAAGCCAACAATGCATCAATGTCTTCAACTTACATTGCAATCCCAATCTTTAACAAGGCGATATTTAGTGTCAGTTTTACTTTTTTTGACAGCTGTGGATATATAACATTCTTATATTTAAGTAAGCAATTGTTGCATGCTTCATGTTTCATGTTGAGTGACGAGCACCACCAAACCTATTACAACATAAGCAATATAGGAGCGGATCCATGGACACTCCAATTTAGACACACAATCCACAACTTTCACTAGGGCTGTACATGGGCGGATCAGCTCGGGTGCCCGGGTTTAGGCCTGGAGCCGATCTGACCGGGTCTCCCATTTTTAAACCCAAATCCGAAACGGACCGAAACCGAACCAAAATTTTTGGATCAGGCTAGGTCTTAGCTCGGGTTTAAGTTTTAACTTTGAAGACTTTTCACATGCTAGAAACCACGTATAAGGCACTCAACCACCTCTTCACCCACTAACTTCTCTTTATTATTTAAAAAAAAAAAACTCATCTCTTCCATGCGCAACCCACTCAACCACACAATGGAGTATTCCTTTCTCACTTCGCTTCATCAAAAATGAGAACCTCTCCCAAGAATCTTATACCCCAGCGCATGATAGCACGAAGGATAGAAACCACCGTTTCATGATTGAAAGCATTGAAGTGGAAGAGGCGCTGATGCGATCTTTGTTGTTCTTGCAACCACCATTGACAGACCTCACGACAATGAATTTGTCTCAGCTTCTTTTAATTTGAGGGATTTTGGGGATTTTAGGGTTTCTTTTACGATGCATCTCTCCCTCTGTTTACTTTTGATTTTGGGGATTTTAGGGCTCCTTTTGTATCTATATCTTTGCCTCTGCCTTTTTTACAGTTTAGACTTTAGAGAAAGAGTTTTGAGTGAAAGATTTGGGGATAGAGGGAGATGGAGAGGGAGAGAGAGATAGCTAGAGAGGAGGCGAGATAAGAATTTAGGATAAAAGCTTAAGTATAAACCTCAATAGCCGGTTCGGGTTTTGTCGGTATTCAAGCCCGTAAACCAAAACCGAACCAGCTAAAACCGGGACTTCATATCAAAAACCAAAACTGAACCGGAAATGATAAAACCCGGAACGAACCGGCCGGTTCAGTTTCTCGGGTTGGTGGGTTCTTTGTCCAGCCCTACCTTTCACAATTAAAAAGTTGTGGTTGAGACTAAAGTGAGGTGGCGTTAGATAGTCAAACAAGGTATCTCATATTGTTTATGTGGCATTTTCCCTCCACCTTTATTTAAGTCATCACATCACTCTCTCTATCAAGCTCAGCCCATATTATTACTCCCTCTCAATTTTATAGTTATAAGACAATATTTTTGCAACTACTATTTCTATCTCATGATTTTCTCTCATATACTCTCTCAATGATGGTGGTGGTGAAGCACGATGTTCGCTCTCACGCTATTTTCTCTCTCTAGAAGCTTTCTATGTCTTTCTATGATCAGTGACGCTAATGTTATGTTCAACTCTGGGCACCAAACTTAACCGGTGAATATTATTTACGGATTCACAAACATTATTTGAATACCTAAATTATATTTCACAGGTCAACTTTGAAGCCCTAAATCGAACACAAAATCAACGTCACTTAGTATAAAAAGAACACCGTGCTTCACCACCACTATCGTTGTGAGAGAGAGAGAGACAGTTACAAAATTATTTGTTTGTAACTTTAAAGTTGAGAAAAAAAGTCAAGAGTGAGAGAAAGAGTAATAATTTTGGTATAGAGAAGAAATAAATGAGAGTAATCTAATATATACCAAAATAAAGGTGGAGGGAAAGTGCTACATAAGTGGCTTGTCTGACTATCTAATGCCACCTCATTTTAATCTCAACCACACCTTTCTAATAGATGTGTCTAAAAAGGAGTGTCCAGAGATTCACTCCCTTTATATTTTATATTATTTTCCCAAGGCACTTTTGATGCTTCCATGGGAGCTTTATAGAAGAAAAGACAGACATCTAATGAATATCAATCAGTTTCACAATCATCCGAGGCTATATGAGAATATAAGTTTCTATATTTAAGCAATTAAATGCTCCACAACCCAATGTACCATTAAAAAAAATGTACGCTCTCACCTGTTCCGCTGCCTAACAATTTGTCTACTTTTGATGGTTCACTATTGTTGCAGTATCTTGTGTACGGTGAATCTTCTGCTAAATAAGAGAATGACTCCACAGTTAATGTGACACCTTCCTGTAGATTCAACACCCAGTGAGAAAGATAGCTATGTTTCTTTCCTTAACTTATTAATGACTAAGCACACTCTTTTATACATATGACATGCATAAAGCTCGTCACCGGTGCCTGATTGAACCCCACAATTCCTGGGATAGAATAGCACAGGGGAGAAAAATTGTGTGAATAACTAACTGAATATATTTGTTTTAATGAAGTTCAGTAGAACGAATTATGTTCAATCCAACGAATTTATTTACAATACAGTATTGCAGTAAGAAACAATTTTAACAAAACGGTTTTACATATTGATTGTTAAATTATATCGTTGTTCTCTTTTGTCTCTAATGAACTAAATTTTGTTAATCAAAGGTTCCCTAGTCCTTAGACAAGATAAGCACAACAGAAAGAAAAAGTACAGAAAATCCAACTTAGTTGTAGAAGGCTTTACGAAAATAAAAAAACAAGTGAAGCACTTCCCTATCAGATAGTTGTTTATGATACAATTTCCAAACCTAGCCTCGAAGAAAGTATCTCTAAAAACAAATAGACTCTGCTCCACAAGATCCGCCTTAATACGCCTTAATATCCAGCAATAGGCATGCGAGAGTCTTCTCCTTGCCTCCAATTTTTTTTGTTATGTATGCTCGATATGACTGCGAAGGGGATAAAACTCCATAAAATGTGATCTCTACTCAAAGTCGCATGCTTGGCCTGCAGGGGGAAAAAGGCCGTTAATCGCACATGTATAGTCCAAGTCCGATCAACAAAACCAAGTAGGTCACCAAACATCTCTCTCGCAACACAGGCGTCCCTAATTAGTTTCTTTTTGGGTTGATAGCGTTATTTACTTAATGTGATTTAGCTTAGGTAAAATTGAAATGTTTAACTGAAGAATTTCCGTTTAAAAAGGAAAATTTATCAAACTACAAAAAACTAATGTGCGATTTCTCGAAACTGCAAAAAACTAAAAATAAAAAATTGGGCTCTTTTTGAAGGAGAGTTATTCCCAGGACAAGATTTATCTCGCAATTTCGAACTATATCAAACTATGCTCAATAAAAAGAAAGGCAAGACCTCCATAGGTGAACATTATATTCTCTTGAAAGATGAGTACTTTAGATATCAGCCATTGACTATGGATTTGACGAAACGTAAGTGTTATCGATACAAGTTTTATATATCCTTGTACACTCGGTAATATGAATTTCGATTCCAGTGAATAAATGCCATCATTCTCTGGCAAGCAAGACTCTCCCCATTGCAGCACATGCTTATTCGTGATTTCAGAAGAAGATGAACAAACTCCTGGTAAGTCAACCTGCCAGGACTAGTGGTTTGCTGGGATTATTCTCCAATGAACATGGATGTTCTGGTTAAGATAATGGTGGGGAACGGAGTAGTGGCCCTGGAGGCCGTGGTAACTACGGCGACAATGGTAGATAGCAATTGGGAAGTTCAAAAGTGATAGTTATCATGGGAAGATTGGTTATTGCTGGTAAAATTGCAGTAGGTCTACATATACAAATCAGGCTTGCTTGCTTGGTCAACTGACATCCACACCTGACGATTTGATGTCCCAATTTAGTTAACTCCGTCAAAGGTTGAACTTATTTAAGAGTCGACTTCTGACCCACCTACGACAACTACGGCACAATCATGTAATCATGTAGATATAATTGTCAACTCACTTGCATCCTTTATGGTCATTAACTTAGGAGCAAATACTCATATGTCTAGTAAATTCTCTCTTTTCTATCTTTCACCAAATTAACTCTACTATTACTCTTGCTGATGGATCTTCGCACCCGTTGTTTGTTAGGTTGTTATGTATGTGAAGTTGGACATGTTCGATCTTCTAGCTTGAGGGTGAGTGTTAGCGTATGATGGATTATCCCATGTTGGAAGAAGAAATCAGAGAGTGAGAGCCCTTAGATGGATCGTCTCTAGTTATATAAGACGACATATCCCATGTTTTAATAAGATCTCAAAAAATAAATTGTAATGGGGCTAGTATGAGCAATCTAGGTACTGTAGGTCTTGGTGTGATATTTAGAATCACAGAGTTCATAATTTTGGAGATGCCGAGGCAACCAGCCATCTTCGCAGAGTGCTAACAATACTTAATGCTAAACCCTTGCCATGATAAGAGGTGCAGGAAGGTGTAGGTGGAGAGTGGCCCTTGAGACTTGCAGTATAAAATAAAATTAGACCCAGCTAAAGACCTCCTTTCTAGACTTGAAAATCTTTCCTATTTGAAACGAAAGGAACTTTACAGGAAAAAGGGATACCAGACCACAAGATTTTGAGAAAAAATAGCATAAGAAATGCCTTGATTCTTTAACAAATCAGGGAACACCATAATAGGCTACTTATAGTTGAGTGATATTGATAAGTCACGTGGTCGTAGCCACGATCATGCATAGCACGGTTCGTACGTCGTGTACGCACCTTCTTATTTAGTTCTTGCTATTTACTTTAATTGCATTATAATTATAAGAAGTCTCCTAATTAGAGTCTAGCTAGAGTTTCTATTTGTGTCAGGTCTCTTTTCCTATAAAAGAGAGCCTAAGCTTAGTTTATTTCCTATGTTAGTTTTAGTGAGAGAAAAAGCTTAGCCTTAGAGAGAAAGATTGTAGATTTTGGGGTAAATCTCATAAACTCAAGTCTTTTGACCTTTATTTTATGCAATTGAGAGAACTTAGTATTAATCAAGGTTAATTTAGCTTCTGCGCACGTAGTTTTTAACATATATACTCTTTCCACTTCTGCTTTTGGATGAGCAGATAATTGTTGCCTATTTTCAACCTAGTTAGGATGTCTAAGTGCTTGTTCATTTGTTATTATACTTGGTTTCTTCAACAGTAAAATTTTCTCATTTAGGGGGAATAATCTCTCATCAAACTAGTACAATTTCTTTATGGATTTCAAACCCATTATAAGTAAAAAATAAGCGGAAGCCTAAAAAGTACACAAAGTACCTCAAGAGATACAACTGGTGAGTATCCAATATGAGTTTGAGCTTTAGAACAGTTGAATGTCCTTGTACGTGAGTGTAACTGTACTATAGCTGGATTCAGAAGTGAATGAGCATTGAAGTGGTAACCTAATTTCCCCTGTACGTAGTTGGCAAGTCGAAGAAAGAATGAAAACAATCTGGCAGGCAGATGTATACTTGGGCTGCAAGCAAAAACAGTAACTAACTTGAAGTCAATACAGAAATTTAATGAAGCGTATATAGCAAGAGATGCATAATACCGCTTTCATAAGATCAAACTCTACAAAAAATGAAAGAATACTGAACTAAAATTTATCTGGTTTACTTTAGATTCATGTATTAAGTCCACATTCTTGTATTATTTTGATTCCTAAATTGGGAGTAGATTTATGCATCCGCTAAAGATTTATGCATTCAGATATCTATATGACTATCCTCTGATTATGGTATATCAAGAAGCAATAGAGAAAGCTGATGGATTCTGAACTTCAAACAAAATCATCAGAAACAATCAAATGTGTGTCAGACTACTAATTTAGCCCATCAGGTACCAATTAATATTTGGCAAACTACATACAGAAACTTGTTGATGGCAGTCCAACATAGTCTGTATCGTCAATAATGGAATAGAGAGTAACGGTGTATTGTGGCTTTTATTCATGGGAACGGCGAGGTAAGGTCGTGTAGGCAGCTTCCAACAATGTTCCAATTCTGATTGGTCGGACCACTCAATCATTTTTTTTGTCATATTGCCACACTAGCCAATTTGGGTAATCTATTTCATTTTGCAAGTGCACCTAGTCTATATGGGTCATATACCAGATAATCAAAAATTGTTTCAGTCTCTTTGGCCTTTCAGCATTCTGCTTGATTTACATATCTTGCATTAGCTATTGGATCTAAGTAAGGAACTACTGAATATTGGAACCTTCAAACAAACTAGCCCGCTTACATTCTCTCATCTGCGGTAAACTTTTAACTCCCCATTCAACCATCCATTAGTAAATACTAATACCAATGAAATAAAAAATAAACTGCTCAACCTCCCTCCTATTATGACTTCAGGTCTAAATACCAAATGCATGATACATTGGGACATGAGCAGGGAGGTATGTACTGCTTCCAGGATCCAAGTTATTCAATATACTTGCAGCAGCTACTCTATTGCAGTGGCACCAATCTCTTGGACACTGTCATTTGAATAAATCACACAGTTTATTTCCAGCACTTCTAGTAGTTCTAATTTAGAATGTGAGCCTTCTAAATTGGTTAAGCAGTCAGAGTAGTTTAGTAAATCCGTCGACTTCCTTTCCATGCATGCTTCTCATTTAGTAAATGAAGCTTACGTGCTCCTTTCGTGCCATCCCAGAGGAAATTCTTAACAACCATCTCCAATTTAAATGCCACAGACGCTCATAGATGGAATAAGAATAGATTATAGAATGGTAAGCTTGACAAAGTACTCTTCACAAGCATACTCTTGACAAAGTGCCCTTTTTATGTATGTTTGACAACTGTAAGTCCTAATAAACTTACACGTAATAAAAGGAGAAAAGAGAATAATGGAGTAAATAACATAAAAATAAATAAATGGAATATGAACTATTAATGCATAGCTTTTCACTTTCTTCAATAAGTGCCGAACAAGCTGAAAATGAGTACTTCACCTTTGATATCCCAAGCCTTCCAAAATCATAGACGCGAACTCCCAAAACTTCATTGGCTCAAGATTTGTGATAAAAAATGCCTGCAAAGTTTCATAGGATGTAACTCTTCATGCATGAGTAAGGTTATGCATACCAACTACAAAGAAACAAAAAATTAAATCTTAAATTGCAATAAGAGGTAGGACTACCTTTCCAGCCGCAGAAGTATTTGTAGATCGTAAAGCTTTCTCTGCGCAGATACTGGCATGAGCAATGTTATCGACATAGGTGAAGTCACACATATTTTCGCCATTGCCTATGATAAACTGATATGAGAACCCGAATCACTTCTTTGAAGAATTTTTACCAAGGAAACATCACAGGAATATCTAAACTACGAAAGAATATTGTATATGTGGAAAGGGAGCTAAACAGCTAACAGAAATGACAAAGATACTATCCTCTTTAGATTATCCAAAGACCACAATGAACCAATGACGGAAATATTGATAAAAAAAATATTGGTCCCAAAGAAACCCATATATCTACCATACAATGTGCATGTGATTAACTGCAAATGCGTGATCAACCCCAAATCTTAAATATTATCATCATTTGCTATTTCTGATATAAAATGATGTATCATGGCATGGTGGTCCTCACTGGGTCACATGCGAGAGGCGCACCCTCTCTCCCATTCTAGCGAGTTCTTTTAGTTATTTTTAATTAGTAATGGTAGAATTTTATTTCCAATTAGTATTAGCTTTTTTTTTAAAAGTTTCCTGGTTAGGCATGGCTTCAAATTATGTGCTAGGTCTCCTTCATCTATAAAAGGAGAACCTAAGCTTGCTATATTTTTTTAAACTGGTTTTAGTAGAATTTTGTTCTCTAGTTGATTTGAGTTTATTAAAGGTTTGTGACTTCTGAGTTTGATCTAAGTGTTCTCTCTTAAAATTATTGAGTACAAAACGATCAACTGCTTCCGCTTGGATCGCTTGTATCATAAAAGCTCGACATGGCTGCTGATATTGCAAATTTTTATAGGCTTGTTCAACATATAAAAGCCCGTATATAAAGCTAATTAATAGAAAGCCACAATACATATTGACACTAAGATTTTTAGCAAAATCAAAAGAACTCTTTTCCTAAATTATATTGGAAGAAAGGACGTATAATGGAGTAAAAGTATTATTTAGGTGTATCTACATATACAGTAATATCAGTGTATAAATAGGGCAAGTAGCTACAACTAATTGTTATCCTTGAAGTATGTAAATAGCCCATAATTCCCAGTTCATGTTGATTTTTTTATTTTTTTGCAACAATAAAAAATAAATCATGTTGATTAGTTTATCAAAATGTGAGGCGAATATCCACGGGTCAAGTTTGCATCATCATATGTTCCCATTCAATCCCTCAAATGACAATCACTAATTTTGCAGATTACAAGTGTAGAATAAACTCTCACGTCAATTAGATATCAGTGAAACAAAAAAAGAGATGAAATTAAGGAAGGACAATCTCAAACCTTAGCTAAGCCAGAATTGGCCCCACTCAGGAGAAGTGGTACAAGATGTGTATCGTCAGGACCAAAGGCATTGCTTGGACGCAATGCACATGTTAAGAGACCACTATCACCGCTAGACAACAAAACCAGTGTCTCTGCCTGAGCCTTTAAATCACTTAGCATGTCCTCGAACTATATAGGCATACAACTCAATGTTACAAGCAAGAGGTGTGCATTCCAAGAAAGCTCAATTCTACAGAAAACATGGAGTAGAGGAAACATACTTTTCGTGGGTACTGTAAAGATTCGTCCCCATTTTGTATATCATGTATACCGTCAAAAACAACATCTGCGGAGCTATTATATATAAGACTTTTGACTTTACACTCTCGGCAAACATTGATCACATTCCTTGTGCCTGAATATATAGTCTCCAACATAAGTAGCTAACTTTGCAATTTGGCGTACAAGAACATATCATACAGAAATAATATGAGTTTTTTTTACTTGAGCATCCAAAAGATTGATAGAAAATTCATCGAGCTACTATATAGCGAGCAGCTTGTATTCTTCGTAAGATACGAATAGGTTTATGAATTTTGAAAGAAATGGAGATTTACCTTGAACAGTGATCAAATACTGAAGATAAAAGTCACTTGAAGATAAATCAGTTGCCTCCAAGTGAAATACAACAGATGAACCTTCAATAGCTGCAAACAAAGTTATGTTGAAAACAGTCGGTAAAGAAGGTGGCAAATTTTCAAGCCAATTTTGACATTGTAATCATATATTTGAGTATTAGAGAAGAAAAAGAATACAAAACAAACCGGTGATGAGGGCCAGAATAACTCTTTATCATTGTTAATTTCATCCATCCACCTACATATCATTTCTTTAAGTTAATTCCCTAAATTGTTTCATTATGTTGACGTAAACCAAGATGATCCTCTATACCGATTCACCCATTGGTCTCCATAGCACAAGAACAAACTATTTCAATCAAGTCTCGCTAATCTTTCAAACTGATCATATGCTCTCAAATCCTCTCAGTCAGAGTTCCTTTTACTGAGTATTTTTTCAAGCCAATTGCCACAAACCCGTTTTCAGAGTTACATTAGCTAATGTAAACTAAATATCTCTACATTGTGAGGCATCATAATCTCCCAATCAACATTCCCTCTCTCACAAACACACATCATCTTATTCTACAATAATAACAATAAGAAACAGAAGAATCCCTTATTGCAGCTCCAAAACAGAAGAAGTATATATACCTGTGATAAGTTGAGATTTGTCGCGAACATCTACTTGGAAATACGAAGCTCTATCGGATGAAATCGCTTGGGAAAGAATCGAATTGTTGGTTTCTTTGAGATCAAGATAGAGAGATGGAGCAGAATCGGCGATTCGTACGATCCAGGTTTCCGATTTCAAGAGCTTTGAGACTAGTGATTTACCGATCAAGCTTCTTCCACTAAGCACAACGCAGGTTTTAGGGTTTCCTTCGATCGCCATTAGAGAGTCACACTTGAACCTTGAGTCAAAGTGTGTTGACTGGAGTTTTACAGCCGGATGCCTTGAAATTCAAGTATGCAAGGCCAAGTAAAATAGGAAGACCCTGAGTTTACATAAATCATAAGCGGGATGACCCTCCGTGCAGTGCAGCAGTAATCCCTTATTTTTCTTATCAATATAATAGACTAGAGAGTATACGGGTTTCCAAAGAGAAAGATACTCCCTCGATATCAACTGGGAGAGGTTTTCAGTGCACCCATTTGATAAGTTCAGAAAATCGTTAAATTTAACAAAAACTCCCAAGTGAAAATGCATTTTTGGAGGGCATTGCTCCGCCACTGCTCATGTGTAGATCATTCAAAGGGAAGGGATGGACATCTATATTCACGGTTGTTTCATGTTTGAGTCCAAAGATTCACCAATCAAATTATTTTACAACTAATTGCATTGGCACTAGAGAAAATACTTGCTTGATGCAACCGGAACACCTTATTCCTGTCGCTTTTCACCCCATTTCAACTTATACGTAGCAAAGTACAGACCACCGTTAAGGGCAAGAATGTAGGATACATAAATACATCTTACAATGGGATCACATAAGGCATAATACATCCCCAATAGCTATTTCCATAGTAGATTTATATGATAATACGTTTAAATGTTTCTCTTATGATCCTCAGATTTCAACTTTTGCTTTTCAGAAGTTTAGAAATTCCATATCTCATCCCCTTGGGTAAAACTAGGGTTGTACAAAGAAACCGCGAAACCGAACCGAACCGGGCCGAACCGACAATATTTTTCGGTTTATAACAGGGTCGGTTCGGTTTACGGTTTGAAAAGTAGGGAACCGAGCTACCCCGGTTTGGTTACTGGTTACCCACCTCAGTTAACCGAGCAAACCGAACCGGGGGTATTACAAGTTAACCTAATTAATAATATATAAGCAGACTTGCAGTCGATCTCTCTCTCAGTCTATTTAGTCTCTCTCTCTCTCTCTAGTCTGATGACTTTGATCTACCACCGCAATTCCACAGTTTCTTCCACCACAATTCCACCGCAGTTCCACCAGTAGTCTGATCTCTTTAGTCTCATACTCAGTCTGATCTCTCTCTCTCTCTCTAATCTGATGAATCTGATCTCCAATTCTCTAGAATCTCTACTCTGATCATAGTTCTCTACCATATGCCCACATGTAATCTCTCTCTCTCTCTCTCTCTCTCATATCGTTTTGTTTGTGCAGGTGAAGCAACAGAAAAAAAAAAAAAAAACGCAACAAGTGGAAGATATAATATCCCCGGATCTCTTTGCTCAAGGATCTCGAGTAGTATGCAACGAGAAGCAATCGGTGCGAAAAGTCTTTGCTCAAGGATCTCTCGCGAAAGATGTTCGCAAGTTTGTGCAAAATTTCAACATGTTTAGACAAATCGCAGAAGAAACCCTAAGTTCACCAACTGGTGAGATCGATGAGCGTCATCGGATTGGTGAGGATCACAGAAGAAACCCTAAGTTTCTCAATTACTGATTCAATAAAATATTTAGGGATTTTTGATTTTTTGATTTGTGGATTTTCTGTTTTTATTTATTTATTTTGTGGTTTCTGATTTGGGGAGCTTAAAATTGCAGGTTGAAGTGTACCTTTTTAATGTTGAGTCCATCAAGACTGGGTTAGAAGTTGATGAATTTAGAAGTGGATGAATTTAGATTGATGTGGGGATGGATTTATGCTAGTGTAACCTTGGTTTGCTGGGAAGTTCATGTGATGGAAGTTTTAGCTATTATGCTCTGGTGCTGCTGTGCTTGGTGGCCGCTACTGGTGGTCTTTTTTTTAGGAGTAATGCTTGGTGTAGCTCATTTCCTTGTTGGGGCTTCACTGAATGGAGGTTATTGTTTTTGGTTTTTTAGTCTTTGGCTCTGCCTGAGGTTGTTGTTGTAGTTGGTTTTGTTGGTGTTAGGCCCTTCTTTTCCTGCCTTGAATTTAGTTTTATTTTTCCTTTTTATTGTGGCGTACATCATGTTGTAACGTTCAACTTGATCTAAATCGTTGTTCAACGGCCCTACATAATTACATCAAGTGGATAAGCAGATTTGCTGTTTTGCAAAATGTCCTTTAACCAAACCGAAACCAAACTGGCCTCATAAAGAACCGAAACCAGACCAACCGGTTCGGTTTCGGTTTGGTGTTCTTAAAAACCGGGTGTGTCCGGTTCGGCTCGCGGTTTAGGGCCAAAACCGGACCGAACCGGACCGTATACAGCCCCAGGTAAAACTGAGAAAAATGTTTCAAATTAAACAAATGATACCATTTATATTTTATACCCTTCCAGATAAATGTACCATCTGACACAATATTTCCATAATTGACCACAAAATTCAACTTTCTTCTCCACAAGTTGTATGACTATCACAGTGTAGTAAATACACTTTTCTACAACATATACCAATTGTGTCTCTCTGTAAGAGATGGAAACACCTCTTACACAAACAGATCATGGTGTTTCTCCCTGTAAAATACGGGGATATCTTTCTCATGAAGACATTTGTACCTGATAACTTACCATTCGTCCTTCGCTTTACGAATAACACCCAGGGCTTCAGCATCATTTGCACTGGCTGGAATGTTTAGTGTTTGCCGGATTTCCATGCTAGTCGTGCGAAGGAATGGATTACATGACTTTTCTATCTTTAG
Organism: Kingdonia uniflora; assembly: GCA_014058105.1. Lineage (NCBI taxonomy): Eukaryota > Viridiplantae > Streptophyta > Magnoliopsida > Ranunculales > Circaeasteraceae > Kingdonia > Kingdonia uniflora. Next base: position 96,429 of record JACGCM010001629.1, read on the forward strand.
CGTCGTTGGAATCTGAACAACAGAAAATAAAAGAAGTACCATTGGTTTTGTGTAAGCAAAATAAACACGTCCTACATACCATTGGGATAGTTGACCTGAGTTCTACGGTCGCCACAACTTAAGTTGTGTCAAATGATCATTGTCCATTTAGTTTCTTTCATAGAATACGTTGATTTAACTTCTATGTATGACAGAAGTTCGACTTCAACAACACAGTTTAAAACTTTAGACTATCCAATACATTGTGGCACTTGCAATTGTAAAATCTAGGGATGCCCACTCAGAACTTTGCACTGTAACTCCCACTATTAGTCCCAGTAATAGTCGAGTTATGCTGAAGTGGATAACTTTCGGCTACACGTCTACCATGGTTAAAATATAGGGTCAAAGCCAAAATGTTCCTCCTAGTTTCTTACTTCATCAATCAAAGTTTGCTCCATATATTTTCTACTGTTTTCATTATAAAATAATTCTATGTTTCCTTGTTATATAATATTCATGAAATGTTACCTACCTAGATGTATGAGTACCTTCATATCCCTTTATCAAAAGGAATGACGGCTCCCGACAAGTGCAAAATTAAAACTACACTTGAAAGTGGTATTCAACAGCTGCCGTTACACTAATATGGAACAACTTTTTTACTTCTCTTTCTGATGATCCTCCTAAACATGGTCAATGGTCTTAATTGGTTTAGGAGTTGGGGTTACTTAGAGGGTGTTTGTTTCATTTTAATTAAGAGGATTTATGACAGTTAAAATTGTTAATCCAAACTGCCAAATATTCAAAGAGTATTTGACTAGGTTAAAGAAAATACCGTTGGCAAGCCCTTGTTACGCAGGTTGGATACACGAGAAGCATAAGACTGAAGTGCCTCATTCATCGGCTCTATGGATAATGCAAACTTCGAATTACTCTGTTAAAACCAGTTTCATATAATCAAGTATATCAAAACAGCTTCTGTTTATAGTGTTCTACAAAAAAAGAATTGCAGAAAAAGCTGAAAAAAGAGGTAGCCTACCAATGTGTATTCATGACCACAATATATATTTGTGTCTTCTGGCAAAGAGATGATCTTTCTCAGGGAAGACAACATCTACATTAGAAACAAAAACATAATTTAGGATCGATGTATCAATAAGGAAGTAGAACCAACGTTTAATACAACACCTGAGCAACTATTTATTGTAACCTAAAATTTTATTTGCTGTCTTTAAGAACAACTTGATCTGTTCTTAAATAATGAAACATTTTCATGTACTGATATGTCTTCAACACTATTATAGCACAAAAGAAAATATCAGCTATGATTCATACCGGCATTTGGATTTTGACTCCCTTTAAAAGCCAAAATCCTGTTACATTGCACGTTTCAGTGGCCAAAGCCTGTCGCCTGACAGTTAGGACTTAGGAATATTTAGTTTGTTTGTAAACACTGGCCAGTAAAATAATACTGATAATTGATAAGACCCCCAGTAACAGCAGTAAGACTTAAATACACGATATTGAAGTCCAAAGTAAAGATAGAGATAGAGATGAATCAATCCTTATTCAACTCCAAAGTAATGAGACTGATCTTTAACTTGGCTTTCATAAAAAATGAGCTTCTTTCTTACTCGGCGTTCTGTTTTACTTGGAAAATAGGGGATATCTTAATCATCACACCGATAGTTCTATCATATGTGACCAGTGTCCCTCGGCTTTTAATAATTATCTTATACCCTCCCATGATATCGTGGTTCCCGAATATGAGCCTGGGAATTATTCGCTTGTGGATTTACATTATGTGCTACTTTGGGGTGAGTTACATTTTATCTCTAGTAATCTTTAGATGATGCGGTTAATTTATCATATGATCCTATTATCTTCTCTTGTTCTTTTGACAGTGGTTTCTTTTTGCTTTATGCATAATAACAGAGCTGGAGTGTAATTAATCCTGAACAATTAACAAGCGTGGGGGGGGGGGGGGGTGGACATAACTCTTCTTCTTCCCCTTCACAGCATCGAGAAAAACTTGGGTCATTCTCTTTGTGGTCATGTTACATCTCACTATGGTTTTCAACCTTAGCATTATTTTTCTCCTCTTCTTCGGCTCCTTTATTAGAACAAATCCTATGTAATTGGGGTTATAGGGTTTGAACACCACTAACCCCTGGGATTGTGGAATTGGGGAAATGCCAAGAAATGGTGTTTTGAGCTTGATTGGTGGTCCGTGAGAAATAATTGGGATCTTCGAAATTATATAAGTAAGCTTGATTGAAGCAGGTCGAGAAGTATGGAACACTCTTATGCATCATACCTTAGACAGTGATATTTTTTTGTTGGCTATTATGGCTTTATTCAGTCATTATAATGTAACTATGTAAGTTGATTTTATTTAGCCATTTTCATTTATCATTTTTTGTCTTTAATTTTCTTATTTTTTATTTTTTGAAATACGAAAACGCCGCCCAAATCAATCATCACATCGTTGATAGTTCTATCATATGTGACCAGTGTCTCTCGACTTTTAATAACTAACTTATACCCTTTCGTGATATCGTGGTTCCCGAATATGAGCCCGAGAATTATTTGCTTATGGCTTCACTTGGGGGTATTTATTAATATGCTTGATTAACTGGGGGTAAACACTAAATAGTTTTAAAAAAAGGTCAATCGGTCGTTTCCCCAAATGTTGCTGTATAAGAACACTAAACCCTAATAGATCGCCCTCAGGCAAAATAACTTCCTTCTCACCACTCTAGAACACCAAACCGTCACCTTAATATGTTTCAATCCATTCGAAGAAACCCTTTGAAACAGAGCCTTCAAGCACCCCCAATCTCTCGACCAACTCCAATCACGCTCACTAATCAAATCTGAAAGATCCCAATTATTTATCATAAACCACTAATCAAAGCACCCTTTCTCAGCATTTCGCCAATTCCAGAATCCTAGGGGTTAGGGGTGTTCAAACCCTATAACCCCAATTACATAGGATTTATTCCTGGACCTCAAGTTTAGATTATTGCCCATTCTTGTTAATTATTCAGGATTAATTACACTCGAGCCTGTCATGTCATTATGCCTGTTAGGATTAGGTTTTAAGCTCTGCCTGTGAATTCTGTGTGTGTATAGCAAGTGGAGAATGAGCTGGAATACTTCTCTTTTGAAAAGAATGAGACACTCTTATGCATCATACCTTAGACATTGATATTTTTTTGTCGGCTGTTATGACTTTATTCATAGTCCTTGTAATGTGAGTTGATTTTATCTATCCATTTAGCTAGTTTTTTTTATTATTATTATCATTTTGTCTTTAATTTTCTTATTTTTTATTTTTTGTAGTACGGAAATGCCAGGTTGTATGATTTTTTTTATATATCAATTTGGCAAAACTATTAGTGTAGAAAATATACAAAAGTTGCATTAAAACATGTTTATGATTTAAAAGGAATAAACGCCTAGGAAAAATGAGCGCTCTCTCTCTCTCTCTAAAAACTTCAAAACCCTAGCCGCTATTAAGGTTTCTAACCGTTTTGACCTTCGATTTCTTCTATTTTCTCCTCTCACGATCACTGTGCTCTTCAACTCCTCTCTGTTTTTGTCTTTTACTTGCTGTTGACTTTGATTTCCTTTTCAAAAATTCCTTTCTCTTCAAATGGCTCCTATTAGCCTCTTCTTCCAACCCTCTGGCAGACCTCAGGTTGAAGACATTTAATCCGACATTAAAGCCAGTTGGGGTTTAACTCCTCTACCAAAAATTGGTTGCTAGATTTCAGAAACATTATGTTCAAACTAAAATCAGAGAATAACGTGGTTAGGGCTCCTACACAAGAGTCTAGTAGGGAGTGTTCATTCAAGCTATCTAAGTGGTCAGTCCCCCCAAAAAAGACCCTCCTACTGCTCCTGTTTGAATTAAGTTCCCTGCTTTAAAATTGTCTATTCATAACCCTGGGATTCTCAAAGATTGACCTCCCTTATCACAGATGTTTGTTTGAATCTCAGTAGACCTAGCACTGCTAAGGTCTGTCTAGAGGTAGATCTCACCAAATCATTGCATCCTATGGTTGGTATCTCTCTCGATAGCTTGCACTCTCGAGCAAGAGGCTATGTAAGAGAAGCTTTCAAAGTTCTGCACAAATTGCAGTCTTCAAAGGTATAACAATGCCAATTGCGCTACGCTGAATCCAATAGTAGTTGAAGACTCTAAGAAGTTGGTGATCACGAAGGGGAAGGCTCAAATTTCTGAGCAAGCTGCTTTGTTACCTAAAGAAACGGCTTGCAAGAAACCACAACAAGGGCAAAGCTCTAAACCTGTTGATGAGAGCTGAAGTAGAAACAATCCAAGGATACCAAGGAGAAGGCAAACTTAGAGCAAATACAAGCAACCAAGAGGCCAAATGAACAAGTGGAGCAACCTACCCAAATGGAGTCTTATAACAAGTTCAATCTGCCCATGGAGGATCTACCTATGGAGAAGCTGGAGGTAGTAGATGATGCGGTGGAGGAGGGTGAAATACAAACTGTGTCTGATCCAGAATCAATCAACAACAATACCCTTGAAAAGGGTTTTGTATACAGGCAATTAAAGCCCAGATATCATTTGGAGACTAATAGGTTATGAATAACATGTCTTCTCATTGAAACTTAAATTTTTTAGATTAAATGTGAGATATATGGAATATTGCTAAGTAAGGTAGAAGTAGAGGAAGGGCTACCTCTTCAGCGGTTCCCTCGAAAAGCTTGCCACAAGATAAGCTGAACAAAGTGTCTCCAGTAAATACTGCTCCACATCCCGGAAAGTAGTAGCTAATGTGGCCTGTTTCAGAATCAAAGAAATGAAAAAGTAAGATATGTGATCATATTAATTGGGTGAAATAGTTTACTAGGGCAAACTACACAGTTTTAATCTTTCAGAAGAACTACAAAAGCACAATTGCAAGAGTTACCTCCAGATTTAAAAAATAATTCAGAATTCTTCTGAATATGGGTGCAGTAAATTAAATTTGGAGTAATCTCTGAGCATCTAAATAGCCAAATAACCACAACAACTTCGACCAATTCCCGAATGACTTGAGTAAAACTCCAGCTCATTTCCCGTCTAATAGTTTTTGATAGGGCCTACTACTAATATCATCCTCTCTTCTATCTTTTTATGTTTGACTAAAGTGGAGATTAATCATAAAAAAAATTGTATAAAATTATGTACCTTTCAATGGAGAAAATTCCTTTTTCTGATTTGAGTAAAGATGTTATTCTTGTTTTACGAATTGCTAGGTATGCGAAACTATACTTTAGATGGAAAAATTGAAATGCTCCAAGAGAAGGAAGCCTACTCTTTATGTTCAGGGAAACACCTCTTCTAACCATTGCAATAGCCTAAATATGAATTCGTTCGGTAACTTTTAATGTCCAAGCTTCTAAAGGGTAATATGTAGAGAGAATCCAAAGAGAAAATCTAGAAAGACAAAGTTCCAAGATTAATTCTTGAAGAGAGAATCCAAAGAGATATTTCGTCACTAAAACTGTGTGTGTGTGAGAGAGTGAGAGAGAAAGGGGGGGGGGGGGGGGGGGGGTTATGGAAAAGAGAAACAATATGACGTGATTACTACGAACGCAGAAGCGAGATTCGTATGAATATCACGTTGTATTTAAGAGTTAGAGAAAACTAGGGTTTCAACTAAACAAATTAACTTTTATTAATCAAAATCAACTGAGAAACAAATAACCCAAATCTCCCCTTTTATAGAACACAAGGGAGGTTAGAATTAGGAACCCTAATTCTAATTAAAATAGAATTCTACTTAAATTGGGAAAACTTCATCTTTAACCTTGTGTTGGCTAAACAAGCAAGTTCCTAAATCAACTTAGCATCTCTAGTAATGGAGATGTTTGAATCAAAAGAGCATAAATATAAACATAGGTCACACGGAGGTAGACGACCCTATGAGGGGTGTGTCACATCAAATCATCCGTCTGAGAAGATTTTGTCCACGAAATCAAGGGGGCGGGGCTCCATAGGACTTACGCACGTATGTAGTATGCATCCCAGTCTCTTCTTCATCTTCATACACGCTGAACTGTTGCTATCACGCTCTCACGCATACCATCCACGACTAGGCCAACCTTTCTAGCAAATACATGACAGTCACGTTTCTAGTACCCCGGTTTGCCACATCTATAACAGTTACCTAAAACAGAGGTACATGGTACAGTGGCTGCTGGAACCGGAGGGCGATACTGCGCATGTAACTCGTTCGCCTATTTGGCCAACTGTACAATTTCAGCAAGACAAAAGACAGGTTTAAGTGTTGTTGCCTCCTAGAGTTTCTTTGTCAGACCAGATTTGTACCTACTAACCCGCTGTTGCTCAGTCTCATGGAGTCGTGCACGTGCCTCAAGGAGATAATACTCATCAGTGCAATCATCAAGGGAAGAGAGACCCATTTTGAGGGACTGAAGTTTCCTAAATGCAACATCGCCGTTGTTCATAGGGATAAACCTCTCCTTCAGCTCTCTCCGCATTTTCCACCATTCCGAGATAGGATGGTAACCCGATGTACGCCTTGCTTGTTGAACACTGTTCCACCAAGTGAGAGCAAAACCAGTAAGGCGGTACTCAATGATCATCACTTGTTTTTTATCCCCATATTTCTTGTAGTTGAAAATACGCTCAACTTTATCCAACCACTCAATAAAGGAGTCTGCATCAAATTTTCCAGTGAACTCTGGCACTTTGAGGTAAACATCATGCGTATGTTCTGAAATAGCTTTGGCCAAGGCTTCAATATCAGTGCCCTTACCCTTTCGCCGTAGCTGTGGTCGTAGTTCCTCTTCAAAGTCTAAACTGTACTCATCATCTTGCCAAGTCGTAACATACAGATGCCTTGGCGGAGGAGGTGGTGAACCAAGTGGACGCTGTCAGTAACGGTCACGCAATGGGGTGTCAACCGAGGGGGGGGGGTGAGAACCACGGCCCCGGTCTCTCCCCCTGAATTGTTGTTCTCTCTCTCCAACTGGAATATAACGAGAACATGCAGTTTTACGTCCCTCAATCGACTGAACACTGAACACATCATCATCCTGTGGTCCCCATCCATCAACGTAGGGCGTTCGGTATTCGAAGCCATATTTAGCCTCGGCGTTTGCCGTTTACCGTTTACCGGAGTCGGTATGAGGTTTGTCACGGTATGGGTCTATCGGGGGAAGGGTTGTTCCATGTGTGCCCAACGGGGCTGTCGAGGAAGGAAGTCGGTGGTGGTTATTTCCAGCCTGTGGAGGGGTTGTTGGTGTTGGTGTTGGCTGTTGGTCGGTGTTCTTCGGTGGTTCGGGCGGTAGTTCGGGGTTTGGTAACTCGAATCCCATGGGAAGGGAAGGTCTCCCTTGGCCGATTGTCTCCATCGGCGTTGAAGCTGCCAGGAGGGTGGTCAGATGAGGCCCTGTTGGTCAGCGTTTGGTGATGGAGTCGCCGACAACAATACCATCATGGGGTGCCCACCACAAGGGGTTGATGCCTTCAAAGCCTGGTCCTGTTGGTGAAGGATGGAGCCCGACCTTGTAACTGCTTGGATCTGGTCCAGTTGTCTGGATCAGGCCCCAAGTTCGGGTTTGATAAAAGGGGATCGTGAATTTGTTGTTGGGCTCGATATGATTGGGCTTGCTGTTGAGCAGCCCAAGCCAGAAAATCTGATTTCGTTAGGGCTACCGGTGTTGCTGCAGTCGATGTCGCTATTGTTGGGGTCCCGTTTGGTGTTGCAGAGTAGGCTCCACATGCCGGTCGGTGGTGGGATAGATGGTTGTCATGGACGGACCTTCGGCGACGGTTCCCATGGTGCTTTGATTTTTGGTTTCAACACCTAGTCTTGCGAAAGGGCTGAGATCGTCAATCCTCACGGTGACGGTTCCCTCAAGATAGAAATCATCTAATACGCCCAACAGAGGTGGGGGGCAGGAAAAAAACTCCTCTACCCAAAGCTTCGACAAGCTTATCAAGCTTATCCTCTATCCTCGCTACATCGTCGGCGAGTGTAGGTTTCTTCGTCGCGAGTCTTCCACGAGGTATCTTTGCTCTTGAAACTGACTACGTTGGATTCTAACGCAGCTCTGACACCAATTGTCGTGATTACTATGAACGCGGAAGCGAGATTCGTATGAATATCACGTTGTATTTGAGAGTTAGAGAAAACTAGGGTTTCAACTAAACAAATCAACTTTTATTAATCAAAATCAACTGAGAAACAAATAACCTAGACCTCCCCTTTTATACAACAATGAGGGTTAGAATTAGAAACCATAATTCTAATTAAAATAAAATTCTACTTAAACTAGGAAAACTTCCCCTTTAACCTTGTGTTGGTTAAACAAGCAAGTCCCTAAATCAACTTAACATCTGCAGTAATGGAGAGGCTTGAATCAAAAGAGCATAAATAGTTCGGAGGTAGACGGCCCTATGAGGGATGTGCCACATCACAATATGAAGATAAATAGTTCGAGAGAAAAAATCAAAAGCAAAAAACTTGTGAAGTACTCAACCAGTACAAGAGAAAACTTAAAGAAAGAAGCGCTGAGAGTAAAGTATGGAAAAAATCTTGAGAGAGAAAAGCTTAGAAAGAGAGATAGCCTATGGAAAATTTATAATGATTCATAAAACCGAAAAAGGAGAAAACACCCAATGAGAAAATTTGTGTATAGATGATCTTGAATGAGAAAATTCCAGAGAGAATCTAGAAAAAGATAATCTATGTAGAGTAACCTAGAAATAGATAGATAAAATCCAAATAAATAGATAGATAGATAGAAAAACTTGGAGTGATAACCTATATTATGGAAGATAGAAACTTTGTAGTAAAGGGGAATATGAATATGAATATGAATATAAATTTGCCAAAGGGGGGTTGCAGGACCTTCCTTTAAGAAGGATTGGGCCAATCGGTTATGAGAGAGATGTCTTCGTGAGGTTACAAAATTTGCGTCACGGCTGATCAACTGTCACAGAGTATACATGAGCTTCACCTATTGAGCACTTTCTTTAACTTGCTGGAGACATGCGCACAAAAGGTCGGATGGTATCTTAATATGTTAGAAGCATATTCAAACGTTGTCAAGAACGCTTTAAAGTCAGAAAAACTACACAACTCCGTAACAAGCTCGACAATTTCAACTATTGCGGTGCTAAAGCCATTTATTTGAAGAATGTGGAACACATGCTTTGAGTGTGGATCACCAAGTGCGAGATTGTCTCGCTAAGAAGAAGCGGCAAGGTTTATTAGTGAGTACAGTTCCGACGGAGTTACAAAAGCACGTGGTAGCGACGGCAGAGAAATTTCTTAACAAAATTCTAAGGTTGATACTGAGCTTCCAGTGAAATATGTCAATGCAACTACATGGTATCTTCCTCCCTATGTTTGTGGAACTTTCAAAAAATAGAGTTTGATGCGAGTCGTACGTACACACAGATTGACGTATTTATCTCTAAATTAGTATTAGGGAGTATTTGCTTCCACATTCATGGTGATGTTTTCATTTGAGTATTCAAGTAGAATAAGGGTTAGTAGGCCAGAAATAAGATGGTTGCGCCCCTTTCTACTTTAGGTTTGTTTGCTTGAGTAAGATTTTTTTAGGGTTCTTTTAGAAAAATAAAAAAATAGTTAAGTTTTGTCCAAATCCTTTTCTGCAATATTCATCGTAACTTCCGTCGATAATTAACTTCACAACATTAAAGATATCAAAATATTACCCTAATATACTACATACATGAAATTTTGACATATTTGCATCAGAATGTATATCGATCTAATTCAAATATTACCAGATATTTTACACGAAAACATAATATTTTGACCGTGAGATAGGTCATAGGTTGTGCTAGATTTGCCAAAATTTATTTATATACTAGCACTAAAAAGAAAACAGATATCACCCAATAAAATATTAGCAAGTTAATGTGATTAACTATTGAATCAGTAACTCTTTTGAATAACTTTTTGGGAAAAAGATGTCCCCTGCTAAGTGAACATATCCAAAAGTGCAGAGTTAGAACCTCGTGTATGACCAGGGGTTTCCAGAACAAGCACCTCGTGGCCTGCAAACATCCAATGATCCCCATCCTTTAGAGCTATATCAATGCCAGGGATTCTATCTTGGTCTGTGCTTGAACCAATTACCTAAATGTAATCCCGAAGTTACGATCCTGAGGGTCATAAAAAATTCTGACATTTGTAGATATAGACAGAGCAGAAATAAGCAAGAAAATATTCCTATTGCAGAGTAAATCTAAAGGAACCGTGCCCTATTCTCTTTATAATTCATTCTAATCTTATAAATGTTATTACTAAAAGCTAATGAGCCACAATTAAGCTAACTTAGAGTTAAACAAGCCAGGTACCCCTGCCAATAGGAGAAATCCATACCATTTTCCCTCTCTTCATTTTACGTATTCCAACTATTCTTTCACCTACGAAGCATTCACCTTTTACAGGGACCTAGCTAGCTCCCGTGTTTATATGGTCAGTTTTCCAAACTTTTGTACTCTTAAGACGGGATATATGGTTTTTTTAATTTTTATGAACAAAATTATGTATTTTTTATAAAGAAAAATTATGATTATCCTATGAATCTATATGAGATAACTGACGAGAAATGGGTTCATTATGTGTATCACAGCTACAATTATGGCATTTCCTAAAGACAATTTCTCACTTTCAGGGCTCTACATACTGCAAATATCTCTCATTTACTTCCAGATAAACGAAACAACATACCAAATTATTAACCAACTTTATTAGTTTATAATAAATATTTCTCAGCTTGGAAAATTTATAAACTAGGTTAATCTATACACAAAAAAATGTAGCAATTGACAAATACTATCATCATACCTTCGCACCATACCTTGCTTTAAGTTCAGTGTTCCCACCAGTGTGATCATAATGATGATGTGTGTTCAGTATATAGGTCAAATTTATATTCTTTTTATTCAATGCATCTATTACAGGTATAGCTTCAGAAGGATCCACAACTCCGACTGTACCAGTATTCACGTCATGCAAAAGATATGCATAGTTGTCCTTAAGGCATGGTACCTGAAGATGAGAAGTAAAAGAGATATGACAGCATTATTAAGCATCCATACTATTTTCCTATGCAGGGCAGATAATAGATGGTATGAAATGTATGTATATAAACGTAGGCCACAACTGCCACAAATTTTAGACCTTTAATTTGTATTTATGACGGGTTCATGACTAAAATTTCCGGCCAGGTTACTGGTATATCGGATGACCAAATACAACCCATCAGCTGGATAAACTATTTTAGAAAAAATATGTAAAATAATTAGATAATAGGTATTAATTCTTATACAGATAATTTTTTTTCGCTATATTGGATAATTGTTATATAAAGTATATGCAATATATTACTTGAAACTTTCAAATTTCGATTTAATGAAACAACAGATACACTGGGCAATATTTTGATAGACCTATTTATATCAGTATATTCAACATTTTGATACCGGGATCCCTGCTACCACTAAATGGCCTATTTATCACAATTACTTATGTCCAATCATGTTTTTTAACCAATTTTACCATAACATTCTCCAGTTAAATAATGCACAATAGATCAACGGGTTGGAAGATTAGGTGAAACATATATGCCTCATTCATATTCAGAACCATTTCCTTCAACCCTTGTTCACAAAGATATACACATTACAGAGCAATCTAACTCTAAAGCTTCCATTAGTTTTGAACCAAGCTATTGGTCTAGGCAGGGGATGCGGGTTCATAGTGCTAACAGATACTCGCAGATGGGCTTGATCAAAAGGTGCTCTACCTGCCTTCATTGCCTGAGAAATATGGATTGCCAGATGCAAAAGCAATATGACGGAGTACCCATGCATGTTCATTCAATCATTAAGCGATTTTGGAATTGGTTACATGACATAAGCTTCAAAACGAAGCCTTCTAAAAGTTGTACAAGCTATGAACTTCTATCTCTGCAGTATCTGAAAGTGAACATCCAAATGCCTCGCAAAATGGCAAAATGACTCCCCAAAACGCACGTTCTAGAAACCATTTTAGCAAATTGGTTTTTCACTATCTATAATACAACTGCAAAGCTTTTAATTCTTATTCATGGCTTCAAGTTCTATGTTTATATGGGTGGTCTTCTGTAATTTTGGAAGTTGAATCTAAAAATTCTTGCACCTGGCTTAAATTTGAACCCTGTCCCGTCAGATTTGCTGGCACTTGTGAAACAAACACCGGGGAACTTGCGATCTGTTTCTCTTAGTGATGTATATAGAGAAGGGAACAATACTGCCTGTGGGCTTTCCTAGCTTGGTAGTGAGCAGCTCACTAGAACTAGAAGTATTAGATCTGCTATCATCTCTGATAATGTGGCAGATCAACTTAAGATGATGACGATCCTTTTCTATTCATCAGAAAATGTCTAACCTCCAGTTTGTAGGTTATTTTTCAATCAAACAATCATAGTTCGTTTACAAAACAAAATGTCCTTCCATTCAGTAGCGAAGTCGTCGAAGTGAACTCCTTTGAAGCTCTCAAGTATACTACTCCAAGGGGAGAATAACACTTTGAGCTCCAAAAGGAGAACATCAATGTTATGTTCTCTATCCCTCAAAAGATCCTACTATTATTTTCATTCCACAAGTCTCACATGATTGCAAGGGGGTCAAATTCCACAGGACATACCTTTGAGAGAGTGTGAACGATGAGGCAAACAAGAAGATGGCAGGCCTAACACGTCCACCCTATCAAGGAAGAAGAGACGGACTCTAGGTATCTCACAATCAAGAAGTGATTTACCGTTTCCTAATTGTTTACACATGTAGCAAATTTTTGCGAGGTACCAAAATCTAGTAATAACAATTAAGATTTTGCTTAAAGCAGTTGTCCAAGAATAAAACGTAATCTTTATAGGGCTAGCAGAGACCCGAATGCAATTTTAAGGTTCAAAGAGGACTCAGGGGGTAATAAGGGCCCAATCAAAAGAGCTAATCAGATCTGTGACACGGTGGAAAGATTTAGTTATTGCGGATCCGTTGTGATGTTTAGGGAATTGTATTGCTTTTGCTTTCTTTTTGCCTTTGGTTGTAACCTTTCTGCTTCAGAAAGTTTCTCTCCGTTCTTTAATAAATTATGTTTACATTTTTACAAAAAAAGGAGCTAACTAGAGAACATTCATTGTGATGAGTACTTGTCCTTGTCTTGTCTCGGCTGGAGGTAAGATGGACAATATCCAATCTTTGATAAGAATTTCCATGGGGCCAAGTTCCACATCATAGAAGCGCCTTCTTAAATTATAATTCCTTGACTATTGTCGGGCAGGGTAGTAATGTTTATAAAGTAACAACTATACAATTATCACCATTCTGAGTGTAGTTCGAGACAAATCTAACGTTAATCCTAGTGATAGTGAAATTTCATGATCTAGTTACTCGTTAAAGTTCTTTCTTGACTTGAAGGTTCACAAGTCTCTTGTACTTCTTGTTGTTAATGGTATATTCGATATAGAAGAAAGATTTGCAGAAATATAGCTTTGACCTTTAAGATAATAATTAAATGAAAACCTCGACTCACTAATTCGATTTGCAATGGCGAAGCCATACTGGAAATGCTACATGAATAGAGAGCAGCTCCAAGTGATTGACTACCTCCACGCAAGGTTTTAAATGGTCTTGAGAAGAAGATTTCAAATCCATATAACATACGTTTACGAAAGAATTGTTGGGTCATCCCTGGCCATGCATGAAACCCCCTCACCTACAAGTATGAGAAAAAATAAACGTAAGACACAAAATTATTCTTCCATCAAATTTAAAGCAAGATAACCTACAAAAGAATAAAAAAAGCCTTATCACCCAAACAACTGACACGAGAATAAACATGCTGAAACTTTATTTCACTTTCAAACATGTCAAGCCCTATCCAGTAAAAACAGCATTTAGTACTGAATTTCATATTATGGAATTTATAAAAATAAAAGTGAATAGATTTCACCACTGGAGATAGAGAGAGACAAGCTTGGTACTGAACCACTCATCAAACCATAGTAACAAAAAAAAATGAAATACCAATAAAAGGCTTTTCCCATATATAAAAAACACTAACGGGAAACTGAATAATTTTTTCGATACCATTGCATTAGCTAAGCTTTAGTCTCCTACATGAATCCAATGGTCAACATATCTCTAGATCATTGGAATGGTTACCGATCCCACACATTTCCAGGACATCAAACAAATCCTAAATGACTACTACCCACTAAAGCTCAAAAAAATCAAAATCAGGCAAAGGGGTTTCAACATACAACAATGTCTCATCGCTTACACAAAAATCACAAACATTAATCCCCGCGAAAGAAGAAGAAGAAGAAATCTAATTTGCAATTACCACTCTCTCAGTTTATATCTACTAATTAGTGCTAAGCCCTGTTTGGATCTATTACTACAATTTCCCATCCACCTTTATCATTGTAAACATAATAATAACTCAATCCCATTGAATCATTGTTAAAGAAATTGAAACAAATTAGACATAAGAATCAATACAAGATGAAACTAATTACAGAAGAAAACATGCATAATCGCAAAATTAAAACCTTTACAGAGAAAGAGAGAGAGACCTTGGAAGAAGGCAGGGAGGCCATGAACGACGAGGCTTTCGAGAACATTGTGAGGGAGTGAGAGAGATTGAGAGAGACAGTGACTGATTTAAGGTTGCAACAGTTGGAAATGCATAGTTATATCTAAAAACGGTGGGAAACGACCAAACTAGTGTTGCTGAAAAATATATTAGGCTAACCTGAAACAACATAATTGCTGCTTTATTGTTGATATGGACTTCTAGCACTGCTAGGAGGTCCTCATGGTCATAGAGGCATAGTGACTTGAGAGAGTGCCACCTGGCTTATGTATAACCTGAAAACTTTGTTAGATGTTCACGCAATTTTTTTAAATACATTATTACTTAATTACAAATGTTTGTTCGACCTACGTTAAGTTCTACAATGATTGTAATAAAATTTTTTTGAGAGTATTCCCCTACACTCCCTCTTTGATACACTCAAGCTACACTCTCCCCACACCACTAATATTGCCACCTTGGCACCCCAACAACTCACTCATGTATTCTAATCTGCATGAAAAACCAACACCTCTTAAGGAGATGATCGAGTCTAGTGTATACACATTATCTCCTTAAGACAGATTCGCTCCTGCCACAGTGCTTTGCAGGAATATAGGCCACTGTCTCCCAAGATACAACGATCAGTCGCAGAAAGAAGAAAACACTTCTATCTTTTTGCCAAACGAACTTTGATTGCGTCTGTTTTCTCTTTGTAAAAAGACTCAATAAAACTCTGAAAAACTGATGATTATAAATGAAAACAAAATTGGGTTATATAGAGCATAGGTGACTCTTCACCAAGAGTCACACCTCAAGTTAATGCCTCTTCACCAAGAGTCACACCTTAAGGTACGTCTGTTGGAGACACCCCAACTCACACCTCAAACCCAAAAAATGACTAAGTGTTTAAAAGAATCCCCATGAGCCCATGGCCGAATCATTGACTTATAATAATAAGCGGGTTTCCTAGGTCAAGCAAGCCCATGGGTAGCCCATGCACCCAAGCTAGTTTGCACACATGGGTCGCACATGTGCGTGTGACCCACCAACTCTCACACACATTGCAACAAGGTAAGTGTTTGATTTACTTATATAGGAGAGTTGTGTTTCCCTCATATCCAATGTGGGACTAAAATCACTTAGTTCCACCATTCAAACTTCAAGGAAAAATAAATACCCTTTGTATTTTCCAACAACTCCCTCCCCCCCCCCCCCCCCCCCTTTGATTGCCTACGTGGCACCCCAATAACTCACTCACTCCCCTACACTCTCTCTCTCTCCCGATGATCAATTGTTCTCGGATATTCGAAGATATGAGTTGTAAACGAGTCCATTATAATCATACACCAGGTAATAGAATGCATTCCCTTCAAAGTCTCCCCATTTTGGTTATATCATATTCTCTTTTTGTTTTTTTTCCAAATTTTCTCACGCAATGCCATTACGCCTCTTTTTTTATTTGACAATTTTTTTGAGGAATTTCATCCAAATGTAAGATTTGAGCACACCATCGACAAATATAACACATAATATGGGATATACTTTTGCATAATTGTCAATGTGTGATTAGTCGACATTATTTTTTATGTTTTTGCCTGAAAAATTATCGTTTTTGTTGTACTCGACAAAATATAAATATATATATATATATATTTGTTTTTTGGCAATTTTATATTTGCCGAGTTATGATGTGTTTACAATTAAGGGAAGATTCTGCATCCTAATTTGTCAAAAAACAATTAATCGGCTAAATGTTTGTCGAAGTTTTATGAACTCGACAATTTCTAGTAATTATTTGTCGAAGTTGTATGAACTCGACAATTTATAGTAATTATTTGTAGACAAATAAGTTGGTGATCGACAAATTATTTGTCGAAGTTCTCCCGTATCGACAATATTTTAGTGTTTAATTGTCGATGTTTTTTTATCGACAATTTGTCAGTGTTTAATTTTTAATGCTTAATTCAATGCCTATTCTGCAATGTGGTAATATTTGTTGGGAGTTTGTTAAGCATCAGAAAAGGCTAATTTCAGAGCGAGAAGATCCCTAGCATCCAAATTTTAACAAACCCCCTCGTGTGTCAGCCAAAATAAGCAAAACAAAATATAGTGGGTCAAAACAAGTAAGGGAATACTATGTAAGTGACAGTGTCCCCCAGGTGGCAGTGATACCTGTAGTGGCTTATTCCACATCTCAGATTCATGCTTCATCTTCGACCATCATACGACCACTCAACCTTATCAACATACACGTGGCACAATGTATGACACATTATAGTTATAGAGTTCTAAGTCATTACTTTCGACCTCTACATCAACAGTTCGAGTCAACAAACGCACCGTCATCAATGAAGCCGTTACAAAACAGCAAGATCAGACCGTTACACAATCAAATCAAAAGATTATCAAATATATATTGTAACGTCCATAATTAAGAATAATAATGGTCGCCAAACGGTCATATTATAAGACCTATAAATATGACAAGAGAATTCCAGATAAAGGATATCCTTTGTAATAGCTAGCAACCTCAATAAGATCTCTCCTTTTCTAAAATTCTCAAGAGAAGTCATGATTTTTAACCTATTCAAAGGTTTTCTACGCTAAACTTTTGTGTGTAGCTATTACTCACTGTTCATTAGCGTTCTAATTATTTTTGGTGCAAAGACTAAGTTCGGATCACAAAATTAGGCTATTACATTTGACGCTATCTGTGGGAACGAAGTTCTCAAACTCGTTATCTCAGAAATATCTTATTATCTCTCTCCGGAATGACGCTTCCAGGCCAGAGTACGTTAATTTCTCTAGGAGAAGGAAACGCCGTACTAGCAGAATTACGGGCCAATCTCAACTTCGAAACTGAAAGGCGAACTGCTCTGGAACAACAACTGGCAGGTGTTTAAGACGCGTTGAAAGTTTTACAGGATCAACAGATCGTAGCCCAGAAGAACAAAGGCGTGCAGCCAGTTGCTTCGCAAATTTTCGTTCTTGATAGAATATGACCTTATGCCAATAATCTGGGAGGTGAAGTTTGATCTAATCATAGGCAACCTGGGGACGAACCAACTTTAATACAGGAAGTCCACCCAAAAGTTGATGGAGGCCTTGCTGGAGTCAGATAAGCAGAAGCTCCACCCCGGGGAAGAGTTCGTATTCTGACACGTGAGCGGCTAAGTGAAGGGAGTGGTGACTACAACCCTCGTGAATGACGCGTTCCACAACCAGCCACTACAGTTCGTCAGTACGTGACTCAAGAACATGTTGAAAAGTGTATCAAAGAGCTGTTCGATGCCTAGGCTCAAACCACTAAAGACATTCACAACAGGTTATAGATGAGTCCGATTGCTCAAGAATATAAGGGAAATGATCCAGTGGAGCAAGTTCAAGAATTCCAGGAAGCTCTAGGTTTACATTCTATATCCAACCACATTTGATGCTGGCTATTTCCTACCAATTTACTAGTTGAGCCTTTGCGGTGGTTCCATTCACTTCTAGAAGGGTCCATTATGACTTTCAAACAATTGTGGGAACTTTTTGTCAATAACTATTTGCAGAACAGAGATAAAGAGGAGAATCTATATTCTTTGTTCAGCCTTAAGAAAATTCCAGGGAGAAGCTCGAAACATTTACTAAGAAATTCTTGGAGTTGGTCAGAAAGGTGGACCGACTCGATCAAAAGATTACTATTTCAGCCTTCACCAATGCTTTGCTTGTGGATAGTAGGGCGAATGAGTACCTGATTCTAAACAAACCTATGACCTTGGAAGACATGGTTGAGAAGGCCAACGGATATATTAATCTTGAAAGGATGGTATCCGAAAGACAGAAAACTCATAAATTGACCTTGACAACAAGAAATCTATCTGCAAACCAAAATTTCAATCGCGCCGCTGATCACGGAGGAGATAGGAAAATGACCAAATCTAATGACAATCAAACTCAGAAATGTAGTAATATGCCAAAACCTTGTCTCCCAAGATGAATGCTACCATAACCAGCATATATCCTATACTTCAAAAAGATAAGTTTTTTTGTAATGCCCAGTATCTCCAACCCATTGAGAACAAACCATATTACATTCACCACAAAGTCCGACATCATGAGACAGAACATTGCTTCGCTCTACATCGACTGTTATAATATATTTTTGCGGATGGACAAATGCATGAGTACATCGTGGACGTTAAAAGTTACAAGAACAAAAGTTACAAGCTTCCCACAGAGATCGCATAGGTCGAAGAAGCGGCACAGGAAAAATATTTGTACCATATCTCCCTCAACCACTTTATCGAGACTCATACCATTAACATATCAGTCAGATGCAAAAGACGATGTCTTGGCCAATGTCCCGATCTATCCATGGTTGACAAGGAAGCTCGGTTACTCCCTACATCCAGTTCCTAATACATAGGGATCTCTTTTGAAGATTACAACGTTCGAGATATCAACTTTCCTCATCATGATGTACTTGTGATCATGTTAAAAATGAGAAATGTCGTGCTACATATAATGATGGTGGATACTGGTAGTAGCATCGAACTACTTTTCCAAAACACGATTGACCAGATGGGACTGGCCGACAAAGTTCAACCTAGTGACGTCGACATCAGTGGGTTCAACAGCTCTAAAGAAGAACGTATAGGAAAGATCATACTTCCTATTACAGCTGGTCTAATAACAACAGTTGACGTAGCATTCTACGTTATCAATGCAAGATCATGCTATCTGGGAATCATGGGACGCTACTGGCTACATAACTTGTGAGCTATCCCATTGACCTATCATTTGGCACTACGATTCAATTGGAATGGTGGTATTTACGAGATCAAAGGCAGTAAGAAGCTAGCCTGAGCTTATGAAAATACTGTTACCACTGTGACAGAACCATAAATACCACAGCTTGTATAGCAATTACAAAAAGCCACAGGGAACATTATAGAGAACTTTACAAAAAATGAACTGCCAAGCGCAAAAACTACAGAATGCGTCGAGATTAGTGGAGATAAAAGGGGCACCTATATTAGAACTCTTTTTCCCACAATAGAACGCAATGCTCTTATTTACTTTCTCAAAGACAACAGTGATGTCTTCGCTTGGACGTTTCATAAAATGCTAGGCATTGATCCAAATTTGTCCTGCCATAAGCTTAGTTTGAAAGATAAAGCTGAACCAGTCAAACAAAAACAATGAACTTTAGCACCAAGACTCCTAGAAGAAGTCAACAAAGAGATCGATAAACTCATTGAAGTTAGTTTTATCCAAAAAACCAACTAGAATGGATCTCGAACATTGTCATAGTACCGCCAAAGAAAAATAGAAAAATCAAAGTCTGAGTGGATTTCACAGACCTCAATAAACATATTCCAAAAGATAGTTTTCTACTTCCTATCATCAATTATCTGCTCGATTCTATCACAGGGTACAAGCTTTTATCCATGATGGATGCCATATCAGGGTACAACCAGATACCTCTATTAGCCAAAGATCAAGAAAAAATGGCTTTCATTACAGAATATGGTTTGTATTGCTACAAAGTTATGCCTTTCAGACTCAAGAACGTAGGAGCCACTTACCAAAGATTGATGACACAAATATTCAAAGACCATCTTGAGAAAACGATGGAAGTTTATATTAATGATATGTCGTGTAACAGTCTCAAGAAGGAAAACCATCTCGTAGATTTACACATGGCAAAAAACTCAATCTTGACAAGTACCAGTTCAGAGTCTAATCAGGCAAATTCTTAGGCTATTTGATAAGCAAGTAATGCATAGAATCTGACCCAGATCGTATTCGTACACTGTTATCTATGACTTCTCCAAAGACAAAGAAAGACATATAGAAGCTAGCTGGCAAGATAGCGGCAATCAATCGTTTTATCTCCAAATCTTTAGATCTGTGTCGATGGTTATTCGACCTAATGCGTGAAGGGATAAAGAAAATGAAACCTAAAAATGATCATGAGATCAAGTAGACTGCAGAATGTGAAATAATTTTCCAGGAACTCAAGCGCTATTTGGGAAAGCCACCAGTAATGAGTACACCCAAGGAAGGAGAAGAGTTCACCATATATCTTGCCGTTATTGATGAATCATTAAGTTCAGTCCTCATTCAACTCGATGAGAAGATAAAGAAACATGTCTACTTCATCAGCAAAACTCTCACTCCAGCAGAATCATGGTATACTAAAATTGAGAAACTACTGTTAGCTCTCGTTTACACATCACTGAAGTTAAAGCAGTATTTCTAAGCTCACTCAGTTAGAGTAATGACAAATTATCCTTTGCGCAAAATCTTGTCCAAATGAGATAATTCTAGACGAGTCCGACAATGGTCAGTAACTCTTGGTGAGCACGATATACGTTTCGAACCACTACATTCCAAAAAATGGCAAGCAGTAGCAGATTTCCTTACAGACTTTCCCTTAGATTATCCTGACTGGGAAGAAGATAGTACCGACATCAATGAAGAACAGTTCAAGGAAAAGTCAGATTGGATATCTAAGAAAGGTTGGCGCTTTCTAACTAACGATTCTGCCAGACCTGCGGGGTCAGGCATCAACATTGTCTTTATCACACCTTCCAAAGACAGAATTAAAAAAGCAATCAGACTTAATTTTGAAGCTTCTAATAATGAGACTGAATATGAGGCATTAATTCAAGGTCTAGATATGGCTCTAGAGATTGTAGTTCCCGAGTTATATGTATACACATATTCTTTACTCGTAGTGAACCATTATATAGAAAAGTTTCAGAAAAATAGAAATATGATTGAATACGCCGCAGCAGTAACTGACAAAATGAGCAGGTTCAATAAGGCTACCATCGAACATTTATCTCGCGAAGAAAATATACATTCTGATTCCCTTGCATATCTTGCAGAAGTCTTCGGAACAGAAGCTCGATGCCTCAAGATCGAAGTAATATCCACCCCCAATATTAACATCATCAGCTCAAATTCTATTAATATTGGGGGTGGTAAAGAGGATGAGGACGATTGGAGATGACATTTCTTCATGAAGCCCAAAAATAAGTTTGATGGCGTACTCTCACAGGATCCTACGGAAAGGAGACGTGTGCTTGACAATGCTAAGCGATACGTCATTGCTAATAACTTCATTTATAAAAAGTTAGTGACAAGACCCTATCTCCAATGCTTATCTGATAAGGAGGCTCAAGACTTCCTACACGAACTTCATGAAGGTACTTGTGGATCCCACGCAGCAGGACAATCTTTAGCAAAAACCGAGCTCTTATACAATGAGTCTTTTGCCCTAAAATGAAAGCTCAAGCCATTGAATATGAGAGCAAGTGTGATACCTGCCAATGCCATGGACCCCAAATTTGAGCTTCAGCTTTAGAACTACATTCGAGTAAGCTTGCCTAACCATTCAGAAGATGGGCCCTCGACCTCGTGGGAGAATTTTCAACTGCACCAGGAAAATGAAAATACCTCCTAGTAGCAACGAACTACTTCACCAAATGGGTAGAAACAGTTTTTTTGTGCCGCATACGAGAAGACGAAGTCATCAAGTTTATATGGGAAACCATCATAATACAGTTTCGATACCCCCACCTCATCAGAATCGATAATGAACCTCAGCTTGTTGGCTCCAGAGTCGTTGAGTTCCTCAACCAATACAACATCATCCACTCTCCTTCCAACCCATATTACCCACAAGGAAATGGTCAGGCCGAAATCACCATCAAACTATTGTCAACAGAATCAAAAAGTATTTGACAAAGAAAAAGGGTAATTGGGTATAAGAGTTACCACATGTGTTATGGGCATATCGAACAACGCCTAGAGTATCGACTGGATGCACGTCATTTTTGTTGGCATACGGTACTAAAGTAATCATCCTCACTCAATATTATCACCCATTGCGTGACCATACCATAACAGACGAAGAAAACAAATTCCAGTGGGCATGTAACATAAATTGGACTGAAGAAACAAGAGACAAATCAATTATGAACTTGGGAAGATACCATCAGGCTTTAGCCAAATCTTATAATAAACGAGTTCGCCATAGAAAGTTCGAAATTAAAGATCTTGTCCTCTGAGAAGTACCAAAGCACAGAAAGGAAGTGAATAAGGGAAAGCTTGCAGAAAATTGGAAAGGTCCTTTTATCATTGTTAGAAAAAGTGGACTTGGTTCTTATGACCTCGCCACAGAAAATGGGGATCGAGTGCCAAATCCTTGGAACACAAGAAAATTGAAGCTATATCAAATATAATAATCTATCACAATGTACTTTTCAAATAAATCTATCATCTTGTACGTCGGTCTTACATCAATGAAATACTTATGTTTGACCGCCCTACATCAGAGTACTTTCTACTATTTCATACAATATTCTATTTAACATTCTCTGTACGTCAATCTTACAACAATAAAATATTTATGTTTGGTTGCCCTACATTACAGTACTTTTATAATATATCATATAAGTACTTCTATATACATATTACATTTACATCACAAATTACAAGTGTGTTCACCCCATTCTATTGCATTACAGATCGTTGATCTTCTATTACATTATAGATCATTTGTTGCTTCAGCCAAACTGGTCTTCTATTACATTATAGATCGTTTGCTGCTTCAGCCGAACTGATCTTCTATTACACAATCGGTCATTTGATGCTTTAGCCAAACCAACCCTATTTTATATGATAGGACGACTAGTAGTTCTACAATACGACTACCAGACTTCTACATCACAATCGATTCATCAAAAGGTCAGTATAAATATATATAAATAACTAATTCTATTATCAGTTCAACTTTACTACATTCTATCTATTTTTTTATTAGTATTGTATGCCTAATTCCTTCTGACAGCCATTGGGCCTCCTCAATCACTTAAGCTATCACTTGAGCTATCAGACAACACATTGCCACGCAAACTTTTCCCATGCCTAGACAGTCATCGGCGTATCAACTCTGGCATCCTTCCAGTAACAATATGTTTTCCTTCTTTAACCTTGCTTTTCGTAAGCGCACCAATTCTTAACATCATGCGATCCAGATGCTTGGCTAACACTGACTGCATTTCGCACTGCACACCACTGGCCACCAGGTCATCATATATAGTTTTACTTTCCGCTTCCAATCTCTGGACCTCGAACACGAAGTAGGAGAGCACTGCCGTCATTTCTCTCTCATGCACATCACCTATTTCATATTTTACCTCATCAGGAATAACGAACTCTGTAATTTTTCCCTTAGCCTCCTTCAGCATAGCTTCTAAAATTTTACAACGTTCTTCCAACACTCATTTTTTATCCAACGTCGCATTATTACGAGTTTCCATCACAGTCATGAATTCATCCATATGGGCAATCAGAACCATTGATCCCTCCATTTTAGACTCATTTTGACTTCTCTCTACAACATATTTATCAAGATTTATTTCAGCTTTAAAAAGATTAGCTTCCAACTTGGTTTTTGTGCAACACAGTTCTCTATTCTCCATTTAATACTCCAAAACGTCTAAATTTAACGTTTGAGCTGAATCTTTTAGAGTCCCTATTTTAAGCAACTGCCTTTTTATTATTTCGTTCTATTCATTGTGGGCCTCTTCTATCTCTTTTACCATCATGTTAGTGACATACCACAATACTTCATATTTACGAGCACGCCCATTTGCCTCTTTCACAACTGCTCGCGCACCAACTTTTTTTGCTTCAAGCGTATTTATCTGAGTTTGTAAATCTTTAACACAATCTTCCTCTTTCTCCAATACTGCCAATAACTCTGTAATTTTAGTTCGCGCAGGTGTCAACTCTGCCTCTTGTTGGCTAATTCGTCCCGAAATGTCCAAAATTTCCATATCTTTTTTCCTTATCACTTCTTTTAATCCCTCTATCTTTTTTAGCTCAGTGGCTAGTGCACCCTCTTTGTCTTCCAGTTACTTGGTCAAACGAGTCACCGTGCTTCGCTTTTTCATTACTACAATCTCCATTTGCTCATTTAAGTCAGTAACATTTTTCAGTACTTCCTGATGACAACTCAGATCAGCGTTCAGTTTTTCATTTAAAACATGTAACACTTCACACTGATTCTAAACCTCTGCCAGTTTACCCTACAACAACAGTTAACATTCACATACATACTAGTTCACATATTCAAGCAGATTACATGTCACAGTCAACGAGTTTACTCAAGGACATAATATTTGAGTACTTTTGATACGTAGCCCTATCTATATAATCAACACAGAGAAAAAAGTTCATTTATCATCGAAACAGTGTACAAAAATCTAATGCATATGCAGGTTCATAAGAAACTGGGCTACTTTATTTTTGCTTCTTTGAATTACGAGAGGACTGCCCCTTGTCTCTCAAACTCTTTGATTTATATACTTGAACTTCTAAAGGAACTATAAAGGTTACCACCTTTTACTGACGTTGCTTTCGTTGTGACTAAGGTATCAGGTTCTCGACCTCCTCATCGTCCTCTTCTAACATATTTTCTCTCAATCTAGGAGTTGGTTTTTCAACAACCTTTTCCTCCTCATCTTTTGTAAACCACATATTTTCAGCCTTTGCGTTCTTTACATCAAAATCGTTCCCACAATCCATTACATACTTCCTAAATTTGTTCTCTACCCTCGCCAACTTCCCTCTATAAAACTCAATCACATTATCAATATGACGTTCATATTCTGTTCCAGCTGCAACTTTTGCTCGCGACAGATACATATGCTCCTTCAACTGTATATGTACCTTGTACAGACGTTTGCGAGTTTCTTTTTGCAATACACCCAATGCCCTCAAATCACCTTCTATTTTCTTTCGGATAGATATTTCTTTCAATATTTGAGTCGCTAGAGACATTTTTTGCTCCATATGTTGCGTCAATACATCTTGCAACTCCTTTATCTCACCCTCTAATTTCTTTTGAACCTCTATTTACCCTTTCCTTATTCTAAAAAACACAATCTTTATTGCCCTCTAGTCCTACATAAAGCCAAAAGCATCAGGTAAGGATCCTACATCACCCCATATAACGGACACCCCAGCTCGAGTTGAACATTTTTTTGCCTCTACACTATAACGATTACGTGCTTCTTGAGCTAGAAACATTACTCGAGTTGGGTCAGATACTACACCATTTTCCTTCAAGAGCTCTGCATAAGCTTCTTTTAAACCCCGTTCACTATCTACTTCGACCTCAAAATATAATGTCAGAGCTACTAACAGTTTTTGATATCTGGCCTTTTCACTCGTCGTTAAAACAGGTCAACTCTTTCAGTTTTCGTACTAATGCCCCCCTTTCCTCTTCCTTTCTTAAAACCTTATCCATTTATATTTTTATCTTAGCATATCTACACTGAAGGTCATATAATTCTTTAAATTTTTTCTCCGAGTTAGACTTAAACTGCCTTCTCCCATACTTAGTTTTATTTAATACCTGTTAAACACGAGCCACCGAATCCTTCGCTCTACTCAACGATATCTCCAGATTGGAAATAGTTTTTCTCAACCACTCTACCTCCTACACAGATTACAAATATCTTGTTATCATACAAACATTCAAGCAAAGCATATTAAAAAGTGTTTATCAAATTTAACAGTTTTATGACCATACAGAGTACAATCCCATTAAAGTCAAACGAACATCATAGTTTGAAGCAGAATACCACAGATTAATTAAAGATTCTTTCCGATTTCTACCTCAGATGGAGGATCTACTTTCTTATCTGCAGCTAACACTGGTTTAGTTGGTGAAATAGTTACATCGGTTGATGCAATAACATCTTCCACCACTTCATCCTCTACATCCGTAGCAAAGACTATCTCCTTGTATTTGCCAGTCCATCCCAGCTCTACATCAATGGTAGTCAACCCAAAGCAGTAGTAAGATTGGATAAAACAATCTCCTTATACCCACAATGCGGTCCATACTTGTGAGATAACCTTATCATGTTCGGACAGCTCTGTATACTGCTCTTCAGCAACTTTTGCGTCTTCAACCCTCTTCTTTTTCTCATCTTCGAGCTCCTTCATTCGAGCCATTTGAGCATTCAGCCTACGAGTAAGCTCTCCAAACTCCTGGCTTCTCTTCCCAATAAATTTCGTCGCCCCCTTCATTAACATCGAGAGCTGTCAATAAAAACATACAAGTTCAGTACAACATATCATATTACAAATACAGTACATAAAAGATTTCAATACATACGGCAAGAGTCTGCTCCTAAAATAGGTCATCAAGCTGATGTGGATTATCCCCCGTCATTGTACAGTATTTTTACTCCAATTCTCTCATCTTGGCCGCAGCCTTGGCATTAGTACGAATGTGAAGCGGTCAATTTCTCATACCTACTTATTTCTGGACCTCTATTTCTTCTCCTATTTTGCTTCATCCACAGTTTGAGTTATTATCTTCCTAATACCCAATAATACAATTTACACATAATACTAGACATATAAGGTAGACATTCAATATACAAGTTGGCATCACAATGATATTTCATTAGCTCAAATATTTCTTACATCATAAAAATTATAGACTACTTTACAGATAATAGATGTTCCAGACAGTTTCAAAAATTACTTTATAAACAACATCAAGTCACAGTTTGAAACACTTCTCAGGAGCGATCGAGGAAGAAGATGCAAAATTAAAGCAGACTTCCAAACTCTGATCCCCTGTACATATGGGCCAGGAAATCCAAGAACTGGACATCGCCGAAGGAATTATAGCTCGTGTAGAAGGATCTTCTTCATGGCCAAAATCTATGGTCCATGGAAGAAAAACCTCCTCCACCACCATCTCTTCCACCATAACCCCTACCACCCCGCATGACAGAGAGGAAAAAAGGGTCATATTCTTAGACATAATCCACTCACCAGCAGGGTACCGATGAGACTCCCTCGGACGAATGCCTGCCGCTTCATCTTTAGCTGTAACAGCTTTTTCCGCCAGCAGCCACAACCCATTTCGGTGCTCCGCCTCCGATGTCAACCGATAATAGAAATAGACCATTTGGAAATGGTCATCCTCTGCCTCTAACACCTCCTCATATATCATCCCATGAAAGGTAGGAGACACCGGAATTGGTATTGGCAGGTTCAAGGGTTGACTCCCAAAGTATCTGATATGAAATTCTTCCACCTTTGCCTGAATCCTAGTCTCTCGAGATTGTTGCCTCGTCATTACCATCCTCTTAACTGATAAAATGTTTCAAGTACAGAAAAGAAAACATAGAAGAAACAATTCAGGGAAGCAATATTTGGTTCATCACAACTGCAAATCAGAGTGCTTTTTATATTACAATTAGCATTGAAGACAACTCTCCAACTTCCCAACGTCAGGAGGATTTCCCATACAACAAAATTTACTAGAACCATTGGTTCTAGAAATCCTAAATGCCAGAAATAGATATTCATGAAGATGCATTGGAAATGATTCTCAAGTTTTAAATGCAATATTAATGAAGCTTCTCAACCAACAACAGTCGCCCACAATGTTTCTCCTATCGTTGGCTGAGAGGGGCAGTTGTAGTGGCTTATTCTGCATCTCGGACTCATGCTTCATCTTCGACCATCATACGACCACTCGACCTCATCAACATACACGTGGCCCAATGTATGACACATTACAGTTACAGAGATCTAAGTCATCACTTTCGACCTCTACATCAACAATTCGAGTCAATAAATACACTGTCATTAATGAAGCCATTACAAAATAGCAAGATCAGACCGTTACACAATCAGATAAATAGATTATGAAATAATTATTGTAACATCTACCATTAAGAAAAAAGATGGTCGCCAAACGGTCATATTATAAGACCTATAAATAGGACCAGAGAATTCCAGATGAATGACAGATGAATCCTCACTCTAACACTCTATATTCAAATATTCAGAACATCCTTTGTAATAGCTAGCAACCTCAATAAAATCTATCACTTTCTAAAATCCTTAAGAGAGGTCGTAGTTTTTAACCTATTCAAAGGTTTTCCACGCTAAACTTTTGTATTAGCTATTACTCACTATTTATTAGCGTTTTGATTATCTTTTGTGTAAAGACTAAGTTTGGATCATGAAATTAGGCTATTACAATACCTTAAGAAGTTGAGGATTTTAAAAGCCCTTCTACAAGTAGCAGCCCCCTCAGGAAAATGTACAAGCTTCAACTAATTCCCAATGAGAGTCTGCAGAAGCTTCTACTGCAAAAACCTATAGTACTGCTAATTCCCAAGCTTCTATTTCTAGTACAGATTATTTCGATTACAATGAAGTAGCTCCTGTGAGCAATAATACGCAATTTAAAGCTTTCCTAAACCCTATAGTTGAAGAACAAGGTACTAGAATCACAAACAAAGAAGGTATCTCTGTGAGGACAACAATAATGAATCAAATAATTCAGAAGCTGACGAATATGGCCCCATGGACACCTCTTTGTTGACGAGCTTTGTGACACATAGAGCGAAAGCTCTAGTTCATTGACAGGTACTGAAAATAACCAATTATTTTAGTTTTAGTCCCAATTTCATCAAGTATTTTTTTTATTCAGACAATGACAAATGTGATTATATTATATTTGCAAGACCCCAGCTGTCTACAGGTATTTCACCACAGTCCTACTTGGGACATTGGTAGGGAGACTGAGAAGGTTCAAAGTCTAGTGAATCTACAAGGGCTTGGCAGAATTGGGGCTATTTCATACAAATACAACAACGTAGTATTGATTACAGCTTTCGCCGAGCGTTGGCATCCAGAGACAAATACTTTTCATTTTAAATGTGGCGAGATTACTCTAACCTTGGAAGATGTTTGGAGATTAGTTGGTTTGAGAGTTGGTGGTGATCTAACAGTTATTCAGGGGAAGTGGGGGAGCAACTAATGTCAAGCAAGTATTTTGATATTGTTTGTTACAAAGGAATCAAGTTTACCTTGATCTGAAGGCTGAAGGGGCAGGGATATCTCTTTCACTGGTGAAGATGGTAAAATTTTTTGCCTACAAGCTTGGAAGAAATACGCATGACCTCGATGCAGTAGAGGCATCTTCTTCCTCTAAACTTGTGAGATTGTCTTCTCAGGCAGTTGTTAAAGGATACATGTTGTATGTTCTAGGATCTTTTCTTTTCCCTTCAAAGAAAGGGACAGATATGTCGGCGAAGTATCTAAATTTCTTTGAGAACAAGAACTCAGAGATTATATGGTCATGGGGAGCTGCGACCTTGGCACACCTGTATTACAGCTTAGGTACTTCTTCAAGAGTAAATACAAAAGTACTTGCATGTTGTACTACATTGTTAGAGGATAGTTTATGCATTCATTATTTGGTTTTATTACTGGACTGTTATTTTTTTTACCTTGTCATTGAAGGTTTTTTTTTATTTTGATAGTCCCAGATATTCGTGCACTTCTCAAAGCTGTCTGGAATTCCAAAACTTAATCATTCCCGTTCTCCTAAGTATTATACGAGGTGGTCTTGGACTAGGACGACAACCGAAAGAACTGGTGAAGCAGCTTTAAAGATATTTAGAGAAGTTCTCGACAATTATAAACTTGAGGATGTAAGTTCCCTTTAACTTTTATTTATTAAATATGTTACTTTTATAGTATTAATTTCGTCTGGATAAGTATCAATTTTTTTATATTCGGCAGTTTAGAGATCGAAATTATCAAATGTGTGAAGTATCGACAACTTATTTGTTGAATATATGGAGTATCGACAATTATATAGTTATTTATTATCGATTATATGAAATATTGACAATTTTATAGTCATTTATTGTCGATTTGTGAAGTATCAACAATTTTATAGTTATTTATTATCGATTTTATGGAGTATCGACAATTTTATAGTAATTTATTATCGATTACAAATGTAGTGGATAATTAACATGGTAACTAATTATCGATACTTCATGCCTCGACAATATTTTTTGCTTACTCGGTAAAAATCTGTTTCAATTTTTTTGCCTTACTAATATATATGTTATTCATTTTCTAAGTCGTTTGGGACCCGTACTTGGAGAAGTGGGAATACAGACATATATTCAAAAAAGTCACTAGTTTCACGAGTTTCCTTTGTAGTCCTGAACATATATAGCCGTACTATCCTAACAGAGTACAACGATAGTTCAACCGAAGGCAGCCTGTGCCTAGGGCTCCCATTTTTTTTTTTGAGAAGAGCGGTTTGGGTTTTGCTGCTGAACCATGCGCATACAAGCCGAAGTATGATTAAGATGATCTATTCTCTAAAAGGAAATAGAGGGACTTTTTAATCTCGACGAGGGGGAGGAAAGTACACGATGAAATCCCCGTCTATGGTGAAGGATACTTTGAATAATTCAATTTAGTTTCATTAACCAAGCTTTGCCCAGATGTTGTTGATCTTAATGAAAATGATGATGGGAAGATATTGAGGGATGAGAGTGGTGTTTCGCAACGTGAAAATGTGAGTATCTGATTGTAGGGTTGTCAATCCAACCCAAACACAGTAATATGACCCAAACCCAAACTACTATAAATGGGTTTGGGTTCACCCTTGGCAGTTTTAGGTCGTAAATGGGTTGACACGCTAGACACATTTATAAAGCAGGTTGGGTTAGTGTTTCAAATTTTGACCCACAGATGACCCGCTAACCTTTTTACTCTTATGTAATTTAGTTTTAGTTTTTGGTCTTTTTCCACAGGTATATATAGTTAACCTAAAGGTAAACCCTAATTTCCTCCTCAACAACTTTACTTTACACACTCTCTCTTAAGACTATCACCGCCGTTGTGTGACTGTGGTGACTCAGGAGAGATCTATTAACAAGGCTAATTTATGTTATTTTAGTCCCACATTGGTTATGCATAGAAGTAGTTTACTATCTCTCTCCTAAATAATCAATTCAATAATAATATTTTTTTCTCTCTAATCTATTTTTACATGTTGTCAGAGCGAGTTATCGTTCAATACCCTCGCTGATCAAACTCGGAGGTGAGTTTGTTGGGAGGTAAAATAAAATAAAATTTAGGGTTACGATTTTCGTTCATATTGGTCTGATTCACACCGCCGCTCCCCCTCTTCTCTATTTTGAAGAACGACAATTATCATTGTCTCTTTGGTAGCGTTATTTTGATCGCAACCTAAGCTTCCGCAATTATTATTTTTTGTTTGTTAGATCCGGTCGTGTGATGCGATAGATGCTAATCTGAATCTCAGATCTATTTGGTTTATTTGAGGTAATCGATTGCGATGGCTATCAGTGATGAGTCGAGTTTGAGTTTAATCGTTTCCTCGATTGGAATGAGTAAAGATGTCTAGTCCTTCAACTCTGTTCATGATAATCCAAATCTGAAGATTGCCTCACAACTATTGGATGACTTGAATTATGTTCGATGGGCACAGTCCGTGAAATTGATTGTTGCTGGTCGTGGAAAGATATGGTTTCTTCTTGGCATAGAAAAAGAACCTGTAGAATCAGATCTAAAGTATGCAAAGTGGTTCTCAGATGATTCGATGGTGAGAACTTGGTTGATTAATTCTATGTAGTCGACGATCTCCGCTGGATACTTATTTACAAATAATGTACATCTGATTTGGGAATCATTTCGTAAGGTATATTCTTAGCGAGAGAATAATGCTAGGATATTTCAACTTTCCAATGAGATTGGGAATTTTAAACAAGGTACTCAAACTTTAAGGATGTATTATGCGAGACTTCAATCGAGTTGGGAAGAACTATCTCATTATGACAGCTTCATCTAGTGGCCAGCTAGTGCACCAAGTGAAAATGTTTCTATTCCACCTACGGCAACAGAGATTTATGTAAAGGTTGTGGAAAAGACTCGGGTATTTCAGTTTATTGCGGGGCTTAATCCCGACTTTGAGTATGTACGAGTTCATCTACTTGACATGACTCATTTCCTAACTCTTGAAGAGGCACACGCTTATTGTCTCTCCGATCAGAGTCGTCGGTTACCTATGCCTACTATCTCCAGGATCCTTTCAGAGACTTCTGCTATGGCTATTCGTTATGCTTATCCGGCAACACCGTCAGTTCCTTCACAAACTTCACATACATCATCACCTAGCCTTTCTCAGTTACCAACGGCTTTTGGTAACTTTTGCCCCTCGAGAAAGAAGTGTGATTATTGTCATGCTTTGCACGGTCGTTCTGCTGGTTTTTAACCCTGCTCATCTCAGTCCTCAACACACTTATCTGTCGACTCTAGTGTGCTAGATTCTTCGGCTTTAGTGCTCTCTCTCAGAATGAAATTAACAGGTTCCGACAACTTCTCTCTATGTCTTCCACATCGACAGCTTCTCATACAGGTAACTTCGCATCTGTAAATAGTATTTATGCATCTCCAACTTTGCCTTGGATTGTTGACTCGGGTGCAACCGATAATATGACTGGTATGTCTTCTCTCTTCTGGTCTTATACTACTAGTTCATGGCAAAGGACTATTCGTCTTGCTAATAGAACTGAGACTCTTATTGCAGGGAAGGGTTGTATTCCGATTACCGATTCCCTTTCTTTACCTGATGTCCTTCATGTTCCTCAGTTGAATACTAATCTTCTTTCTATTAGTAAAATTATCAGAAATAAAAACAGCAGTATAACCTTCTTTTCTGATTATGTTATTTTTCGGGATCTGGTATCACAGAAGATGATTGGCAGTGGACGTGAAGAAGGTGGTCTTTATTTTTTGGATGGACATGTCTCTTCTATTTCTCCTCAAGCTCTTCAGTTTAAATCTATGTCTAGTAGTAAAAATATAATGTGGGTGCTACGTTGGCATCACCGCTTAGGTCATATTTCCTTTGAGTATCTACGCTATTTGCTTATGTCTTTCTTTTCTAAAGTATCCATGTCCGAGTTGTCTTGTGAGATGTTTGAACTAGTTAAACATCGTTGTAGCACATATCTATTGAGTATTAGTAAAACTTCTTCTTGTTTTGATATTGTGCATTCGGATGCTTGGGGTCCTTCCCCAGTTACCTCTAGTTTAGGATTTCGTTATTTTGTGTTGTTCATTGACAATTTTTCGAGGTGTACTTGGGTTTATTTGATGAAATCTAAAGATAAGGTATCTTCTATTTTCCAGACATTCATCGCAATGGTTCGTAATCAGTTTGGCAAAACTATTAAAGTTTTTCGCTCCGATCAATTTGGGGAATTTATGTCCCAAGGTCATCGTAAATTCTGTAATGTCAATGGCATTGAGCATTAAACCTCTAATACAAAAAATCTACAACAAAATGGTAAATCAGAAAGGAAAAATTGTCATATTCTTGATCCTACTAGTGCTATGTCAATTGGCATGGATGTCCCATCGCATTTTTAGTCTAACGTTGTTCTTATAATGGTATTTCTTATCAACCAGTCTTCATCCCGAGTTCTTGGTTTTCACACCCTGTATTCTATTCTTTATTCTGATCGTTCCGTTTTTCAGATTCTACCTCGTGTTTTTGGGTGTGTATGTTTCGTCCAAGTCACTAGGTCAGCCTCTAAACTAGATACTCGTGCATTGAAATATATATTTCTGGGTTACTCTCATGCTCAGAAGGGTTATAGGTGCTTTTATCCCTCATCACATTGTTATTTTACCTCTATGGGCGTTACTTTCTTTGAACATGCTCTATTCTTTATGAGCAGTTTTCTCTCTCAGGGGGAGTATTTTCCAGTTCGTCCTCTTCCTTTAGAAGATTTATCTTCTCCTCCTTCAGATCCACTTCCGTTAACTATTTTGTGTGAGTCTGCAATCCCACCTTTAGTTTTACCTTCAATTTTGTGTCCTTTACAGGTTTATATTTGGCGACATCCAGGATGCCAGTCTCTTACACCAGATTGCCAAACATCCTCTGTAGCTCCAGGTCTGCTACCTGCTATCGATTCACCTTTATCAGGTATTGAGTCTTCTCCTACTGCTTCTATGCCAATTACTATTGATAATGATTCCCCGGTTTCTCATAGTGATAATAATAGACCGATTGTTATTCGGAAAGAGAAGCGTAATGCAGGGAAGCCTGATAAATATTTAGATGCAGCGGTTTATTCTATCGTTGATTATACTTCAGATTATCGTTTATCTCCTACTTATAGAGCTTTTCTAGCTTCTCTCTCTTTGTTTGATATTCCATGTATAGTGGCAGATGCGTTAGCCAAACCTCATTGGAAGGCTGCGATGTTGGAAGAATTACATGCATTGGATATTAATAATACGTGGTCATTGGTTACCCTTCCGCCTGGACGTACATCAGTCAGATGCAAATGGGTGTTTACGGTTAAAGAAAATCTAGATAGAATGGTAAGCAGGTACAAGGCTCGGTTAGTTGCCAAGGGGTATGCACAAATACATGGTGTTGATTATCAGGAGACGCTTGCTCCTGTGGCCAAGATGAATACTATTAGAGTCATCTTTTCTATTGCTGCGTCGAAATCTTAGCCCTTTTCCAGATGGATGTGAAGAATGCCTTTCTGAATAGAATATTACAGGAAGAGGTCTATATGTCTCCACCTCTAGGTTTTCATCCCGCTTCTGCTTCTGGCTTGGTATGTAAGCTAAAAAAGTCCATCTATGGGCTTAAGCAATCTCCTCATACTTGGGCTGATACATTTGGTACCGCTATGATTGACTTTGGTTATGTTTCGAGTAGTGCTGAGCATAGTTTGTTTCTTCGACATTCTGGTAGGAAGATTGTTACATTGTTTGTCTATGTTGATGATATTATTATTACAGGAAATGATATTAAGGGTATTAGTGACTTAAAATCTTACCTCTGTACCCGCTTTCAGGTGAAGGATCTCAGTTCCTTGCATTATTTCCTTGGGATTGAAGTTGCTTATTCTAGTTATGGTATTTTCATCTCTCAGAGAAAGTACATTCTTGATCTTCTCTCTGCTTCAGGATAACTTGCGTGTCGTCCTGCGAATACACCTTTAAAACTGAATTATCGCCTGACAGACTTTGAGGGGGAGTTATTGGGGGACATTAGGAAGTACCAGCGGCTTCTTGGGAAGCTCCTTTATCTTTTTCTTACCTGTCCTGA
Source organism: Kingdonia uniflora (assembly GCA_014058105.1). Classification (NCBI taxonomy): domain Eukaryota; kingdom Viridiplantae; phylum Streptophyta; class Magnoliopsida; order Ranunculales; family Circaeasteraceae; genus Kingdonia; species Kingdonia uniflora. The sequence goes on from JACGCM010001629.1 coordinate 132,081, forward strand.
TATTGTATATGCGGTTAGAGTTCTTAGTCAGCTTATGCACAAGCCGCGTCATCCCCATCTCCAGACAGCTATTCATGTTCTTCAGTATCTCAAGGGATATCCTGGTCGTGGCATTTTATTTTGAGATCATGGTCATTCTCGTGTCGAGGCTTGGACTGATGCTGACTATGCAGGTTCATTATCTGATCGTTGCTCCACTTCTGGGTATTGTACCACTATTGGTGGTAATTTGGTTACATGGTGGAGTAAGAAACAAGATGTTGTTTCCAGATCCAGTGCAGAAGCTGAGTACAGAGCCATGGCTCAAGGTGTTTGTGAGTTAATATGGCTTAAACATCTTCTACAAGAGCTTCAGATATCGGTCTCTCTTCCTATGACTCTCTATTGTGACAACAAATCAGCTATTAGCATTTTGGCTAATCCGGTGCAACATGATCGTACCAGGCATATTGAGGTTGATCGGTACTTTCTGCATGAGAAGCTTAAATCTGGAAAGATACAGACTCTTTATGTTTCTACTTCGCAGCAGCTTACAGATTTTCTCACAACGGCCGTTAGTAACAGATTATTATTAGATGTTTTGTCCAAGCTGGGCATGTGCGATATTCATGCTCCAGCTTGAGGGGGAGTATTAGCAATGCTATTTTATGTTATTTTAGTCCCACATTGGTTATGCATAGAAGTAGTTTACTATCTCTCTCCTATATATAGGGAGTATGATGTAACATAAATAATTAATTCAATAATAATATTTTTCTCTCTCTAATCTACTTCTACAAGATCACTTCAGTAGCTATCAATTTCATCATCATGATCATGATCATCATTTGTTCGGTTGGGAGTCTTTGGACTATGGAGAGATCACTTCAGTAGTTATTAATTTCATCAATTTTACTCTCGATTGATGAGTCTGAGTCTAAGTCAATTTTATCAATTTCGGTTTGGAGTCTGAGTCTCAACTAAAGTTCATCAATTTAACTCTTGATTTGAAGTTTTAGACTTTGGAGTTCATTAATTTGGGGAACTACTCAAGTCTGAACAACCCAACAGACAAGGTTACTCTCTCTCAGTCTCTCTATCTTTACTTTAAGGCCGAATTATAACTTACTCTTGCAGTCTTACTTTTCATGAAAATAATTGTTACTCTTTCTCAACAGGTTACTTACTCTTTATATGATATCTCTCTATCAAGTCTCAAGACTCTCAACTCTCAATTAAGTGATTCAAGTCTCAAGTACAGTCAACAAGTTTTCAAGTAATCTCTCTATCTTTTGCTCTTTTGTATGATATGATATGATATGATATGATATTATGATATCTCTGATTTTACATTTTTACTGTGTTGAGACTTGAGACTTGAGAAGTTTTGATTTTACTGATTTTTAAATTCTCAAGCATAGTTATTAGACTAATTTTACTCTTTAGAGTCATTAGACTGATTTTACTCTTTCTCTTATTAGAGTAATCGTGCATGATATCTTATTCTTGTATGATATCTTAACGAATTCTTAATTATGATATCTCTGATTTGAGTCATTAGAGTATTATTGTGATTTTACACTTTCTCTCTAAAGTCCCATTTTTTTTATTAGACTTAATTATGATATCTCTTATTAGCCCTGTATGATCACCAACTTTTCTTCATAATCTTATATTCTTAATGAATTCTTGTTGTGTATATTCTTGTATGTGAAATTGTGAATGAAATAAATACTTGTAGTTGTAAGCCTGCGGGCAGTGGGCACTGAGCACTGGGTAGCAGTTGTAATGTTGCATGCTTGATATTGATGCTTCACTCTTTTATGCATTATCAATTGTGTGTGATACTCTTTTTGTGGAAGTTACATTTTTTTGGTGATAGAAACTGCAATGAGGTTTTCTTTAACAAAGAGAATGCAGTTTTCAATGCCCAAAAAATGTAACTTTTATAAAAAACAACATGTGCAATTGTGAATGTCAAAATATTAGGCTTTAACCAAAGAACAACACGTGCATTTGTTGATGCATTTGTTAATTTGGTTATTTTTTGGTTTCTTGCAAAAATGGTACAAGTTGGACCTCCTTGCACTTGTGGGGCTGGATACATGAAGCGTTATAGGGATAACTCTAAGAAGAACAATGGTCGTTATTTTTATTGTTGTCCCCTATTCAAAAACCAATGCAAGTCATTTATGTGGGAGGATGCTCTTGTTGGGGGCCTTGGGGAAGGAGACCTAGAACAAATGGGAGAACAAGTTGATGAATATAAACAAGTTGAGATTATGAGACCTAGGATTAGGGACAACCATCTCACCTATGCTTTTATTTGATATAATCTTGTATGTGCTTTATTTATTTGGGCAACACTTCTAATTGTAATTGCATTACTCTTAGCTAAGTGAGTAAATGTTATATTTGTATTTTTCATTATTTTTCATTAGACTTGGAAGCTATTTCTAATGGCGTTTGCCTCAACATTTACTAATAAATTAAAAGTTAATTTTTACGTGATGAGTTGTTTATTTTGTTTGTCATATTTAATAATTAATTTAATGTTAATTGTTAATCTACCATGTTCTTAAATTGACATGATTTTGAATATAATACTTTTTTCTAGATGGATCCAATTGTTGAGTTAGATAATGATAATGACATCAACATTGATCTTGATGGAGATGACATAGAGATAGAGGGGATTAATGTCCCATTGTCAGAGGCTATAGATGATAGTGTTGGCACACTTGCTATGAAACCCGATAATCGTAAGAAATGTGGTGCTATTTATTTGCTTGCTAGTTCACATGGGACCGGTAATCTTTTTCACCATCTCAAAACATGTGAGAAGACTACAATACATGATTTGGGACAAATGCTTTTATCTCAATCCGAATTTTCCATGTCTTTGAGGGTGACAAAGTTTGACCTTATTATTTTTTGTGAGATGTTGAATCTAACAATAATCAGGCATCAACTCCCTTTAAAATTTGTAGAGTATGAGGGGATTTGCGATGCCTTTACTTTTGCGGTATTTGCTAATAGGGAATTAAAGCTACTAGGGTGAATGTCATCAAGATTTATGAAAGGGAGAAAAAAAGAGTTATGAGGGTGCTGAGTGGGGTAGCGGGAAGAATTAGTCTAACATCTGATTTATGGAGTTCTATTACAATGAATGGATTTATTTTAATTATAACACATTTTGTGAATTCTGATTGGACTTTAGAGAATAAGATTCTTAGTTTTTCTTATATGCCATCTCCTCCCACCGGATTGACCATATGTGAGAAAATCTACACTTTACTTTGTGATTGGGGCATTGAGAAAAATTCTTTTCTATTATGTTAGATAATGCTTCATCTAATGATGTCTTTGTTGGGATGCTTAAGAGTAAGTTAAAGTTGAGTAATTCTTTGATGTTTGATGGAGAGTTTTTTCATGCAAGGTGTTGTGCTCATGTGATAAATCTGATTGTGCAAGAGGGTTTGAAGGAGATTGATGTGTCGATTGGCAAAGTTAGGAGAGTATGAGGTATTTTAGGGGTTCTCAATGTAGGAAGCAAATTTTTCATGATTGTGTTAAGCAAGTGTCTTTACCGCTTAACAAAGGTTTGATGCAAGATGTTCCAACTCGTTGAAACTCCACTTACATGATGCTTGATAGTGTTATTTTCTACCGAAAGGCTTTTACTCATTTGGAGTTGAGTGATTCTAACTACAAGTGTTGCCCTTTCGAGGATGAATGGGATAAAGTTGGGAAGATATACGAGTTTTTAAAGTTATTTTACAATGTGACATGTCTTTTCTCCAGGACAAAGTGCCCCACTTCAAATTTATATTTTCCTCAAGTCTATTCGGTTCAGCATCATATTTCAAAGGCTATGAAGGGTAGGGATGAGCTTATGAAATTTATTACATTACAAATGAAGACTAAGTTTAAGAAATATTGGTCAAAGTATAACCTTATATTTGTTGTGGCTTGTGTCTTAGATCCTAGGTACAAACTTGCTTTTGTATAGTTTGCTTACAATGAGATCTATAGGCTAGAAAATTAGGAACTTATAGACTTTAAGGAGAAGTTGAATCAACTTTTTAACATCTATGTGGCTTTGTATTCCAAGGAAACTCCTAGTTCCAAGCCAACTCTTAATTCAAGTTCAAGTTCCATAAAGTCAAATATGGACATGGAAGTTATGCAGGTATTATTATACCATTTGCTTTTAAATTTAATACTTTTGTCTGTAATCTGTATGACTATAACTCTGTAATAGCATGCCTCTGTCTATAGTCTGTAATAGCATGCTTATGTAGTCTGTAGACTCTGTACCATTTACTTTAATACTTTAGTCTGTAATTTGTGATTCTGTATGAGTATGACTGTATAGCATCGCTAGTCTGTAATCTGTGACTGTAATAGCATGCCTCTAATCTATCTATATTACATTACACAATGGTATTTTTCAAATAGACAAGTTTGCTATTGTCTCAAATTCAAATAGACAAGTTTGCCAGTGTCTCAAAGATAAAGAGGGGCTGAGATTTCTGGGAAAAAATGAGATCGACGGTCGATATTTGTTCAACTCTTTGGCTTAGGGGTAGTTTCAACATAATACATAAAAGGGTATTAAGTCTTACTCTTCATCACTTTATCTTTCCCTTCTCTTCCGACTCTAAAATTCATCTCTCCCATCTCTCCCATTAGCGCCTCCTAAGTACTTTTTTTTCTCTCTCTTTCTCTCTTTTTGCTTCAAGTAACAGTTTTGGAAGGGTATTGGAGTAGGATGTTTGTGAGGGATGATAATGTTTTGGTTCTTAGGGTTTTGAATGATACATATCAAGGGTATAGATCAAGGGTTACATTTGGTAATATTAGTTTTAAATGTTTTGGGGTTACTTAACCCGTGGTAATCGGACCTATATATCACCACCAGCATCATCACCGTCAACACAATCGGTAACTTTATAGTTTATTTGTTATTAAATTTGGTTATGTTATTATAATCTATGGGGTCCTATTGAATAAGTTGTTTAGGATTTTATAATTGTTCAGCCTTTTTCACTCAATTATGTTCTCTTGATCTTATTGGATAAACTAGGTTTGTATTTTACCATTGATTTCTTAGACAATGGGTTTATATGTATAATTGAAATATCTTGTTCCAGCACCCCTCATTTATAGGTTTACGTCAATATTTGTTCTTTAATTTACAATGGATTAAGTTAAATATTGGTTCATTTCATTTTCTTTAAGGAACTTTGCAGTACAATTGGCAAACAAGCAGAAAGAGCTCTTCACAAAGGTAATCTTTAGATAAAACAAATATATAGATCTCCCTTATTCTATTTGCTTATATTTGTGAATGCTATTGATTTCATGTAGGATGAAGAAATGGTGATATGGTTGTTGCATCCGTTATTGATTGATAATTTTGAATCAAATAACCACTTGCAGTTCCCATTTTGTAAGGTATTCTTCTTTTTCTTTGAGTTTTAACCAAATCTTCGATCAAAATTCTTTTTTATATTTGGGGTTGTTCTTTAACAAATATTTAATGCCACAATCAACCACATCAATAAGAGTTTAACATAATGAAAACACTGAAAGGTGAACTGGCTTCAACTTCTCGCTCCTTAGATTTTATACGGCTTTGCTTTATTATGAATAATTGTAAATTTCTATTTATTAGTTTTGTGCTAGAGCTATTTAAGCTTTTACAATAGATTGTTTATGGACTTTGGTATATTTATTGTTTATTTGGACTATTTTTTTCTTGATTAACTTCAAGGCTTTTCGTGCATCTTTCACTTGATATAACCCACCTTAAAATTATATTCCTTCATTCATTCCTTCTATTTTTCTTATAATACATGTCCATGATGATCCAGTTCTCACGGTCATGGGAGCAATCTTAAAAGGCTCCATTCTTCCAAAGTGAGATACATTCTTAGTCCCCTTGAATATTGCTAGGTTCACGAGTTTTTCTAGATTCGTCAGCGATGCTATTATTTATAGATTTTTTTTTCAGGTTTATGTTTTAATTCAAAGCTTAACTTTTATTCATCCAAATTCATGCCTATATATGACTTACACGCTGTACCTAAAACCTTAATCGCATGCCCACTGTTATATTCCCCATTGCTATCACTTTTTAGGCATGTATCGCCATTTATTGTATAAAGAAATCAGTTTTTATTTTCATTTCAGTTTCTTTACCATGTTTCTCTCACATCTTTTTATCATGTGCCCTACTTTTACAGGCTAGCGTACCTTTTCATCTTTGATGCCCCCTGATTTCACATCCCACCTCCTTCATAAATCTCTTCCTTAAAACATGTGCTTTCCCTGTTGCCCACTAAGGAGTTTCACCATTGTGGTTTGAAACCCAAAGACACTGGTAAGATTTTTTATTTTTTATTTTGCAAACGAGTCTTCTAATACCCTCTTATACCATATAAACTTCTTTCATGTATCATATACCTCCTACCCACCTTGCATATTAGATGGAGTACGATGCTTTTTTAGAAGAGCTTACTTCATGTACTTATATTTTTCCACTTTTTTTGCTTTTCTCCATGTATTGCTTTTCTTATGACAGAAAATAGGGTACTTACAAAGATTTGCACCGACTCTTATGCTATATAAGCCTCTCTAATTTAGGAATGCCTCCTACCCCATATGAGCACCTCCAAGACCTTCCATATTGGATGGAGTACAATGTTTTATTTTTATATTTATAAGAGCTCTCTTTTTCTACTTATATTTTTTCCTGTTTTAATGTTTTTCTCCGTGCATTGGTTTTCTTATGACAAAAAAAGGTGCTTACAAACATTTGTACAAAACTGCATATTGTGCAGTAAAAATTAGACACTTACAAATATATGCTCTGTTAGTATTTCTATGTACACTGTGAATGTATTCACCCCCACCCCTTAAACTAGAGAAGTATAGTGGATTGGCTATGAAACAATGGAAATTCATGGGTTTTGTTGCATTCTCTATGTTGTATGTGGTCTCCTTTTCATTATGGTTAAATGAAAGGATTTAGAGGTTGATATACTCGAGGCATTCTTATACAAATTAAGTCTTATTGTTGTAGTTATTGTGTTCAGATGCTTTAAATTTTTTTTCTTACAATCAAAACTCATATTATATCTTTAACTCAAAACGAGAGAACACTTGATATATCTCCAAGATATCCCAAGAGATGGTGGTTCAAATCCACCAAGATTCGAGATATATATTTGTCTATTTCATGCAAGAATAGAAGGGGCATTTTGAGAGCATGAGGGTGAAGATGGTGAGCGTTATCCGCAATATCCATAAAGACTTTCCCTTCCAAAGATGGGTATTCTCCTACACTCCCTCCTCAGGTTTCTCCGCCATCATTAATCTTTTATGGTTATCAATTATACAACTGATCCGATTTTCAGAGGGCTCGATTCTTAACAATTAATGCACTACGTAACAATGGTTGAAGCATGCAATGCTGGCAAATTATATATGCAAAAGAAAATTGTTTTCCCCACAAAACCCATCCCTATGAAGCAACTTTATTTTTATTTTTTTAAGCATCAAAGTTCAACTTAAGCGAAGAATCCCAAGAAAGCACTTTTCAACTTGAACATTGATCTTTGCTTCGAGTATAAGAGTTGAAATGTAAAATGTGCAGTTTCGAATACACGCAAACAATGATTTGCTTGCCTCATAATAAGAGTTGGAAGAACAATGAGGAGGAATAATTATATGGTTTATCCATTGTTGTAAATATGTAGTTGTTGTAAATATGTGCTGGGTATATCTCATGATTTTTTAAGTATAATCTGTGATTAAGTAACCCTGAAAGAAAAAAAAAATTCCAACGCGATTTGACTGCATTTAGGGTATTGGGTTTGAATATGGGAAAATGTTCCTGGTTATTTTGGCAATTTTTCATGTCACGACCCTCTACCATAATTGAAACGTCAAAAGTTTGGTACTTGAGTTTTAGCGCCGAAGGCGCGTTAATGGACAATTTTGTAGTACCGAAGGCACGTCGCTGGGATCATCGTGGCGAGCCACGGGTAGTGCTAGTATTATATATTATGTTATCTGTGATTTTGTATGACAGTATAAAATGCCTCTATAGTCTGTAGACTCTGTGCCATTTGCTTTAATACTTTAGTCTGTAATCTATGATTCTGTATGAGTACGACTGTATAACATCACTAGTCTGTAAATCTGTAATATGTGATTCTGAGCCCTAAATAGCATGCCTCTAATCTATATGAATATATTCTATAGTATGTAATAAGTGATTCTGTATGACTGATTTACTATATAGCATGCCTCTGTAGTATGTATAATATGTGATTCTGTAATCTGTATGACTATATAGCATTAACAATAACATGCCTTTGTAGTATACTAGTCTGTAATATATGATTTTGTATGACTATATAGCTAGCATGCCTTTGTAGTCTGTAGTGTAATGACTGCAGTCTACTAGTCTATAAGTGTAATCTATGATTCTATATGACTGTATGTATAGCATGTTGCATGCATTTGTAGTCTGTAATCTATGATTTTGTATGACTGTAGTCTGTAATAGGCTAATAGCAATATATCATGCCTTTATGATTCTATCTAATCTATAGTTTGTAATATGTATGACTGTATGATGTATATGCCTTTGTAATTTTGTAGTCTATAATATGTAATTTTGTATGACTATATAGCATGCCTTTGTACTCTGTTGTCTGAATGTCTGCACTGTATTCTGTATGTATGTACTATAATCTGTGAGTATGTACTCTATACCATTTTCTTTTAAGTTTTAATACTTTAGTCTATAATCTGTATGACTGTATAACATGCCTCTGTACTATTTGCTTTTAATACTTTAGTCTGTATCTATAGACTGTATGACTGTTGTATCTGCCTCTGTAGTGTACTATAGTCTATAATCTATGACTATGTATGTATATAACATGCCTCTGTAGACTGTAGTATGTAATAGTATGTCTCTGACTCTCTGTACTCTGCAGTCTATACTCTGTAAGTAATGATATATTTGCTAAGTTGATATATTTGCCATGAATTTGCCATATTTGCCATATTTGCCATGAATTAGTAGATACTAGATATTGCTAAGTTTATATCATTTTAGACATTTAAAATGTTTGACGAGAGTGAGCATGCCCCAATGAAGTCTCAGCTACAACAATATTTGGAGGAGCCTAAGTTTAGTTTAAGCGAGGATTTTGATATACTTTCATTTCGAAAGTCGTACCAATTTAGATATCCCGAGCTTGCTTTGATGGCGCGTGTGTATTGGCCATCCCGATATCCACTGTAGCTTTTGAGTCTGCTTTTAGCATTGGTGGAAGAGTTATATATCCATTCCGTAGTACTTTAAAACCTGTGTATGCTGAGGCTCTAGTTTGTACCCGCGATTGGTTATATCAGAGAGAGAGAGAGAGAGGTGGTCTCATTTTACATTGATTTTATGTATACTTTTGTTGCATTTTAATAATTGTTATTTATTTAAGAGTGATCTCATTACTTACTTTATAAATAAATTTTGTAAGGGATTCAAAAGTTGATGATGTTGGGGAATCGGCTATAGGGGAGCTTGGTGAAGAGTTGTCAGTTGTCACTTATAGATGTTGGTCAGTAATGAACTCTAAGTTGTCACTTTATGATTATTTTTATTTAAGGTCATAAGTCTACATATATATATATATATATATATAAACATATAAACATATGTTTATATGACATTATGAATGTGTATATAAAACATAAAAGAGCATCACGAAACTCTAAAAAAATATATCACATTTTTGTCATTCTTGATGTATGTACTAAAGATGAAAAACTCATTAATATAGCAAGGTGAATTATTAAAGACATAGCAAGAGTTGGTTGCTTAATTGCTTTACAATTTTTGACATTATTGTTGCAGATCAAATTAGATGTATTACTAGTATAGATAGACATTACCTGTCTGTCGGATGTGGCCATTGAGACATTGAGTATGGAGTATGGAACTATGGATGAAAAAAATGCTCATGGAGTTGCATTTGTATATCAGATGATGTATAGAACTACATGATGTGGCAATTACATATCATCAGTCTATCAGATCATATGTGAGTATAAAATCTATAATTTATAGTCTTATAGAATATAAATAGATATTATAATCATATCATATGAGAATCATCAGATGTCTTAACTATTCATTTATATTTGACCTACTTGATGTTTTAGAGTGCATATCTTTTTTATGACTTAGTCCTATTTAACTTTGTGCTCTAAATATTTTATTTGATATGTATATACTGTATATGAAAAAATGCTCATGGAGTTGCTAGTGACGACGTGGAAGAATCATCGGAGAGTGTAAGTAATGGCGGCAATGGACTAAGTGGAAGTGGTGTTTGACTGTTTGTATAAGTAATGAATGCTTGAGTTGAGTGATGGAAGTGTAACTCCCAAGTATGAACTATGAGTATGTCTATGAGTTGTGTTTCATGTTTGTGACTTTGTGTTAGTGAGTAGTGTGTATTCTGATTTCTAAACTGAATTCTCTGATAGTCTGAAGTTTTAACTATAAACTATGAAGTATGAACTATGAAGTATGATACATTAATTGTTTGATACTCATGATCAGATGAAGTAGAAGTATGAAGTATGAACATGAGTATCAAACAATGTAATGTAATGAATCTAATGATGCATTAAATTCTGATTCTCTGAATTTTGATGTCTTTATAATTTGTATATGAAGTTATGAAGTATGAACTATGACTATGAGTAATGAGACATTGAGTCTATGAACTGAAGTATGACTGTATCATGTATCATGTATAAGACTATGTGCAATGTGTAGTGTACTGACTACTGACTAGGTTACTGAGTAACAAAGTAAGTGAGTAGTCTGTCTAATTTCTTTAATATCATTATCATATGTATTTGCAATTTTATAGGTTTTTTGAATTATGATATCAGTGATGTCTTTGTATCATTATGATTCTATATTTCTATGAACAATGTATGAGTAATTGAGTATGACTATGAATTCTGATGTCTTTTATATGAAATTATGAATTATGAACTATGAGAATTCTGATGGGTTGGGTTGACAGGTTTTCGTGTTAACCCAATAGTTTTGCGGGTCGAATGGGTCGGGTCGTGTCAACCCAATAATTCATAAGTCGGGTTCGGGTCTAATTTTTTAGCCTGTTTAGTAAACAGGTCGGGTTAGGGTTGGCTCTTTCTTGACCCGAACCTGAGATGACCCAACCCGGACATGACACGACCCGACCCATTGACAACCCTATCTGATTGCTATTATAGTGTTTGGAGTAGTACATTTCTTCCTTCTTCTAATATTGACTTCTACTATTTTACAGGTTGAAGGGTAAAATGATGATCTCCGTCATTTGGAAGAGGAGATCTCCAACTTGAAGTCCGAACTCAATTCCTTGAAGTCAGCGAAGGAGGTGGAAGACCGGGCAATATTAGAATTGTTTGAGGCTATCGAGTTGAAGGTGGGCAGATACTCTCCTCACCTTTTAAGTAATAATATTTGACTGGTAATACATATTGTCGATTGACCATCTCATCGACAATTACTTGTTATTGAATATTGTCGTATGGGTTGTGATTGACAATTATCACATACTCTTTTGTTGACTTTTGTATACTCAACAATTAGTAACTACCAGACAATATGAATTGTCAAATCTATTATCAGTTACCCATCTCATCGACAATTACTTGTTATTAGAAATTGTCGTATGGGTTGTGATCGACAATTATCACATACCTTTTTGTCAACCTTTGCATACTCGACAATTAGTAGTAGCAGATAATATGAATTGTCGAATCTGAAGTTCAATCGACATTTTAGTGACTTCAATTATTTACTTTGTTACTATTATAGACAGTTGAATGTGAAAGTTTGAAAGAGGTAAATAACATATTGCAAGCAGACATTCAAGTGAAGCAAGTGGTCGACTCGATCTGTAAGAAAGACTATAGCAAAACAATAAAGAAGGTGAATGACAAGGTATCTGCAGTTTTGTTTATCCTACTTTAGTTCACTATGTTTTTACATTCCCTTCCTTATGTGCTATTCATAGATGCCATAAATATTCGCAGTTACCTTAGCCATACATGTTTGTTATTAGACATGTATAATTCACTGAGGGAATCAAATAAAAAGTAATCCACAATACGAATAGAGAAACCTTAAAATAAATAATTGTACGATAAATAAACCAATTGGTTGGGAAAAATCTCTTTAGAGCTTCAATTGCTTAATGGAAATCAATTACAATTGAATTCCTCTCAAACCCAGAGTCTTTCTCTTAGAATTGCATTAATCTAAAATCATCTAATCTTGCCTAGACTTTCCCTTTTTATAGGGTTGCAAGTTCTTAGTTATAAAATAGGACAAATATGCCCTTAAACGCCTAAAGAAATAGGCTGAATCACGCCCCTGTTCGAGCAGAACAAGTCAATGTTTGAACATAAAAGTGTATTCAAACATACATCAATTTATTTGAATAAAACACCTCAAACACATATTTATTTGAACAATTTTAAAAGTCTATTCGAATAGACCCCAAGTCGTTCAAACGACTGCAAATCTTGTTTAAACAAAATTTGAAAAAAAATACTAGATCCTCTAAGTATCTTCTTCTGTAGATCCTCCTAGATCATGGCTCCCCCCATTAGGATCCTTGAGCTCCTGCTCCAGCTAGAACTGGAGATGTGGGAATGTAGCTATACCTATTTCCCTACTGTACCACTTCGACTTACTAGGTAGCTGACCCTTCTTCCCAACTCGGAATGACTCAATACTACCCCGTCTTGTAGCATAAACTTTCCTCTCTAGAATATTATCCTCCTGCAACAGATATTCTCTTTCCATCCATAAGTAATCAACTGACGGTATGCGAGTGCCGATTGTAGAGACTTCATCCAAAAGAGATGGCTTAAACAACTTCAATTGCTCGGCATTAATCACCAAATATATCTTCATGAAAGGTGGCAATCCAATTGGAATGCATTGTCACCAATCTTCATGAGTATCATAAATGGGCCATAACAGATAGGTTTAAGCTTCTTACCTTTCCCCTTAAGCCGTTCCTTTCCCAAATGCAACCAAACTAGGTCGCCCTCTTGAAAAGTACACTCAACCCGATGCTTGCCTTGTCGTTCCTTATACTTTTTTTGAGTCTTCTTCAATTGTGCTTCAACCATCTCATGAACCTTGCTTATCCTCTTAATAAAATATTGAGCTTTAACTTGTTCCTCTTCCTCCTTCCCTGATACCGTCTTATCACCAAGACTAAAAGCCAAATCAAAAGGGCTTTAAGGCAAGTACCCTAAACAAAATTCAAATGAAGACTTCAAAGTGGAACCATGAATCGCCCGGTTAAACGCAAACTGAAGATACATTAAGCTCTCATCCTAAGTCTTAGGATGCTAAGAATGGAATCCCCGTAATAAATGTACCAAAGTGCGACTAACTACATCTATTTGCCTATCAATCTTCAGATAAAAAGTGGTACTTCTCTTCAACTTAGTGTCCATCATCCCCCATATCAATATCCAAAAATGCCCTAAAAAATGGCTATCCCTATCAGAAATAATAAAAGAAGGGAGCCCAAAATACCTCTAGACGTTTCTAAAATATAATCGCGTTATTCCTTCCCTGGTGACTGTCTTCTGGCATGGAATAAGAACAATCATCTTGCTGAATCGATCTACCACCACAAACAAATATTCATTCTTACACTTGGTCATGGGCAAACCACCCATAAAATCCATCGAAATGCTCTCTCAAGGTCAACTAGGAACTGGAAATGATAAGTACAGTTCTATCTTCCGATTAGAAGGCTTCGATGTGTTGCACACGTAGCCACGAACCACACGACCAACATCCACCTGCATCTTCGGCCAATAGACATAATGCCGTAAATTCAAAAGAGTCTTCTCTACCCCGAAATGACCTGCCACCAGGGAATAATGTGCCTCTCGAATCTAATGCAAATGATGTCCACCCTCAGGAATATATAGTAGACTACCCCTGTAAATCAAACCATCTTTCAATATATAATCGCATGTCTTACCTTGTAACAACTTCTCATGAATCACACTGAGCTCCTTGTCGTTGTCATACCCTGTAACGTACTCAGAAGGAATAATAGGTTGTATCTGCATAACTACTAACAAAGCAAAAATAGTTGGTAATGGGGGTCGAGATAACATATCAGCTATTTTTTGTTTACTTCTTTCTTATATTTGATCAATAAGGTAAACTGCTGCAGGTACGATATCCAATTCATATGGCGAGCTTGTTGTAGCTTGGACTGCGTAGATAAGAACTGTAATGGTTTGTGATTGGAATGTACCACAACCTCCTTCCCCAATAAGTAACTACGCTAATGTTTCACCGATTGATATAATGCATAGAACTCCTTATCGTAGGTAGGATAGTTGCATACTGCTCCTGTAAACATCTCAGAATGGTAAACAACCGGCTTCCCATCTTGCAAAAGAATCGCCCCCAATACATAGTCTGACGTATCTGTCTCGACCTCAAAAGGCCACTACAAATTGAGCAACGCTAATACTGGTGCATCTGTAATCTTGCGCTTTAGTAACAAAAAAGTCTTCTCATGGTGCTCTTCCCACACAAACTGTACCCCGGTCTTTGTCAAGGAATGTAATGGTGTGACTATTTGTGAAAAATTCTGAATTAACTTCTGTAAGTAATGACAAAAACCTATAAAACTCCTCATTTCCGTCACTGTACAGGGTCTAGGCCAATTAGTAATGACCGAGACCTTCTCTGGTTCAACCTTAAGCTTACCGCCACCATCAATAAATCCCAAGTAAACTAGCTCCTTCTTCCCAAACTCGCACTTCTTCCCATTTAGAAAAAGTTGTTATGATCGCAAAATGCCCAACACTTTGCGTAAATGTCCAATGTGCTCCTTCCATGTTTGACTATATATTAAGATGCCATCCAAATATACAATAAAAAAGTCATCAATAATAGCACGAAATACCTCATTCATTAACCTTATAAACATCGTCGGAGCATTGCATAACCCAAAAAGTATCACCAACCACTCAAATAGTCCTTGTTTGGTCTTGAACGCTGCCTTCCAAGTATCTTCTTCCTGGATTCTAACTTGATGGTAACCCGACTGAAGATCCAACTTGGTGAAAAACTGAGCCATCTATAATTTATCTAAAAGCTTGTCAATCCATGGAAGCGGATAACGATTCTTCACAGTAATCTTGTTCAGCGCCCGATAATCCACACACATCCTCCAAGACCCATCCTTCTTTGGCACCAATAATACCGGTGAACCACAAGGTGTGCAACTTGGATTAATAACTCCTTGCTCTAGGAGTTTCTGTACCTATTTCTTGATCTCATCAGATTCTGTAACAGAAGTCCGATACAACCCAATATTGGGTAGTGGCTCACCATTCACCAAGGTGATATCATGCTCCATATCTCACTTGTACGACATCCCTTCTATTCCCAAAAGCAAGTCTTCATACTCCTCTTATAACGTCCCCATATCAGATTATTGCTTAGGAGACATTGCCAAAGTAGACAACACCTTAGCCGACGAGCCCTCTTGAACTGGACACACCAACAATAATACAAATTTGCCGCTCGCATTAACCAACCTCTTTGCCTGAGTTGCCATTACTAAATTATTGGTAGTAATATGTTTCTTACACGCATTGATATGAAACTCTGTCCCCTCCTTCACCAGACGGTACTTGCGAGATTTACGGTAAATGATTGCATCTCGGTTCCAAAGATAAGGGATACCCAAGATGACTTGACACATGTCCAACAGAGCTACCTCACATGTCACTTTGTCAATAAACTTCTCAGTAATCACAAACTTTAACATACAATGCTTAGTGATGTTCAACTTCGCGTCTATCTAAATCAAACCCAAACCATTCGGCTTAGGATGAGCCACAGTAACCAAACCCATCTTCTTCACCACCGCCTTAAAAATTAAATTCTTCTGACTATCCAGATCAATGATGACCTCGACTAAACGTTGCTTCACCTGAATGCTGACATGAAAAAGTTCTTTCCAACTTGCCTTGTCGATAGCTATAGGTTGCTTGAGCATTAGAGTAAGCTTAGGATTTAGCTTATCTAAATCTGGAAGATCCACAATCGCTGCGGCTAGTGCACATTTTCTTTCTTGCTCCTCTCTTCCTTCGGCCTAAGTTTTGAATAAAGATTCTAACACTGATCTGAAATATGCCCATTTGCCTTACAATGATTACAGTAATTCCCCTTGGATGAAGACCGTTCTTCTTTGGACTCTTCTTTCTAATCATACTTTCAATTAGACTTGTACCCCAACTTGCTCTTGTTATCTTTCTTGTCACTTTTCAAGTACTTACATTCAATGGAAATTGCTTTAACGGTAACATCTTTGATATTTTCCATATTAAAGAGCTTCAATTCTCTTCTAATGGACTCCGAAAACCCTCTCGTATATTTCATGAATACCTCATACTCATCCACATCAATATCCAAAACCAACGCTTAGTTATAAAACTCTGCAGTGAATTGTTGTACGGATTGCCCAAACTTTTGACGCAAATTGTACCATCGCTCTTGTTCATACCCAATTGGATAGAATTATTTCCTCACTAAAACCTTGAATTCTTTCCAACTCAAACTTCCTACTTCGTGATATTTTTGATAGGATTTCTACCACGTTAGTGAATGACTTGCAAATTTCAATGTAGAGAAACAAATTTTCTGAGCGTTGGAATATTCGTAAACAAAAAAATAGGTCTCTAACCTATCTAACCAATTATCCAACTTCTCGTCATCGATTGAACCATCGAATACCGGTATTTCAATCTTAAATTCAATACAAAGATTACGCATAGGATTTATTAACTTTCCAATACCCGAGCGCTCCTTGATGGATTTGGCATTACTAGAATCACTATTTATCTCCGCAGTACCCTCATCTTCATCCGCCTCCAGAACCCCTTTTATCCTTGAGCGGCCTCGCCATTGAGAGTGGATTCGCCATTTCACCAAAGCGGAAGCCTTCGCGAGGTTCGTGAGACGCAATTATTCTACCAACTCCCCTACAGTAGTAGTTAGGTCAGAAACTGTCGTTCCTAAAATCATGAGTCGATCGTCAAAATTACCCATCTCTAAATTATACTTCTTCTTCGAGTTAGGTTTGCGATAAATCTTCAACGGACTCACTAGCTTCTCCTTCGTTTGCTTGAGGCGGTCACTTGTAGAGACCATAAGCCACGATCACCCCCCAAGAATCGTAATTGGAAAACTGATACTACTTAATCCACAATACGAATAGAGAAACCCTAAAACGAATAATAGTATGAAGAACAAACCAATTGGTTGAGGAAAATCTATTTAAAGCTTCAATTGCTTAATCTAAATTAATTATAATTGAATTCTTTTCAAACCCTAAGTCTCTCTCTTAGAAATGTATTGATCTAATATCATCTAATCTTGCCTAGCCTTGCCCCTTTTATAGGGTTACCAGTTCCTAGTTACAAAATACGACAAATATGCCCTTTAACGCCTAAAGAAATAGGCTGAATCGCGCCTCTGTTCGTACAGAACAAGTTTCTGTTCGAACAGAAAAGTGTATTCGAATAGACAAGAATTTATTCGAATAAAATACCTCAGACGCATGTTTATTTGAACAATTTTAAAAGTCTGCTCGAATAAACCCCAAGTCGTTCGAACGAATCCAAATCTCGTTCGAACGACTTGGGAAAAATTTGAAAAAATACTAGATCCTCCAAGTATCTTCTTCCATAGATTCTCCTAGATCAAAAAGTTATCAGAAGATGTATCAGAAAATGTTGAATTGAAGAAGTCACTTGCAGATTTGCATCTACAATTCAGAAAAAAAGTACTAGAAATGAATGTTAAGAAGAAACAAGTTTATTAACAATTATTCAATTTTTGGGAAGTTCTCATTTATGATTGATAATAGGGGCTGGAGTGTGAGACTTTGGTTGCTATCAATGAGAAGTCGATGAAAAAAGTTGTAAATCAAGAACCATAGCCCTTAGCTGTGAGTATGAATTCTTATATAAAGGAATAGTACATCTAAACCTATACGCCATTTATTAGTTGTTTCATGATTATATTTCCTTTTAATTACAACTAAACTTGGTTACACACTCAGAGGGAAACGTCGTAGGAGTCGACGACTGGAAGAAAAAGTACGACGAGTTAAAAGCGAAATATGAAGATGCGCAGAGGAAGTTGAGTAAGAGAGATGGGAATGTAAGTTGATTTAGACATGTGTCATTGGACGAGACCTTCTATAGTAATATACATTGTTGCAACAGTTTATTTTTTTAGAGAAAACTTTCTATGTAATGAATTGTTTTATGTTATATATAATCTCATTTGTCTATAAAATTATTTTTATTAAATATTGTGCAATAAAATATTATCGTAGTTAACACCAAATTGACAATACCTATTACCAATATTGTCTATCATGCCCTTTAAATATTATCAAATTTTATGATTTCGATATTTTATTGTCGACAATTATAGAAATTGAAAATATTTTGTCGATTTTTGTATACTCGACAACGACCACATTACAAAATTGTGGAAATTTCTAAATATAAGTAATTTTATTGTCGACTCAGATGGTACTCGAGAGTTTATTCACCAATCTCTGAGTAGGTCATATGTACGCTGATTTTGTATGTTTATGTATAAACCCATGATTGATAGGTGAAGGCTACTCATGACAGGTGGTACGCCAAATATATTCACGAAACCAACAGGCTTGTAAGTTGTCCAGTGACTTTTAATTTACTTTTTACCAAATATTAATAATGTATCTCAAAACGGGATCTAAACTATACAGGAAACCAAACTGACGATATCCGAAGAGATGAGATTCAATCTTCAAAATGACAATGATGAATGGGTGTGTGTACATATGTCATCCTTCGCTTATAGTTTGGTTTTAAATTACTTTGTTTTAATTTCTAACTACGCTATTGTGGTTGTGCTTGCGATACAGGGAGTTTAGCGCATGACACTAAAAGGTGCCATTGAAAGAGGGAATTTTTAAGATATTGAAGACCCGACATGGAAGGAACTAAGTCTCCAGTTCACTAAACTTATAACTATTGCTCAAGATATTCTAAAAGGGGAATATCAAGATGACTTAATCTTACTAGGAGGGGAGTATAACGAAATGATCAATTCGAGGTTGAAGAAGATTGATCATAAAACCAAGTTAAGGCAGATTTTGTTTCAACCATTTAATTGGTTCCAACTTGATATACATGATGTTGAAAGGGATGGGAACACATCGTTTAGGGTTATTACGTCATATATGTATCAGAGCCAATTGAAGTTCTTGAATGTGAAGCAATCCTTGTGTACCTTGATGACCAAGAAACCTTCTTATTGGAAGAATGTGTTCAGTCAGACGTTAGATGCAACTTATAATGATTTGGGAGAGAAAAGGTATGATACTTTGCTATGGGCCTTTAACTTTAATGGTATGTTTGCGAAATATTTGTATACGGGCCATTTGTTGGCCATATTACGAGAAGTAGAAGGGCCTAACCTTCGACCTAGTTCAAAATCGAACTATCTTAATATCAGACTCACGCATTTTATGCGTGACATAAACAATCGACATTGACACCTAGACCACGAACTGATAAAGAAGGTGGATCGAGCACAACTTAAAAACATGAACAAGTCAAAAACATTTGTCTCCCACGAACTCAGCAGTTGCACAGTTAGCCACTACTTACCTTATTATTCAAAGAACGCGCTTCAGCACGATAACGAGTTGCGGGTAAGGTCTATATAAAGAAAAAGTTCTAAAAGTGACAGGGACCAAGAAAAACCAGATTTTCTAGACTTTAATACAAGAATTTCTAGATTCTGAATACCACAAAACTTCTTACTTACGAGATCAAGTATTTCTAGTTCGAGAGATCACTTGTAATAAGATATCAGCCTCAAGCAATAAAATTACTGTTACTAAAACTCTCAACTCAAAGTCGTGGTTTTTTTTACCTATTTATAGGTTTTCAACGCTAAATTACCTATGTCATTTCTTGTTTTACATTAGTTTTTGTTATAGGTGCATTGGTGTAAGAGCTAATTCCGAGCCATTTTGAGCTACGAAATTAAGCCATTACATTTAGCACCATCTGTGGGAAAGAAAACATTTCCATAATATCCTAAGGCATATATTCACTCTACTATCAATCTCCAATCATGGTAACTTCCAGACGACCAACAACTAGAATCCAGCTCGATCTTTTTATTGATTCGGAATAGCTTACAGAACGACGGGTGAATCTCTACGCTGAAACAGAGAAACATAATGAGCACAAACATCAGTTAACTCTTGACCCTGAGCTCTGTGAGAAAGAGCTCTAAGCCGAGCGACAAGCTCGTTTGACGGCGTTCAAACGACATGAAGACCAGATTACAATTGTACAAACTACATTACAAGCTTTGCAAGAAACTTAACAGGCCCTCCAAACCAGAGATCGTGATCAAGTGCCAAAGAACTTCCGAGTTTCTCCACGAGAAAGGTTAGGGCCTCGAGGAGTCACCAACAAAGCAATTTCCCAAAATGTTTAACACGAACCTCAACCTTCCATTCATTTGGGCGGTAAAGTTTAGTCTGATATCAGCAGAGGTATCTGACCTTCCAAGCGTCAAGAAGAAGAACAACTACCTCCACCTCGAATTCTAGCACGTGATCGTTTGAGTGAAGGTACTGGTACTCATAATCCTCAACCACCTCGCCAAACTACTCAGGCAACACCTTAGTACGTCACACAAGAACATATGAACCAGTGCATCAAGGAGTTGATTGAAGCTCAAGCTCTAGGCAACAAAGATAATCTTACCAAGTTACATGGTAGTCCGATTGCCAAAGAGTTATTCGATATGGAAGTACCAAAATATTTCTATACTCCGAAAATACGTAAATATAAGGGCACCGATCCAAAGGAACACATTCAACAACACCGTGATTCATTGGGATTGTACTCCAATCTTAACCACATTCTCTGTCGTCTATTTGCAACAAGTCTACAGGGAGAACCTCTCTGGTGGTTTTACTCTCTACCTAAAGATTCCATTCTTACATTCGATCAAGTATAGAAGTAATTCATCAAGATGTATGCTAATAACAAAGACAAGGAGGAGAATTTATATTCTCTTATTAGTCTTAAACAATCACAAGGGGAGAAGATCGAGGTCTTTGCGAAGTAATTTTAGGAGTTCACGCGAAAAGTGGATAATCTCGATCAGAAATAGCTATTACTGTTTTTACCAACGCGCTCTAGCTTGACTGCAAGGCCAAAGAATACCTCTTCTTAAGCAAAGCAATGACCTTGGAGGATATGATCACCAAGGTCAATGGTTATGTCAACCTGAAAAGGATGATGTTCGAAAGGCATAAATCTACTAAATCCATCCTAACCACTAAAGGTCCACCTACTGAACAAAGCAATGAACCAAAAGAGAATCAGGGTGATCAGAAGCGTTCCAAGGCAAACACTGGTAAACCTTAAAAGGCCAATTTATTACCCAAGCCGGTCCTCCCCAAGATAAATGCCCGACTCTCCACAATTTTTCCAATTCTATCACAGAACAAGTTCTACAGTCTATCTCAACAACTATAACCGATCAAAGGCCGCCTGTATTGCATGCATCACAAGGTATATCATAATGATACTGACAACTGCTATGCTTTATAGAGGTTACTAGAATATATCTTCAAAGATGGTAGAATGCTCGAATATATTGTCGATCTAGAATTCTACAAGGATGGTAGCTACAAGAAGCAGATTGATGCCGTCCAGGTCGAGGATCAATTTAAGGAGAAATATCTATCATATGTACTACAACAACATGATCGAGATTCATCAGATCAACAACTCTTTTAGATTCAAGAGCAGGAGATTATCAGAATATTATGATCTCACACCTTAAGATAAAGAAGCCATACTTCTGCCTGAGTCAAGTTATCGTTGACTCGGGATTTCATTCAAAGATTGCGACATTAGTCACGTCAAATTTCTACATCATGATAAATTAGTCATAATGTTTAAGATGAAGAATTTTGTCATACATACAATGATGATCGATACTGGAAGTGGTATTAAAATTATCTTTCAGAGCATGATCGATCAGATGGGATTGGCCGATCAAGTCATTCTGAGCGACACCGATATTAGTAGATTTAATGGCTCCCAAGAAGAGTGAGTAGGCAAGATCATCTTACCTATCACCACTGGACCAGCTACAATCAACATCGTATTCTATGTCATCAACGCCAAATCTCGTTATATCAAGATTATGGGCCGCTGCTAGATTCACAACATAAAAGTAATAACTTATACTTATCATCAAATACTTCGCTTCAAACACAATGATGGTATCTATGAAATCAAAGGCAGTCAAAAGATTTCTCAAGCTTGTGAGAATACCGTCTCTGCCATTCTAGATATATCATATAAATATGCTGCATAGCAATTACAGAAAGCTGGTCACATCAATGATTAACCTTTAGCAGAAGAACCTATAAAGCACATAGACATTGATGGACCTAGCCGATGTACTTTTATCGGTACTAAGCTGGTCTAACACGATAATGATGCTCTTATTCACTTTTTATGAATAAATCAGGACATCTTTGGGTGGACTTTTGAAGTGATGCCCGGGGTCGATCCAACCAAGGCATGTCATTGATTGGCCATCAACATCAACATAAACGCCACGGCGGTCAAATAGAAATAACGACGACTCTCACCTCGTCTTCGAGATGAAGTCAACATTGAGATTGAGAAATTAATCAAAGTGGGGTTCATTCGTGAAGCCAAGTATCTAGATTGGATATCTAACATCGTCATTGTTCCAAAGAAGAATGGAAAGGTTCAAGTTTATGTAGATTTTTCTGATCTAAACAAATATACTCCAAATGACAATTTTTCTCTTCCCATCATCCATCAAATTCTTGATTCCACTGCAGGTCATGAACTCTTATCTATGATGGTTGCTACTTTTGGATACAATCAGATTCTTCTCTTGGAAGAAGATCAAGAAAAGACCACTTTCATCACTGAAAGAGGACTTTACTGCTACAAAGTTATGCCCTTCCGACTAAAAAATGCAGACGCGATTTATTAAAGGTTGTTCAAAGCACATCTTGGGAAAATTGTCGAAGTCTACATCGATGATCTCTTGTGTAAGAGCATGCAGTCAAACAACCACATCACAGATCTAACCACAGTATTCAACATTCTACAATCTTACAGAATGCTCCTCAATCCTGATAAGTGTCAATTCAGAGTACATTCAGGCCGATTCCTTGACTATCTCATCAGCAAGAAGGGGATTAAGGCTGATCCAGATCAATTTTGAGCTCTCCTCAATATATCATATCCAAAGACAACGACGGACGTACAAAAATTTGCAGGCAAGATCGCCGCTATCAGTAAATTTGTTTATAAATATTTAGATCGCTGTCGCTGGCTATTCCTACTATTCTGAGATTGTATCAAATGAGGAAAAGTTCAGCCCAATAAAGAGATCCAATGGACATCAGAATGCGAGGCAGCTTTAAGGAACTCTAAACCTATTTGGGAAAGTCTTCCATCATGAACACCCCGGTAGATAACGAGGAACTGATCATCTACCTGACAGTTATAAACACTTCTATCAGCTCAGTTCTCATTCGACTTGAGGGGAAGATAAAAAACCCAGTCTATTTCATCACCAAAACCCTCACTCCTGCAGAAATGAGGTATTCTAAAATTGAGAGACTCCATCTAACTCATATTTACACTTCACAGAAACTTAAGCACTACTTCCAAGCTTATTTAGTCAAAATCATGATAAACTACCCACTCCGAGAAGTTTTATTCAAAAATAACAATCCAGAAGAGTGTAGCAATGGTCAGTCAGTTTGGGAGAACATGATATCAAGTTTAAATAATAATATTTTGAAAAGGGACAGGCCATTGCCGATTTTCTCATAGATTTTCTAATGGAAATTCCCGATTGGGGGAGCACGATCCTGATCTTATAGAAGAAATTGCAGAAGATCCACCCACCAAAGAATTTGACGAACGAGCTGACTGGGCTATAAGGAAATGGTGGAGAATTCTTACAAATGGTTCAGTAGGATCCGTAGGGTCAGGAATTGAAATCGCATTAATTACCCCTTCCAATGACAGAATCGAGCAATCAATCTGCCTAGATTTTGAAGCCTCCAATAATGTCACAGAATATGAAGCTCTAATTCATGGACTCGACCTCGCACTCGAGCTTGGTGCCCCAGAGCTTTCAGTCTACACAGATTTTGTACTCATCGTCCACCATTACTCTAAGCAATACAAGTGGAATGGTACGATGATTGAGTATGCAACCTTTATTAATGATAGGATGGGCATATTTGCGTAAGTAACTCTCGACTATCTACCTCGAGCTGAAAACCGACACGCTGATTCCTTGACTTACCTAGCCGGGGTCTTAGGTACAGAAGCAAGATATCTACAGATTGAAGTGATATTAATCCCCATCATTGATCTCCATTCTGTATCCACGATCAATACTGGGTGCAATGAAGAGGAGGATAATGATTGGTGAAAACCCTTCATCGCCTATCTTGGCTCCGATAACAAATGCAAAGCTCCCTTTCCAATAGATCCGAAAGAACGCCGATAGTTGACCGAGAACTTGAAGCATTACACAGTTCAAAATAGTTTTTTATATCACCGTTCAGTCAAGGGGTCTTATTTCAAGTGCCTCTTCAGAAAAAAAGCTGACAGAATACTCTGAGATTTACATGAAGGAACTTGTGGCTCCCATGCCACAAGTTTATCACTCGCTAGTAGAGCAATTACACAAGGAGTATTCTAGCTAGGAATACGTAACCAAATAGAAGAATACTTATGCAAATATGACACATGTCAATGACATGGTCACATGATCCACGCCCCTAAGCTTGAACTCCATGCAAGTAAGGTTTTTTAGCCATTTAAGCAGTGGGCGCTCGATCTCATCAGGGAATTTCCTAACACTCTAAGTAACCAACGATTCCTACTCATAGCAACAGATTATTTTACAAAATGGGTGGAAGCAGTTCTACTCCATCAAACTAGAGAAGAAGAGGTCATCTCTATTATCAGGGAACACATCATCACACGGTTTGGATGCCCCACATGATTCAGATCGATAACAGGACACAGTTCGTTGGTAAAAAAATTGTAGCCTTCCCCAACATACACAACATCATCTACTTACCATCCAATCCTTATTACCCTCAAGGCAACGGCCAAGCCGAAATCACCAACAAAACCATAGTGGATAGACTCAAGAAAAGGCTTCAATCATAGAAAAAAGAAAATTAGATACGAGAACTTCATCATGTCTTATGGGCATACCATACCACTCCCCATCAATCAGCCGGCTGTACCCCCTTCTTCCTAGCCTATGACACCAAAGCCGTCATACCAACAGAATACCACCATCCCGTAAGAGATTATGAGCTTACAGACGAAGAAAATGAGTTCGAATTGGCCTATAATATGAATTGGATTGATGAAACTAGGGAAGCTGTGAATTCCATATGTTAGCCAGCTCGTACAATAGAAGAGTTTGAAGCTGTGAATTCCAAATCGATGACCTCGTCCTCAGAGAAATCCCACAACACTAAAAAGAAGCACATACCGGGAAGCTGGCAAAAAATTGGGAAGGCCCATTCCTTATCATCGGTCGAACTGGTCTGGGATCATATTATCTCATGACGGAGTAAGGAGTTCAAATCATAAATCCATGGAACACTAGGCGACTGAAACGTTACTATCGTTAAGCCCATGATTTCTCCATTTTAATATTCTTGTTCTTTCCATTCCAAAATTAAGATTTCAATCTCCAAACAGTGTATATTATATTCTACTCAATGAAAACTTATAAGTGTTTTCCCACATTACTCTCTACTTACGTGGATTCTACTACATTACACAGATTAAAGCAAAGGTAAAACTAGCTTCCAATCAACCTTTAAACATATTAAAGCAAAGGTAAAACTTGCTTTTAATCGACCTCTAAACAGATTAAAGCAAAGGTAATACTAGTTTTCAATCGACCTCTAAACAGATTAAAGCAAAGGTAAAACTAGTTTTCAATCGACCTCTAAATAGATTAAAGCAAAGGTAATACTACCTTTCAGTTGCCCATCTATACATTTATCTACGATTAAAATAAAGGTCATACTAGTTTTCAATTAAAGATCTCTAACAAACATAAGATAAAGTAAATGTAAAACTAGCTTTCATCTCTCAATATGTCTGTAACTACATAAACTTCTACAGGTAATATTTACAAGCCACTTCTAAAAGTTCTTCTCTGCTGATAGGAGGTCAGCTACGCCTTCCCCTACAATAGGAGGATGTTCAGCCATAAAATTTTGGAGTTCGAGCAGATACAGTAATTCTGCCTTGCTCTACCAATTCAATAGGTTGAGAACCTAGCTCCATTTCTATGGCATTTATACAGTCTTCTCAATCTAGATCGGTTTTATAAATACTTCATCTTCCCGACAGACAGTCATGCAAGGTATACCTCTCGAACTCAAGTCTACTCACTTCCTCTATAAAATAGGCAATAACAGCCATTATTATCTGTGAGCGAGTTACTTCAGGCATAACTGCCTTGGAAAAACTCTCTCTCAATCTCTGGTAACGCTCTTGTAACTTCTTATACCGTCTGTCTTGCCACTCTACTTGTCTATCTACGCGGGATATAATATTATTATGCTCATTCGCCTTCTCTACTGCTTTATCTGACTCTGCCTGGTTCGTCGTCCTCAATTCTGCCACCTGAGCATGAAGTTCCTCAAGCTTGATGTCTTTACCTACACTTCCCCCAGCAGGAGACTTCTTTAACAATTTGTCTTTTTTCCTTATTAATTGATCCTTACCCCTGATCACCCGCTCTAACTTTCGCTCTCTGTTATGAGCCATATCTAACTTACCTTGGCTCTCCCTTAAACGCACATTTCCTTTTTGTACGTGAGCTTGAATGCGAGCTACATCTCCCTCCAGCTCTCTAATTTGAGCTGATAGGTCAACCACATCCCTATTTATAATGAAGACCCCGACATTGCCTTTATTCTTCTTCGACCGCTCTTCAGCCTCAGCTTTCTTTACACGCGAATTGGTCATAGCCAAATCTGCCATCAATTGGGCCACCCTCTCATTTAATTCATTACATCATTTTTGAACCAACCAGAAATCTATATCTTTAGTAGGTAAAGCCTCACTCAACTGCTCAACCGCAATTTCAGATTTGGATAGGTCAGCTCAAGCTCTCTTCAGCTCACTATCTTTCCTAACCATTTCACTCTTCAATCACTCCAATTCATTTTTAGAAATTACTAGATCAGCTCGAGTCTATTCTTGCTCGTTCATTTTTCTAATCATTTGGCCCTTCAGACCCGCCACAAAGACCCGTAACTCTTTATTTGTCGTTTCTGATGACTGAACACGATATCGAGCCATGTCTGCCTCCTTACTCTTCACCATCAACGCATCATTCTGGTTTTTGATCGTCGTTGTCTCCTCCTTCGCCTCCGTGGGATCTTTTTGCCATCTTCTAATTTCGGCATCTTTTCCCTCTATCTTCCGATTAAGGTCATCAACAATTTGTGTTGCCTCGACAAACTTGAAATGTACTTTGACGTGTTGATCCTCCCTATCTTCAGTTGCCTCTATCATCTTATTAAACTCTGCCACATATTCTTGGTTATATTGGAGTGTCTCTTATTCACTCAAGCGAGCTGAATCCAGTTCAACCTACATCACAGAAACAATACATCAAGTTTGATTCAACAACACTCAACATTCAATCATAATACAGGAGATTTTGAAATGTCTAACAAATTTCGATTTTCTAGCATCCTACTGTTGTGAGACTATTTCTAAACTTAAGGTCAAAGTATGATCCCAGTTCGATGACAATTACAACTACATCCAATTTCAAGATACACATTTTCTATGTTTTAACATTCTCAAAACTTAGGTATTATCTGGTATTATCTGGACACATTTGATTACCATTGCCCCTAAAACTTTTATCACATCTAAGGTCTATTTTTATTTTTCTAAATTTTAATTTGTAGCTCTATAGTACTGCAGCATACAAATCAAATATTTTTGCTCTTCTCTAACCTGTAACTTCGTTTGCGAAGTCAATAGGGATGCTAAGGCGTCTTTCTTCTTAGCAAGCTCATTCTCTAATTCTTTAATTATGAGGCACAAATTCTTAAGTTCCTACAAACAATGTTTACAAGCATCTCTTAGCCTACTAAAGTTTATCCTACAAAATAATATTCCATACAATTACATTTCTCAAACCCCACTAAAACACACAGCTAGAAATTCAATAATTTAACCCTACCTTTTCATTATCCTCACCCTGATTCTCTAACTCAGTCCGAGGAAAGACTCGATCCAACCCTCCTATCATACCAGGGACATCCTCTTCTACCTCTTCCTTTTCAATATAGGTACCATCCATAATTGCTTTAACCTTAGCTTTGGAGTACCCCACTAGAATGAGTTCGCGTCCGAGTCTATTTCGTTGATCTATCACCTCATCCAGGTTCTTCTGTGCTTCTTTAGTCAACTCGTTAATTTGCACCTCCTGCGCAGCCTTCGCAGAATCTAGTCACTTCCCCACCAGAACCATGTCAGACTTAAATTGATCCACCTTCTTCTCAAGGTCCACCTTCCCATTCTCCAGCTTAGCTTTTCCCTCATCAGTCCCGAGGCAGATCCCCTTCAATAAGCGAGCAACCTACAAAATTTCAAACACATTTTTAGCTCGAATTCAAATGTAAAGTTTAGAAACCAACAAGTCATCAAAACATAATATTTTGCTCAGTTCCAACTGTGCAAGTTGCTCATCTCCTCAGTACCTTTACGAGCTGCAAACCTCACCCTATCCTCTACAGCTCTCAGTTAATCTTCCTCAACAGGTCGATTCTTTACGAACTTCGCCCTAATAACTTTAGTAGGAGGAAATAACCTCCTCTTCTTCGCATCCCCCTCGACCTCACCGCTCCCAGTGGTTCCAAAGGCCGAGCCATGCTTCTTAGTTTTCTTTTTTGGGAATTTTAGAGTGAACTTGCTCGATGTGGTAGCTTTTGGCACATCTGAAAAATCTAACTCAGTAACCTTTGGCAAAGCCACAAGTTTCTCTCCATCAACCCCTTTCTTCTTGCTGGCTCCAACCCCCGTTATTAGTCTCTTTGCCTAAAACTTTTGTATCTTCTCAGACCTGCTATTAGCTCAATTATTTTTGTTAATCTCGAGGTCCTTCAGAATAACCTCAAGCTCAACCCCTTTTTGAGAAATAGTATCCAATAGGCACACCTTCTTCGTCACCTTCGATTGAGGACCTATAAAACAAACACAACACTTTATCAGCAACAGAACAACCTTCAATAGTAGTAGTTTGATATTATATACTATGACTTTCTTTTTTTCACAGTTCTATGCAGAAGTTTCATGGGGTCTTCATCTTCTCTCTGAAGGCAATCACCTTTCACCCATGTCGTATTATCATTCCACATTCAACCTGCTGAATTCAGATCGAAGAAAAGCGGTCGAGACGAGCTCAAATAGAAATTTTCCCCTCTAAAACTATAGAACATCTTAAGAAGATATTCTCCTCTCCACCTTATTCTCCTCCTACAATCTATTCAAACTCTTGCAAACATTGATCACCTCCCACATATTCCCATTCAGTTGGGTAGGGTAAGCCCCAATGATATTTATTATATCTTTAACAAGGTTGTTAAGGGGTAAACTCAATTCATACTCCAATTGAGACAAATAACACACAAAACCCTCGTCTAGGTCACCTTGGACATTCCCATCAAAATACTCTAAGGAGATCAATTCGTCCACTCCCCTATCCGATTTTTCCTTCTCTAAATCAAGCAACAAAAGAAATGTTCTTCCCCAGATGCTACAGTACAACCTCTGAACTACCTATCGGCATATTCTACAATGTTTCCCCATAGCTTTGGATTTACAGAACTCTTTAAACATATAAGAGTTCAGAGGGTATGATACCAATTTACTAGGGAAATCTGGAAATTGAACAAGTGCTACTTCGTCCTCCCTATCAAATTCTACATTTACAGATTCTATATTATAAAACTCAGCCAAAAGCGACCAGAGGTCGATGCCTCCATATCAGGTGAAGTCTCTATCTCAATTACAAGTCTGAGGATGAGGTTTGATTATACCCAAATATTCCCCACGCTCGACCTACATATAAGTCCAGGTATTTTATCATTATCTTTTACACATCCATGCACACATTTACCATACATCCATCATACATTACGTATATCATATCATATTCTTTTTACACATATATCAAACAAATTTTTGCAAAATAAACAACAATTTTTCAAAATTTGAAAACCAAAAATAAAACTTTCAAACACACATTCACAATATCATAAATCATTTATTAACCTTCAACGTCTGAATACAAATTTGAAGTAACGCCAAATTTTTCCTTCACGACGCTGTTGTACAGCCACCATCGTGACTTTGTTTTCCCAACTTTTTCTTGCCTTGATTGATGATAACTCTTGTCTAATCTCTGATATTTATTATCTTTTCTCTCCAACTGTTCTTCAATTTTTTAGAAGTTGATAAACGTTTGAATGAGGAAGATGAAGCATTATTTATAGTTTATCTTTCTAACTGCTGGCAGTTATTGGGCCTTGCACGAGTCGCCCTCAATTTTAGAACTGAGGCATCTCATTCATAATTAATGTCAGACGTTTTACACCCTTTCGGTAAAAATGCCTTCCCAACATTATTTCCGGTCCTATATTTTAATATATTCACATCTCTCCTACCCAAATCTGCCTCTGACCTCCCCACACTCATGATGACTCAATACTCACACACAATCAAACTTTATTGTAATTACACAAGAGACAAAAATCAAAGCCACCTACTTTTTCCATTCTTACTTCTGTACTTATAGAACTAATGACGTCATTTCCAAAGCGACCACTTTTTTAAATTTAATTTTTTTATTCACAACAGTCACAAACAATATTTGCAGCAAAGGATGACAGATTTAAAACATCATTCTAACTACGTTTCAATTACAGTTATTCGACCTCATACAATTCACTCCTTCACATATAATTACACATAAAGCATCCCAGATGTCCTAGTAGGCCACACCTAATCAGTTCGCCCCCAACAATTCTCACATTTTCCTCTTCAATCTCTTCCTCAACAATTTGACTCACGACCTCTCTTCAAGCTGCAAGCTCCAAAATTACTTCACGGAATATCTCCAAGTATAAATGATTCCCAATATTAAGTTCCCTCGCCCTTAAATCTAAGCCTTCGAACTACACTTTAGATTCAGGCAAATTAGAATCATAGTCTAACAGCCTAAACATCCTCTCTCGTACTTCAGCTATCATAATCGCCAACCGCCCTTCAGCAGCTTGATGAACTCTCACAGATCGAGTTCACACCATATTCTCTTTCTTTCTCCTCTTTAAATCACATTTCCCCATACTTGCAATTTTTAAGATCACTTCAAATCCCCCAAATTTCATACTATATTTATTCTAATTTTTCATAACTGGAAACCCTAGAATCATGATAAAAAGTTATTTAAACTTATATATCTACATCGACCTCATTGGTTCGTCCTACCTCATTTTGACTTATTCATCACAATCTGTCCCCCAACCAAACATTTTATGCAAGATCTCCCTAAGCTTGAACTTTCAATTCCTACAAATTCTATATCTTCTATGATATTCTCCCCCCATAATTCTATAATTTATTCAATTCAAAATTAATTTTTGCACATTTATTATTTTACAGATACATTTTTTACAGTTCGATTGCTAAAATATACTTTCTAATTCGATCTCAAATATTACATTTCGTCCTCTAATCATACATATATGTATTTCTTATAGCTCAATTTCAATCACAAGAATTAATTCTATCGATCAACACAGAGTTTGCATAAAACATTTTTATTAAGCTCGAATATCAATTACAGATACTTTATAAATAATAAGTCTTTCAGGTACTTTACAGATAACAAGTCTTTTAGGTACTATACAAATAATAAGTCTTTCTGTTCATTCTCAAAATCATATAAGTTTTCAGTGATGTTTAACTCTGAGAATCTTCTGAAGCAAAGTTGGAACTGTAAATCACTGAACATCCATTTTTCTTCACACCACTTATTTTGACAAGAAACTGAGTTAGGTCGAAGTCTAGACATGGAAGCAAGGGTGTCAGTGCTTGAACCAACTCTTCAAACAGAAGGCATTCTTAGTGCCAAAAGACAATGATTATGTAGGAGCAAGACTTTCAATCTCCATCTCCCTCCTACACCACCATTGCCTCCTCTTTTATAACCCCCACCAACAAAGAATTGATAGAGATGAAAAGGTGTCCTACCTTAGAATCCAGTCCTCCGCAAGATACCGGTGATACTGCCTCGCAATTATACCGACACCCATATTTATCTCCTCAACCTTGTCCTCCCTAAGGATGAGGTGACATCTCCAACGCTGCTCACCTATCAAGACAACATAATAAAATCTCTACATATAGTAAAAGTTCTCCTCAGCTTCAGCCACTTCGTCTTCCGACATATTGTGACACATCGGTGAAACAGGAACTGGGGTGGGCATCTTCACAGATTGATCCTCTCTCTTTATACACCATGCGTCGGGTCTTCACCATTATCACTCAAAAAATCTAAAGGATTTTTCAAATGCAGCGTACTTTGCATGAATCCATAGTACAAGTACTATTTATATAACGATTGTATTTAATGCTTAGGTACATTTTCAAAGCAGTTATCATTCAAAATAGACCCACTCTCGAAACCCCAAGTGTCATGTACACCAATCCTTTCCATCCTTATTTAATGCAAATATATCCCTCCATAAATATATACCAAGTACCCAACCAGTCAATTCTCATTAAAACCTCATATCTTTTCAACTTCTAACACCACAAATCCACAGGTTCTTTCTTAACCAAAGCCAATCGTGCCTTCAGTTGCGAGAGGGCAATTGGAAGGGCCTACCCTTCGACCTAGTCCAAAATTAAACTACCTCAATATCAGACTTACATATTTCACACGTGACATAAACAGTCAGTATTGATACTTAGACCACGAAATGAAAAAGAATGTGGATCGAGCACAATAGAAGAACATAAACAAGTCAAAAACACCTATCTCCCACAAACTAAATAGTTACACAGTCAACCACCACTTACCTCATTATTCGAAGAATGTGCTTCAACACGATAACGAGCTGCGGGTAAGGTCTATATAAAGAAAAATGTCCAGAAGAGACAGAGACCAAGAAAAACTAAATTTTCTAGACTCTAACACAGGAATTTCTAGATTCTGAATACTTCAAAACTTCTTACTTACAAGATTAAGTATTTATAGCTCGAGAGATCACATGTAATAAGATATCAGCCTTAAGCAATAAAAGTTACTATTACTAAAACCTTCAACTCGAGGTCGTAATTTTTTACCTATTTAAAGGTTTTCCACACTACATCACCTGTGTCATTATTTTTATATTAGTTTTTGTCATAGGTACATTAGTGTAAGAGCTAATTTCGAGCCATTTCAAGCTATGAAATTAGGTCATTACAAGAAGGTGGTCATCTTCATCAGCAACAAGGAGGTCCTAATGTTTTTAAGCTAAAAGCAAACAACAAAATTACCAAATTGAAGAGGTTTGAAAACATTCTTGCTGATAGTATGAAGTATTGGTGAGTTGGGATGACATATGATAAACCCTTTGTGAAATTGAAGACCAAATAGCTATCACCTATTCCTCTAGTTTCTACACTATGGTAGGCGCATGTGCAATTGGAGATTTCAGATAATTTTATGAAGGCATCTGTAAATAGTAATTTCGACGCGCCAAACCATGCTTGGATGAAGTTGATGAAAGACAATAATGTTAACCCAGGAGATTACAGCATAAACAATTTATTTTCTTGAATGTTGTACATATTTATATGTTTTTTGATGATGTACAGTTGTCGCATAAATCTATGTATTTGTAGCTTGTAGACAAAAGTAGTTATTTGACAAAACATTTGTAATTGTCGAGTTCATGGTGCAGTTGACAGTTCTAATTGTTGAGTTCAAGATGCATACGACAATTTTAATTGTCGAACACACGAAATTGTCGACATTTATAATTGTCGACGATTATGTCATCGACAAAAGTTTACATATTTATTATCGATAAAAGTGTCGGGCGACAATAAATTGTCGCAAAAGCCAACAATATGTGTATCACACCCTATTTTTTTTGCCAGGTCATAACAAAGTGCTTTGTCAGCACATAGGGATACCCAAGCACATATAATCATACTTAATGTACTTAATGCCGTTAAAAATGAAATTTTAAGTGCAACAATAAAGTCCCAATGATATCAACTAATATGCAAGCATATGAACCTGTTCAGCAACTCCCTACACCATGGTTATCCGATTGTGCCTCTCTTCCATCATTTGTGGCAGCCCCTACATATGTAACGAAGCAAATAAATTAGTAATATTTAGCATATGTTATCGTAGAAGGTGTTGGGAAGTACTTATTTATCGTTTTAGGATACTCACCAACTTTTTCTTTTAAAACAATAATTTCAATTGTGAGCAAGTGCGTTTGTCGTGGCTGCCAAAGACTCCACACCCTTTGCATGTCCTCTTCCTCTTTTTCACAGCTATCTCCATTCCGCCCTTCCATCTACCACCTTTCTTGTGATAATCTTTTACATGACCTTTAGTTTATGTCACAAGAGAATCCAAAATAGGAGATGAAGATATCATTGTCTTAGTTAATAGAATTGATATTGAAGAATCCAACCTTGAGAGTTGAGTTAGAGATGTATCATACATATCTAGATGTAACCCAAGTTCGTCTAGCCTTGAAATTGCATATTCAAAGTATGTTTTATTCTTTGATTCCCTCTCAAATAGGTTTACTGTATGAAGTGAAAGGTGACTATGGCGTAACGGTTTCCTCAAGTTCTCTCTATCTAAGAAACTCTCGTCGTACGATCGAGAATATTTATTTGCACAAATATTCCACCTTGGTAGAATGAATGCATCTGGAATTTGGAGAATATTGTATTTGGAGAAAACTTTGAAGAGGTGGCGATATGGCAGACCTACATACTCGAACAACTTGCATTCACAAAGGCCTGTTAGGCTGGCCAAGTCTATCTTCAGCTCAAAACTTTCAGGCGGTCTACTATGTGACTTCACAAGTATTTCTCAAACATTGCGGTCTACGCTCTTTTATATTGCTACGAAATGTACAATTTGATTGAATTGGTCTTCAACTTTATGGAAAATCTGCCTTGTATAAATCTTTGCTGCATGCTTTAGTAGAGCTTGATGAGGTCCGACTTGCCGATATCTATGTTGGGATTGGAAGTCCTCTCCATTCTCTCTTTCAAATGTCTCTAATAGAGTTGTTGCATATTTTGTCACAAAATTGTTCAAACCAGTTGAAAGAAGCAGCCAACCATTGAAGAAATTGTTTGTTGACTCCCTTCGCCCAGTAGTACTCATGTCTACATAGAAAGTACATCTATTCCATAAAGGTATCTATCTTTCTCTTATATTAAATATCCCTTTCATCTAATTGTTGTCATCAAGATTATGTTTCTTCATAAGCTCATTCCACCTAGGGATGGTAATTTACCCCACCTCACCGAGGATCTGCCCCGCCCCGCCCTGTTTGGAAAAGATTTGGGATGACTATATCGGGTATGGGGGCGGGTTTGGGCCGAGCTTGGTTAAATCCGTCGGGGATCGGGGCGGATTTGGGACTGAGCTTGGTTAAATCCGTTATCCTCCCCGCCTCATATAATACATCTTAGTATATTTAAAACTATACCCTTGATATATATATATATATATATATAAGAAATAAACATTAAAATATAACCCTAATAACAGTCCCAAGTCTCAGGTCTCAACTTGTCTCTTTCCAACCCAAACCCAACAAATTTAGGAATCGAAGTGAAATTCGGGAATTAAGGAATCGATGTAAAATTCAGGGGAATCGAAATGAAATTGAGGAATTATTCTCACCAATTGAGGAACCAACAAAATTGAATTTAAGGAATCAATAATGGGTATGTTCTCTCTTTTTCTCTCTCTCTTAGACTCTCTCTATATTAAATTGGTAATGTTATTTTCATGGCTTTGGTTCTCTGAATCAAATTAGTAATATGCTGATTTCAAACTTGTTGGTGAGTGTTACCTTCCAATGCTCAGGTATTGGATGGATAAGCTAGTCTCATTAGATAATTTAGATTTGATGATTTCTCTCCAAATTTAGCATGTCCACTATTTACTGATTCCCTTCTCCCAGACTCCATGAAGTACTTAGTACAAGCGTTTACTGTATTTTTAATCCCAACTATGTGTTTTCAGATGTGTGAAGCAGATGCAGAAATTCTTTGGTTTCCCCTCCCATATTTGTTTTTTTAAGAAATTAGTTGACACCATGCTTTTGGGTATTCTTTAGAAGTTATTTTAAATCGTAATATCCTCTTGTTGCTATTTGGTATGCTGAAAAGTTAGCCATATGACTGAATCTGATCTACTCAATTTGGCTTTCAATTTTTCTCCATTGTGCTTTGAATGTCCATGGTATAATCCTGAGATCTTGAATGTTATTAAGCATACTGCTTTCTGAAAGTGTTGCTGCGTCAATTATGCCTTGCATAATGTGTTGTTTGATGTTCTGCATGTTGGTTTTATAGTTTTATTACTTTCTAAAAGTGCTGTTGTATTAGTTATGCCTTGCATAATGTGTTGTTTGATGCTCTGCATGTTGGTTTTATAGTCTTACTGCTTTCTGAAAGTGTTGTTGTATCAGCTATGCCTTGGATAATGTGTTGTTTGATATTCTGCTGATCCAGTGGTGTATCAATTATTTGTAGATTAGGTTTTGTAAGGTGGTGATCCAGTGGATCAGATCCACAAGTATTTGCTGACTTGGTCCCCTAATTTTTTTTTTTAGTTAAATGGGGAGGGTCTGGGATTAGGTCTTATAAGGTGGGGTGGATTCGAGGATACCCGTTTAACTTAAGCGGATATCAAAGCAGGGATGGGGATGGGATTAGCTCCTCCGCCCCAAATCAGCCCCATTGCCATCCCTAATTCCACCTTCTGTCAAACTCTACAAGATCATATGTATTGTGGACAATTAAATTTATATTAGTTTTGAATGTAGATGGATCTCGATAAACATGACCAATTTTTTCAGGGAATTTGTGTGTGATGTGCCATAGGCAGAGCTGATGTTTGGTGTTTGGGAAGACCTACGAGAAAATACAGATATTAAAGAACACAATATTGGGGGTGAACGTGCAGAATTCACCCCCTTCGCACAATTTGGTTTTATTCGTTATTCTTATGGCATACAAATAATCAACCAAGATATTATAAACACAATTAACATGCACAAAAAACACAATATTTACTAGAGGTTCACCCTAAGGCAACTCCCCACCACTAAGTTAGAAATCTACTATGTATCCAAATTCAATTACAAGCCCTCAAGAGATTCCAACTAACATAAAATTCTCTAATCTCATAATACTCTCACATAGATTTATAAGAGAAGAAGAAAACAAGAGATCCATTAAGAATCCAAAGATTTCCTCAATAAAGACTGCAATAGCCTAGTTCCAGGATCTGGACTTAGCCTTTACACCAAATGTATTCAGAACGTTCAAGAACAACATATAATAAACAATAAGATGATTTAGGGTGGAAATCCTTTGAATAGGTTAAAAACCATGACCTCTCCTGAGGATTTTGAGAAAGTGACGATCTTATTGAGATTGCTAGTTTATTACAATGATTGTTATGAGAATGTAGGATGATAAAGTAGGAACTTTTCTATGGTGAATATTCTGTCCCTCATCTGCAGTTCTCCAGGCCCTTTTATAAGTTCTCTAATATGACCATTTAATGACCATAAAGTTCCTTAATGATGGACGTTACAAAGTGAGTGTGAGATATTCTTTGACCAGGTTGTGTAACGCTCTGACCTTTGCTACTGTACAATGACTCTATTGCTGATTGTGTGCTTCGCGCAGGTCAAACTACTGGTGTAAAGCTCAAAAGTGATGTCTCAAGCTGGGGAAGTTTGGTTATGTCTTTAATAGTACTTCATGTATGTTGATAAGATCGAGGGTGAGGCTTGAGTCAGAGATATAAAATAAGCTATTACAAGACGGTTCTCAACCAATAACATGAGTGTTACTAGGGATGAGTAGTGTTGGCTGAGAAACTTGTTCTGTGCATGTTGGTGATTGTGTCACGTGCTCTATTGTTGAGGTCATAAGTTTGTTTGTAGTTCGAAGATGAAGCATGAGCTCGAGATGTGGAATAAGCCACTAGAACTGCCCCCTCTTCGCTAACAGTACGAGAATGATTATAGGCAAGTGGTGTTAGTTGAGAAGTATTATTAAATACTATAGTTATATCGGAGGTTCATTTCTAATGTCAATTCATGAATCTCTATTGGTGTCTGTTGGGTTTCTTAGAACCAATGACTGTAGTCAAATATTGTTGCATGGGGAATCCATATGAGTTTGGGAATTTGTAGAGTCTGCTTTGAATGCTGATCAGTGTATAAAAGGTACTCTGAGTTAAGTTTTGAGGAGCAAACCCTTCGTCTCTAATTTTTGCCTCCTTGGTTGCGTGCGGTAAAGATGGTGACGACTAGGACTCAAGCCCGAGAGTCTAGAATCTGGAGGAAGATGGAGAAATTGTGTATCAGGTATTTTGGTTATCAACCGCTGCATCTGCCTACTCCAATTCCTGTGTCACCCACTTTTCATCGTATGTCTTATGAAGAAGTAATGGAGAAAGAGGATGATTACTACCAAATGGTACGTTTTCATTACTTGATGACATCTGAGGTAGAACGTCGTAACGGTCTTTGTCTGCTAACGGAGGAGGCTGTTACAACTGAAGATAAAGCGGCAGGCGTTCGGCTGAGGGAGTCTCGTTGATATCCTGCTAATAAATGGGTCTTGGTGAAGAAATGAGGCATTCCGTCTGTCTCTAGCATGCGGGGAGGTGAGGAGGATGCAGATGATCATTTTCTTCCATAGACCATAGTTCTTTGGCCATGAAGAAGATCTTTCATCTGTGAAATCTATTTTTGACTTCCCTGCATCTTCTACCATGGGATTAAAGTTTGGGGTCTGCTTCTTCTATGAACTGTTTATGCCATGAAAAGGATTTTGAGCTGATACTTGATGTAAATTGAAGTAATCTGTAAAATATCTATTGTAAAGTATTCTGTAAGAGTAATTTTTAGAGTGAATAAAATATATGTTTTCTGTTATGATAATACCGTATCTTCAGGCTTGGTTATTTTCCCTTTCTGTTTGTACCATGGGCGTTGGTAATATAGATAAGTAGGTATCATGGGTATGAAGGGAAAAAATGGTAGTGAGAGTTGAGGTAAAATTTAGAGAAGGTCGAGTTGTTGGTTCGAACTGAAAGTCTCATGTTTATGCGAGCTGTGTGACAGGGTTAAAATGGAGTTGTGTGTGTTACTATTTGGCTAGTTGTCGTCATGGCTATTGCCATGTAAGCGTCTGAGGGGATATTTTATACTATGGGGGTAATGATTTGTCATAATATTCTGCATATATATTATGTTGTTCCAGAGATGTTTACACCAATATTTTCTGAGGAAAATCTGTGGGGTGATTGATTCTGCGGGGATCTTCCTTTGTCTATAAGTAGGGATTCCTTGCTGTTGTTACTTGTATTGTTTTGGAGTTATTGTGCTCGAGCAAGGTGAGGACTCATTCTCAGTGTATGCAATAGGCGGCGGATGGCTGGTTTCATAGCAAGGTTGTTGAACACCATGAACGTTATTTTCTTCACTTGCCGTATGATACAGCTCCTTTGGAATGGCCATTGAATCAGGTTGGCTTTAATGATGAACGCAGGCGTGTTGAGCATGATCGCTTCATTTGCTATAACATTTTTCGTAAGTCTCTGTTGGATCCCCGTGTGCAAGAACTGACTATTCGACGGCATGCATGTGATAAGATCGTAGAAGAGGATGTAAGGACAGCGAATGAGGAGTTAATTATGTGCGGGCAACCGAACCATCGGGGTTGCTTCAGATGTAACTGGGGAGCTCGACGATCTCGAGGTCGTAAGATTTGTTAAAAGTAATATGTTTTGTGGTAGTATTCTGTAGTGGAGTTTTAAATAAATATAATATAAGAGTTCGTGAGAGAATAAAGTATGTAATGTTTTGATCTGATTGAATAAAGTATTCTATTATATTTATTGTGTACGGATGCTGTGTATGACAGCTGTAGGATTTTAACAACTGTAAGAATATCTTTGAATTTTGAAAATTAAGCTATTTTAGGAAAATTTGTATGTTTTGGTACTGGGCTGAGAAGAGGTGTAGGGTTGGTAATGGTAGATATCAGAGATAAACATGATGGTGGCAAACGCTATCTCATAAATCATGATGATGTTGTAAAATGAAAAGACGTGTTGTAGCAACAGTGGGGATGACTAACACGTGTCAGAAGAAGCCGTCATTTTGAAAACTGATGGAGAGTATAAAAACTCGTCTTTCTCTTCCTCATAAATTGTTTACAGTTTCAGAGAGAGAAAAAAGTGGTACGCATATCATTGTCAAGGAGAGGAGGTGTTTGAGTATTGATTGTGTTTTGAGAAAGACATCTTCATCGAGTGATAGGAGGTTGTCGGAGAGATAACTGGAATGCTCGTATTCGAAGAGACGGCCGGGTAAAGCAGAGGATTGATGTTCAGCAAGTACAGGTTGGTGATGAAAAACTTTTATCTGTTTGATTTTGTAAGTACTCTGTGTTATGTAGTAATCTATAAATGTTAGTAATCTGTATAGTTGGTTTTAAAAACTGGGGTTTTTAGGGGATTTTGAAAAAATAAAATTGAGAGAAAGTCTGTAATGTAGGATTTGTGGTATATGTTTTTTTTAGAGAGAGACAAATATTTGTTGCAGAGGAAGAGGGAAATTTGAAATGATTTGATTTTAGCTTTTTTATGTTGGGATTTAGGGAAATAGACGTGTTGACTGGGTAGAAGGTGGGTTTGTTTGTTATGTTTGTAACGTAGTGATAATGATAAAATATGTCTCTATATCTGTAGGTTTAGTATGCGTTATAAACTTATTATTCATACTAGTAAGTTTATAGTCTCGTATGATCTTAAATAAACGTCGTCTTCGTGGAGGGGGAACGAGTATAGTATAATGGAGGAAACTATTAATAGTGTGGGGGGCGACGATAGAGGTGGTAGCATCCAGTAGATATGAGAGAGTCCTTGTCATATATCCAGAGGGGGTGGACGTAGGGAAAGAGTACTTGAGATATAAAAAGAAATATCCAGGAGAGTAGGGTAGGTATGTGCAGGACCAAGGTCTCTGGTTCAGAGCCTATGTCTCCGAAAAAGGGAGGGAAGCAATGTATTATCAAGTTCCCTGTTTGGAAAAGTGGAAGAAGGATATATGTCTTAGTGAGAGGGTTAACCTCTCGCATTACAATAGGCTTGGGTTATCAGGCCCAAGTGGGGTTTTTTATGTTTCTTGAATCAGGTCGTATATGGCCTTAGAATTCCGCTCACCTACTTTCAGAAAGGGGTTATGAATGGGTTACAGTACTGCCCTGCCCAATTGATTGGGAATGTGTATGAGGTGATGAGGGTATGTGAGGCATTAAACAAAAAATGGATGAAGGAAGGGACTGTGAAGCAGTTCGCAGCTGAAGATGTTTTGAAATTTTATAAGTTTAAGTATATGGAGAGTCGAAACAGTGGTTACCTGTATAGTGACTCGGCTAGGCCGAAATTCTCTGATTTTGAGTCTGCGGGTAGACCATTAAATGACCACCTTGTATGGGTTAAAGGTAGTTGTTTGCAAGTTCGAGATCAACCAGCACTCGAGCTGAACCATAGATATTATAATCCGAGTAAGTAATGTTGACCAACCTTCGAATAGTTGATAGCTTTGTCCGCATGTTGTGTAACTGATATTCTGTTCCTTTTTATTGGCAGAGCCCAAACCTTTGGCTACTCCAGATAAGACTAGTCTATTTGATTGTGTTGCTCGTAGGGCTGGCAATTTAACCCGTCCCGCCCTTAATGAGGCAGGTTTGGTATGACTATAGCGGGTATGGGGCAGGTTTGGTTTTTTTTTTTAAAAACTCATTTATTTATTGGGGCGGGTCTGGTTTTAGGCTCAAATAAATGGGCCCCCATCATCCGACCCAGTTATAAATGATATGTCTTGAATACCCTTAAGTTAAACCTAATTCTAAAGACATATTAGTTAAGTCCAGAATCATGTCTCCTTTGCTGTCTTCATTTCAACCTCCAGCCTCTTGTGTTATGTCATCAACTTTTCTTCATTTCAACCTCGAAACAACATTCTTCACCAAACTAACTTTCATTTGTAGCTCAAGTCAAGTAAGTGTTCTGATTTTAATGGATCTATGATGAAACTCACATTCTTCTTCTAATAAGAAGATTTTGGATTTTTTTTTCTTTCTTTCCTCAGAGATCAAAAGAAGGAAAAAAAGAAGTAAAATAAGAGATCTTTGTTTAAAAGGTATCAATTTTCTCTTTCCGAATCAATTGGTATTCTCATCCTTTTTGATTACTGCTACTATTGCTTACATTTAAAAGGTTATAAATTTTTAGTTTTTAGTTGGAATTCTTCAAACCCCATTTCCCTTTTTTACATATCTGGTGACACATTTTATTTCTTACCAATTCTGATCATTTATGTACCAGTATTCATATTCATCTATGTACTCCATAATTATAATCGGTATGAGACTCAATTCAATTTCAAACCCAAAACAACATTCTTCACCAAACTAACTTTTATTTTCAACAATTTTCTAGGAAAATGGCTTTCATCAAACCTCACACCAATCTTATGATGTCAAATATTTTC
This sequence comes from Kingdonia uniflora, assembly GCA_014058105.1. Classification (NCBI taxonomy): domain Eukaryota; kingdom Viridiplantae; phylum Streptophyta; class Magnoliopsida; order Ranunculales; family Circaeasteraceae; genus Kingdonia; species Kingdonia uniflora. Next base: position 175,241 of record JACGCM010001629.1, read on the forward strand.
ATTTTTCTCGTCTGAGTCGCATCCCATCTTTGGTGTATTAATAATACCTGTATTTCTTTAGAGTCTTGTAAAACTTAGATTCCGTTGACAACATTAAATAATACTGTATCAAACATATAAATTTTTAAATGGGTATTAAACGGGTACTGGGGCGGGTTTGGTATAGGCAAATTTAAATGGGGTGGGTTTGGGTATTCCCCATTTAAGTTAAATGGTATTGGGGCAGGTTTGGGGGTAGGGTAATTTGGTGGGTAAGGATGGTATTACTCCACCCGCCCCAAACCCAACCCATTGCTATCCCTAGTTGCTTGCGACCAGGATAAGTTAATGGAGGTACTCAATGAATTGGGTATCTGAAGACATAAAAGAGTAGATTCAATAGTGCCAAAAGTTCAGCGAGCTCAAGAAAAATGAGCTATGGCTAAGGGGAAGGCTGTAGAGACCATTGCTGACTTGCTTAGTCCTCCACCTTTTGTACCTCAGACTACCAAGAGGCTTACTCATAAAGCCCGAAAGCAAGCGCAGTAAAGTAGCTCAGCTGTTAGGGTTGTGGCCACAAAACAAGAGATCGTAAAGCCTGCTGCTGGTGGCGTGCAGGAAAAAACTGAAGTGAGCGTGTCTGTGCTTGGGGACTTTGAGAAGAGTCTGAAGAGGAAACGGCCTGCGGAGGAGGACAGTGACTGAACTAACCCTCATGGTACTGCCAAGATGAAAGAGTTGGAGCGGAGATACAGTGATATGGCCAGGACAAACTCGCAGAAGCTCGAGGATAAGTATCTCGAGCACACGCTCGCGGTATGTGGTTGAAAAATATTTACTTGATGTTGCCTTTGAACTGAATGAAACTACTGAGCTGACTCTTCTGGTTTTATTATATTGGCAGTTGTCAACGATACTGAAGGGGGCCAGACAATGTCTGAACAAGAGAGGCCAAGAATTTGATGCTCTGACGGTGAAGTTCGAGGCTTAGGCAGCTCGCATAAAGGAGCTCGAGGGTAACCTTCAGTTGGAGAGAGAAAGAAGGGCTACAGATGCTACTGCAGTTATAAAAAAGTACAGTGATCTATCAAAGCATGACAAGCTCATGTCTAATGCGGTTACAACAGTCTTAGTGGAAAAAGACTACTTTATCAACTCGTACAATTGTTTTGGGTTGAGTGTTGATGATGTGAAGTTAACCCAGAATGGTAGGTATGCAGAGATTGAGCTCCCTGCTGAGGAGGAAGAGATGGCCGGTGATGTTGTTAGTGCATTTGAGAAAGCTTCAGACCTTCCTCCAGGCAGTGCAGAGGCAGTCCATACTATTGAGCAAACAGTGGACCCTCTGTTGGAATGTGCTAAAATAGTTTCCTCTCCGGGGAAGATGCTGAAATCTCCTTCCGAGGTAGACATAAGAAAACTTCTTTAAACGTTTTGTGGTATCTTGTCTTCTATTTTTTCAGTTCACTTGATTTGGCTGCGATAGTACTCTGTATAATCGTGCACTATTTTTGTTTCGAGTGATATTTTAAAATTTGTTTTGCGTGAATGATTGTATTAAAACAAGATATCTATAATATGTGTAGGAGATAGAACATTTAAGAAAAACGAACTACAAATTAGAGAAGTCGCTGAGTAAAACGTGGGACTCCGTGGCCCGTACTTAACAAGTACTTAACAAAACTGACTACGAGATAAGGCAATTTAAGTTAAATTTGGAGAAAACCTTTAAAGAGTTATATGATCTGCAATGTAAATATGTCAAGATAAAAGTAGAGGGAGACAAAATGTTAAGAAAGGAAGAGGAAAGGGGGGTATTAGTTCGAAAATCGAAAGAGTTGGTTTATTTTAATGACCCAAGTGATAAGGCGAGGTGTTAGAGTATGCTATTAAATCTGACTTTGCATTTTGAGGTCAAAGTAGTTAATGAAGGAGGCTTATATAAAGCTTTTGAGGGAGAGAGGTGTAGTTTCAGGCCCAGCTCAAGTTATGTTTTTAGCTAAAGAAGCACGCAATCGTCATAGTTTAGAAGTAAAAAAATATTCAGCTAGGGCAGGTGTGTCTATTATATGGGGTGATGTAGAACCTTTATTTGATGTCTTTGGCTTTATGTAGGATCGAAGGGACATGAAAATTGTATGTTTTAGGATAAGGAAAGAGCAAATAGAGGTTCAAACGCAATTAAAGGGCGAGGTGAAGGGGTTATAGGATGAGCTATCGCAGCATATGGAGCAAAAAATGTCTTTAGCAATACGGTTGTAAAAAGAAGTGGTTGTCCGAATGAAGGTAGAGGCGGAAATGAGGGCTTTAGGCATGCTACTGAAAAACACGCGTCCGCGATTGCACAAAGCTCAAATGATATTGAAGGAGCATTTATGCCCATCGCAAGCAAAAATCACTGCTCGAACGAAATATGAGCGTCATATAGACAGTATTACTAAGTTTTATGGGAGAGAATTGTCTAGGGTAGAGAACGTATTCAGGAAGTTCATAAAGGAATGTGGGAAGGACTTTGAAGCGGAAAATTCTAAAGTAGAAAACCTGTGGTTTATCCGAGGTGATGGGGAAATCCTTGGTGACCACTCCCGCCCTAGGTCGCGGGAGGAGTCATCAGAAGAGGAAGAGGTCGAGCGTCTAATACCTCGAACACGACGCAAAAAATGTTAACAGGGGGTGGTGACCATTACTACGCCAGTATATGTGCAGACGTCGAATAGGAAGCTCGTGAGAGACAAGCGGCAGTTGTCTCTTGTCCAGAAGAGTCACGAATAGATTAATTTTGTTATTCCATGATTAGTGCTTTGTAGTGTTTGACGATAAATGTAATCTGTGTTTTGTGAGAAAAAAATGTTGTATCTAACTTACTTAGATACTTTATTCTTGATGTAGTCTTGTCAACTGTTATATTTGTTCTGTTTGTTATAAAAAGCTATTATAAATGTAATCTGTTATGAATAGGTAGAACTGACTACTATACAAGGTCAATGCGACGCGTTACGTGTCGAGAATGAACAAATGCGTGATGATCTAAGATCGAGTCAAGAAGCTGGAAAACGTGCTATTGAGGCCGAAGAAAAATTAAGGGCGGAGATGAGTGAAACTCTTCAAGAGAAAGAGGCGGTAATGTCTGTCAGTTTGAGAAAGATAGATAGTTTAGAAGAAGAAATAAGAAAAAGGGGAGCTGGAGTTGGAAGTGTTTTGGGACGGGATAGTCAACAAGATGATGAATTGTTAGCTGCGCGAACACAAATTTCAGAACTACTGGTCGTGTTAGAGGGGGAAGGAAATAATGTGAAAGAGTTACAGTTCCAAGTTAATATGCTTGAAGTGGAGATAAGCGATGTTCGATTTAGTGTTCATAAGTTTGAGGTAAAGTCGTCGGAACAAAACAAAGTCATAAAAAAGGATTGAAACAAAATATGTGAGCTAGAGCGGACTGTGCAGCCGCAGCATCTGGACATCTTGGAATATCAGTCCAAAGATGATAGACTTCGAAGCGCGAATACGAGGCTCGATGAGAATCTGTTGCGGCTGGAGATTAGTTGCGACTCGAAGCGGGTAGAATGTGCAGGTAATAAAAATTCGATGTCTCTGATTTATCATATAGATGAATTAATGACAGTGCTGGAAGCTCAGAATTCGGATGTGTGTCGTGCAAAACGGCGAGTGGACGATCATTGTAAGCAACTGGAAGACGCACTGATGAAAGCGCAGTATAAGCTAAGCAAACTCCTACTCAGTAAATAGGTGAAAAATGAGGCGGGTAGTAGTCACGGGAGGGAGATGGTTGTAGTAATATCATTCTTTGCGGCTGAATTGAAGAGGTTGGAAGCTAAAAGTCAGAGGGTATATGATGGTTTGACTGCTCAAGGTACAGAATGCGAGATGGAGGTAATCTGAACTGCATATTTATAACCCATGATTTCCATAATTGGATTGCTTAAACAGAGAATGGTTAGAGAGGGAAAGAAGATTGTTATGGGGTGGATGCCAGAATTTATGTGTCAAAAGTTATATAGGAGTGATGTAAAGGACGCGGCAGGACCTTCTAATGTGGGTAGCGAGTTAGGTGACAGCTCTAGTAAAGAATGAGGAATGTGATTATGTTGTATGTATACAAGCGAGGAAAATATGGATATAAAAATAAATAGTTAAAAATGAACAGTAAACTGTACTAACCGTGTGAGGTACCGACGATAATATATGCAAATCAGCGTGATATGTGATCGGTTCAGCTCAAGTGGTAAACTATCTGCGATGTATGAGTTGATCATTATGGCCGAAGCAACAAAACGATCTGTAATGTAGTTTAGATGATAGATTTGGTCAAAGCAACAAATGATCTGTAATGTAGTTTAGATGACCAATTTGACCAAAGCAGTAAATGATCTGTAATGCAGTTTAGATGGCCGATTTGGCCGAAGCAACAAACGATTTGTAATCTGTGTATATAAGTACTTGTTGGACATATTAGAAGAAACACTGTAATGTAGGGTAATCGAACACAAGTATTTCATTGGTGAAAGACTGACGTACAACGAATGTATTAGATAGATCGGATTGGCCAAAACAACAAATGATCTGTAATGTTTTAAGATGATCGATTTGGCCGAAGCAACAAATAATCTGTAATATGTGTATAAAAGTTATGTAGCTCAATCGAACACAAGTATTTCATTGGTTTAAGATTGACGTACGGCGGATGTATTAGATAGATCGGCTTGGCCGAAGCAACAAACGATCTGTAATGTATTAGATGATCAATTCGGCCAAAGCAACAAATGATCTGTAATCTGTGTATAGAAGTTTTGTAGGGTAATCGAACACAAGTATTTCATTGGTATAAGATTGATGTACAGTGAATGTGTTAGATAGATCAGTGTAGCCGAAGCAACAAACGATCTGTAATGTATTAGATGATCAATTTGGTTAAAACAGCATATGATCTTTAATCTATATATAGAAATACTATGTGGCATAGTAGAAAGTACTCAGATGTCATCATCAAACAGTAATCATTTATTGATGTGTGTTCATCATACGAAAGGATAGATTAGTTTGAAGAAAAGTGCACTATGACAGATGCGTTATCTACGATACAATTTTAGTCTCCTTGTGTTCCAAGGATTTGGTATGTGCCCGCCATGTTCAGCGGCGAGGTCGTAAGAACTGAGGCCAGTTTTCCTAATGACAACAAAAAGACCTTCCCAGTTTTTGAATAATTTACCTACGTTGAGCTCTTTGCGATGTTTAGGAATCTCCTGGAGGACCAGATCCTTAATTTCAAAGTCTCAATGCCGAACGCGTTTGTTATAAGATCGGGCTAAAGCTTGGTGATACCTTCCCAATTTCATGACTGCTTTATCCCGAGTCTCCTTGATCCAGTTAATATTGCATGCTAACTGGAATTCATTTTCTTCATCGTTCATGGTATGGTCGCGAATAGGGTGATGGTATTGAGTAGGGATAATTGCATCGGTATCGTAAGCCAGAAGAAATGGCGTGCATCCAGTTGAAACTCGGGGCATAGTTCGATAATCCCCTAACACATGTGGTAACTCCATGACCCAATTTCCTTTCTTTTCTATTAGGCACTTTTTGATTACATCGACGATAGTACGATTAGCGATCTCGGCTTGGCCGTTCCCTTACGGGTAATACGGATTTGAAGGGGAATGTATGATGTTGTGTTGATTGAGGAATTCGTCGACCTTGGAGCCAATGAACTAAGGTCCATTGTTGATCCTGATGAGATGGGGGCAGCCGAAATGGATGATGATATTTTTCCAGATGAACTTGATGACTTCATATAGTTAAGTGAAGTAATCCGTTGTGACTAAGATATGTTTATGTTTTCTTGGTACAGTAGGAAACTCGTCGACAAGGTTGAGGGCCCATCTTTTAAATGGCTATATAACGTTGCTGAAGTGTAGCTCTAAAGCTGAAGCTCGATTACTTAAGCTTACATTTTACGCCAGAAGATGCCTTAGGTAAGAGCCCGGTTGGCTAGAGATCTTCCTGCTGCGTGGGAACCACAAATGCCTTCATATAGTTCGTGTAAGAATTTTCGAGCTTCTTTATAAGATAAGCATTCAAGTTACAGACCTGTGACCAAAATATTGTATAAGAGACCATTTTCGACGATATAGTATTTGCCGTTATCGAGTACGCACCTTCTTTCAGTGGGGTCCTGAGGGAGTTCACCATCGATTGTATTCTTGGTACCAATATATTTGAGGAAATGTCTTCCCCAATCATCTTCATCCTCTTCAACGCCCCCAGTATTAACAGAATTTGAGCTTATGATGTTAATATTGGGGGTTGATATTACTTTAATCTTGAGATACCGAGCTTCTGAGCCAAGGACTCCTGCGAGATATGTGAGGGAATCAGAATGTCTCTTCTCTCCGCGCGGCAAATGTTCGATATAAATTTTCTTGAATCTACTCACTCTGTTGGCTACTGCGGCTGCGTAATCGATCATTTTCCCATTCTTCTAGAATTTTTCTGTGTAATGGTTTACAATAAGCAAATAGTCTGTATATACGGACAGTTCAGACACTCCAATCTCTAGAGCCATATCTAAACTGTAAATCATTGCCTCGTACTCTGCTACATTGTTGGTAGCTTCATAATTTAATCGGATTGCCTTTTCAATTCTATCACTAGATGGTGTGATCAGCACGATTCTGATGGCTGATCCTGTGGGTTCAGAGGATCCATCAGTTAGAAAATGCATCCCTTTTGCATTATCTAGTCTACCCTTTCTTTGGGCTGTTCTTCATAAATTTTTGTGATGTCTTCTTCCCAGTCAGGATCATCTACGGGGAAGTCTGCAAGGAAATCTACTACGGCCTGACCCTTTTCAGAATGTCTGGGCTCAAATTGGATGTCATGCTCGCCAAGAGTGACTAACCATTGCTGGATTCATCTGGATTGTTCTAGTTTGGATAACCTTTCACGTAGAGGGTAGTTGGTCACTACTCGTACTGAGTGGGCTTGGAAGTATTGTCACAATTTTTGTGAGGTGTAGACGAGAACTAAAAGCAGTTTCTCGACCTTGCTATATCAGAATTTTGCTAGAGTGAGAGTTTTACTGATGAAGTAGACAGGCTTCTCGGTTTTCTTATCAGTAACTGTAAGATAGATAGTAAGCTCTTCCCCTTCGCTAGGTGTACTCATCACTGGTGGTGAACCCAAGTAAAGTTGTAGCTGTTGAAAAGCTGTTTCGCACTCCCTTGTCCATTTGATCTCGTGGTCCTTCTTAGGTTTCAATTTTGTTGTCCCCTCACGCAATAAGTTGAACAACCATCGACAAAGATCAGACGATTTTGAAATAAAACAGTTTATTGTGGCAATCTTCTCTGCTAACTTTTAGACGTCTTTCTTCGTTATGGGGGAAGGCATTGATAATAGTGCGCGAATGCGATCCGGATCGGCATCAATTCTGTGGTTGCTGATTAAGTGGCCCAAGAATTTCCCTGATTAAACTCTGAACTGGCATTTGTTAGGGTTGAGTCTCATCTTGTAGAGACGGAGGATATCAAAGGCCGTGTGCAAGTCCGCGATATGGTTTTCCTTCTTAAGACTTTTGTACAACATATTGTCTATATAGACCTCCATTGTTTTTTCGAGGTGATCCTTAAATATTTGGGTCATCAGTCGCTGGTAAGTAGCCCCAGCATTCTTGAGACCGAATGGCATGACTTTGTAGTAGTATAGGTCGTGCTCTGTAATGAAAGTTATTTTCTCTTGGTCGTCAAGTAGCATAAGTATCTGGTTGTAGCCTAACGCGGCATCCATCATAGACAGGAGATCGTACCCTGATGCAGAGTCGAGCAGTTTATTTATGACAAGGAGTGGGAAACTATTTTTTGGAGTATACCTGTTCAGGCCGATAAAATTCACGCATACCCTGATCTTCTCATTCTTCATTGGTACCACTACAATATTCGATATCCATTCTGGATAATTGGCCTTGCGGATAAAACCAACTTCGATGAGTTTTTCAATTTCCTTGTTGACTTCATCGCAAAGTCTAGGTGCTAAAGTCCTCTGCCTTTGTTTGATAGCTACGGCATTTTCCTTCAGGTTAAGTTTGTGACAGGCCAGGTTCGGGTCGATACCTGGCATCTCGTGAAACGTCCAGGCGAAGACGTCATTATTTTCTTTTAGGAACTAGATGAGAGTATCGCGCTCTGCTGGGGGAAGATGGGTGCCAATATATGTCCCACGCTTGGGTCTACTGATTTCAACGTATTATGTGGTCTCTGCGGTGGGAAGATGCTGCCCTGCAGTATTGACTGCATAGTTCTCTGTGATGTTTCCTAGTATCCTCTATAATTGCTATGCGAGTTGATGTTCAGAAGGTTTTGGTCCAATGATGACATAATTTTTGCTTGCTAGTGCTAATTTATAACTTCCTTTTATCTCGTAAACGCTACCCTCCCACTCAAAACGAAATGCCAAATGGTAGGTTGATGGAATGGCGTGCATAATGTGTAACCAGCAACGTCTCATGATCCATAGATAACAGGATTTTGTATTGACGATGTAAAAGGTAACGTCGAGTGTTACCGGCCTTGCGGTGATAGAAAGTACGATCTTTCCTACGCGCTCCTCCTTAAACCCATTGAAACCACATATATCAACGTCGCTGGGTTGGACCTTATCGGCCAGACCCATCTGGTTGATCGTGTTCTGAAAAAGAAGTTCAATAGTACTGCCGGTGTCTACCATCATCGTATAAAGCACCATGTTTCGCATTTTCAACATGATCACCAAGGCATCATGGTGAGGATAGTTGACGTGCCGAATGTCATAATCATCGAAAGAGATTCCAGTTCGTTGAGAACTAGATATTAGAATTAAACAAGCTTCTTTATCTTGCATGGATAAGTCGTGACATTGGGTGACACGCCTTCACTTGCTTCTGTTTGATTCTTTGACAACCTGGGCCTCCACGAGATGGTAGTGCGAGATATGGTACAAATATTTTTTGGCTGTGGGTTCTTCGACTTGTACAACTTCAGTAGGGTTTTTGTAACTCCCGTTCTTATAACTCTCCATGTCTACTATATACTCGTGCATTCATCCATCTATGAAGATGTACTCCAACAACCATTGTAAGGCAAAACATTGTTCTGTCTCATGATGTCGGACCTTATGGTGGATACAATATGGTTTGTTCTCAATCGGTTGAAGGTACTGCGCATTTCGGAAGAACCTGTCTTTGTGTAATATAAGATATATGCCGACTATAGTCACATTCATCTTTGGAAGGTAAGGTCTAGGAAAGTTACCTCCCTTTCGAGGTCGCTCGTCGTTGGATTTGGTACATTTTCTGTCTCCTCCTTAATCTGATTTCCAATTAAAATTAGAATGGTTTGACTGATCTCAAACTGTCAGTGTTAACTTCTGAGGTTTCTGCTTGTCGGACACCATCCGCTCTAGGTCGATGTATCCATTGACATTTTCAATCATGTCTTCCAATGTTGTTGGTTTGTTGAGGATGAGGCACTCCTTCACTCGGCCATCAACGAATAAAGCGTTGGTGAAAGCTGAAATAGTGATCTTATGGTCGAGTCGATCTACATTTCAGGCTAATTCTAGAAACTTTATGGTAAACATCTTGAATTTTTCTCCTGGCATCTGTTTGAGGCTGAAAAGAGATTATATATATAGGATCTCTTCTTTATCTCTGTTGTGCGAGTAATTCTTGACGAAGAGTTCACACAACTGTTCGAAAGTTATGATGGATCCTTTAGGCAGTGTGTGGAACCATCGTAGGGGTTCACCTGATAAGTTAGTAGGAAAAAGCTGGGATAAAATGTAGTTGGACGTGGAATGTAGGCCTAGAGCGTCCTGGAACTCTTGAACGTATTCCACTGGATCAATCCCTTTGTACTTTTAGATCTTCGGAGTGTAAAACCTGGTGGGGAATTCCCCATCTAAGATCTTTTGGGTGATCAGGCTCTTTTATAATCTGTTGTGGATCCCTTTAGTTGGCGTATGGGCATCGAGCAATTCTTTAATCCGCTTCTCGACATGTTCCTGAGTGACGTACTGTGGTTAGGGTTGTTCACGGGTCTGATCATCCCGGGTTAAGCCCTAAACCTGATCTGACCCGGGCTGGTCGGGTTGCAAACTTCTACAACCAAACCTGAACCGACTAGGTACAGAACCCGAACCAAAACCGAACCGAAATGATTGGGTCGGGCCAGGTTCTGAACTCGGGTTTTTTTTGTTTTTTTTTTGCGCTCTTGTTATCTCTTTCTAGATTTACAATTTGTTTTGGATTGAGAGGAATTTTGGTCATTGTTGAAGTGTTTATTGGAATTGCAATTCCTTAATAATTTGTATGAATACTAAATCCTTTCATTGATTGCCCTGTGACAAGGTTCATTTCATAGTAGATTCCTTGTAAAAATCAGCCCAAGCCCATATATATTGTAAAAATCAGCCCATAAACTTTGTAAAAATCAGCTCATATACATTGTAAAAATCAGCCCATATACTTGTAAATATCAGCCCATATACATTATAAAAATCAGTCCATAGCAGAGGAACAATGGTAAAAATCGGCAAATTAGCCCATAGCAGAGGAAAAAACGCAGAGAACACAGAAGACCAATTAGAGTTTCACAGCACAAAAATCAGCCCATAGCTAAGGTGAGTATCTCATTCTCCTCCAACCATACTTGAAGAGCTAAGGTGAGTCTCTCAATCTCTCATTCTCCTCCAACCAATTAGGTCTTTTTTTCTTCGATTTTGGTTATAATTTGAGTGTTTCTGATGTGTAGCAGTAGAAAAGAAGCGTATGAGGAGATTAAAAAGGAAGAAACGAAAGATGAGAGAGATTTCTGACATAGAAAAATAATTTGGATGATGGAAACCCAAGTAAAAGATTTCTAGAGAGATTTATAGAGAGATTTCTAGAAATAGAAAGCTTTGAGCCTTTGATGATGGAAACCCAAGTAGAAGATTTTGGATCTTTGTTGTTGATGAGGGAAATTTCTAGAGAGAGAGGGGAGGAGATTTTGGATCTTTGTTGTTGATTAAGGGGATTTTTAGAGAGAGAGGAGGAGATTTTGGATCTAAAGAGGTTGACGGCTAGTGTATGAGAGAGGGGATGATATTTATAAAAAGTCGGTTGTTGATCAAGGGAATGCCATCCCTCCTTACCAAACTTTTGAAGCTTTTGCCGGAACTACTACACCTTGAACAAAGTATAATGTTCATGCCTTTCTCACAACATAAACCATATTGCCATGCTTATGTGCAATATTATTTTCATCTAAATCTCTTCCTCCCAAACTCTACCGCTTCAGAAAATCATGTAACCAAAATAACCGAAACCAAATACATCTTGAAAAAATCAAATATCTGACTTAACCATCGAACCCAAGAATTTTGAAGAACTATAATCCCAAGGTCTTAACCTCGCTCTGACACCAATTGTTGGAGGTGAACGTGCATAATACACCCCCCTCGCACAATTCGGTTTTATCCGTTATTCTCATGGCATAAAAATAATAAACCTAGATGTTATAAACACAATTAACATGTACACCAAACACAATATTTACCAAAGGTTCACCCTAAGGCTACTCCCCACCGCTAAGTTAGAAATCAGCTATGTATCCAAGTTTAATTACAAGCCCTTAGGAGATTCTAATGAACATGGAATTCTCTAATCTCATAATACCCCCACATAGATTTACAAGAGAAGAAGAAAACAAGAGATCCATCAAGAATCCAAAGATTACCTCAACAAAGACCATGTTGCATACCTTCTTTTTGAAACCCTTCAATTTTTACCTCTACATTAATTTCTCATTTTAACAACCAAGAGGTACTTCCCCTCTCACCATTAAATTCCAAGAGAATAACACCCTCCATCTTCTTCCTTGTAAAGACCAACTCTTTACAAGGTCTACCACAGAGGCTACATCTCTTCTAGATCTTAAGTTTCTCACACAAAGGCTTTTTAACTCACACACTGTATAGAGGCTTTGAACTCATACTCTATATTTATAGACTCTCTATTAGGTCATCAACGAAATACGCATCACGAGACAAACCATCGCCTTGGAATATATCCTCATCAAAACAAACTTAACAAAAATAAACACCGCGGTTTTCGTTCGAACGAAATACAGTTTTGTTTGAACGACTTCAATGAAAAGCTTTTTCGTTCGAACGATTTAATGACTCGTTCGAATGACTTCGTTTGTTTTGAGCCGTAACCTAACAATCTCTACCTCAGTGAAAAATTTCAATTCATGTCTTCATTGAACATCCATAGTGTGGACAAACCCGTCAACAAAATCGTTGAACTTATTTACTTCGTATCCGTTACCCACGATCAAAACATTTTTGTACCCTAAACCGGATACCTTCGTCAAAACCGACAAACATCCATTAGCTTCTTTTCTCTCCGTGATAAACCATACTTCCGAGCTTGCTCCACCTGCAGCCATAAAACTATATCGCTCCAACTTCCGCTTTAAACACAGCTCCATAAGCACCATCAAGTCCACCCCTGAACTCTATCACAGAAATGAACCTCTGAAACATTAATTTCATCTATACCAATGAAATCACACAATTTTGCCTATACCAGCAAAATCAGAACCATTGTATGTTTAATCTAGAAAGGAAAAATTAAACACTACACATTAACCCGGCCATGTCGAACAAATCTACTAAATCTGACTCTATATCATAAACCTAGAGTCTCCGCACATCGACACATTTTGTCAATACACGAACTATAACTTGCAACCATGATTCATGAAAATTATGACCCGTAAATTTAGTAATCAACCATGGTAAATAACTTGAGGTGCCACCACGATTACCAAATTTAACGAATATCGGTCCTAGAGAAAAACCATCCCTCCTTACCAAAATTTTGAAGCTTTTGCCGGAACTACTCCACCTTGAACAAAGTATAATGTTCAAGCCTTTCTCACAACATAAACCATGTTGCCATGCTTATGTGCAATATTATTTTCATCTAAATCTCTTCCTCCCAAACTCTACCGCTTTAGAAAATCATGTAACCAAAATAACCGAAACCAAATCCATCTTGAAAAAATCAAATATCCAACTTAACCATCGAACCCAAGAATTTTGAATAACTATAATCCCAAGGTCTTAACCTCGCTCTGACACCAATTGTTGGGGGTGAACGTGCAGAATACACCCCCTCGCACAATTTGGTTTTATCCGTTATTCTCATGGCATACAAATAATAAATCTAGATGTTATAAACACAATTAACATGTACACAAAACATAATATTTACCGGAGGTTCACCCTAAGGCTACTACTCCCCACCGCTAAGTTAGAAATCTATTATGTATCCAAGTTTAATTACAAGCCTTTAAGAGATTCTAATGAACATGGAATTCTCTAATCTCATAATACCCCCACATAGATTTACAAGAGAAGAAGAAAACAAGAGATCCATCAAGAATCCAAAGATTACCTCAACAAAGACCATGTTGCATACCTTCTTCTAGAAACCCTTCAATCTTTACCTTTACATTGATTTCTCATCTTAGCAACAAGAGGTACTTCCCCTCTCACCATCAAATCCCAAGAAAATAACACCTTCTACCTTCTTCCTTGTAAAGACCAACTCTTTACAAGGTCTACCACAGAGGCTACATCTTTTCAAGATCTTAAGTTTCTCATATAGAGGCTTTTTAACTCATACATTGTATAGAGGCTTTGAACTCACACTCTATATTTATAGACTCTCTAGTAGGTCATCAGTGAAGTACGTATCACAAGACAAATCATCGCCTTGGAATATATTCCCCTCAAAACGAACTTAACAAAAACAAACACCGTTGAAGTCGAGCTTTTTCGTTCGAACGGCTTTATGACTCATTCAAACGACTTCATATGTTTTGAGCAATAACCTAACATACAGATTGTCGAGTACACAATTAGTATACAATATGTACTTTTAACCTGTTTATATTGTCGATTTTACAATTCTTCGCATTATGTACTCATACATTTTGTCAATTCCTTTGGCAATCGACAAAATAAATTGTCGACTTTATGACTTTCGACAAAATAAATTGTTGACTTTATGACTTTCGACAAAATAAATTTTCGACTTCATGACTTTCAACAAAATAAATTATCGACTTTATGAATTTCGACAATTATGTCACTTATAATTGTCAATTAGAGCATCTACAACAGTCTCCCTAAACTTATTTTAGGGAGGCAAAAAGGAATAAAATGACTTTTACAGGCTTCATATCCCTATTTTTTTCTTTCTCCTCAAGGATGGGGAGTCTAGACATATATTTGGTCAACCACGTAGGATTCTTATATTACATGGAAATATACTTTTGATGAAAAAAGATTAGTTTTTGCCTCTTATTTTTAGACATAACTAATTTGAAGTGGTTTAGGTAGTTAATTTTGTGATGTGGCTCCTTTTTGTAGGGAGTCTGCTATATCCACAGTATCAAATTTGGGTTGAAACTCCTCAAAAGTACTCTCTATCATAGAGAGGCTATTGTGAATGCTCTTAGGGAGTTCTCAACAATTATAATAACAAATTGTCGGCAAACCATATATACCCAACAATTCCCGTAATTATAACACTGAGACTAACCTTGGGGATTGCGGTACCCATTGCAGCATCTTGGTCAATGATAATAGTCGTCGGGTGTTTATTGTTCATCACCTTTAGCCATGTATGGAATAACCAAGTAAAGGTGGTCTCTTGCTCATTTATCAACAAGTACATCCGAGTTAGATTGTTTGGTAGTGGTTGTTTATTCCCGTGAATGGAGAAAGTTGCATCTTATAAACGTTTGTCCTATACGTGGTGTCAAAAGTCACCACATCCTCAAATGCCATTCGTGATTGCCCATCTATTAAAAAATAAATAAGTGTTTTGTCATCATCATCGAGCTGAATGTCAAAGTATAACATATGATCTTTGAGTTGCTTTTCTTGAACCAATCCAATGCAGCCTACGCATCACCACTCAATAGACGTTCCTTATTAACCTTGGCTTTGTGGTTGTAACAATCACGTTTGTTGAAGGTCTGTCTGGGAATAGAGCAGGCACCTTGCTTACTGAGATGTTGTGAAGCTCAAAAGTTTATGTTAGGTTTTTTGTAGTTTCAGGGAAAAAATGATTAATCTTCATAGGATTGTGGTTTAGAGTTGAGACAAGGTTGGGGTTATGCACATCTTAGAAACTGGTAACAACAAATTTAGGAAGTTTTTCTCTACAATTAATGTTCAAAGTAGTTTTACACCTGCATTGGTAAGATGAACGCTTCTTCCCGTCTTGTTCACTTGTATTATAAGTTTTGTTTTTCTTTGACAAACCGTTGCTCAAATAAGAAAATGTTACTTGTCCTATCTCCTCGGATCTTGGTCATTTTTTAGAGTTTCGCTTCATTGTGGAGAACCCTTGCTTCCTTCCATATTGTTCATAAAAGGAACTTGCGTCATTCACTGTATCAAAAATTTGCCATTCATATGACGTCTCCACAAACAAAGAATCAATGGTACAATCAGATGTTCTGGAACACACACCCAACGTACGTTCGCTGGTAGCCCTTGGTGGTGATTCATCTCCGATTACCTTTGACCACTCTGGTTCAACTAAATCTTCCATCTTATTATCCTGTCATATAGGAGGAATTATTGGATACAATTAATCAAAGACATCCATACAGTCAATCGAACATATGGAATGAAAACTGACAAACACGCAAACACAAATGCAAAAGGAAAAAAAATACCATTTTTCATAACGAAAACTTTGATTACATATGAATTACTGGGTCACAGTTGTACATTATGTATATCATTAGATGGTTTAAAACAGACACTACACTAACATGTTAACCCCAAAATCACAAAGTACAGTCTACAGGTCCCTAATCCCAAACATATTCCCTTCAATTAAATTCTTCGGAAGATGACTCCCGGCAGGTTTCCAGCTCCTCTAAAAATCTGTTATGCCAATATTCACTTTGTAAATTCCCGTATTGCAATTTGAAGTCTATGTGTGTTTGTTTTTCTCGCTCTGCAGCTTCTAATGCTTCCATATATAATACTACTTCATCAGCCTTTTCATTAAGGGGGGAGACTAGGGGAATTACTTCATTATCATAGCCATCATGTTCCACGCCAAAACACCCATGAAATAAATTATACACCCATTGAATAAACCTTATATATTTGTAACATAAACAGGTTTCACTGAGTTATATTGTCGACAACCCCATAGATCGGCAATCATATTATTGTCGTGCAGAGTCCGGTCGATAATATTTTGTCGATTTCAGATGTCCCCGACAAAAAATTTGTCGATGCATCGGCTTTTCGACAATTTACTCGTAAATTATTGTCGACTTATTAAACTATGTCAATTTGTACAATTAAACTTTGCCAATTTGTCGAGTGTTGTGTACGACACTCCTAAATTGTCGCATAGCCAAAGTTCGACAATAACATGTCGACTAGCGTAGTGTACGACAATTGTTAAATCTACAGAGAAGAATTTTTGCACACTACTAACCTGTTCGTCGTAGGTTTTGGGAGTAGATGTTGGTAGATGTTGAGATGTCGTCTACTAACCTGTTAAATCAAGCAAAATCAATACCCAAATTACCTCTGTAGCACAATTCCAACATCACGTTCCCAAAATACAGTTTCCACAATGGTAATGAAAACAAGAAGAGAGACTGAGAAAGATTCGTACCTTAACCGGAGGGAGAGAGAGAGAGAGAGTGAAATTTGAATTTTGGAGAGAGAGATAGTGCGTGATTGAGTGGAGTGAGTGAGTGAGTTGCCACATAGGCAGTGTATGTGGCAAGTTGTGTGGTCAATAGAGAGTGTAGCCACAAAGAGTATAGGGGAATCCTCTCCCTAAAAAAAATCACAACAGTAACCAACAACATTAAAAATGTTTAATGACCAAACATTAACAAATTAATATATTTCATCAAAAATATATGACCACGACTCTAATGCCCCCCTTTTTTTTAATAAATGATATTTAATATATATTTTGTTGACTTTTCTAGTTTAATGGCTAGGAAGGTAACCCATCTTTCAAATCCATGTGTCATCTTCTCAATGGTATGGTCGGCTAGGCTTATAAGCCCATGTCTCCAAAGCATTTCCCATCTAAGAGCATCTCCTAAAGTGCATGACTGACTTGGAATTTAAGCTGCCACGTCAGTTTTGCGCACTCCAAATGTGCCTGACTGACTCCTTTTGAGTCTCAAAATCCAAGACTAGGTCTTGGATTCCAAGACCGAGTCTTGGATTTTTAAGTAGTGATTGAGCGCCAAGTGTTGTGCGCCTGTTCTATTTTTAAACAGGCGCCTAAGTTAAAAAAAAATTAAATTAGGTGCCCAACTCTTAGGCCCCATAGTCCCATGATTTTGATTTTATATTTTGGTAATTTGAGAAAATTGTGTCCTCTCCTAATAGTCCCATAAGAAGTATCGAATAATTGCGATCCGAATCCGTCAAATTTGTCGTAAGAATGCTGCAATGAAAGGCGAAATTCAAGCTTTGTTGTATTGCGCTTGGGATGTCTTTCTGAACACAATGTTGTTGGAGGTAAATGGAGTTTTCAAAACCAAGGGCTCAGTCGAATGCTACAAAAGCTCAGGTGATCGCTAAAGGCTACAAGAAACTCGCAGGTATTGACTTTTTCACAGGACATTTAACAGTGTTGTCAAGCCAGCTATCCATGTGATTCTCTCAATTGTCAGGGACCATGCCATCCCAAACTATGTTTGCAAGCTACATAAGTCAACGTATGGACTAAAACAGGCCCCTATATAAGTTGATAAATCGTAAGTATCTGTAATCTAGTGCATCATTTGAACAAAGTTTCAGCATACACACTTGTGATATCCTCATATCTAACATATTCCTAGACCCATATACACTACCACACAGAAAAAACTCAAATATGAACCGCTAAGCTTAGAAGATAGAGAAGCCAAAACCAGCGCATTTTATTGCAGCGAATAAATGTAGGCGGTCATCACCAATTACATTTGAAATTGTACACAAAGAAAGTATTGTACAATAATTGGAAGTAGATTTACTTCATCAAAAGGGTTAAGTAGGCTGATTTTGCACTACGATATAACCGTTATGGAACTGGCCCTTCTTTCCCCGATGATACGATACAAAGTACAAAACAGCTGCAGATGTAGATGCCTTATAGTTCATCCTGCATAAGTTTATAACAGAGGAATTGATTTTAGGTTCTTAGCACATAGATAAGCTAGCAATGGTATCTGTTACAAGACTGCAATCTTCCCCATTTGGTATTGTAACACTGAGTTGAAAATATGCGTAAATGGAATATTATTCGTGGAGGGCAGTTTTCTGGATAGTGAAAATGTGTGCATATTCACTAACACACATATAGACACCTCCCTCCATCCATCACCATCAATATGTTTGATAAGAAAATGCAAAATACAACAAATAGCATACTTACATGATAATCATCCATGTAATCATGGCGGCGATCATGCTGCAACAACAAAGGTATTTGTTGAAGTTTAGATTTTTGGACTTTTGTGAAGCAATTAATGGTCGCAAAAGGCAAAAAAGAGAGTAATGGAAGAAACGGAAAATGGAGAAAAGATCCACGAAATTGTAACAGAAACAGGTTGCCTATTATGTCTTCCAAAGTTAAGAACTAGCTCTCAGAGTTTACCGAGTATGTCATATTATCCAAAATACGGTTGTCAAATATGGGTTTGACTTCAATACGTAAAAGTGAGATATTAAATAAATTCGTATCAAGATGCACAACAGTTTCGATGATAAACAATAAATTTTTCCAACTTATAGGCTTATAGCGGGCATATATACATTGACACTTGTAGGACAGTTCTTAGATAACGTCATAAGACATGATATATGGGTTCAATATACCAGAAATTTTCTACCAGTTTTAGATAATCCATATCTGCTTCTTATTCCAAGACACTAACTCACAGTTACAAGGTTAACAATGCCCTATAAACTCACCATTCAAATTCATAAATATTTATTTTAAGAAAAACATATACTAATATTGCATCATTGGGTTTTTAGATTTCTGCATCATTATAACCCAAGGCTAGGTGTGTTCTCAATGCACTTGATGGAGACTGACTCAGTAACAAGTAACCCGAACAAATATTTATACTCCAAGAATTTACCCTAACTTGCCCAACATGTGGGTTGAAGGGGTTCTCACGTTTCCAAGGATTGGACGGAGAAATGGTGATAAAATATGAACCCGGATCACCCCGATCTGCCAAAATATACTCCAAGAATTGGGAGTCCTTAATTGAAAATTCTTTTAATGTAGAAGTGCTTTTATTTGTATAGCAGATAAATAGAAAACTAGACTTTGAGTTTGAAAAAAAGAAGTAGGATTTAGATTCCCGGTAAGATTAGTAATATTTTTGATATTTAAAGGGGTTGGACCCTTAAAGTTAAAGAGTTCTTTAAGTTATGTTTAGTTATGGATAATAAAAAGTAAGTTTAATGTTTGAGTGTTTAATGTAGGGATTTTACTCATACTTTTTGAATTAATTCTATAAGGATCATTCTATCTTCAATATTTAAAGGAGGTAGACCAGTAGAGTGATTTGCTGTTTGAGTTGCTAGTTATGGTTACTCAATAGTAGTTCAATGTTTCATTCTTTACTTCGAGATTTTAGCCGCAATGTTCAAACTACTTCTTTGTGCAACTGCAAATCGAAACTTTTGCCGGTTAAATTATGACAAAGACATCGAAAATACAAGTAAATATTTCGTGTACCTCTCTTTATCTCCTCCTTCCCTTCAAATGCAAGATTCAAATACTTTAATTTATTTGTGATTTCTTTCTTTTGTATGTTTAAGGCGAAACGTATCATTAACAAATCTAAAATTTGTTAAGGGGCAAAATAATCGTACAAACGACACTAATGTGAATCATCCTCTCAATGTCATTTCTCACCGTTTATGGGTTATTTTACAATTTACATTTATGCAACAATAGAAGTTTAAACCAAAAAACAGAATAATAGTGATAAGTCACGTGGTCGTACCCACAACCACGTATAACACGTTTCGTACGTCATGTGCACACCCTCTTATTTAGTTTATGCTATTTACTTTAATTGCATTATAATTAGGAGAAGTCTTCTAATTAGAGTCTAGCTAGGGTTTCTATTTGTGCTAAGTCTTTTCTCCTATAAAAGAGAGCTTAAGCTTAAGTTTATTTGGTGTGTTGGTTTTAGTGAGAGAAAAGGCTTAGCCTTAAGGAGAGATAGTAGAGTTTGGGGTAAATCTCATAAACCCTAGGTCTTTGACCTTTATTTCATTCAATTGAGACATCTTAGTATTCATCAAGGTTAATTTAGCTTCCGCGTATTAGTTTTCTAACAAATAGAGTTATATGTCTTGGTCGTCTTCTCACAATATTGGGTCTCTCTAGAAGATATTAGAAGATCTAGAATATATTCTAATATTCTACTTAGAATATATCTTATTTATTCTAATTCTTATTTTATTTTATTTGCATAAATAAGAGTAAAATTAGTAGTTTCCATTTTGTTCCAATTAGTAGTTTCTTCTCCTACAAAAGAAATCTTGGGTCTAGGGTTAGTTAGTGTTGATTTGAGAATTAAGCTTTTAGCATATAGTAGATTTTGAATGAATTAATAAAGTTCTAATGGTTATTTCAATATTTGTGAGAGTTTTATACTTGTTGCTTCCGCCTAGTAGATTTTATCATAGAGCATGTATCATCTTAATCTCTCTAAGAGATGAAGGTTTATCATAATATTTAAGTCTGAAGGTGAATAATAAAGCTTCCTATAAAATTAAAATGAATAAAGCTTTAACAACGTACCCTTTTGTATCTTTCCTTATGGAGATGAAGGTTTATCATAATATTTAAGTCTGAAGGTGAATAATAAAGCTTCCTATAAAATTAAAATGAATAAAGCTTTGACAACGTACCCTTCTGTATCTTTCCTTATGGCGCTCCCTATCCCGTGATCGACGATCATTGCCTCTATCTTTCCGCCGTCGTTCACCCTCTTCTCTTGCCCGTTGAGCTTCCTGAAACAGTAGTCACTTGAATCACTCAGATATTTTCAGTTAAGATTAGGTTTGTCAACATGTATATATGACGAACACATTTAAGATTCACTTTAACTCCACAATAATGATAACAAACTTAATGGGGGAAATTTGAAGGAAAGAAGAAAACGAAAGAGAAAGTTAATATGGCCGTAAATCTCTTGCTTTCTGATGGAGTAAAGCAAAATTTGATATGAAAAGGTTGTTCCATGGCTCTATTGTGGCAACTTGGAAGGACATTAACTTAGGACCTCCATGATGTTTTGTAGACTTTTATTGCTTCCACATCTTTGTTTTTCCTCTTTTGCTGTTTTGTTTTGTTTTCCTTCAATTCAATTCTTTTTCTTAACATGTATATATCTACTTGAAGTATGGACCCAAAATTTGAGAAAAACTTGCAATTAACTAGTTATACCTCTTCTTCCCGAGCTCGTCTCACTTTCTCTGCCTCCTCAAAGGCTTCCTTTTCAGCCTGGAATTTCACATATTATAAAAAACATGTAATTAAGACATAGCAACCTGAAATAAAGTTAAGTGTGGACTCGAGAGCAATGGCCAACCTCTTTGTTCTTTGCCCATATATCCTGCACAACTTCTTTTGCATACTGTGGGTCATCACAGATCAAAATGTTATCAAAAACTGCTCCCGCCTTCACCTGCAATATATTAAAAAAAATCAGAATTATTAATATAAAAACATGTATAGCTACATAAAGTAAAAGATGTATACTATAAACCAAAACTGCATTATTAAGGTCTACGATGTATTATCCCATAAATATCGTTGCTTTAAGAACAGCGATGCCCCTAACTTGTGATAACATGACCTAGGTGTCTAATCTAATCTGTCATTTTCTTATTTGATGCTTTAATTAGTACACTATATATTGGACAATACGTTGCTATTTAGAAGAAATGTATATTAAATTTTATATTTATTATATTGACAAATATACCGAATTGTATCGATTGCACTGATTATACCACATCATATCACAAATGTCTTGATCAATGGTAAGAAAAAGCTTAAGCTTTTATTTAAATAGTAAATACTAAAAAATGTGGCCGCTCTTTATCTTCTATGTAACATAATCATGTTTCTTACCTGCCAAATTTCTATTCCCACATATTTGATTGGCTTCAGCACGTACAGGTCGGGATCATCTTCAAACTCTGCGTGCACAGAAGGAATCAGAGTATTAGGTCCTAAGACATGTTCTGAGTTCAGTTTAGGGAGTTTAAAAAAAATCTTCTTATTATAGAGAGTAGCAGAACTGTAAGGAATAAAACCTACCTGGGTTATCAATCCAAGGAATTTTCCACTTGCCCTTATAGTTGGGGTTCTTGATTTTCTGCATGATTCAGCAAATAATTGATCATTTTTGAAATAGAAATTTGTAAAATATACGGTTTTTTTTTATATTGTATGCTAGTTGTTTTAAAGCACACCTTGCGCTTCCATGGTCCTTTGTATGCCGAATTTGGTATCTTTGGTGGTCTCCAGATACCATCTTCATCATCATCCCAATTATCAGGCTGGAAAAAAAATCAAGGGTAATACACTGCATGTTATCAACTTGAAAAGAAAAAGAAAATTATCATGAAATTAACTTATATATAAAAATTATATAAAATTTTATCTTACATGCAGCAAAGCCTAACCGAACCTAGATGGCACCTTTCATGTTTTAGAGCATCATTTGACATCGCTATGACATAAGCTAACTGAGAAAATAACTACTTTTTCGCGATGCGGCCAAAAGATACCCAAGGTTCATAAAATGTACTGTAATTTTAAATATAGGACTGTAGGAAGTTCATTGCAATATTTAGGCCTGATTAAAAAAAAATTGGGATGCAACATATGGAGCTAACCAACCCAAAAACTCCGGGGACAACTTTTGGCATAAATTTTTACCAACACATTTAGAGAATGAATGAAGACTTGATTTGTTGTGAGGATGTTCTCTTCACCAAAGAGATCATCCTCACAAAAGATAAGCTATTTCTGAATATTCCAAAAACTCCAAATGTGGTTTGACGAACTGGACAACTATAAATCTTTCAAATTTTACAATCTTTTATTGGAGGTGTTTGAAGATTCAGAATGTTTCGATTTTTGTGAGGATGATCTCTATGTTGAAGAGAATATCCTTCCAAAAGATCAAGTCTTAATTCATTCTCTAAAGGTGTTCTCGACATATAGGATGAAAATATCATGTAATTTTACATATACTATAAAATATCAAAAATACCGTATATCGTGATATATAATCTCAGCTTGCTTAAACCATGTTTGATGTATATGTGATCGTCTACACACCCCATGTCATAGCTTTTTTGTATTTTCATTTTTACCCTTGTAGAATTAGGAGAATAAAACCCAACTTTTGGGTTTGGGGAGTTAGTTGCTATTTTGGTTATTTGGTTATTTGGGAGAAGGAAGAACCCTACATTCAAGATGTTTCAATTTGATTGAATTAAATCCAGTTTCTAGTGACTCTACGGACGACGGTTTTTGGGTTTGATGAAATATGGTTTTCGGGACATCTATAATGATTGTATTGAGGGTCAGGGCTGAGGACAGGGTGACTACGTCGATTATTGTTTGCATGACGGGTTTCTGTTTAGAGAGGACGTGTTATGCATCCCATATTCATGCAAGGGGTTTAAGGGGACATTTTGGTATTACCAAAACACATTATGTACTGAGGGAGCATTACTATTGGCCCACTAGGCGTCGTGACATTAATGATTTCATTAAACGGTGTCACGTGTGCCATACGGCGAAAGGGGTTCAGCAGAACACAGGATTGTACACGCCTCTACATATTCCTGAGGCACCATGGATGGAGGGACATCTCTATGAATTGCTTGATAGGATTACCTCGAGCTACTCAAGGTCTGGATGCGATTTTTGTGGTCGTCGACAGGTTTTCGAAGATGACCCACTTTATCCCTTGTAAGAAGACTGATGATGCCTCTCATATGGCTCGCGTTTTCTTCAAAGAGGTCGTCCGCCTTCACAGGGTTCCACGTAATATTACCTTAGATGTAAACCAGTTTGGTTTACAGGACATTTTTGGCGAACATTATGGAAACTCCTACGGTGTAAGCATCAATTTTCGACGGCATTTCATCCGCAGACTGACAGGTAGACGGAGGTAGTTAACCGCAGTTTGGGTGACTTATTGCATTGCATTGCATTATCGGGGATCGCCTCAATTCTTGAGATTTTGCACTTACGCAAGCCAAGTTTGCATTCAACAATTTAATTAATAGGTTTACTGGGATGTCTCCGTTTCAAATTGCCAATGGACAATCAGTAGGTACTATTCTTGACCTTGTGCCCATACCAGCGACGACACCAGTTTCTTCATCGGCAGAAGAGTTTGCAACTTCTATTAGGGCAATCCATGAGGTGCAGAAACATTTGGAGATCACTTATGTGTTGTACAAACGCAAAGCTGCCGAAAGACGACGACATGCTGTATTCCAACCTTTGGATCTAGTATTACTCTATATCGAGAAGTAGAGACGTACGGGGATCGGGTCGAAGTTGTCGCTTCGTCGGGCAAGGCCATTTCATGTTATTCGTCGTATAGGAGAGAATGTGTATGAGTTGGACCTTCCACCTGAGGTACGTCGGTCTAGGGTGGTCAATGTCAATCTGCTTACTCCTTTACACGGAGATCATATTCCACCGCATTCCCTACACCGGTTGCTGCTGTCAAACCGAGAGATATCGTTGACACTATTATGGAAGTGGATAGCCGCACTTCCGTTAAGGGTGGACACATTTGTTGACACCTATCCTCCTGGGTTCATGAGGCCTATTTGTAGCAGTTAGACCCGGAGTTTCTTGCGGAGTACATTGCTCGTGAGAATTCGTGGCCAAATTCTTCCATAGACGGAGGGAGTTGATGTATATGTGGTCGTCTACACTCCCCATGTCATAGTTTTTTAGTATTTTCATTTTTACCCTTGTAGAATTAGGAGGATAAAACCCAACTTTTGGGTTTGGGGAGTTAGTTGATATTTTGGTTATTTGGGAGAAGGAAGAACCCTAAATTCAAGATGTTTCAATTTGATTGAATTAAATTAATTTTCTTTTCAATTACTTCCTCTTTCTTCTTTTAGTATACATTAATGCTCACGGTTATATCCGAGTACACCCACATAGTACTTAAATTTCGTTGGATATACCTTCGCTAACGCTTCAGGTTTGGCCGAACGTTAGCAAAAAGAAAATGTGATCTCCATTGAATTTTTTTAATGAAATGTTGATGCATATGACAAGACGTCAATGTCAACTTTCCGAAAAGTGTATTCATATCCCAGGATTGTGCAAAATTTCTTTGAAAAACACATGACAATATAAACACTGAACTCACCTCTTTAGCTTTGGGATCAGGAATTTCAGCTGGAATTGAGTCATAGCCCTGCAATTTAAAAAATATATGCTTAAACCAAAATCCGGTAAATTGTGTAATCCAAAATGTAATATCGTACTTCAGGTTTGACATCATTAGGATTATCAATGTACTCTCTGTCATCCCAGTCTGCTGGCTGTTGAAAGAAAACAATGACATTCATTAGATTATTTTTAAAAAGAAATATTGGATTCCCGATAGGCGATAGCTAGCCCATACGAGTTGGGACTCTTCAAAATTCTAATGAATATGATATCTATGTAGTGTGTCCTAATCAAGATTCAAAAGACATGTCTTGACGACAACTTTTATCTAAGATATAGGACCTATTGCAAATCTCATGATAGCGTTTAGTTTACATAAATCATTAAGTTTCGTTTTTCAATGTCATGAACATATTATCATATATAATATATGAATACATACATTAGGTTATGAAAGAGACCTGTCGAGATCTGTCTTATCATAACTCTAATATAGTAGGTTATTTGCCATTTTTCATCTTATACATCATTCTCATTTATCTTTACAAGAAGAGTCTAGAGTTTCATGTCAAAAACAAAACCTTTTTTGCATTAACAGCTTTTATTCTGCGTGGTGGAAGGATATCCCAGTCAGTGTACATGCTTCCAGATTCTCTTTCTCGTCCATCAATCAAGACGCTATAACTTGCATCAGGCCGAAGGATAAATGTGTAAAAATGAGTTAACTTGTCTGTTTCACACTGCAAATCCTTCTTGATGGGATAATTCTGCCCCTGGTAGGAAAGTATAACATGGAGCTTTTTGGTTTGTGAACCACATAAATCTGGTCCAAACATTACACTGCATTAAATAAACTGTAAGTGAGTATGGATAGATGAGGCAAAGTACATAATGCATATGTTTTAGAGAATTTTACTGTATTTAAAGTTGTAAACCAAAAATTACATTTAGTACTTCGAACAATGTACCCCCTACTTTGAAAATCTATTAGTTTATACTTTCGAATTATCGAGTTCAAACAATAAAATAAATAAGCTCGTTCCATTGGCGTGTTCATCTTCTGACCTGATATAATAAAAGGCCAACAACCATAAACCATATCTGCCTAAGCACCTTCAACTCGTCAATGTTTTAACCGTAGATGAGATGTAGATTTTTCTCAGTGGGAAGTGGGAAGTAGGATGACGACATCATATGCATTACGCGAATCCTGAAGCCACTAGAGTTTAGAGACACCCACAATTTAGTTCTTTAATTTTATTTTATTATGGATTTTATTTCCAATATTAAATAGGATTTGCTTTTAAGTATTTTTGAGGAATAAAGAAACTTTTCCTTATTGGAAGTTTGTGTAGGATTAGAACTAGTAGGGGCTCCATCATAAAAACTTCAAGATTACAGATAATTATTATTTGAGTAAGTTATCAAACGAAACCTGATTTTTGAGTTAAATTGAGATTGTGTTTTGAGAAATACTTATTTTTGTTTAAGGATTATTCATAGAATAATATAGGCCGATATATCGCAAAACCAACTGGTCTTATTGTTGGAGTATATGTGTGTTACTACACATATACTACTTTAGTCCCACATTGGGTAGAAGTAAAAATAACTTAGAGAGCCCCTATTATATTATATAAAGGAGGGTAGGTTGTAATCTTTAATATGACGGGTTTCTAAAACCACAACAAATATCGGTCTTTAGAATATCTGTAGAGACATATAGCTCCACCACTGAAATTGTAAATCAAAGACTGTAGCAAGAACTCCGTCTTCACTCCTTGGGCAGCACCTAAAAGAAACACAAGCCAAAAATAGCTAGAGATTTGGGTCTTCATAATACTATATCAGCTAGTGATTACCACCAAGAACACCAAACTAATCACAGAGAATAGGTATGAAGAAACAACTATTGAATCATGAAAAAAAATTTCTTCCTTCTAGTAATCCGGCGACGGCAACGGCCGCCGCCGCCGGAAGCAAGGAACCGTTACACTGTCTTCAAGAAAGCAACCACTCTGATACCATGTAGAAATAAGAAGGGGAGGAAAATATTGATATTCAAAGATTCTAATTATTACAAGCTTTACTGTTCTTTATATAACAGGGGTCACTAAACTACTTCAATTACTAACCAATGTGGGACTAAAGGATGAGTATGTGTAAACACACTATATACTCCAACACTCCCCCTCGCGTATATGATATTTGTGATGATATATCATAGATATTTTAGGAAATTTTCATCAAAATGTCGTATCTTATTGACGATAAGTAGGATATATCGTGATAATTCTCTCAAAGATTGGTGTGACAGTGTGCTGATATATCATAGATATCTAAAACCCCTTATTTTGGGAAATTTTCACCAAAATATAGTATCTTATTGTCGATAAGTAGGATACATCGTGATAATTTTCTCAAAGAGTGGTGTGATAGTGTGTGATATTATGAACAACAAATGGTTGAATGTGATAAGAGGGGTTCTAAAGAAAATAATGTAAGCAAGATAGACTCCGCTAAATATTCAACATTCCTATAACTGCTAACTAGGAAGTTTGGTGCTAGGATTCAAATGAAATGAAAATTTCAGAATAAAGTAATATACCTGTATGGTGTATCACCACCGAATTTCTTCTGATTGACATAACCGGAAAGAAGCTTGATGTAACCCCCACCACATTCAATATCCTGCTCAAGCTTTATAGAATACTGGAGCACTAGAGTTCTGCCTTTATTATTGAACTCTGGTATCTTGGCGGATATGGCAAAATGCCTTGCATCGGTAGATGTTTGAATACCTGCATAGTTACTCCCAACGATTGCCATGTAAGTACAACTTACGAAAAATAAGTTGTAAACGAATTAACACACGTCAGTATAATATAAATCAAATAATTTGTTTTATTTAATGTATTGGTTAACTACAGATATTATTTGATGGATTTTTTGTGGTTTACCCACAGTATATGGGGCGAAATCGCAGTTTCCCCCCGGGCTTGCTATATATTGCACTTTACCCTCCACATTTTTGTCACCCTTTCATTTTATGCCTAAACTCTCTCCTTTCACTGATGTGAATAATCGGCGGAGGTAATGTTTTGAAATTCACACTAAAGATAATTTTGAACATTAAAGAAACTCTCTTCGTTCTTAATCTTTGCCAAAAAATTACACTTCACAAAAACAAATGACTTCTAACATTTTAAAAGAAGATCCTCAGCCTCGAATTTGTCAATCTTCTTTAACGAATGGTCGTTATAACCTTCCCACTGATTGGTTGTGTATCTAACGGAAGATTGTAGATAATTTCGAGTTAAAGTTAACAATAAAAAAAGGGAAAAGAGATTTCTTTAGTGAGGAAAAAAAAAAAACTCCCCTCATATTTTCTATCATTCTCTCTCCTCCTTTTTCTCTTAGTTTGCTTTATACATCAAACTATCTCCTTTTGGGCACTTCAATCTCTATCTCTATGTAAAAATCGTCCATTCAAAAAAGAGGAAGAGAGATAGTAGCATCAAAAAGTAGGACTCTTCAGGTGCTGCTTCAAACATAATTCGAACCGCATGACTTTAAAAAATAATAATCCAACACCTATGGCTCATCTTCCCCACCATATTCGAATGGAGACTATCTTTTTCGGTCATACATCTCCATCAACTATCAACTAAGATGCATCAAATTGTTCTGTATATAGTAGTATATGACGGTTTTTGACCATGATGCATATTAATCATGATTCATGAATATTAATCATTGAAAAGTTATGGTTGCTAAATCATCAGTTGGCAACAAGTTTCTCAACAGATATACATCACATACCTTTATCATCGGGATCTCCGGACCATTTTCCAGCTGTGTGCTTAAACGAGCCTGCCTTTCCTTCACTCCTTTTCCAGTCAGATTTAACCCAATGGCGCTCCCATCCATCTTTTACATAAGCAGATACAAAAATATAATTAGATGGAGGTTTGTTGGAGAATAGGAAACATAGTTACTAATTCTACTACTCCTAATAGGAATAGGAAACTCCTAATTCTAGATCAGTCCTAATACTACTCTACTCTCCAACACTAACTAGTCCAAAGTTTGTTTGATAGGAGGCATAGAACACACAGGGATTAATTTAATAAAAATAAAACAATGGCAGGCCTAGTAGCCTAACCGTATCCTACCAAGTCAAGCTTGAGCTTGAAACCAGAAACAACTTCTCCGAAATTATTAATTTCATTCAAAGTTAACCAGAGAAGCAAAAAATGGCACCATCATGGAGCCATTTGGATACACGATGAGAAGTTAAAAAATGGTTTTCAGATGTTTCAAAAAACTTAGCTACATACTAGTGTCTACAGATTACTGGCCTCGTTATTTATTTTTATTTTTTTGAAAAGAAAGCTGGGGTTAAGGCAGGACCACCCCCGCCAGAATGAATACATATACAAGTAAAACTATTACAGTAAGTATCAGCTACATCTAGGATATTTACAGTGAAGAGAATCTTTAGTACATATTTTAACAAGAGAAGATAGGAAACTTTGTGGAAAAATAGGCTGCATAGTGTAGACATTCATCTCTATAGCCAGGGGTGAAGCTAAGGGGGACTAGTGGGGATAACCCCACTGGATTTAATGGAAATCGACTTTCAGATTGCCGTAAAATGATATATATATATATATATATATATATTGACCCATCATTAATAGTTGTTGCTCCAGGGGTCAAGTTTGTCTCTTTTTATTGCTTGATCATGGGTTCAATTCTTTGTACTTGCATTTTACTCAAACCCTGCACTCTTTTAAAATTATGTGATTTATAAGAAATTTTTTGACTATCTACTATATTCAAAAGAGGTCTTTTTTAACTTGTCATGACTTCAATTTCATCTCGCCATTTTTTTTTCAACTATCAATTCCTAACGATCAAAATACAACTAGTCCTAAAATACCCAAAAGTGCTTCCTAAAAATATTTTTCAGAGGCTTTGTCCCCGAATCCCCTTTGTTTTTTTTTGTAAACCCACTAGACTCAAGTCCCGGCTTCAGCCCTGTTTGTAACAACTTCTTTTTTCTTTTTAATTTAAGAGTGAATGTTCACTAAACTAACTTTTGTCAACTTTAGAGGATATTATTCAATTCACTTCTGGACTATAGCAAAAAAGCTTGCACAAAATGGCCTCTTAGCATGAATGATATAAATATAGAAGACTTTTTACAATTATTGTAGTATTCAAAGAAAAATCAGCAGAGGCAACGTATTGCTTTCAGCCCCAGGAATAAAATATGGGTGAATTCAGGTCCAAGAGGAGAGCCAAGCAAGAAGAAGAGAAAAAGAGAGAGACTGTTGAAGATGAAGAGCCCTTGAAGAAAAAGTAGGCTATTAATTATGTTTTTGGGTGTCAAGTTCTTGTGTTATAGTAGCTGTCTTTGCCCAAATCTATTCTGTTGAAGAATTGATTTTGGTTTCGGGTTAAGTCTATAGTGTTTGTATGATTCTTATAAATAAATGAAAAGTACCTTTAATATGATTAGGCCTCAGATTTACACTTTTCAAATATTCTTAATTTTCCCTGACAAAGATGAACTAAATGAGAAAAAATCGGATCCATAAAGTGCTAATCATCCTTGTATAGTGCATGCAACACCAAATAGAAGTAAGACCCTCATGCATTTCATGCTAAACCAAATTGGTTTTGAAGATGGTATTGATGGCGAGTTTGATGTTGATGATAATGGGGAGTTTGGTGTGAATGGCAGTATTGATTCTGAATGACTGCCTTTATGCAAATATGGAGGAAGATGTTGACGATTGGGTTAATTCTTATGATGATATTGATGTAGATAACTTGCAGGAAGAAGGATAATATAGAAAATGAATTTAACAAGATGTTATTGATGTACAGTGTCAGTACCTAACATATAAGAGTGGTCATGGATGAAAAATTAGAAAGCAAGTAAATGAAATATAAGCTAAAAAAGATAACGAATAGTTCAAGCCAATTTCGAAGACTGAAAAGTTTTTTATTGGGATGAAGTGGCCTACTAAGACTGACGCTACAGAATACTGGAGAAGATTTTCCGCGGTGAATAAGTGTATAGAGAAGCAAGCAAACAACGAAGCATATAAGATTAGGTTCAAGGCAGTGAAGAGGGCTGCAGGCAGAAGGTATATGTGAGGAGAACAATAGATAGGCATAATACGATAATGAGGAGCAAACTTTTGGAGCATTCCTGCAACGAAAGGGTGGTGGATCATTACATGGTAAATGTTGGATCCGATGCCAATGATGCTGAGTAACGATCTAAGGTGATCAACACCAAGACAAGTTATGAAAGTTGATGCAAAAATAAATGCGATGGATAGGATTTTGGGTATTACCTAAGAATTGTTAACTCTATAATTACCATTAACATAAACATAATCTCCAAAATCAACAAAGATATCCTTTTCACCAGTACAACCTCACCATTACTCCTGTTAAGAACACTAGGATTGTGACCCTTTCTATCCATTTTGGTCACAAAGTTTGGCACGAAAGCCACCACTAGGAGTTACTAAAAATCTGGAGTTTCACTCAATCTTAAATTCATCAAAGATCACAAATCAACATCCAACAGAAATGTAAATTGGTTTTACCTTGAAATCGGTCTTCGAAAATAATCTCTGAGAAACAGAAATTGAAGAGAAACACTATAATTAGCAGAAGCTTGAGGTCCGCCATTTTCGGCAAGCCGAGTAAACTGGAACTCAAAGACCCGCATATACCTACTTCTTCTTAATTAATTGCTCTTCAATCTTACTTAATTTGCACTACTGCCACTCACGGCTTATATGTGTAATTTGATGTAAGATAATGGGTGTTTTCATTAGACTTGAGTCAGGTCAAGTCAAGTTCTCCACTATTTTCCGTTTCTAGGGAATGGACTGGTAAAGAGCATTCATGATTTGTTTGGTCCCTCAGGGATTTCTGGTCATCTTCTTCAATCTAAGCTGTTGCTAACCCTTAGATGGATGAATACCAAGCAGAGCTTAAAAATCAACCCAAAAAGGCCTGGAGCCTGTAATCTTAGACTAGTAACAACTCTGTATCATGTTCTGAAATTGTCCGGTTTTGGTAGTCTATTCTCATCCAGCACACAAAAATAAAATCAGCGCTCCATATTTCACCAAATATCGACTGCAAAATTACTTACAAATACCAAGTACACACTCAGCAATGGCACAATGCGTTAGACTACATAAACAAGTACGTAAATACAATGATCTCTCAATATTAACGAAGAAAAATAAATTTCTCATCAGCTTAATTTGTTATACCAAGAATACAATGTTATCCTTCCTTTAACTTTCAGTAAATTTTTGTAATTGAGTTCCAAGACTCCCCATCAACCATATCTTCCCAATCTCATGAAACGCTTAGCTTCACGCATATACTATTGAGAACTCTACATATATGTACCCGACTCTCACTTCAACTTACAACCGCAAATCAGAACTAGATTTGCATACCTTAATCATTTTGTGAGTAAGTTAAAAGACCACCTGATGTCATTTCCTGCACACACAAAAATCACAGTTAGACAGGAATCTGTGGCACCTTATGTAAGATCTGTTGCAACAATCAAATCGAGTTTACAATGTTATATTTCTATGGCGTCATAAATATAAACTATTCTGGCAAAACAGTCGAAACGAGTTTACAACAGCATGTCCACATTTCTGGCAAAATTGGGAATTTGAGCAAGAAATTGAAGCCATATATTATTTATTTTTGGCAAATGAAGGATGATTTTTTTTATTTGGTTAAAGAAGTTTGCCAATAAATTAATTACATTTGCAAGATCTTAGTTAAACATGGTCATCCCAATCCGTTTATTTGAGAAATATGAAAGCTACAAACGGGTTGTTGATGTATTCATTACAGCAGGTCAGGTTTGACCGTTTTGACAAAACCATGGTATGTGGTCATGAAGAGCAGATACCATGGTTTGATAGCATGAAAAAATAGGAGTTATTCTTCTTCATTTTTGGCAACTGAAGTACTGCAGTACTGCCTTCTGGTTATAAATTCAAGTTTCAAAACCAACCGTTTCAGAACAACTATATAACGTTATTAATAAAAACTAATTGTTGCAGAAGCCATTAACGATAATTGAAATAAACTCTCTTTTATTAATCTCTCTAAAAATTCTCTCTACAAATCTCACTTTTAGATCTCACTAAATCTCTCTCTACAAGGCTAAGCCTTTTCTCACAAACTCACAGTGAATAAAACCATAACTCCAATCACCTTTATAAAGGATAATTCTCTCCTATAAATAAGCTAGTGGAGATTATCTCCTAATTAAATAAATAAACAAAACATTAAATTAAATCCTAATTTAGAGAGAGACCCTGCGACGTGGAGAACGACTGTCGTAGATGACCCCGTGACCTATCAGTTATCATAAAAGGTTTTTGACATATCTGTCAAGCAGAGGACTAACCTGTCATCTTCTAGCTTTCGTCTCCATTGTACCATTTGACTGTGTTGCTTGTGTTCCACCGCCAAGAGCAAAGGCAGCAGATTCTACGTGTGTAAGAAGATACTCATAGATTTTCTTCCTCAACCTATCTATCGTCTCAGATGAGATTTGGGACACATCACTTACTTCCTTATTAGATACAATCTCATCTAACCAGTCATTCACATTCTTGAGCTGTGATAGCATTCCTGCAATCTGTCCATTATCTGATAAAGATAATTTATCCACATCGGCGCTCAAGAACTTCTCAATAAACCCCAAGAACCAATCCCGAGATTCTACTTGTAATGTTTGGGCCAAATCAACAGCCTCGTCAAGACCATCACCTCGAACCCATTCAATTGGTGGTGGGGCCGGTGGGGTCCTTGGACCCTTAGTGCGGCGTGGTGTCCCGGGTGTACCCATCTCAGAGCCAGCAGATGGGCGGGATTTGGTTGACAAGTTCTTCAACGAATTTTCGAGGACTACCATGGGTTGTTGAGATGGAGCTGAGGTGGAAGTGGGTGATTTCTTGAAAACTGAGAAGGGTGACAGGTCCGTCGATAATGCTGCTTGAACCCATGAGGCGGCATTCTTACGTCTATCCGATGAGATTTTTAATACTTCTTTTGAGAGATCATCTTCATGGTCTGTAGCTGACCCTTCACGGATTGTCTTCGATAGGGACTCTGCAACTAAGAGGGTTTTGTTCAGGCTTGCATGTAGGGTCAAGAAATGTTCCACTGTAGGTTGTGGGTTATCTTCCTTGGCAGATGAACTTAATTCTGCAAATGTGCTGCAAAAAAGAGAAGTTGGTGTGGCTGAGATCAATGATCATAGTATAAAACTCAAATAAATTCCCTTATTTTACGAAAGATCTAACAATTCAAATAATATAGTTACTTTAAATGATATATCGCGATAAACCAGCTGAGCTAACCTATTAGCTTAACAATTTTTTTGTATACGAGAATGCCCATTTTAAACCATAGATAATATAAAAGGTTCATATCAGAATGCAAATTTCGCTGCAGATTTACTAGTGAATCAAAAAAGATTAGTTATTTCAGGACAAGCTCTGGGTGAATTGGAAAGAAATAGCATTCAACCATTTTCTTATTGCTACCCAGGAAAACTTATCAAGATAATATAGGTCTGAAATTTTCAAACATGCAGAGAGAGATATTGCATAAGCTTCACTTCGATACAACCTATGTCATCCGTTACCAAGACCATTAGTTATTATACCATATTAAACAATTGACACAGCCAACCACAAGCAAGGCAGTAACTATCTAAACAACCAACCAATTTGTATTACATATTAGGGCAGACACTATTGATACTGTTTGCTAGTATCACGTTATAGGGCAAAAACAGCAACTACTATCACCTCGCATAATGCAAAATAGGCACAAACCACAAGTATTAATCAAGATACAAGGGACCAAATGAAAGACAGAACCAACCACAACTCATATCATGAATTAAGCATGTATCACAAACACAATCAACCAGTAAACATCGTACTGCACAAACTCCAAGCTAGCATCACATACTACGGCGCAAACCACGAACGAAACCAATCAGTATCACATACTGGAGCATCATACACAAATACATCTAACTAATACCACATACTATCATTTAATACACCCCTCAACACAAAGCAGGCAGCTATATCATGCATTAGGCATAAATAAACACCTGCATATCCCAACCAAGCCCATACTAACTACTAGCATCTCACAATTAGCTAGGAATTCGTTTGCAGGTCAAGAAGCTTAAGCAGTCTGAACTTGATATTGTGAATAGCTACTGCAGGGCTTGGAGTAAGCTTTTCAGCGTAATAAACGGCTCGTCAATTTGGTAAAGAGTTCCAAGTTATGCCTCTCGCAAATTTCATACACTACCTTTTTAAAATCCTTATTTCTTCTTTCTTCCATAAATTTTGCATTAAGCTTAGCAACCAAGAGGTTTTTCCCCTCTCATCAATAAATCCCCAAGAAAAACCCTCCAATTTATTCCCTTGGAAGGACCCCTCCTTTACAAGGTCTATCCATGTAGGTTACATCTCAACTAGATTCAGCCCTAGTTCACTCTATAGCCAAATAAACCTAAAATCCTTTTCTTACATGAACTGGGAATTCCCCATACTTCTTACATGAACTGGGAATTCCCCATACTTCTTACATGAACTAGGACTTCCCAAAACAAGAATACGACCAAATGGGCCAAAAAAATGCTCAATACACAGCTACTTTGGGTGCATCTTGGATTAAAACTCGGTGCCCGAGTTTTCCTTAAGTTTCTGTACCAGCAGACTACTCTAACCATAACGTTCAATCCAACAGTCCGGTTAATAATTCGTCAATTGCTATGGATTCCAAACAATGAGACATACAACTCTCGTTCTTTAACTTTTGCATCATACCTACCCATTGATGACCATAATAAGATCTCTCATTTTCCCTTTAGTTTCATTGCGTTTTGAGACACAATTCTTAACAATCTCCACATTGACGAAAAACCTCTATTCATGTCGTCATCGATAATCCATAACAAGAATTGACCTAATCAACGTAACTGTCAAAAAATTTGCTTCGTTTCTACTAACAGCGACCAAAATCTTTTTCATACAGTCGTACCAAACCAGATGCCGCTGCCAAAATGAAAAGCATCCATAACATCCATTACTTTTTTTTTTCTTCTTCTCACCGTGATAAACCATGCTTTTGAGCTTGCTCCACTTGCCCCCATGAAATTATACCATCTCATCTTCCGCTTGGAACACAACCCCATAAGCACCACCAAATCCACCTCTAAACTATATCACAGAAGAGAGCCTCTAAACAATAATTTCGTCTACAATAATGAAACCAGACAATTTTGCCTACACCGGGAAAATCAAAACCATGTACATTAAATCTAGAAAGGAGATAATAAACACTACACAACAAACCGGGTATGTGGAACAAATTAACAAAATCTGGTTCTTTGTCACAAATCGAAAGTCTTCGCACATCGACAAACTTTGTCACCCCTATAAACCATGGTGAACAACTTGAGGTGCCCCAACAATTACCGTATTTAACGAACCTCGGCACTAGAGAAAAACCATCTCCCTTACCAGGGGATCTAGAACTGAATGTTAAGGAGGGCTGGGGCTAAAGTATGTTTGGGGATTTGGGGGCTCTGCCCAGGAAGAAAATAATTGAGGTGCATTAAGTAATAACCTAGCCTACCAAAAAAAATACAAGTTAACTTATATCAAAATAAAGATGTATTTTTCGCATTTTCGGCTAAAAACAATATTAAAATTACCAAAAATACAAGGTTATCAATGTTGAAGGTGAGACTTGAACTTTTATCTTTGAAGTGATGCGATAAAATCAACTACCATGAAAATTTTGCTCAGTTTTAACCAAGAAAATACTTATATCTGAATACTCTCGCTGTACAAAAAGCAAGCCCACTCCTGGATTCGCCCGTCCCTTACCAAATCTTTGGAGCTTTCTCCGGAACCACTCCACCTTGAACAAAGTACTATGTTCAAGTCTTTCCCACAAAATAAACCATGTTGCCATGCTTTTGTACAATCTATTGCTTCCGTCTAAATCTCTTAATCCTGAACTCCACGTATGAGAAAATCATGTAGCTAACATTGCTCCAAACAAATCCATCTTGAAAATCACCGATCCGCTTAAACACCAACAAATCATGAATTACCAAGATATCCTGGTATCAATTATAGGGCATGAGCCCCCATTGCACCGATATTTTCCTCACCTTCAACACCTAGTTGAGGCAGGCTAGGTGTAGGGTTTCGTTCATAAAAGGCTTTGGTGCACTATAGTACAAAATATTATCTGATATTCGTGTGTTGGACTCAAGGAAGTTAACAGCGACAGATGCGCTCGCTATTGCGAGCAATGCGTTTGTTGATCGCATTGCATCTGCTTTGATAACACCAAATAACGACAGACTCTAGATGCGTCATTTTTGACTGCATCTTGTCGCATTAACTGTTACGACATACATGTTGATGTGTCGTTTTTACGATTCCAAAAAAGAAAACCAATAAAAGATAAGAGAATACTTCCAAATTGAGTCATACAATCGAATGTGGGGGAGATTACCTTCTAAAAACGATAAAGGAGAGAGAAATAAGCATTTGGAATTCCAATTCCACATAAATTCTAAATATGGTTAGCTTCCCATAACCATATGATTCTCTCTTCTACTTGTATGATTAAACTTCCCTAGTACTCCCATTGAGGAAGAATTCTAGATCAGTAAAATGAAAGACGGCCACGAAGAAGAATCCACTTGAAGCTTGAGTAGATCTATAGCAACTGGTTTTAATTAAGTTTCGTCACTTCCTTCGTTAACGATGATTTCCTGTTATGTTTTCTTCTTCTTCTTTGATAACTCTGCTTTGGGAAGATACAAAAAAGTTAAGTTTTGAGGAACTAGAGCTAAGTAAGAAGAGTCGAGGAATAAAGTTAAAGAAACCGGAGTTAAAAGAAACTATGGTTCCTTAAAATCTGGTTTTTTTAAACTCGGGTTCATTTAACTTTTTTGCTTCTTTACCCTGGTTTCTCAAACTCTTATAATTTTTCTTTTGTTTTTGTAAACTTAACTCTGGTTACTTTCGGTTATTTAAGTTGGTTGTTTTATTATCCCATTAAAACATAGCTTCATCTTTCAATTAACAATTATATACTCTTAATTTTTAATGGCGGGTACGAGTAACAATAAAAACAATCCCTGGTCGGAATTTGGCGAAGTGAAGGCTGACGCAGACCTTAAGAAAAACGATGTTTGGTATAAAATTTGTATGAGGAAGACTAATTGGAGTATATCTACCTATAGTATCGCAGCACTCACAAAAGCGTTGCATTATTCGCGGTATTCCACCATTAATGGTGTCATCAAAGAAAATCAAGTGAAATGCAGATAACAACAACCTACAAAATTTATCACATCGAAGAATATCTTGTTAATCTCATCGGCAAAAAATTTAGACAAATTATATCACATTGTTACTCAACTTGGGGGAGATCACAAGGGAATTATTGTAGGTTATTACAGTTGATAGAGTCTAACTCGGCGGAAGCAACGAGTTATAAAACTAAATCAAGGATTGAATTCAAGGATTGAATTCGAGGATTTTAATAAACCCTAATTTTATTACTTCTCTTAGATCAACTACAAGCTAAAAGCTTATTCTCAAATCAACAACTAAATAAAACCCAAGACCCAAGCTCTCTTTTATAGGAGAAGAGGCTTTGGAAAAAATAAAAACTCTAGAAAATAGGAAAAGAATCCTAATTGATCTTGTGTTGAAGAATTAGAAAGCTCCCACAAATTACTAATTAATAAAT
The DNA here is from genome assembly GCA_014058105.1 of Kingdonia uniflora. NCBI lineage: Eukaryota > Viridiplantae > Streptophyta > Magnoliopsida > Ranunculales > Circaeasteraceae > Kingdonia > Kingdonia uniflora. The sequence goes on from JACGCM010001629.1 coordinate 214,680, forward strand.
AAACAATAAAATAGGAAAGTACGCTCTACGTCGAGTGTCAACAATTGATGCATGGTACATGTAGACGACCATGACACATCAATTATCCCTGGGCTTGAGAAATTCATCCACAAATTTAGGGAGGAGGATAACCTTCTTCCCGACTGTGATCGCAATCTCCACGTCGTCCTCATCCCACATTTGTTGTACTATGTCCGCCACATCACCCGAAACTTCTATGTAAGCAGTGAAACATGTTTTCGAGCGTTAGGACAATCACGGCGCATATGAACTGTCTTACCACACCCAAAACACTAGACCCCACTTCCTGACCCTGCTGAGCGTATCACTGCGGGAGAAGACATTGTTGTTGGCACTGCCGTTGGAGGAGTCGTTTTGAATTTGGCTTCAGCTCTCTTAGCTAATTCAACCGCATCAACAGCTACAATTGTATAGCATTGTCATTTCATCTTGAATTTGCTTGGTCAACCCCATTTTTGTACCTACTAACCTTTTGTGCTTCGGATTCGTACGTGGTAACTCGAGAAGACATGAGGTAGAATTTATTGGTGTAATTTTCCACTATAGTAAGCTTCTGACGATGGTTTTGGAGCTTAGTGAAATTGTATTCTTCATATGTAGGGGGAGTAAACTATTTTTGTAACTCTCTTTTCATTTTTCACTACTCAGTAATTGGAGGATACCCATGATCTCGCCTTGTTTATTTGGAGGTTATCCCATCAATTCAATGCATAGTCAATTAACTTTGTTTCCACAAGCATTACTTGCTTTGGATCCCCATACCGTTTATAGGCAAATATCTTTTCGACACGGTTCAACCAATCGGTGAAGTTGTCCGGGTCCATTTTTTCATCAAACTCGGGTAAATTCAACTTAATATCTTGATTAGAACTTTGTAAAGTACGAATAAGAGAATAAATAATATGATTACCTTCATTACGACCTTGGTGACGGTTTCTCCCAAAGACAATCTCGTCACCGTAATCACCATCATATCGTGGAGCTTCGTTGTGGTACCGTTGATTTTGTAGCAGAGAACCCATATAGCGACCTTGATTCATGTTGGTAGGGGGGTTAGGACCATGGCCCCGACCCCTTCCTCTCTCAAATGGCGGTACATAGTCATCTCTTGGAACCCACTCATCATCGTATGCTAAATGTTCCCTAAAAGTATCGCGGGGACCATTGTGTCTTGCATGAATATTTGGGCTAAGAAAACAGTTGGCGGCCCTTTGTGTTTGGTAGTACCGTATAAGGTCGTTTTGCCCCTCTTGTATAGGGCAACACATTCTTTCTCGCATCCGAGACGGTTCCCCACTTGATTGTAGGCCTTGTAGAGTGTATGTGGGCTGCCCAACGAAATTTGCCAAATAATTGGGCAAAGCTGCAGTCCCTTGGGTTCCATAAATAACTGGTTACTGCTTGGATTGGGCTTGATCAATGAGGTGGGGCTGATTTGGGTTCCCTGGTATAAAATGAATCGGACCAGATTTAATATTAATTTGGGTTCTTGGTTTGGAACCAACTGGTTCGCGAAAGAGATAAATCGTCTTCTCTTTCTCTCGACCTCTAACGACTTCTTTTTCTCTCCTGTGATCACCTTTAATCCATCCCTCTTTTTTATAATAATTTTCCCTATCATTTTTTATCTCCTTATCGACCTCTTCACCATCTTTGATTTCTACATCCTCGGCTTTCTCTCGTCGGTACTGATTTTCGTATTTGCAATTTAGGTATGTCGTCTCTGCTTCTTTTCTCTCTTTTTGATAATTGTTACGATGTTGATCCGATTCGTCTTCTCCCTCGTAATCCTCGGGGCCAGCAAATCGTTGATCAGTAAACAGATTAACAAACCAATCATAAACCTCTTCCTCTTCGTCAGATTTTGAGATTGGTGGAGACACGAGATTTTTCCCGCGGCCGATAACCCTCGGTTCAACCGGTTACCGGATTGACGCCGTTTTTCCTCGTATCGGCTAAGAACCCCAATGAAATTCTTCCACGTCCTCGCCCGAAACTTCTACTCGTCGGTTTCTCCCCATCAATAACCGATTATCCTCGTATCGGCTAAGAACCCTAATGAAATTCTTCCACGTCCTCGCCCGAGACTTCTACTCGTCGGTTTCTCCCCATCAATAACCGATAAAGCTTTAGCCGAATTTTCCTCCGTAATTGGGAGTGGGGTGTTTTACGCCAACAAAGACGCGTGGAAAAGTTCCACTAATTCATCGAGCCTCCTCGACTACGACGCAACGGTCGTTTTGAAGTCTTTCCCTTTGTCATGGTTTTTTATCTTCGTGAATCCCTTGGATTTTTTACTGCTTTGATGCCAATTTGATAAAGTCTAACTTGGCGGAAGCAACGAGTTATAAAACTAAATCAAGGATTTTAATAAACCCTAACTTTATTACTTCCCTCAAATCAACTGCGAGCTAAAAGTTTATTCTCAAATCAACAACTAAATAAAACCCTAGACCCAAGCACTCTTTTATAGAAGAACAGGCTTTGGAAAAAATAGAAACTCTAGAAAATAGGAAAAGAATCCTAATTGATCTTGTGTTGAAGAATTAGAAAGCTCCCACAAATTACTAATTAGTAAATAAACGATAAAATAGGAAAGTACGCTCTACATCGAGTGTCAACTACTGATGCATGGTGCATGTAGATGACTACGACACATCATATTGATTGTAAATCCCAAGTACAATTCCTCGTCAAATCTCGATGAGTTGAACGGGTAATTCGACACCAACAACCACAATGACATGAACCTACGTCATACATGGGACATGTGCATAAGAGGGAACTGATTATATCTAGGTTTTACGCCCATTATCCAACTGTTAAGGTTTGTTACAGCCCACTATGTTCACCTTGCCGTGACAATATCTCTCATACCCAGTGTAGACTTTTCACACTCAATTGCCACTGCTGAAATAAGAAAGGAGTGTGAGTTGCCCCAACTTGCGTTCTGCTAGAGATGTTCTGACAAGGCACTACTATGATAGAATAAGAAAACAAACTAAACTGGGATTTAAACCAAATTGCAAAAATATCTTCGCTACTTGAGTTCAGGGTATTGCTCAATCTACTAAACACATACATCTTCAATAATTCAAAAAAATATTGGTCATGAACAGTACATTATTTAAAGTTTTGTATACTGCCACCGTTCATGTTAATTATTTGCCAAAAAGTGGGTGAGCATGATAATTGTAACCAGCAGATTAGGTCTTAGAAAGGAAAAACATATCATGTAACTCTGCCAGGGATAAGTGATGGGGGGGGGGGGGGGGGAAGGTGCTGAACAGTAACTCATCATCATAAAAGCTTGGATTCATGTCTTTGGGGGTCTTTCCTCAACTTCTTTGTTTCATTTGCCTCCTTTGCCCGAATTTTCATCTTTCCTAAGTTTCTATAACCATGGAGCTCTACACCTGCCTACAATTTCTGTTGTTTTCACTAAGTAATGCTTAGACTGATTTTATATATAAGAGACTTAGATCATTTTCGTCATCATGTTTAAGTATTTTATTTTTTTCCACTTGCATTTAACTCAACACCCATAAATAAGTTAGTATGACATGTCATGTCAAAAAACTTCTAGGAAAATGTCAATGCAGAGAAAGTGTGAAAGAGGATTTCCGAGTTGACCCCTTCTTGACCAAATAATTCACATACATTATTATTTAAGACAAAAGAGTGAGGAAAACTATCAATCACAAATTTTATCCTTGCTAGTATTTATTGCCAATTTCTTCATAAATAAAACCATGAATTACACTCACAGTGTAGCTTTTTGGTATGTTAATCATTATTTTAAAGAACCCTAAACATAACCAACTACCAATAGCTCAAGTGGTTAGGTACCTTGTCCTCTTGTGTAATCTTAGGGAGGTCAAGGGTTCGATTCTCACCTCCGTATGGGATTCGAGGTTGGTATGAGCCCGTCGGCCTTGTGTCAGCTTGCCCGGTTCGTGCAGTTTGCGGGCTATGGCTGAACCCTAGGGGATCTAGTCGGAAATTGACGGTCCGCGGCCTGGATACCTCTAGCAAAAAAAAAAACAAACTCTAAACATCAGATGCTTATTGTAACTTGTAAGTAACTTTTTTTTTATTGTAAGGAACTTGAGATCCTTAATCATCCAAATTATACTCCAAATTCCATTGAAACTTCAAGGCATGACATCGTGGAATACGTGAATAACCAGACGCATCCAGAAGAAGGTGCAAAGCTTGTAAGAGAGAAAACCCTGGAAAAAGCACTTCTCCAAACCCGATATTTATTAACTTGATGACACTAGAACTATTATAGCACATATACTTGGCTTTGGAACTAATAAGAGCACAACCTAAAGGATGGAGGTACAGTCAATGCAGAGAACAATAAGTGTCACGGCCCAGCCCGGGACTGCCTCTATAGTGCCCGGAGCGCAGCAGAATAAGGGACCGTGCGGCGTACACGGACGCGTGGTCGGCGTGTACCAGCCATCTTCACGGGCGCGGCGCGCCATTGGCATACAACCCACGAATGCTAGAGCGACATCCGGATAATCCTGGATACTCGTGAGGGGTCATCGAATATGTATTCGGTATAGGCAACAACGCTGAAGGTTCCCTTAATAATCCCTACAGCGTAATCTCTCGCAACGCGCGCGAGGTACGAAAAGCACACCTGTCCTGTAGCGGATCAGGGTAGCTCAATATGCCGGTTTCCAGATAAGGGACTCATATATGAAGGGGTGACGAGCCTGAACTATTTATATTGTCCATCTGTAAGGGGCAGTGCGTCTCGGATCGCCCGTGGGGCATAGCGGCGCCATATGAAGCCCTCTTTGGAAAACCGGCCCGCATTGCGAGGCAATGTCCCCTAGCCTTCCCTAGGCCTAGGAGAACTCATGACCATCCCTTGTAGATAGCCTATGAGCCGGTGTCCTTGATGACCAAGCATTAAAGCTATTTTAGTCATGGGGAGGATTGGACCAAGGTTCCTCCTTAATATAGCTACTAAGTAAATAGTCAAATTCCAAAAGGAAACGTTAAAACATGAGACGAAACGTACTGGCCCTTTTCGCCCCCTTAACTGAATCCGATTTCGACGAAACTTGACGTGCAGCTATATTAGGATATAGAGAGCACATATACTCGGACAGAACTTGAAACGCTCGGGTGGATTTGGCCGGCATTCGGTAGGTCGTCACAATAAGGATACTAACAATAACATAGAGAAGTGCAAGGAGGTGGTGAAGCCAAGAGACAAAGAAGGGGATCAAAATAATGGTAATGACAAGGATATGACAGAGGATTTTAAAAATGATGAAACTGATCATAGTGAGGATGATGATGACTCAAATTATGGCACTGATAGGAAAAATGAGATGTAAAATGCAAATGCCTAAGGCACTAACAAACACAAGAAGAAGAAAAGGAAAAGAGACAAAGAACAACAGAAGAAAGTAGAAGAAGGGGCTAATAAGTACAGGGAAGACAAACCCGTTGGAGATGACCAAGGTACTCAACCAGAACAGGTACCCCATGTTTAATCTTTTTAATGTGGAATACTACAGCTTGTACTCTATTATAAAGCTGAAAGAGGTGATTAGACTTATTAAGGATAGTAATTTATCTGTCATTGGCCTTGTGGAGACCAAAATTAGGAAAGGCAATGAAAGTTACATTAAGTGATCAAACAAGATCTAGACATTAAACCTCTTAAAAGACGCCATATCGTTCGAACGAGCCTTGGAGCCGTTTGAACGAGATAGAAGGAAAAGTGAAGCCAAGGTTCTATTGTTGATTATAGGCTTATTTGCCTAGGTCGCTCAAACGAGCTTTGGAGCCGTTCAAACGAGTCAAAGACCAAAATAAGGGATCCTAGCTGTCTCGTTTTCTAGGCTTAATTTGGGATGTCGTTCGAACGACATGAACGACATTTGGAGTCGTTCAAACGATTCTGGTTCCCAAAAGACCAATTCGATCTGTCTCAAGCTTAATTAAGCTAGTCGTTCAAACGACCTATGGGTTTGTTCAAACGACTATCGCGACTACTTCTAGTTTTAGTGCGTTTAAGGGCATATTTGTCCTATATTATAACTAGGAAACTTGTAACCTCAAGGCTAGGCAATATGAAAGGATCCAAGTTTGTAATTTAGAAATTAGGGTTTGAAAGAGGAATTAGATTGTAATCAATCAATTGAGCAATTGAAACTCTTATTGGAAAATTATCCTGCCAAATCATTCGTATCTGTTGATTTTTCGTTACAGGTTAATCTCTAATTCGATTGTGGATTATTAAGAACACTATCTGCCCAAGCTAGAATATGGTGTGTTGTGACTGTACTCATAAGGGTAGAATTATGATGTGTTGGGACCCCAATCTTGCTCTTGTTACACTAATCGGACGGAACAAACAAGCCATTCATTGCACTGTAGAGATTGGAAGGAAATGTTTTCTTCTTTCTGTTGTGCATGCAACAAATGACCCAAAAGAGAGGGAAGAGCTATGGAGAGACCTGGATAACCTTAATAAATTCCTTAACAAGCCTTGGATTCTGGTCGGGGATTTTAACACTATTTTCTCAAACCTTGAGAAAACTGGAGGAAGGCCTGTTGCAATTAGTACCATAGAGGAGAACCAAGACTGGTTAGTGAAGAACAAGCTCTATGACTTGAGCTCAAAAGGGTGTAAGTATACTTGGACAAATAGAAGCACTACAAAAAAAATCTTACCAAGTTGGATAGAGCTCTAATTAATGAAGAATGGGGAGACCTGTATCCAATGTATCTAGTGGCTGAAGCAGAGTTCTTATGCGCAGGCATTTCGACCATAGTGCACCTATTGTGAGGGTCAGTGAAAAGATTGCTAAGGGTAAGAGAGCTTTCAAGTGTTTTAACTACTGGGCAATGGAAGAAGGGTATGATGACATTGTAAAGAAGGCTTGGAACATTAAAGTTTTTGGCAACCCTATGGAGAGACTCTATAAGACGCTCCATGAGACTAAAGCTCAGCTTAGAGAGTGGAGTAAAGCCAGGTATCATGCCATCTCAACTAATACTGAAAATGTAAAGGCCAATCAACATTCAGACTAGAATATAGTCCCTCTGAATTTGAACCTGGGAAAGGAAGAAGTGGAAGGTATCAGAATTTGCCAAGAGTTGGCACATAAAGAAGAAGATAAGCTGATGCAGATTTCTAGAACCAAGCAGTTGGAGTTGGGTGACTCTAATTTAAGCTTTTTTCACAAAGCCATCAAGATGAGGCAGTCTAGGAAGAGCCTATCACAGATCAGGAGGAGAGCCTATCACAGATCAGGAGACTGTAAGTAACAAAGCCACAGAGTACTTCAGGAATATCATGGGTAGTGGGCAAAGCACATTAATGTACAAACTATTACCAATCTCCAATTTAAGAATAAGATGGATGACAACCAGCACAGTAAGGAGATCTATGAAGCTCCTTTCTCTATATGTGACACTAAAGCTCAAGGCCATAAGGTTTTAACAGCCACTTTTTCAAGAATATTTGAGAGATTGTTGATAAGGACTTCCTTAAAGCCATTAAGAATTTCCTTATTAGCAACAGAATGCACTCATATGCTAATGCTACATCCATCTCTCTTGTACCCAAGGTAAATAGCCCTTCATCTCTCAATGATTACAGACCAATTGTATGCTGCAATGTGGTCTACAAAGTAATATCCAAGATTATCAAGAGAGTGATAGCTCAAATTATCAGCCCTAATCAGTCTGCTTTCTTAGAGGGAAGGAACATTTCAGATAACATTCTAATCTCCCATGAGCTCATGAGGAATTACCATCGCAACTCTAAGAAGGCAATGTGCACTATCAAGCTAGATTTGAGAAAAGCTTATGACTTTGTTCAATGGGAAACAATGATTCTTGTGCGTAAAACCCTTAAATTTCCAGCTAGTTTAATTGAATGTGATAAACACGAACTTACGCGGAAGCAAATAAGCGAATTAAATAAAACGAAACTTAATTAATTGCTGTAAATTAAAAGAAAATCAGATCTTTTACAACCTCTCTCTAAACCTAAAACTAGGGTTCCTCACACAAAACTAAACCTATTAACCCAATACCCTTTTTTATAGAGGAGTCCCCCACCTTCTAAAACCTCAACTAGGAAACAAATAACATAAAGAATATAATAGATTGTGGGGGGGGTAAGAAGATATCGTCCGAATTCAAAGGGATGGACAATTGGTTACTGGAACCATCTCTTCATCCACATCATCTGACTAAACGCCCCATTAATATGATCGTGAAGATTCTGTGTAAGGAGTGCAATATGTTTCCTTGGAGCTGTGCATTCACGCTTCATATGACTCGTCTTGCCACAATTGTAACAAATAACTATAGTCGTAACCCCAGTTGGCTTCGTAGTTGTCGTAGCTGTAGGTATCATTGGGGCTGGAGAAGTATACGAAGAATAACTTGCCTGCATAATTTTTATTTCTACCCCTTGGCCATTTCTACAACTTCAGACAAACTTTGTGCATTGAATAGTACCAAATCATCATGTAACCGTTTTGTAAGCCCGAGCTTGAACCTACTAATTCACTGAGCCTCAAATTCAAATAGAAGAACTCAGGAATAAAATAGATAGAAATCACTAGCATACTCGTCTACCATTTGGGTACGAGTTTGACGGAGGTTTTGTAAGTTAGCAAAGTTTTCTTCTTCATAATTACCTGGTATAAAACGTGCCATTAATTCCTGTCGCATAGTATCCTAATCGGTAATATAATCGCCTCCAGACGCAACCCGTAACTGTTGTACACTTTCCCACCAATTCGGTTATGAGTGCATAACCTGTAAGCTTAGTTTCCATCAACTTAACTGCACGCGGATCTCCACACTTTTTAAATGCCAAAACCCTATCAACCTGATTAAGCTAGTCAATAAACCCATCTGCATCCATCTTACCATCAAAATCTGGAACATTGATTTTAACATCTGAATTCATGTTCTAGTACACAGAAATAATAGCATTGGCTATTTGGCTGTCCTGCGGTACATATTTCTGGTTGTCCACTCCAGTAGGAAATTGTTGCCCCTCATTCCTGTAATTAGTCCCAAAATGGTTAGGCGGGACACCCCTACCTCCATTCCTCCTATCGTGAGAATCATATCTGTCTCCATAGCCTCTACCAATACCATAATCGCCATCGCCCCAATAAGTAGTATTATCTGCAACCGGGTTACCTGGAACCCACAATCGTTGTTGAAATCCTGAACTTGATGACTGTGTCCCCTGTGGAGGAGTAGGCGCCCGATTTTGCCTTAGTGAAACATATGGAATAACCCCAATTTGATTGGTAATCCCCCCATAAAAGGGGGGGGGGGGGGGGGAACTCCCCAAAAAAAGCCCTCCGGTGACTTTAGTCCTCACCACCATGGTTGGTCGGTGGACCCCGCTGCTGCATATTAGAGGTAGTCAGTAACTGACCTGCAGGTGGTGGTTGGCCGTACGGCAGGCTGCGGCGGTTAGTTCGAACGGTGGTGGGTCTGCTTCGGCTCCCTGGGACCGACCCTGCTGGGTCGGCGAGCTTCTTTCTGCTGTGCTTGGCGGGTTTGGTCTTATCTATCGGGTCTGGTTTGGATCTGCTGAACCAGATATGGTGGGATCAACTGGGCCTGCTGTTCGGGTCTGGTTTGGATCTGCTGGACAAGATCTGGCGGGTTCAACTGGCCTGCAGTTCGGGCCTGGTTTCGATCTGCTAAACCCGTCAGGCCTGGATCTGCTGCTGGACGTGTGGGGCCATGCTAACCTGTCTGGTGGGCTCCATGCTGACCTATTGGACGGGTTGGATCGGGCCAGTTGCGCCCGTACGAGTCAGACCTGCACCGGCTTGTTGCAAAGGCTGGGTTTGGTTGTGGGAGTCCGGTTTGGGTTGCTGAACTGGGTCAGCCCGCCTGGGTTTAACCCAGCTGGGCCCAAGCTTTCACTCACGTCCCTAAGCCCTGCCCCTTGCTGCTGCTGTTGTTGCAGCGGGGCTGTTGGTTGTTGCGCGACCCAATTCGGCGGGATTTCGGGCTCTCTCTTCTGCTGCTGATCACCAGTCCGTCCAGCATCCGTCCTAGTCAGCTAGAGAGGTCGACCGGAGTAGCCTAGGGGTGGCTGCACCCCAAAGCCTTCGATTTCGACACTCTCTCCTCGATTGGGGTTTGGGGGTAAAGACCCCATCGCTGACGATTCCGGTCTGATTTCCCTAATAGGGAGAGGATTTTCCTCCCTAATAAGAACGTGATCCCGTTCCTCGGAATCCCCAAATTTGTCATCGCTCCCCGCATCTTCTACGACATTGTTAGGAAGAGAATGCCTCCTTGGAGATCCTATCACACTCTCAACAAAGTGGTAGCTCTCATAGGACAGTACCCTAGTTTTGATATTTCTCATACCTTTAAGGAGGCAAATGTGTGTGCCAAATTTTTGTCTAATTTTGCTATTGATCCAGGAGAGATCTTAGTTACTCCTAGCACCATTCCTAACCAGCCTGATCTTTATGTAAAGGATGATGCTAGGGGCAAGATCTTCACTAGAATGTAATTTGTCTTTGTGAGTAATATATCTGGTCATGGGGACCTTAACCCAGCTTACATCTCAAAAAAAAAATAAACACACACACACACAAATTTATTGATATGATGCAAAGCAAGAAACGAATAGGCTATCTAATCTACTAAGTAATGTGTACCTCAAACATCGAACTAAGTTCTCTGAAGCAGAAGCTTCGTGCATGGCCTCAGTAGCAGCCATTTGTGCAGCATCTCTGTGCTTTAAAACATCCTAACACAGAAAAGCATCAAAACTTATAAGTAATCAGATGGGTTCCATATCAAATCTTTTTTGTTGGTCATGAGTATTGGGGATCGAAAAATTATCTCATAGCAACGGAGAAAACTCCGGTAAGTCATAACAGATGAGCATATTCTACATTTCTAGCCTACTTTCCAAGACATGATTACAAGTTGAAAACTCACATTCTGTCTATTATCATAGTAAAATGAGCCATTTCTCTACGATTGCAGTTCTTAATGTATCGCTTGTGTGTTTGTGCATGTGTGTGCGCTCGTGTGTATTTGTGGATAGTTTTCACACTGAAGATATATTCACAATTCACATTTCTCCAATACCAGTCAACAATTTCATGAGCGCATAAGAAACTGGATACCACTATACGCCAATGGCTACCTGAAAAAGAAAATGTGTATGTTGGAGTAGTGCTGTTTTTAAACACATGACAGTTTTCTTTTGGGGAAAATTTTGGGGAGTGGAGGATTTCAAGAGGACATGTGGAAGCCCAGAAAGGCTTTAGAGGAATTGGGGCACTTTGAGAAAAAGTTGGGACACCTGATAGGGAATTTGATGGGGGTTGCGAGTTGAAGGAACTCAGGAAATTTTAAATAGCGAAACTTGGGGGAACTTATTCAGTTGAGCATACTTGAGAGAAATTTGATAGGAAATTCAATGTTGTTTTTGGTGGTATGAGAAACGATGAAAATCTTGCAGAACCTGGACAGTAAATATGTTAAAGAATATTGCACGTCATGTAGCTCTTTTTTAAAAGAGTGGAATATACTACGTCTTGTTAAAAGCTTAAAGAGACAAATTAGATAAAACTGTGTTACCAAATGAATTGTCTCAAGTCCTACTCAAGTCCTATCTAGATCGTAATTAAACTTGCTGTGTGAGACTGCGAAATACCTAGTTCAATTTGATAGGATGTAACTGAGTAAACTACAACGCTGTAACTTAATTATATTATCTAACTCATAAGAGATAAGATACCCCTTTAAGGATCATATTCCTATCTATTTCAAAACTGAACAGCTATTATATTTGCCTTTTCTGTGGAAAGATTGGGCATCAGAGGGGAAATGTAAGGATCCAGTAAAATGTCCAGTTAAGGTTGATCCTCTTACAAGACTTCAAGTTCAAACTCATAAGAGATAAGATACCCCTTTAAGGATCATATTCCTATCTATTTCAAAACTGAACAGCTATTATATTTGTTTTTTCTGTGGAAAGATTGGGCATCAGAGGGGAAATGTAAGGATCCAGTTAAATGTCCAGTTGTTAAGGCTGATCCTCTTACCAGACTTCAAGTTCATACTTATCATACATCCAAATTGCCAATACTAATTGCCAGTATTGATCTCTCAAAATTAAATTAAAAGATGCAATTAGGAGCGAAATTGATCAGAATGTAAGCTCTTCATGGTTAATGACCAAGCTTTGACCAAGTTCAATAATGTCAAAGGCGGTACGGTATACAACAACAGCTGTGTGAGGAAACTTGTGACAAGATGCATCGACGTATCTTGAATTTACCATTGGGCTTTTGGCCAAGTGGTGGTTGTACCTCTCCACCTAGAGAGAGGTCGTGGGTTCGAAACCTCATGGGGTTGGAAACTTAGGGTTACGGATCCTTGTAAAAAACTGGCTTGCCTTGCAAAAAATAAAAAATATGCATCTTGAATTTTGGGGTGTGGGTTCGAAATTTGCCATTTGCATTGCTGTCATTCAGGATAATATTTGGCACTGCTATTCGGCCTGCCAAAATGGCCCTTCCCATGGCCAGACCCAGCCCAGCCGACCTCTTTCCTTTCAAGTCGGCTGGGCTGGGTCTGGCCATGGGAAGGGCCATTTTGGTAGGCCGAATACTGGAGACATCATATAACTGTTGAAAGGCCTGTGGATTCCTTCCCTCCCAATTTTAGAACTTTGTGCCCCCTTTTACATTCTTATCCAATTATCAGGGTCTCAGATCTTATCGATCAAACAAGGACCTCTCAACGACATAAAACACGGTGGATTATAAAAATCAAATGGACTTTTCTTTATTATCTGTTTACAGAAATCTAGAAAAATGCACCCGTAGATAGAAATTATTCACTCTCAACAACACCACATACCCAAAATGTAACATCTTTGGCAGCCTAACCTGAGTTTGGTGACGGTTGCACCAATGTTTAGTCCCACGTCGCTTAAGATCCTGTCACGCAAATGGTCCTTAAGTTAAGATCTTACTCTACTTGTCACCAATGCCTTTTGAGGGAAATAAAACCTCATACCTTTGCTGGAGGTGAAGGGGGCTAAGTGGAGACAACATTTCTGCGTGAGAGTGAGGTTGCAGTAATGTTACCCATGCTATATTCATGCTTCTGGCTGTAAGATTTTGGGTTAAAAATTATAATTGCATTTAACCTAAACCTTGATCATGCAAACCACTTTATATTTACTTGAACGTCATTACAACAATTTAAGAGCACAACCCAGAACAAAACAGACTCTACTAAAGTTCTTGCTCAAAAAAAAATTTCGGGGCTACTTGGGAAGCTCGAATGATTACATTTTACTAAATGTCCAGCCAATCCCCAGCAAACTGTGCAAGAGAATTTTTCTTATACTATCGAATAACAACTACTCAGTGAAGCTTCGATTGTACTAATTCTTATTAATCAAGCACTAACAAACTCAAATTAGGGTTTCAGAAAATCCCTAATTTAATAATCCGAAAATAGATTATTAAATCAACTAAAACTAAAACAAAACCTAAGGTTTTATAGAACAAGCCTTCTAATTCTAGTGAAACTCCTATTAAGGAAATTTTCTTATTCTTGAGATCTCTTAAATAAAATCTATCTAAAATAGAAATAAATATAAAACAAATACTAGGAAATGGAAGATCTATGTTGTCTCGTGATATGGAAAATCCGAGAGGGGTGGGGGACGACCGCGACTTATCATTATCAATCCCCGAAAAGGAAACCAGAATCACCATCAACAATTACCAAACACTGATATCTTCTATGAGCTTAGCATAGTAACTGTAAAGTTTCCATAAATAATACTGCATGCAATCCATATACTAATATGGCAGGGTTGGAAATGTTACTCGTAATCATAATAGGAATGGTTTATTTGCAAGTACTGAGCCAGACAGAGCAGAAAATGCATAAGAGGCAGAAGGGACAGCCTTCCGCCATGGCATCCAATTAGCGCGGCAATTCAAGCATCACACCTTTTGGATGACTGCGTACAATATGAACTTTATAAAGTATATGTGAAGACAGTCACAGTACGTTTTGGGAAACACTTGCTATCTTAGACTCTTCGAAGGATGATACTCTAATGGCCTCTAAATGTGCTGAGACATTAAAATATTGAAGCGCATAAACTAGCTGTGCTAGGGTGTTCTTCGATATACGTAGTTTGCTAAAGAGTCGATTCCCGAAAAGAGGGTGCAAGAACTGATGGATTACTCTATATTTTAACCTTCTACTAATATAATATTTTGTTTACCAGAACACCTACACTATATAATGCATCCCAATCCTTTTGGCACATAGTATTAGACAGGTATGCCCGGTAATTTTATGACTTTTGTGCATACATCCAAAATTAATAGCTTATTACACCATAGAAATGCCAAAAGCTTCATCCATCAAAACTAAAAACTTTCAGTAAAATATGGCATATCACCTAAAATGCAATATTGAGTTTCTTTAGCAATATATACCTTTCCAAGCTTTGCAAGAGATGATGGAAGTGAACCCCATGAAATGGTTCCATCTGTTAATCTTTTATTGGTAGGAACTTTGACCAAGTTGCCAGGCCCTCCATTACTAGCAATTTCTTGTGTTCTCTTCCCAATGGAAGACCGTTGCTTATTTGATTTATCAGTGTCATCCTGAGCTCCATTTGCATTGATCTTCTTAGCAGGCATCTGAAGCTTGTTATCCTCTTTTGATGACATTTTGTCATTTAAAGCCAGCTTTCTTCGTGAAGCCTGCAAATCATGATCACATTATAAATGACCACGGATATAAGTTGATTGTAGAAGAAAAGCATTTTCAACTTTAAACGCTTTCTTGTGGTGTTAGCTAATACTATAAAGAAAAGGTGATTTATTTATACCAGTCTTTTTGTTTATGATCCATATACTTTAGCGTTTAATACTAGGCTTTCTTAGGTATAAGGGACTGGATTTTAGGCAAATTAGCAGAGTTTGTTGACAAAGAGCTTTTTCTAGGCTAATCCTGTTGGTGTATATGTCACGAGCATATGGTGACATATACTCTATTAGTCCCACATCGAATAGTAAGGCTTGATTTGTCAATGAGGGACTAATAGAGCATATGTTACCATATACTCCAATATCTGATAAACAACGTTATAATCCGGATAATACATTTCTATATCTGCCCTAAAGTAACCCTAGAATGAAAGCGATAAGAAATTGCATAAATTCTGGGCCTATGATATAGATATATTGCTACACATATTATAAATAAAAATTTGCCATTTCAGTTGATTAATACAGATTTGATTGGATTAAACTTATGGAATGCTGAATGAACTATAAGAAAACTCACAGAAGTACTCCTAGCTTCAGGTTTCAACTCCAATTTGGTAACCTTTAAGTGTAAACTGTCCCTTCTCTTCACCTCCATACCTCCTTCCCAACTTCTTCTCAAAGCCTTTGGCCCAAATTCAGTCCCCTGAACCAAATTTGCAATGGTATTTCCAGTAATTGGCTTTTTAGCCGATGAATTCACTTTAAGCACAGAAACCGCCTTATCTAAGACCGCATTTTGCTTCCCGGGTCCTTTGATCTTTGATTGCTGTTTCATCCCATTCGAGAACTTTTCAAATGAGGTAGGCAGAGAATAACAACTCGTTGGAGATGACGGGAACCGTGAGTTTGCAGATTTTGGTCTCCCAGTAGATTCCTTCTTCTCTGTCAAATTTACAACTGGCTTTGATAAAAGAGACCTTGATCGATCGAAGCCCACTTTTTTCTTATCTAACTCGTCAAATTTGGTGGCCCCATTAGATTTAATCGGCTTGATCTTCTCTTTCTCCTTGGGTGGTGTTTTTGATTTCTCTATTGGGTTTGATCCAGAAGAATTGAGGAAGCAAAGAGAATGTGTGGCAACCAAGTCTTCAGGGTTCCCAACGCACGGATGACGGCCTGGAATTGGCCTTACCCCACGGAGTATTGGAACAGGTGAAGAAGCCTCTAACCGTTCAACATGAATAAACTGACTCAACTGAAGCTTATCACTGAGAATGAGATCATCATGCTCATCAGGAAGGGAAACATAAGTTGCATGAGAGGAATCTGAAACCTTAAGATAGAATCCTTTATTTGTAAAAAGGTCCCCACCTGCAAGAGCAGGAACAATGCCGACGACTTGAAGGAGTGACGATCGGTGTTCACCGGCAACTTTCACATCTGTATTCATGTGTTGTAACAGTTTCAAGAGAACACCGGGGACTAAGGTAGCCATTGCCCAATCCTTCAAAGGGCATTTATCATAAATCCTGATTGTTCGAGCAAATATCTCGACAAACACAGATGGCTACTACAGTCTTTTGAAACCAAATGAACAGAACTCTCAAAGACTTGGAAATAAAGGTCCAAAAATCCTGAAACTTTTCTGCAAAAAATTTCAAAGTCTGTTTACGCTATGAAACAGGAAATTTGATATCTGAAGCTGACCGAATAGAACAACGGACAATTAGAACATGGATGATCCTTCAAACAGGCTTAAACAACAAAATCCTCGATACCCAACTAAACTTTTCGATTCGGGTATGTTGGATTAGCCACTTCAACTAAAATTGATAGCTCAGCAGAACTGAAGCTGCAGCAATGACAACATCCAGTTAAAGATTACATCTCTTGTAGTATCAGTTAATCAATAAGACAAACATGAAAGTGACTCCAGTGATTTCTATATGTTTTAGATAGAGACATCACACCTCACTCTCAAACCAAATTCAAAACAGAAAAACAAAAATATATCTTAGATAGAGTGTCTTAGGATTTCTGTGGATTACAGCTAAAGAAAACCCCAAGATGGGCAAACCTCAACTTTCTATTATCTAAATCAAAACTTGTGGATTATAAAATAAACCCATTAATCCAATAACCCCATCCGCCTATAGAAATCATTTCAACCTACAAATTGCAAAACCCAGTTCCCAAAATCCCAACTTTCTATCATCTACCCACAAAAATAATCATCAAGCTCAAATTTTATGGAAAATAAATAATAACTCAAACCCATAACTTGTACTAAAACTTAGACAAACCCAGATTAAGAAAAACCCTTAAATACCTTATTCTAGGGTTATTATGTTTGAGTACATTAGCAGCAAAGTGACCCCAAAACACAAAAATATGCAATAATAAGAAAACCCGTACAATAGAACTAAGAAGATCAAAAGTAGAGAGAAAGAGAGAGAGAGAGAGAGAGAGAGAAAGGAACACCTGGTGATGGAGAAACCTTCTGATACATGTGGGAGAAGTTAATGAATGATTGGTACAACCAAGAGCAAAGTGCTGGTTAAAACTATGTGTAGTTGGGTTCCACATACATTCACCATAATCTGACACACCAACACACTTCCAACAAAAAAAAAAAAAAAAACTTGGGGTGTTTGATCAAGCTCCCAGAATGACTGTAATACAGAAGAAAGTATTTGCAAACCCAAAGAAAAATAAAAAAGAATCAAGAGTTGAGTTTTGCAAGAACAACTAGTGAGATGGTGTGATGTAATATTTATTATTATTATATTATTGGAAGAGTGTTTAGTTTGTGAATGGAAGCATGTGGACAGTAATGTGTGGTGTCGGCTACTCATGGCTGAAGGAGAAGTGTGAATTTGACGCAGAATAAGTCAGAGTAGAAGAGACTGTATTTTGACCTTTTTTTTTTTGTATTGTCCAGGTACAGATTTTGGTACTGTATTTCTCTAGTAGAGGTTTCGTATACTACTATATTTGGTACACGCCCTCGTATACATTTGGTACGTTATTTCACTGGAGCTGTAGAGGGCATGGTTTTAAGTAACCGTTATAACACTAGTATAATGGTAACGCTTTGAGCCCATTCCGTTTTGTATGCCATAACGGTTGTTGTTACCGTTATAACATGTTATTTTCAGTATTATCTTTTACATTTTTTTACCAAAGTTATATACCGTTATTTATAAAATTAGCACAAATTTGAGAAAATAAAAACCAATATCATAATATCTACTACTTTAATGGCGGAGGTGCGAGCTAAGTACCCCATACCACTTTTCATATGGAAATGGATAAGTATTATCACTATTTTTAAAATTTAAACAATTTGATTATTTCTTGTTATTTGGCTTTAGAAACACTGTTATAACACATCTCTGCCCATTTTATACCTTGGTAGAGGGTGGATCATGGTTTTTAAGGGCGTGTTTGGTACATGGTCGTGTCTATGGGAGAGTTGGGAAGAGGGGTTGGAGTACGGATGTTGGAGTCGTCATTTTTGTTGGTATTTGTCTGAGTAGAATTTTTGTTAGTATCATATATTTTGCCTGTACATACGGGAGTCAGTGATACAAGGGCGTAAATTAACACGACTTTGACAATTTATTGGATGGGTTTCATTACGAGCCAACTTTGGTTGATCATCAAGAAATTTCGCATTGCCAGGTAAACATTGTGTTTGTCAAATGTATAGGCTGACGCGGAATCATTTCCGTTAGCTCTTGGCCAAGAGGAAATTAGTTGAGAAATGCACGTCATACATGGGGTCTCGTATCTACAAAGAGATCAATACCAGACATTCATTATTTTTTTGCCTGCTCCATAAAGGATATAAAAATCAAGATATCGTCCGTCCGTCCGTCCATTCGTCACTCCCACGAAAACCAGATTTCACCAATATCTCATTCCACTATGGAAACATTTAAAATATTTTGGAAGATATAGAACTTCAACATACAGTACATCAGTAAATACGGTATGTACAAGAGCATAGTTTCTCTAAAGTTTGACAACATAAAATTGTTATGCTTTGTCTCGAACTTACAAGGTAACATATGTACAGATATATCATAAAATGAAAATGTAGAGTGCTATCTATGATTATCGTTTCACAATATGGTGTCTGTGGGTATGAAAATAAAATAGCATATGTACCACCGTATTTCCAGTACATTGTAAATACAACAAGCCCGTCTAGAGTAGCACGTAAGAGGATTTCCTTGCAAATGAGAAATACAAAGAACAAAAACGGCCTCAGATGTTAGGGGAAGTTACAGTACACTACAAAATTTCCATTTAAGAGCTATAAATAAACTGAGCCCCTTGGACACTTGAGTTGATGCAAAGATACTTACAGGTTTTTACTGTATTTGTATTTGAGAAAAGCCTTGATGAAAGGCTCTATTTCGCCATCCATAACAGAAGCAATATCGGATGTCTCAATTCCCGTTCTGACGTCTTTCACGAGCTTGTATGGATGGAAAACGTAATTGCGGATCTGTTGGCCCCACTCCGCCTTCACTGCATCTCCCCGTATTTGCTTAATTTCGGATGCTCGTTGTTCTTCAGCGATGACTAGCAGTTTGGCCTTTAACCTGCTTAGAGCCTTGATCTTGTTTGCTAATTGAGATCTCTCTTCTGCAAAGTGGAACAAGAAATGTGTTGTACTCAATATATTCAAGTGTTCTCTGTCAGGGAAGGATTATGATATCTAACTCCATGCATGTACTGAAGCATCCAAATGCAAAGCTAGAACTTGTAGACTTACAGTACTATTAAACCCAATCAGAAAATTGGCCCATAAATGATGGTATTTTATAGAAACATTAATTGCAAAGCCTAAAACGTCCCTGAAATAATGTGTTAGGAACAAGTTGCAATGTTCGTAAATTCTATCCAGTGAGATCATCACTACGCAAATCTTTAAACTTCCTTTATAGGGGGGAGCCTTTATGATGTAGCACATCCCTAGGTAGGGCGTGGACCACAGTAGTTGGCCTCTCTCTCTAGTTCTATAAAGAGAGACACTCTTTACTTTCTCCAACAGTTTAGTTTTTACTTAGAAGAAAAGTTCTAATAAATAAAATTAGGGTTCCTCAAGAACCTAATTCATTTTCCCCAATTGATTAATCTAGTATTCATCTTGATTATTGGCTTCAGCGTAATCAATTTACACTAAAGTAGTATCAGAACGATCTTACAATCCTTCGATTCGACGAGATGAATGCAACACACGAGTTTCTTCTAGAACTTGTGAGCGCTCAATCCGAGTTGTTCCAAACAATTCTACGAGTTTTCGAAGATGGAGATAGGTACGTTCAACCCAACTCACCCCACGCCGTCGAGGAATTCTCCGGCATCCCTAGCGTCACGGATCAACGCCAATCCCGTGAGTACGTTACGGCCACGGCGGTTAAAAACTCCGAGCAAATTACCGTTGTTGTACGGCTTGATAGACCTCCCCCCCACCAAATCGGTTGTCGGAGCGACTTTGGTCCCGGTTGCCGTAGTTGCGATCGAAACCGCGAAAACAGTTGCGGCAGTGGAAAACCAGGTCGTCAGAGAGACGAACTCGTGGATCCCCTTTGATCCTTATGGGTTGGGCTCTAAACCCATGACACAGACCAAGCCCAAAGCAGCTCAAGTTCAAGACCCACAAGCCAAACTTAAACCGCTTAAGCCCACAACAGTTCAAGGCCCACTGAAACAGTCCACAACAGTTCACCAAGCCCAAGGCACGAGGACCAAAATGAAGAGAGGAAACCGGAGCCACCACTACCTCCTTATCCTACCACACACACACCAAACCAGGTGATACAACCTAGCACCGAGAAACTACCGCACCCATCACATGCGCCTCCCGCATTGGCAACGCAGATTCCGTCACGGGTTCCGACCGACAACCACGACACCTGCAACACTGTTCACACCCTACCCCTATGTGCTTCTGTAAATAGGACATTGAAGTTCGACCCAAGTAACCCAAATTCTTGGCTCCATAACAACATCTTCTGTACACGGTGCAACAAATGGGAGGCTTTGTGAAGTAATTCTTGATTGTGGGTCCACAGAGAATCTAGTGGCTAAGGAACTAGTGGAGAGACTCAAGTTAGAGACGTTTCCGAGTACTGAACCCTTTGATCTCACGTAGCTCTCTCCAGGACAAGAAAAACGCTTCGAAGACGAGTGTGTGTTGACATTCACGATAGGCAACGCTTATGAGGATACTATCCACGCTTCAAAAGCCGATGTAGATATTTGTCATATCCTACTTGGGAGGCCTTGGATGTTTAAAAGGAAGATCCATTATGATGGGGAGATAAATACATTTAGCTTCTTATGGGGCAATGGAAAGGTCGACCTAGAACCGATGCCTCCTTCGACACTTATCGCAGCCGTCCGACGGGAACGTGCCAGTTTCATCACATATGCTCGATCTCACGGTAGGGCATGTGCCCTTGTCAGTACGTATTCCTCACCCCCTACATCTGTCATTTCTTATTTCCAGTCCATTATTGCAGAGTTCAATGATGTTTGTGAGGAAAACACGGATAATGCTTTACCTCCCCTACGAGATATCCAATATACTATTGATTTTGTTTTGGGGTCCCCGTTCCCGAACTTACCTCATTACCGGATGGCACCCGCAGAGCATGCAAAGTTACAGAAATAGGTCTCTAAGTTATGTATCAAGGGCCTAGTTAGAGAGAGCATGTCACCATGTGCAGTACCCGCCCTTCTGACTCCTGAGAAAGATGGTAGCTGGCGGATGTGTGTTGATAGTAGAGTTATCAACAAGATAACAGTTAAGTACCGTTTCCCGGTTCTACGGTTAGAGGACATGATTGACAGCTTGCACGGAGCCCGAGTATTTTCCAAACTCGACCTTCGCAATGGGTACCACCAGATTCGTAAGCGGCCAGGTGATGAATAGAAGACGGCGTTCAAGACAAAGGATGGTTTATTCGAGTGGATGGTCATACCTTTTGGCCTTTCTAATGCACCGTCGACATTTATGAGGTTGATGACGGAGGCCTTGCGCAAGTACATCAACAAGTTTGTTGTGGTATACTATATTCTGATCTACAGTAAGACAGAGGAAGAACACATATTATCACTATTCTTGGAGTCCTCCGAGACAAGCTATTTCTTCAGCTAAAGCTAAAGAAGTGTTCTTTCATGGTTGATTCTGTACAGTTTTTGGGATTTGTGGTGCCAGCTGACGATATACGAGTTGACAACGGCAAGGTTCAAGCTATCAGGGATTGGCCAGTTCCTACATCCACATCACAGGTTCAGAGTTTCCACAGGTTAGCTACATTTTGCAGGACATGGCACCACTGACCAATTTGATGCGAGATGTCCCATTTGTCTGGGCCAGAGGCAACTACGGTTTTTGCGACGATAAAGGATAAGTTGATGACAACTCATGTTCCAGCGCTACCCGACTTTACACAGTTGTTCCACGTACACACATATGCGTGTAAAACTGGTATTGGGGCAGTTCTTTCTCAAGGGGGGGAGCCAATTGCGTATTTCGCTTAAAAACTTTCGGGTTTACAGTTACGATACTCCACTTATGACATTAAACTGCTAGCAGTTGTCTGCTCACTAACTCATTGGAGGCACTATTTGGTACACAAGGAGTTTATTTTCCACACTGATCACGGTGCGTTACACCATATGCACAGTCAGCAGGGGATCACTTCTGATAGACAAGCAAAATGGTTCAACCTTCTCCAAAACTATACGTTCAGTACTCAGCACGTCAAGGGAAAGGAGAACACGGTCGCAGATGGTCTAAGTAGACGCAAAGAGGTTTTTGTTACTTTCCGCGCTTCAGTATTTGGGTTTGAGACATTACGTGATCTCTATGCTACAGATGAGTTCTTTGGTCTTGTTTTTGGTGATTGTCTCGCACAGGAGGGTGTGAGAAGTGGTGAGTACTCTATACGGGACGGGTATTTGTTACGTGAATCTACACTATGCATCTCTATGTCGTCAGTTTGAGATAGTGTTATCGCTGAGATACATAGTGGGGGACTTGGTGGACATTTCGAAGTGGCCAAGACGATGTCGTCTATGCGAGAGAGATATTTTTGGTCCAACATGTGACGTGATGTCAAACCAGTTCATTTAACGGTACTATACTTGTCAAACCGCTAAGGGAACTCAGCAAAATACTGGTCTATACATACCCTACCCATTCCTGAGGCACCCTGGCAAGACGTCTCTATGGATTTTGTGATAGGTTACCAGTGACAGCGACAGCAGAGGGCCTTGATTCAGTTTTCCTCGTCGTCGACAGGTTCCCCAAGATGGCACATTTCATTCCATGTTCTCGAACAAATGACACTTCTCATGTTGCTTACTTGTACTTTCGGGAGATTGTTCGTCTACATGGTATTCCACGGTCTATCACGTCAGACAGAGAAGTCAGGTTCACGGGTCATTTCTGGCGGTCATTATGGGGCTATTTACGTTGCAAATTACAGTTCTCCACAACATTTCATCCTTAGACCGATGGGCAGGTTGTTAACAGAAGCTTGGGTAATCTATTACGAGCCACGATTAGGGACAGTCCAGAGGGTTGGGTGTTCGCTCTTACTCAGGCAGAGTTTGCTTTTAACAATTCTGTCAACAGGTTTACGGGATTGTCTCCATTTATGATTGTCGAGGGACGATCGCCGGGTACAGTTCTAAATTTGGCATCTTTACCCCCGACGATTCCAGTTTCGTTCTCTACTGTAAAGATCCAGCGTATCCATGAGAGCGTACACATACGTTTAGCAGAGACATGTGCCACCTATAAGGCACAAGTAGATACACGTCGTCGACAAGTCAGTTTTCAACCAGGTCATTTGGTTATGCTGTATATCGGGAAGAAACGCCGTTCAGGGGTAGGTTCCAAATTAGCCCTTCGGCGAACGGGTCATTTCCATATTGTTCAACGTATTGGGGAGAACGCTTACGAACAAGACCTCCCACGGCATATGCGACGTTCTCATATTGTTAATGTGAGTCTCCTTTCTCCTTTTATTGGTGATCACGTGCCACCTATTACTTTACCGATTCCCCTTCCGCAGCAACACGAGTTTGACCGTATTGACACTGTCTTAGAGAGGAGTACAAATGCGACACCAAAGAGAGGTGTCTATCGTATGTACAAGGTGCATTGGGTGGGCAAGCCTGATTAAGAGGATTCATGGATATTGGAAGCATATTTCCAACAAAGGGACCCAACTTTATTTTCCACTGAGGGAGAGTTTGATGTAGCACATCCCTAGGTAGGGCGTGCACCACAGTAGTTGGCCTCTCTCTAGTTCTATAAAGAGAGGTACTCTTTACTTTCTCTAGCAGTTTAGTTTTTGCTTAGAAGAAAAGTTCTAATAAATAAAATTAAGGTTCCTCAAGAACCTAATTCCTTTTTCCCCAATGTGTACCACAGTAGTTGGTCTCTCTCTAGTTCTATAAAGAGAGTCACTCTTTACTTTCTCCAGTAGTTTAGTTTTTGCTTAGAAGAAAAGTTCTAATAAATAAAATTAGAGTTTCTCAAGAACCTAATTCCTTTTTCCCCAATTAATTAATCTAGTGTTCTTCTTGATTATTGGTTTCCACGTAATCAGTTTACACTACTTTATAGATCAAAACTTTATAGGAACTGGATAACTTTTTATGCTATTTCTAAATCAAGTAAACTACTACCAACTTTTTATTTTGCGGATATAACAATAAATATTACAAAAATACTGTGATGTTTATCGATGTCATGGTATGGCAAATTTTTCATAGCTATAGATATGACTAGTCGGCAGGACTTGGACGAGTTGATGAACAAATGATATGTTTTTTTAGAATAGGAGATACATTGTCACATGGTCCCACATCACACGAGCTTAATCAAACTCTAGACTTCTATTATATTGACCAATCGAGCTAGAGAACAAATATTCTGATATAATTCTGCTTTTCTGCGTCAACTAAGAGAGCATATCAACAGGGTTCTTAGGCACTGGAATATGTAAACATTTTTAGTGAAGTTTTAGCTAAAGCCAGCTTCAAAAACCAATGAATCAACTTCAATTCATTTTATCCATGCAACAATTTGACCTTTAAGTAGTTTTCCTATTACTAAAAAGATCTCAATAAGTGACTACAATACTCAAAGGTACTATAGATGGAAGGAATTTTACAGTTAAAATTGCAAACACACCCAGACATTAGAAGATTATCTTGCAATGCAAACAATGTACCTGTGCAGCGAACAGCAACACCAGTGGGTATATGAACAATTCGAACAGCTGTTTCCACCTTGTTTACATTTTGACCTCCACTTCCACCTGCCCTTGAAAAGCTTATGTCCAAATCTTCTTCTGGAATCTCAACACCCACAGACTCTTCCGGCAAAAGAGGCATTACTTCCACACCAGAAAAGCTTGTCTTTTGATACACAAAAAATAGGTAACATAATGAAATAACTCCAAATGTGTCAAAATATGAGAAACAAAAATGTCATCTGTCCACTTCCACTCAATATCATTAAGATAGACCTCAAATATTTTATTATTTGCATCTCAATGGCACCCTATGACAAACATGAACAATTTGAGACATATAGTCCCACATCGGACACACATAGCCTTGCACCTCAAAATATAAGATCTTGGGCTACTCCTCTCATTGCCAATTGGTTTTGAGATGGAACCTCCAGTTCTAATATGGTATCAAAGTGGGCCTTTCTTTCACGTGTCGAGCCCAACGGCCCACGTGCTACTCCGCGTCACCCAAATATTTGTCCACGTGCTGAGCTCATAAATTACGCCACACATGAGGGAGCGTGTTGAGATATATAGTCCCACATCGGACACGCATAGCCTTGCATCTTAAAATATAAAATCTTGGGCTACTCCTCTCATTGCCAATTGATTTTGAGATGGAACCTCCAGTTCTAATACATGTGTATTAACGTCTCTGGAGAAGTGGACAATGACAATTTAAAACTAAAATGGAATCTTGTATTCGAACTCGTGTAGCTCACATGTTCATTGTCGTTATTCTTATCATAGTATGAGAAGTTCACATTTATTAAAATTTATAATTGTTCAAGCTGTATAGTGTTCGAGGTCGGATGTATGGCTCTTTATTTTAGATTTAGTGGAGGAATTCAAAAGAGGGTGCCTTTGTAGGAGTTCGTCAGAGTGGTCTAGTCTTTGGGAGGAGTTCTACAGAGCGGTCTAGTCTTTGGGAGCTCTTCAGGGTGGCCTGCTGAGGAAAAATATTAGGATCAAATTCTATGGTTAGCAAGTAAAATACCCGTAGGGTTTTCCCATGGCATTTGTGAAATCTAAGGTATATTAAAGAAAGAACTCCATCTTTGAGACAAGTTGGATACGAATGTGACGGGGTAAACATTTTATGGTTTGATGGAAGGAGATTATTTGGTATTTGCTGCTAGTGTCGGTTAACATTTTGGTTAATGTTTTGCCAGTTTGCTTTTAGTCTTATCAGCTTTGGTCTTCATTCATACGTTTTTTTCTACTATATCGAAAAATTTATCATTGCCTAGTATTCATAAAGCACCCAATTATATCCAAAGATAGTAAAGCATATAAGGAGTATCGAATTACGGGGATAATAATAGATCATTGGGACTTCAATCTATGTAAAACCTAGATTTCCACTTCACTGGTGGTGCACCTGCTACAAGTCACATATATCTACTTAATTAGTGCCTCGGTGTGGAGATGCATGTGCCGCAGACTACTCTTACATGACTTGCCAAATATGACATCAGGCTGTTCATATAAGTAAAGCCGAAACAAATATGTATGGGTGTTGTCCAACATGTATTATGTCTGGTGTGCAATACAGTGAGTGTTAGAGAAGGTTTATGAAACTTGTTAGATTTTCCTTTAATATTCTCTCCTATTAGTATTAGGTTTGCTAGGATTCCTACTATGAGTTGTACAAGGCTTATTAACCTACAAGTTATTGTTATTTGTAAGTAAACAAGTATTGGGTTAAGTAAAGGTACTCACTCTTTCTCTTAGCCCCCTTCTCGCAGTTTTTCTCTCTATACCTCTTTACTTGGTATGAGAGCGTTTTTGATTTTGAAGACAATTTACAGCTTTTTGTTACTGTAGAGAACAGCATCTGCTGGCAATTGCAGTCGCCGGACTATAAAGAGACAAAAGGTTTGGTATCTCAACTTCTTTAACGCAGCTGCAGCAAGCTACAGTGCCGGCTCAAATAACAGTGTCACTGGAAATACCAATTTCGACCCAGAAACTTAAGTATATAGCAGCAAAAAAACAAGGGCAAGAAAGTCAAGAACATCATGTGCTCATTACAGTGGGTCCCGATAGGCGTAGGAAATATATACCGCATGGTAATTTCTTTGACTTCCTAGCAAAAATCTCAATAGTTAGTAAATAGGTGAAAACCAAAACCTATTGTGGGTCCCTTTTTGCCCCATTAATTTAAATATACTGTTCCATAATCTCTCTGATGGAACACATTAGAAACTAGCTGGAAAGAAGAAAAAATTGTCGTTCTTTTCATGACATATTTAAGGTTGTCAAGATTATTGTTTCTACGATAACACATTCTACGTGGCTAAATAATACATGGTCACGTGAAAATGCATGTGCATGAAGTACTAGTATCTGTATAGTTTTTTTTTTTTTGCTTTCCTTGGTTTTTCCTATACTGTACGTGAATAGTAATTTTCGTTAATTCTTCCTTGACTAGCTGCTATCCCCATTAAATTTTTTTTAGTATCTAGTACTTGTTGACTCTGTCCTCTTTTTATTGGTGACTTCTTGTCATTATATAAGAAATTTCATCCAACATATGGCGGTCAGATGCTTAAACAGCAGTAGTTTTTTATTTGTGTCCAAATGTGTAATTGTTTTGATGGGTCTTCAGTTAAAGGTTTATCAAAAACAGAACTGAATCCTCATGAACAAGGAAAGAGAAATAGATAAGAAAGCATACTGCATTCTCTCATTTAGTGTTGTTTGCCTGGATCGATGTCTTCGCAAATTCCGTAGATCCATCTCTATAGTTATTTGATTCAGAGATTCAATCCGTGGAAAGTATTTTTGTTTTTATCAATGGAAGATGTCCTGAATGATGTTTGAAGACAGAGATGAGGTCCTTGAAGATTCAAGTTGGAAATATAGAGCACGTATGCTCCAGCTTGAGGAGGAGTGCTAAAGTATATTTATGGGTACATCAACAGTTTTATAAGTATGGAAACACAATGTGCCTCAGGCTGAGTTTTAGAGAAGGTTTAGAAACCTATTTGATTTCCACTATTATTAGACTTCTATCCTATTAATATTATTAGGTTTCCTATAATGAGTTGTATCAGGCTTCTTAACGTACAAGTTATTGTTGTTTATAAATAAACAAGTATTGGGTGGTGTAGAGGTCTAATTATTTCATAGTCACCTTCTCTCAGTTTTACCTCTTTATACATCTTTGAAATATAATTAACCAACCAATAAGCATTTTGAGCACTCATAGCCACTATTTTTTTTTTTTTGTAGACCTGATGAGAATTTTGGCATCGCTTTGCACAAGGTCTCTTTTCCGTGCTGAATGTGTTCTCTACCAACCATATGGAATAAAATGAGCTGGGTTTGACCAAAACACGGCTTAACCAAAACCATATCTATCGTGTTTAGATCCTCCAGTGGACTCCGATCTTGAAAGAAAGAAAAAAAGAGCTGGATATGAGTACAATGTAATCTGCAACTGATCCACGGTAAAGATGGCTTTCACTTACCTAGGCTCTACTGCTATCAACTAGAGTAAGGCTTTGCCTCCCCCTAGCAACGATATTTATCTGCAACATACATTTAACTAAGAATATTTCCTATGAACTGAGTCATTCGAATCTTGTTGGTCTCATTATCTCATCAAAATATGTAGGACCTTTTTCTAACTTGGACGAATTTAGAGTTGGCTGGGGTCCAATAAGATTTAGTTGGCTTTGAAACGGGTCCACTCCCATCAATTTAATTCCTCAAAGTCCCAAGAAAATGAAGATGGTAATGAACATTTATATGATGTATGATAATATTACCTGACGTAAACCTTTCGAATTGAATGGAGATTGACGGACGATTCGGTGGGTTCCTTTTTCTCCTGATAAGTACCCATATGCATAGCGTCCTTCTATTTCAATAGTAGCTGACTTGATCCCAGCTTCTTCTCCCATAGATTTCTCAACAACTCTTGTCTTAAAACACTGCTTCTCACCCCATCTCACATACATCCTACGAAGCATGTCAGCCCAATCCTGCACTGGAGACAATGCGGAAAGTGTTAAATACCAATCGAAAAAAGGTTACTGAGAGAGAGAGAGAGAGAGAAAAACCCAAACACTTATTTAAAGATGTTCACCTGTGCATCTGTACCCCCAGCACCAGCAGTAATAGAAATAACAGCACCTTCTTTATCATATGGTCCGGAAAGAAGTTGGGTAAGCTCGAATTGATCCAATGCCTTGCTTAAATTTCTAATTATGCCCGTGGCCTCCTCGAGAAGTCCATTATCTATAGATTCCATTTCCTCTGTCAGCTTCACTATGGTTTCCGCATCTTCAATCTGCATTAAAATGTGCAATTAACACACATCATACAAAGGTATTTAAAGAGATTTTCACTCTTTAAATTTAGCTAACATCGTAAATAGTTTTAATGTATTCAAAGAGAGTAAACTGAAGTTTATCTAGAAGTCGCCCAAAATGGTCAATGTTATCAAACTAAAACTTGAATAACATAAATATTTTGATATGATACAAGTTTTCCTCCATAATCTGGGAATAACTCGTATCTATTCCAATTATAACTATAAATTCTGGAAAACAGTAAAGATCTAGTAACAAATGTGATCCTTTCACTTATCAAGATAAACTAAACCAAAAAAACAAGTATGAGAATCTTATCAAGAAAAAAAAGCTAAATGAGGTAGCTTCAAAAAATGTCAGACTCTAACGCCACAGATTCTGCAAGGTAGGTATCAGTCATCTAACGTATCCAACAAGGAAATTTCCTAATTGAACAAATCATATGAAATATGAATCATATATATGCTATCTGCTAGCTTATAGAAACGATACTCATACACTCCCTAATTGCTCAAACATTGATACAAGCTTGAAAGCAGAAGAAAACTTCTTCTTTTTGAGATGATAAACGCTGATGCAAGTCCGGATGTTACGTTGTGCATGACAAAGTTCCCATCTCAAGAAAGATGATCATTCAAGAAACAGCTTGGTTCGAAATTAGAAGCTGGATTTTATTAAATTTGGGAACCCCTGTTTTTTAAGTCAGTGGGGAGCTTCAGTTTTTGACGATTTAATAGCAGCACAGAGGAAAGTTCAGGATGGTAACCCAAATTACTGTTCTAGGAGACCTGGACCGTTGTTTGTCGATAGTGAAATCGTAGCTCCAATGCGGTTTCAATTATCATGCATGTGTTGGCTAATTGCAAATCTCACAGTGGTAAGATAATCTCAATCAACTGTGGTATAGAAGGTGAGGCTGGCTAGGAATAAGAAAATTTATGGAGGTCTACTATAGACTAAAAGTCAGCAAATATGTGCTCAGAAGAGATTAAGTTATGGAGGTTGGAGCTGTTTCAAAGATTTAACTATTTGTTGCTCCCTTTTTCAATTACACTCACGATTAAGATGTTTAATTTAGACATTTGCCTCGGTGACATCCGTTGTGTTCGAGATTGTTGTTTGTCCCTTCCTCCTATGAGGTGCTTAAATTGAATTTGCATGGTTGTTATTAGAGGTAACCTAGGTGACTGGTGGAGGTGGTGAGGATAGAGATTAAAGAGGGAACACTGTAGCTGCGTATGTCGCTAAGATATTAGGGTCAAATGTTTATAAGGAGGTGATGGGACTGCCGTTTGGTTTGAGAATGTGCAGAAGTAGGCACCTTTCATCTCTAACAATGCAGGTAGACTCGAAAGTCTGTGGATTAATTTGCAAGCCCCATTAAAATCCTTGGTAGAGAATGAAGCAGTTGGGGAATTTGAAATTTCAAGTATGACATATCTTCGAGAAGGGAATCATGTTGCAAACATACCTACTAAAATGGGGATCTCATGGTTGAGATCTTGCTTATTTAGCTCGCCTTCTCTTCCTCTGGAGCTTAAGGTTGCTTAAAGATTGGACAGACTTCGACTTGGTTATCTCAGGTCCAGGAGGAAGGGTATATGCTCTCCTGTTCACTTTAGTTCCATGCATTGATAAATTTTACCCCATAGGTATGTTAGGTATAAACTTGAATAGAAGGATTGTCGAAGATTGGGAAATTGTCAAAGTCGTTCGAACGAAAATGGAAGTCGTTCGAACGATTCGAACGAACGAGTTTCAAAGTCGTTTGAACGAACTTTTTTGTACTCACTGGAATTTTAGCCCAGGAGTCAATCTCGTTCGAACGAGCTTGGATGTCGTTCGAACGAGATGTTATGTTTCCAGGGTTGGAGACCAACTATCGCAAAGCCGTTCGAACGAACTTGGCATAGGTTTGCCTTAGATGTTATGTTTTTGCCTCGAGATCCGTTCCATTTGTGTTTTAAGTTCCTTACTATATAAATGGGACTTAGGTTATTATGTTAACCTATCTTTTGGTGAGTTTAATCTTAGAGAGGCTAGGGTTTGAAGAGACTCCATTAAAGCTTGAGAAGCTTGAGAGATCATTGTAACTTATTTGATATCATAGTGAATTGTTTGTAGGGAATAGTTTTTCATCCGAAAGGGTTTTCCACTTCCCTCCTCTGGGAAACCTTTGTGTTCTTTATTGTTCTTTGTTGATTTACTACTTGGTTGGCGATTTTCGCGTATCGTTCTTGTCAGAGAGGAGAGAGTAGCTACCTCGATTCTCAACAAGGTATTCATCTAAAGTGAAAGATTGGGTAGAATAGCACCCGCAAGGACACCCCGTTTGACACCAAGTTACAGTATCAATTTCGTTCACTGGGTCAAACGAACAACGTCGCGACATTTCATAAAATATATTGGTATTTCTGGATACCAGACCGGAAGATTTGAATGATATAAAACTATTAGAAGAGAATTAAGAAACAAAGATTTTATATTTATTTCGTGATAAATCATTATATTTTAACCAATATAACAAAATATTATTAGTATTAGTGATTAATAACATTTACTAATTTGACGATGTCTCTGATCTTATAGCTTACTGAAAAATGTCATTTTGTTATGATGTGTACCTGAGATTTAAATTCAGCGAGTAACTTGATTTTGTCTTTGATGTCAGTCAAAGCAAGAAGAGTTTCCTGTGCTTTAGCACGATCATCCCATAGAGAGGTATCTGCTGACTTCTTCTCCAAATTTAAAAAATCCTCTTCTAGTTGCTCCAATCCAGCGGAGTCCCTAATATCTTGAACCCGTTCTGTAGTAGATTCCACATCTTTCCTCAAGGTATAAAAATCTGCCAAAACACAAGATATATTACCAGTTTTATCACGCATCTATGTTCTAGAGGACTTTATATCCTCCCTTTTGGTCCTCTTTATCAAGTCCAGTTCACATAAACATCTTCACATAAACATCTTCAGATTCAAATCTCGATGATGTATATTTTAACGATCAGAACTATAGGTTTAAGTTTAAAAAAACAAACAAGAACTGAGCTAAAAGAACGACCAAGGAAGTATGACGTAACAACCTATTTCACTTTTAGCATGTGAAAGGATTTTTTGGAGATAATAAAATGTAGAATTTAGAGGAAGAAGATGAGCACCATTAGAAACTTGTTGAACAAGTTCCAAGAAACTAGCCGTTCAAAGCTTGTGGGGAAGAATGAAAGTAGTTGTTTTGAGTCGGTAAATGTGACGTCTTTCTCCTTATGTGTAACGTCGATTGGTCTTTTCCATTCCTTTCTTGTTTTATCCATTATATATGTTAAAAACTACGTGCGCAGAAGCAATTAACAAACACAATTTATAAAACGTTCTTTTTATTCAATTATGTTAAAAACTACGCGGAAACAATGATTTAAATCACAATTAAACTAACCTAAAACTCGCCTTCGAATTAAACTCACTTAATCGCTTAAAAATAAAGGTCTGAGACCTAGGGTTTATGAGTTTTACCCCAACCTCTACATAATTCTCTAAGACTAAGCCTTTCTCTCACTAAAACCAACATAAGAAATAAACTAAGTTTACGCTCTATTTTATAGGAGAAGAGACGTAACACAAATAGAAACCAAACCATAATACTAATCTAATTAGGAAACTAGTCTTATTATTCAAAGAGTCAAAATAGATAGCAATAACTAAACAAAAAAGGTGCGCACACGACGTATGAAACGTGTTATGCATGGTCATGGATACAACCACGATTCCTATCAATATCGGATTAGTTTCTGAAAGCTATCACACTCGCATTTGCCTAGGGTGTCAAAAATGGTACTATTGAGGAGATAATTGCGTGTGTGTGCTCATCTTCTTCCTTTAAATTCTACATCTTATTATCTTAAGAAAATGTATGAATACACATGCCAGGAGGTTGAGGTTAAGATGGTCCAACTGACATACTGTGATTTTATTTTTCTTTTATGGTTTTGTATACTCTACAACTATTCGCGCCCATTTTTCATATTCTACATTTTTATTCCTCCAAGTTCTTGTAACGTACGATGGAGGGTCTTACGGATTTGGACTCTTTATTTTATTATTTTATTTACCTTTTTTAACTAATGAAAGTTCTTGATTTATTAAACCAAAGCTAAATGTCTTTGATTTTAAGATGATAAAAATGTATGAAATTTTGAGTTTATGACACTGTAGATAAGAGTAGGAGTGGCTTATTTTATTTTTTTCGTAATGAATCTAACGACTATATGTTGCTTAAGAGGTTAAGACTCTTGGGCATTGAAGTTCATGGTGAAGAGGACAATTTTGAAACATAAGCCAATGGCCATGATCGTCGTTACGGAATCCGATCAGGAGAGCCGGCTGACTCTGTACTTAAGGAAGTTTGTGGTGATAATGCCATAAAGTTTTCATGTGTAGTACTTGTCTACGGATGGTGGATAGGTGGCTTGTAGCGCCCTGCTTTTTGTCATCTTAGTCATACTCTTTTAATTAGTGGATGTGTTGTTGTTAGTTATTCTGTGGCTTCAGTTGCATATGATCAGAGCCAACATCCAAGATCTTTTGGAATTTGAAACTCTTTAGGAGATGTTGTCAAACCCATCACCCCAATTTACTCCTAACTGTTGGTACCCACCTCCTCCTTTTTCTAAGATTTGTTACTTAATCTCCTCCTTAAAATCAGCCACCTCTTTACTCCCAAAATCTGACCATACAAGACTCTTAATTAGGCAAGTTTTGGTATTAGAAACTCTTCTCTACCTTTCTACCCAAAAAAAAGTTACTGCTATCATATAAACCCTTGTTCATACCTGCAATGAACTCCTTTTGCCCTTTGATTAATCAACAACATAATACCTTACTCTCTAGATTTTGTAGCTCCAAATTCATCCTTAAAGTTGTGATATATATTGGTCGTATCACTTTGATTTGTGCACCTTTATCAGCTGAATTCCCTGGGATGTTCTCCCTTATCTCCTATTCATCTTGCAAGGTTTTGGCGATACGGAACAAGGCTTGGATTAAAGACTGAATTATGTAAGTCTGAGGTTTTAAAGATGCTTTGGCAAGGTTGATGATTGAAGTAAGATGTGGTTAATTCCTTCTCCGTCCATTTACCCAAGGTAAGTGCACTTATCCATGATTATTTGCATTGATTGATATGAGTAAATCATAACTATTGAGCGTGTTCTATTCCTTACTACAGAAAGCCTGCTCTAGATATAATTTTATTCCTGATATTTACCCTTTTGATTGTCGTTCTTATAATCGCATCAATGATAGTATTGTAGGCAACAATTTGTATGCAGTCATGTATTATCTGGAGATTTATTTTAACATAAATGGGCGTAGGGTCAGATTGTAGTTCTAGATAGGTATATATCCCAATAGTCAGACTGCTGCAGTAATGAACCAGTTGGACATTCATAGTACAAAGAAAGAATGCAAGTGCATTTATCT
Source organism: Kingdonia uniflora (assembly GCA_014058105.1). Taxonomy (NCBI): domain Eukaryota; kingdom Viridiplantae; phylum Streptophyta; class Magnoliopsida; order Ranunculales; family Circaeasteraceae; genus Kingdonia; species Kingdonia uniflora. Next base: position 249,635 of record JACGCM010001629.1, read on the forward strand.
ATGATTATATATATATATATATATATATGACTTTTTAAGTAATCCAAATTTTATTACTATGTATCCACAAGGTGCAATCTTCGATTTGTATTCCTCTATAATCCATGAGCATTGAGTATGTTTCGCTAGTTTTGGTTATGATTTGAGAACTTTTATTTGCCTTCATGATTCATGATTCATGATTCATGATACCATAGCTTCATTTCATATGTGAATTTAGACTTGTATATGTTGCCAAAGTTATAATAGAATACAGACCTGGATCATTTATCTTTTGCTATGTTGGAAGTCCTTAAATCAAAGAGCTGATTGTGTGACATGGTTTAAATAACATCTCTTATACTTCCATAGATATAGGATAGTCGACATTATGGCGTTTGCACAAATGGTGTATTGTCCAGGTGTTTATTTTAGTTTAGATGCGCGTCGTGATCTTATCCAGAACCTTAATAGCTTCCTCTCGACCTTTGAATCATTAATAGGAATGCTAGTAGTGGTTAATAAACTCCTGAGCTGTAGGTAATGAGTTTGTGGTTAGACTGTATGACATGTTTCGTTATGCCTAGATTTGAGTTTTGAGAATATACAAGTGGAATATCATTAATATGTCATGGTGGTTAATGGTGGTAAGTATGGTTGTTGTTGGGCATCTTATTAGGGCTGGACTATTAAGCCTCGTGTTTGTTTCTTGAGGATATTAATGGTGCATAGTCTCTGTGGGTGGAGTTGATTTCAGGTTATTTCATCTGGTTGACTTAGAGTTTGGACACCGTTAATTTTCTTACTATTGCAAATGGTTATACGAGAGTGGTCTTATAATTGTTGCTAGACATTATGTTAGTATAAAAATCAACGAGTCTACTTTAGACACGGTAGTGTAGTGATGGTATCATTCTTCTTTAGATTAGTATTCAAAGTTTGAGTTGTCTAAGAGAGATTGTGGGTCCTTTCTGACATTTGGGTAAGTCTTTTATTCTAGAGCAACTTAGATAATCCCTTGGTTTGTCTTTTGTGATAACCATTTCAGAGAATAAATTTTCCATGATTCAGTAGTACGCAACTTAGATTTGCTTTGACGCTTAGGGCTTCCTTTTGATATAGTCGCACTTGTTGGGCATGTTACGACAGATAGATCATTGGATGTTGGAGCTTTACTTCATTTGATAGAGTCCCTACTTATTATTGAAGTGAGGTAGATAAATCATCTGATTGTAAGAGCGGTAGGTCTGTTGATATAGTCTCAGATGCTGATTAGATAGGGCATACAGATCATTTGATTCTTCTAGGATTCAAACCTCTTCATTTCCATTCCATTGGGCGACTTCAAGATAATGTACGCAGTAGGGATATGCTGTTACGGTCCTTAGGTTCGATTCCCTAAACAAAAGATTTGGTTACTGCTAGTCAGTATCCCAGGGTTGCAAGCCACTAAATTATACCTCAGTTACCTATTGGCCTTGATATTCTTTGTGAATACTCCCCGTGGGCATAGACCCCTAAAAGTAAAAATAAATAAGGCTTTAAACCTGTAGGTTAAAATTCCTTGAACACCCTCATCAAGTGTGTTACCCGCTAATTCCTAGCTCAATAAAAAGAAATCCGCCAATCCCTGGCTCGACAATAAGGGATGCGTTTCTGTTAATTACAGAAGGGTGCAAGAGTGTGGTCCCACTGAATTAAAAGTGACCATGTGTACTTGACTTCCTAATTCTCTTTCCACATCTAGCGTACCTCTTAGGTCGTAGTAGTTAGATCAAAGTTTAGGCTATCATTGTTATCGTATTGGGATTTCTAGTTTTACTTAGGTCGCCTTCCTTTGGACTCGTAGTTTGGCTGATCTTCTCCTATAATTTCATTGGTTTCTTCATGTCTATTTTCTGTGATTATCTTGGTCTGTCATGTTTTATGACCTTGGATATTTGTGTACTTGCTGGGTGTTGCTTGCTGACGCCTTGCACATATACTTTTTCAGGTGAATCGTTGGAGTAGCAATCTAAGCTAGACTTGCCAGTTATGGAGTTCTAGTTACCAGTGTGGTAATCATTTCTAATTATCTCTTTTTAGATTATTCTTCCACTGCGTAGCTTCATAGTGTTGTAGATGTATTTACGATTTGTTTTAAATTGTAGTACGTCTTTTGGGGTTCATCTTCGGGATGCCCGACGTTACACCTTAGAATTTGCGTTCTTAATAGATTATTAAGAAACGAATTTTGAGGGTGTGACATGGCTCACATATATATGTGGTACACACATGATTCACAGTCTCGGAATTAGGACCTGGATAGCCCACTGCCAATTCCAAGTTGGATTGAGCGGTCCCGAGTTGGACCAGACGATCTGGTCCCAAGTTGGTCCAATTGGCCCGAGTCCACTTTTGTACCTCAAATGTATCTTAAATATGACTATTATTTTATTTTCTAATGATGATAAAAATTATTATTAAGAAAACCACCCAAGCCATTCCCAATCCAGTCTGATCAAACTTGGAAAAACTCCGGTGATTTGTGCCGAGTTGGTTCGATCTTTCAGAGAATTTACTCTGAATCGGACCAGACCAGGCCGTCCCCAGTTGGGTCCAGCAAGTAGGACCGATCCGATCCGAGTTTTCAAACCATGGGTGCAAGCTAAGTTGTTGGTAACTTTTTATACTATTCTAGAAGTAAAGAACACTTAGGTTGTATGTTGCTTTATAGTCGGTATTGTGGCTTTTACAGTGGCATTAGTTTATAATAATTATAGTGGTTACTGTTGGGTATGAACTCGAATTGAAGAGATTGTCGAAGTTGGGAAATTGTCGAAGTCGTTCGAATGAGCTTAATAGTCGTTCGAACGAACTCATATACTCCCTGAAATTTTGACCCAAGAGTTAATCTCGTTCGAACGAGCTTGGATGTCGTTCGAACGAGATGTTATGTTTCTAGGGTTGGAGACCAACTATCGCAAAGTCGCTTGAACGAGCTTGGAGTCGTTCGAACGAGCTTCGCATAGGTTTGCCTTAGATGTTAGAGTTATGCCTCGAGATCCGTACTACTTGTATTTTTGGTCCTCTAGTATATAAAGAGGACTTAGGTTATTTTGTTAACCTATCTTTTTGGTGAGTTTAACTTTAGAGAGGCTAGGGTTTGAAGAGACTCCATTAAAGCTTGAAAAGCTTGAGAGATCATTGTAACCTGTTTGATATCATAGTGAATTCTTCGTGGGGAGTGGTTTTTCATCCGCAAGGGTTTTCCACTTCCCTCCTCCGGGTAAATTCCTTGTGTTCTTTATTGTCTTTGTTTGATTTACTTCTTGTGTTGGCGATTCCGCGTTTCGTTCTTCATAGGGAAGAGAGAGTAGCTACCTTAATTCTCAACAGTTACCATCTAGATAGCATTGTGGATTTTTACTTGACGATGTACTCTACAAATGCAGAGGTTTAGCATGTCTGGATGACCCCCGTTGTCTCCATTTGCAGAAATTAATTAGATCTATGAAGGAGAACTAGATACAGGCTTATAGTAACATTGCTCTGGTCTCAAAATTTGAATATAACCTTTATTAAGCATTATTGGAGATAATTAAGGAATATGTTGGTAAATTGAGTTTAGATCGAATTGCACATAAATTCCACACTTACTCAAAAAATCTAGTGGCTGAAAATGTTTAAGCAATTCCAATCTACAAATTAATGTGGTAGTGTCGACACTTGAAACTAGCCATTTAGGATTAAGACAATCTCAAACTCAGTAATCGCTAAGAACCAGGGGGTCATCATAAGTTAGTGTCAGGCTTTAGATGGGAGTTTGTGGCTAATGACTATATTGACTCAAAGAAGAACAATTGGCTAAGGGTGGTATGCAGAATGACATGAAGAGAACGATGAGTATATCAACTGGGATTATGGAGTATGTTAAATAAAATGGATATTAATCTCAAAGATGCATGTTGGATAAGAAGGTGAGGTGAGCATCCTCTAATTTGTGACAGATTCTCCATAGTCTACCGAAAGAGCTTGGTCATTTTCCCCAGGGAGATCCACAGTTCTTTACTTCCCTGTACTTCTTCTGATTATAGTAGAGGCTCTGGGAAGGATGGATTATTTACGAAGAATCTATGAGTTGCTAAGTTTTAGAGAAGGGATGAACAATCTTACTTCTGATGATCCAGGTGGTCTCAGTTATTCATGTCAACACCTCTAAAAGTAAGATTGTGGGGTGAAAAACGTAAAGCATCTTCTTTCTTTGATTGAGAAGTTGGACTATTACCTTTCCCGCAACTCTAGGGCTTCCTCTGTCAATGGAAGTCTAAGGCCATATGGGATATAGTCGTACAGTTAGAAACTTGAACAGGGAAAATGTTTATCTAATGACAAAAAGAACTATTAAGTGTTTTTTCTCAATTTTATAGGTGTACTAGCATACGTGCCGCTTTATTATGATAAATGAGGGAAACTTTCAACACAGTTCACTGTAAGGCATGATTTTTATGAACAAGTATAAGCATGGATAACTGGATAACGTTTTGGGAACCTTTCAATCCAGGGACTGGCATCTGAGCCCAAGCTGTTCTGGGGAACAGTAATGCATCCCTAAATGGGAGGCGCAGACTAAGGTCAGAAAGAAGGGTGAGGTTGTGTTGCCACCTTTTCTTAATCCAGTCGAGCAAGAGAACTTGACTGCTGCCACCTGCACGAGAGACTCGCGGCCTCCGCACCTTAGTCTGGCGATCACCACCATCTACACAAGGCTCAACTAGCAAGTGGAAGTAGCATGAAATTTCATCACTCCTAAAGTACATGAGAACAATATGCATGCATCTAGGACTTTGTATCATCCGTTTGAACGCTGTTAGCACACAGATGCTTTAGTTGCAGTTTGGCTAGTGTTTAAATTTGTTTTGGCCGCTTAATCGCTTTTTTCGTAGCAGACTCACCATAGATGTTCCCATATGTATCAACCTCTTACTGGTATACCTAACTAATATCATTACAAACAACATTTCATTGTATTCAAGTTTTTAGTGCTTCATACCTTGCATAGCCCATTCCCCTGTTTCCAAGCTAACAGCTTGGCTTGATTGACTCTCTGAAACCGCAAATGGGACTGAACCAACACACAACAGGCAAACCCATAGTTCAACACTAAGAAAATTCCAACTAAATTACTGTAAAATTGGGGTCAATCAAAATCCACAACCCAAAGGAGGGGTTAATCAACTAAATAAACTATTTTTGCTGCAACAAAAGACTACCAAATCAGGTACTCACGAGTACCAATCCAAAAAATAAGATCAACCCATTGTAAACATCAACAAATGGGAGAACCCCAAGAGACTTTATTAAATCGAATGGGTTTGATAAAATTGTTGAAAAAGCTCACTCACCACAAGGTTTTGAAGGAGTTCTGAAGGAAGAGAAACTGCAACAGAGAGGAGAGTGGAGAGAAGATGATGGTGTTTTGGAGAGGTTAATGAGAATTGAGAGCTTTTGTTTGTTAGGTGTGAAGGCTAAGGAGGTGATTGGGTGAGGAATATGAGATGTTTGAAGAGACTCCATTGTTTAAGAAAAATGGGAGGGAATGATGAAAGTGAAGGAGAGATTTCACAATATGGCCGAAGAGGATAAGCAAATGGGTAATTTTGGGAGAGGATTTAGAGAGACTCAAAAATGAGACACTCAACTCTCACTCAACGACAACCACTCATCAGAGATGAGAGGCTCTCAAAATTGGCATTTCCTATAAGGAAAATGAGGTGGATAATTAGGGGGTCCTACTTGCCCCACTTTGTCTAGCCGTCACTCACATTTCCCTCTCTTTTCAAAGAAATTTCAAATTCGAACAACCAATATCAGTCAAGTCTCTCTCTCTCATATCACACATACACTCTCTCTCTCTCATTTCACACACACACTCTCTCTCTCATATCATACACACACTCTCTCTCATATCACAGACATACTCTCTCTCTCATATCATACACTCTCTTTCTCTCTCATATCACACAATCGGGGCGATTTCTGCTATTAGAGGTGAGATTTCAGTTGAGAAAGGGATGCGATTCTGCCATTAGAGGTGAAATTGATATCTCCAAATAACTCCGACACCCTTGTTGATAGTGCACTTACTCAACAGGTACTTTCTGACCCTTACTCACCATTAGTAAACTTGGATGTTGTGAAATTTGTTAGAATAATAGTATCCCCCCACTTAATCCCTGTGAAATTTGTAATTTCTCTTTGATTAATTACGTGCTGCTGGGTCCCATTCGAATTCGACAATTTAGTCAAAATATTTGTACTACATTGATGTAGGACTAAATAATCGTCGAACTCGACAATATTGCATATGAATGTAATATTCATAGTAACTAAATTGTCGAACTCGAGAATAATATAAATGACTGTTGGAGACACAATATCTGAATTGTCGAACTCGACAATATTGCATATGAATCGTTCAGGTACAGTAACTAAATTGTCGAGTTCGACAATTTTTTATATGAATAGCAGATTGTCACAGCAACTAAATTGTCGAACTCGACAATATTACTGTGCAGATTCAACGGAGATGGTGAAGACGAGGTCTCAGAGTAGTCGGGAGGCTGCTTCTCGCGCGTATTAAGCAGTTGTATGACGAACTAGTGATGCGTTATTTTGGTTCGGTTAATTTGAACGGTCCACCATTGCCGCCGCGTGAGGCGAGCTACGAAGGAATGACCGAGGCTGAGGCGGCGTTGTAGAGGGAGGATTTCCATTTGCATTGTCAGATGCAGACGGTCATCCTGCATCTAATGGCGAGGAGAGCAGCTCTTATTGCCTGGGCTAGGGAACTGGTTAGGAAGGAAGGCTCTGGTTCTGTCGGTGCAGTTTAGGATTTGCTGATTGGGTATTCTGGTTGTAATATCGTTGGCAGGTACATGTAATGAAGTAGTTGTAGTATTCAGCAAGTGATTAATAGATTTTGTATGGTACAACAGGTCGTTGTGTGTGATTGTTTACATCTTGTATTCTGCCTTTTGTAGTATGTGATGTAATTATGAAATTAACATGCGTCGGACTTGAATTGTGTTTGGTTTGTGATATTTTGATCTCCCCAATTACTTTACTTAAAACTCACAATCATTTCTTTTATGTGTGAACTTCTTAGTCAGATTGACAATAGAAGACTCCGTCGATAAAAATTGGTCGAAAGTTATTGGTGAGGAGTCTCCAGAAAGGTGTGAAAATGAACGTATTGTAGACCCATTTTCGGCGAATGCCCCATACGAGGGTCAATATTTTGATACTGTAGATGATGCACGTCTGTGGTATGAACGATATGGAAGAGGGCAGGGTTTCTCTACCAAGATACGTAATTCTACTGAGCGTCCGAGATCAGATGATATAGGCAAAGCCCACTTTTGTTGTATGAGCAATGGTTTTTCAAAGAAAAACCTTGGCACTCCAGAGAGTAGTGACGTAGCTGGCAACAGAAGATCATCTGATAAGTGTGGGTGTAAAGCAACAATGAACATAAATTGGAATACTAAAATAGGCAAATATGTGGTCACAAGTTTCACGGATATCCATAACCATAAACTCGTATCTCCACGGAATCAGCATCGGATAAAGGTTAACAGATTCTTTCCAGAAGCAGCAAAAAACCTTACAGCGGCATTTGAGCTCCACAATATTCCGGTCAGCAAAGTCCCGGCATTATTCCCAGATAGAACCTTTAGCAAACGGGATTGTTACAACCACAACGCCAAAGTAAATAAGGAACGACTAGTCAGAGGAGATGCACAAACCGCGTTGGAGTGGTTTAGGAAGAAACAAACTACAGATCCGATGTTTTATTTTGACATAGAATTAGATGAGGAGGACCGAGCACTGAATTTTTTTTGGATCGATGGACGTTCAAGGTGTGCATATGAGGCATTTGGAGATGTCGTCACCTTCGATACTACATACCGAACGAATGTGTACAAGATGCCCTTTGCTCCGTTTGCAGGGATCAACAACCACTACCAAACAATTCAATTCGGATGTGCTCTGCTAAGAAATGAGCAAGAAAACACATTTCTATGGTTGTTCCATACTTGGCTCAATGCAATAAACTACAAACACCTTGTGTCAATTATCACCGATCAAGATGCAGCTATGGCTGCGGCTATTCCCAAGGTAAAGGAGTACTTGGGAACTTATTGCTCGAGTTACAGTATTGTTAACTGGAGTATACTGTCTATTTTTCATTATCAATAGTGTCAAAATCGACAATATGCGACACTTGTTACTGCAGTTATAATTGAACTATTGTTGAATTCGACAATAATTGCTAGCATAACTCCAATCCAATCACATTTGTAAATTGTCGAATTCGACAATATCATATAGTATTCAGAGACACTTTCATTATAAGTTCTGGTTTATTTCCAGGTCTTCCCCAACACCAAACATCAATTTTTTCTGTGGCACATCACAAACAAATTTCCCGAGAAAATCGGTCATGTTTATCGGGAACCATCTACATTCAAAGAAGATATCGATTCGATAATGTACAACACATATGAGGCTGTAGAGTTTGAAACCAAGTGGATGGACCTAATGAAGAAACATAAATTGGATGATAACGTTTAGATGCAAGGAATCTTCAATATTAGACAAAGATGGATACCGTTATGGAATAAAGAGACCTTCTTTGCAGGGATGAGCAGCACAGGACGGAGTGAGTCCACAAACAACTTCTTTAATGGTTGATTGGCAATAACAACTGGGTTGTACAGTTTTGTGACCAAGTATGAGGCTTCCCTTATAGAGGTATACGAGCGAGAAAGTGCAGAAAACTTTGTATCAGAACACAGATAGCGTCAAGTTGGACCCCATCAAGCTCTACTGAAAGATGTTGCAAAGATTTACACCAGAATAATGTTCCACAAACTACAGGACCAATTTGACCAGGTTGTTCGCTTTGTTGCAATAGAAAGACACGTAGAAGGTAACGTTCGACAACTTACGATGAAGGCCCATAGTGGTCGTGCCGAGTCATTTGAGCTACAAATAGACTTAGAGAAGCTAACTGGTAATTGTGGATGCAAGTTGTTTGAGTATGTTGGACTCCCATGTTGTCACCTCTGAAGGTTTTCTCGAAATACGACATTCTCAAAATACTAGAGGCCTTTATTATGACAAGGTGGACGATTGGTGCAAACAAGTTTTCAAGGTCGTATGATGAAAGCCAGTTAGAAGGAGATAACTTACGCCATAGCCACCTATTGCTTCGTGCATCAATCTTATTTGAAAGGGCCTCGAAGATGAAAGAAAGTTTTGATTTTGCTGTTTTGAAGCTAGACGAGCTTGAGACTTACCTTCAAAACTACGATGACGCTTTAACACAGATAAATGCATCACAATAAAATATCTCAACTTCTGTCGTAGATTCTCTGGTGTCCGGAACTATAATTTTAAACACTCTCGTGGTTCAAACAAAAGGTTGGACGAAGATTGATCACAAGAAAGGGGCAAGATGGAAGGGGGGAATAGAAGAGGCTGTTATGAAGAAGAGAACATGCAAAAGTTGTGGAGTACTCGGCAACCATGACAAACGGACATGCCCACTTCTCAAAACGATGATAGCAGAATCAAGTAAGTATATATTCAACAATATGCATAAACGGCACCTTCTGCGTGATTTTTATATAATGTGTTCCATATTTACAATAATTTGTTCCATGTAGGAGACAGCAATAATGGGGAATCTATTCAGCCGTTGCACTCAAATTCCGACAAGCACAACATCTAGGAAAATAAAAGGAGTTCACGTTCATTGACTAATAAATATGTATTGATTATTATTGAGAAATTAGTACTTTGATTCAACATTCTATTTGCTTTGTAATTGAAATTTAGGACAATAGCAATGCTGTCTTTCACGGATAAAATATCAATGAAATATATGCAGTTTAAGGATTGTGTTACTTTATGCACCCCCACCCTCTATGAATTTGTATATTGTTGAAAATACTGCCTTAAATTGTCGATTTCGACAATATTATATACCTAGAAAACTAACTACCCATTGTAATATTGTCGGGTTCGACAATATTACAAATGCATAATTAGAAATATACTACTACAATTGTCGAAATCGACAATATTGTAAATTGTAAGTAACCATATACACTAAAGTATTGTCGAAATCGACAAAATTTCAATTTTTAGATACACTCAAGTGCACTGTTAAAATATTCTTCAGAGGCAATATGTACATTTTGAAGAGGGGAGAGTTAGAAATGAGATTCATATGACATAACAAAAATTTATATACTACAAAAATAAATCAACAATAAAGTGTTATACCAAAAATTATATACTGTGATAAACATTGAACTAAATGAACTGTCATATACAAAAAGGGAAACAAATTATATACTGTGATAAACATTGATGTAATATAACTGTCATATACAAAGATTTGGTCGACAACCCTATTTGATTGTCGACAAACCAACAACAACCATGTCATTAACTCTATACCCCTAACACTTGTGCTCTTTAAGTAATGCCTTGAAGTTCCTTACTCTCACATCAAAATACCTACTCAGTTGTTCTTTTTGGAAACCTAGAGGAATTCCCAGATTTACATGACTTTAGAAAATAATAGAAAGTGGAGGTATTGGTGCATCGAACCTTGGAATCAAGCGAACAAAATGGTTGTCTGCCTCCAAACCAAACCACCAATACTTATTAGTATCCATAACTAGGTTTTGGAACATCTCCTCATTTGAAGTAGTATTTCTTGTGCGTGCCCAAAACAGCGGTAAGAATGTATATGCTTCAGTGTGGCTAATGAAGACCACAACCTTCTCATAGTAGGTGGCTAGTAAATGCGCCATATGCTTATACTCCACATGTTGATGACCATAAGAACACGCCTGCAACAGAATTTTGTACGCGTTCTCCCCATCCGCAGTGAATTGTATACCCAATGTTTAGCTGAAGATACTATTCCAGAATGCGGGGTCCTTGCAGAGAAAGGTCTTCAATGATTTTATTACATCTGGGAATCTATGTTGGCTCTGGTGCTGAATCGCGGCAGTAACCCTAAAACCAGAATTGTTATCACTGATTTCGACACCACGAACATCTACAAGATACTTCGTCCACAGTTGGAATAAAAGTTCTTGCATCTTCTTCTTCTTAGCCATTTTCTCCCTCCTAGCAATGACAATATTTTCAAGGTTTACCGCCGTAGAGACCAAGTCCTCTTGATAATCTCCCTTGGGTCCTTGCTGCGTTATTGTAAAGAATCTTTCATTCTGCTCAAAAAGTTCTTCGAAGGTTGGGTCCCCCATGTCTCCCATCCCTTCACTTGCGAGTGCCTTCTTCAATGTTTGACGCCAAACCTCCTGCAACAAGTCCTTATATTATAACAGACAGTAATATTGTAGCAATATTATCGAACTCGACAATATTGGGTATCCATAATTCCAACTACAATGCCATAATTGTCGAACTCGACAATTATTTATTGTCCAAGTAGAAATATATATTACCAATATTGTCGAATTCGACAATATGAAGATAGTAATCGTCGAATTCGACAACTATGTCTTCAAACCATGTATTAAATAGAGCAATCTCAAATAGGTACAAAAGTTAGGAATATGTCATACCCATTCATTGTTATCTACTTCCAAAGTCTTCTTCATCTCTTCTGAATTTACTAGTTTCTTATGCTGAAAAATAAACTCCAACATTACGATAAATAGACTTGGTATGCACATGAACATTATCTAAATTGTCGAGTTCGACTATATTTACCATGCACAACTCGAAATAAAATTCCTAATTGTCGAATTCGACAATACCAAGTTTCAGTAACATGATTTTGAAGCCATGCATTACACAGAGCAGTCTCAAATATGAACAAGAGTTAGGAATATGACATACCCATTCACTGTTATTTGCTTCTAAAGACTTCATCATCTTTTCAGCATTAACCAACTTCTGTCGCTGTAAAAATATCCAACATTAGAATAAATATTGAAATCAGCATTCCATATAATTCAGAAGGATGAGCGGGGGAGTTTACGAGATGATTAGTTTCCTCTGTATATCTCGATGCTTATTTCATATACTTGGATGTCCAGATCATTATCTGTTCCAAATACATAAAGAAGATGAGCTATATAACTCCAGTTCATTTAAATATGATTTTGGGTACTACATTTGATTTTGAGCAGTTGAGAAGGGGTGAACCTATATTGAGCATGGAATCCAAAATGAATACTACATCTGATTTTGGGATAATCAAACACAAACTCGTACACAAAATGAACCCCCAAAATGAAACTTAAATTCACTATTAGATATTCACTAAATTCGTACATCTGATTTTGGGATAATCAAACACAAACTCGTACACAAAATGAACCCCCAAAATGAAACTTAAATTCACTATTATCAATTCACTAAATTTGTACCCAAAATTAAGTTATAATTCACTATTATCAAATACAAACTCCAATTCACTAACTTAAATTAATTTCATTCATTTTGAATGACTTATAAAATCTTCTTTCGCAATCAACTTCTTCTTAATAACCTTATGTACAACCAACAAATCCTCATACTTCTTTACTAGGGTTGTGTCTGGCACAGGCTGATGTGATTGTAGCACAACAAGCTGCTCAAGACATGAGCATAAGAACAATGTTACCAGACTTACAAATAAGTGACAAATAATTAAACATTATTAAATTTTGGTAAACTCACAGGTGTAGCTGGAGGAAGTTGCAAGTCTAACTGCTCCATCAAAAGCGTATTTACCGCTTTTAGTGACTCGATCTCTTTACACTGTACACATTGGGGACAAAATAATTACGCCAGATGCAAGAATGATTAATGGAAGACTATAAGTAATTAGGGGTTAGAGACACTCAACACTATTACCTTTGTATTAAACTCATTACCTTTTTATTCAACTCAATAGATAAGCTTTGATTACAGTCTTCAAGGCCAAATTTTTGCCTTAGCTCTGCCTTCAAACTTGTATTTTTTTTCCTCCAAATTTTTGCACTCCAATATCTACAAACATAAATTAGACAAAGAAAATCAGGATTTTGACAAAAACAAACAATGGATGCGATAATGACATCTGCCTAAGACTTTACCTTCGCATCTAACTACCTTGGAAGATCTGCGAACTCTAGTGCACATTGCTCGTCAACTACATGCTTTAGTTCAATCTTTGCCTTCATTTGTTCAATGGTTTCTTTAAGCAGATCACATCCACTTGTCTGAGGTTGAATTGACATAAAACATTTAGATTAGTTTATGTGTTTTTGTCGAAATCGACAATAATATTATGTAATTGTCGAGTTCGACAATAATACATATATGACAGTTTTCAGAATAACTGTGAAAATTGTCGAATTCGACAATTTACCTTTGTTCACTTACACGTACACTGTAATAGTTGTCGAACTCGACAATTACTTATACTAATAACTATAGATAAAAATACACATTATGCACAACTAAATAGAGGTATGTCTGACCTTCTCTTTGAGGGCCTCTCTTAGATTGATATTAGCTTCAGACTCCTTCTCTTTATCCTCCTTGAGCTTCTGAAGCTGGTCATTTAGTGCTGTGATTTGCTGGTCATTTAGGTTTATATTTGGAGATCAACTAGAGTACTCATGATGCTACAAGTTAACAGAATATTAGACAATAGTCTTTTTGATTTGAATAGAATATAAGGCAAGTGAGATAAAAATGGTTATAATATGTACTAACCGATGCATCATATTGATCAGCAACATCGTGAGAATGGCGCACAGGGGTGTCACCATGCTTATTGACAGTGGCTTCCTTTCTTTGATGAACTCCAGCATCATCATCTGCAGCCAGGTCAACAACAATGGGACAGATCGTAGTCCATGAGACAGAGGCAAACCACTCCAAGTATCCCTCCATACATACTAGAGGCCCCTTTTGTACCCTTCGCCCCCTATCCGCCTTCTTCAAAACAAAGTCCTTCCACTTTTGGCCAGAGAAGCAATCAACCCACTCATACTTAGGGTTGAATTTTCTCGGGCTTTCAGCGCTCCATAGGTTCGAAATCTCTGTGATCAGTCGCTTTCCAGGGATGCCTTGTTCCCGATTGAACTGCCGCACAACCCTATTTGGGTAGTAGGGTTGAACATGATCTAGAGAAGCTAATACACCATAAAAGAACGTGAACTCCTTGAACGCATGTGCAAAATCTCTTTTATTTCTGTATGGGTCCCAAATAACCTACATGAAAAATGAATGAAATGTATTATGACACCATTAAGTTGAACAATTTTTCCAGTAGTCCTGTGAAGGATTTAATCAAATTGTTGAATTCGACAATATAGTAGTGGACTTGTATTTTATCAGATGTATTATTGTCGAAATCGACAATTTCTCAAGTGTCATTGAGTTATGCTTATATATTGTCGAATTCGACAATATGATATGTACAATAGTAGATTTCTTAATAGTATTTTCGATTTCGACAATTTTCTAGCAGTATAATCTACGTACTCTATGTCAAATATCATACAGTGTAGCAGGTTAATGAACTTACATCCTCTAGTTTGTACTTATCCAATGCCTCCCTAAACATAAGCAAAGCTGGAGCAGAGTATCTATCCGTAACGGATGCGTCCCATTTCCAGCAAGTGCAGTGCTCATATGCGTCGGAGTCCATCTCCTTGGGGATCCCAGCAAGTTTTGGGAAATGTGCAAAGATCCAGGACTACATAGATAATGAGAAATAAAATAAAATTAGTCAAGAGGTTGAAGGCATATGTTAAAACAGTTACAAAAATGAGTATGGATTCACCTCGAGTAGCGTGGTACAGCATGCAACTTGCCTCCCATCATCTCGAGATGCTGTACCCAAATTGTAATACATGTGGGCCAGAACTGCTGATCCCCATGACCACTTCTTCGCGACCTTGTCCTTGGCAAACAGGTCAAGGTACCGTACGCTGACATCTGTGCCCTTCTTCGTAGGAAATAGAAAGGAGCCACATACATAGAGCATATAAGCACGGGCAACAGACTTGGCTGTTAACCCCTTCTTCTTCTTTGCAGTTGTAGCGGTACCGTCACTGAGAACCTTCCCCAACTTGTAGGCATAGTGATCTCTCAGTTTCTTCAGTGACAATGAATTTCCAGCACCCCCAAATTTCAAAGCCTTGAATGCTTTTAGACTTTGCAGGAGGTTGTTCTCAAAAACCTCCACAAGCGCAGGGAATCCCCAGCTGTCGGCAATGACAGTGACATCCTCATCTGCACGCAACCCAACCAATTGCTCTACGTCATCCAAAGTTGGAGTCATCTCACCCCATTTGAAGTGGAAACTGTTAGTTTCCGGTTGCCAACGTTCCGCAAAAGCAAAAATCAGCGCAGAGTTGTAAGAGTTGTAGAATATGGCCCCAATCCTATCCAAACCCTTCAACTTAACATAATCTTGAACCGCTTGTGGTTCCTTTGTAAGGTCCCACGTAGGCGGGTGATGGTGAACACGCAGTGGAAGCTTCTCCTGAACAATAATGACAATTATGTAAACAAAATATGACTAATAGGAATAACAAAACATAATTAATTAAGGGATTTCATTAAACAATATACCTGCCCTAGAGCGATCGACCTTGCTCTATGGAATCTGAAGCTTCTTAATAAGCTTTTATCACTAGGGCCTACGTCTTCGTTGCTTGTAGCCCCATCACTTTCAGAATACCCCCCAATAATAGGAATATTCACATCTGAATCAGGGGAAACATTTGGGAGCGGGGGTTGAGCTCCCAAAGCGGCTTGGGCAGACTCTGTATCAAATTCAGAACCCTTGAGCGGAGGTACTGGCTCACTAACACCCTCATTAATTAGCAGATTTAACGGTGTTAGGAGGGACGACTGTGGTTGGGTCAATAGTTTTTCTTTTTCTCTTATAGGTAACTAAATCTCCTTCTTTGGCCAACTCTCTTTTTCTTCTATTCGAAGCAGTTGGAGGCACTTTGTCATTCATTGTTTACCTGTATACAATTTATTGTTCAAAGTATCAGTATAATTGCATATGCTAATTGTTGATTTCGAGAATATTATATAAACAAAAGGGCAAGTGCACTTGAAAATTGTCGATTTCGACAATTTCGACTCCTTTTTAACAAATCCATGTCAACAATGTTATTGTCGAAATCGAAAATTTGGACTTATTCAAATGGAGTCCTGTTAATAGCACAAATCTGCCATAAAATACTCGAATTCGACAATTTCATAGTGGTTGGAGATATTGATATGAAATATTGTCGAAATCGACAATTTACCAAGTTCAATATTAGTTATATTTATATAATATTTTCGAATTCGACAATATTATATGTAGAATAAGAGATTGTAGTTATGCTTATATGTTTAGATGTTCAATATTGTCGAAATCGAGAATCATGCATTATAATATCGCAATTGAAGCTATTTAGGTTTAACATTGTCGAATTTCACGATATATTATACCCATGTAGAATAGTAGATTGTATTTGTGCTTTTTGGGACATGTCTAATATTCTCGAAATCGAGAATCATGCAGTATTGTATTACAATTTCAGTAATTTGGGTTTAACATTGTCCAATTTTACAATATTAACAGAATGGGAATTGAATTACCTTGAAGTAGACACCAATCCTTCCTTTTCTCTAAACAATGTATTTGAATCCCCTCCTTGAAGTAATTACCTTCTCAACCCAAAATGGGAAATCAAACAAAATGACAGTCTCAAATTACGAGACAGTGAGAGAGAGAGAGAGAGAGAGCGTGAGAGAGAAACCACAAACTGTTCGTGAGAGGACACGGTGTGAGTGAGAGAGAGTGAAATTGTTCGCGAGAGTGAGTGAGAGAGACGTTTGGAGGGAAATGGTTTGCTTGCAGAGAGAAAGAATGAGAGTGTGTAAGAGAGAGAGAGAGTGGGGAGACACAACATTAATGTGAGACTTGACTCGTAATTTGAAAAGAGAGGGAAACGTCTGTCAGTTACAGGAGAGGGGAATAGAGAGAGAGAGATAGTAGGGCAGGTAGGACCCCCTAATTATCCACCTCATTTCCCTTATAGGAAATCCAAATTTTGAGAGTCACTCATCTAATAGAGATGAGTGGTTGTGGTTGAGCGAGACCTTAGTGTCTCATTTTTGAGTGTCTCTAAATCCGCTCCCATTTTAGTAACCAGTAACTATGGCAATGTATACAACAGTGTTTGAGGGCTAACTCCTTGGTTGAGTGGGTATTGGAGATGCCTAGCAAGCTAGGGGTAATGGTTGCACTAGGGGTTCAATCGCACGTTGTTGTTTAAGATGGTTATTAAGTTAAGATCTCAATCTACTTGTTATCTATGAGGTGGTCAAGTGGGAACAATATTAGTACGTGTAGAGTGGAGTCGTGATAGTGCTCCACATCACATTTCCATAAACAGTTTTAACATGATAATGTGTTTATTTTCTTATGGTGGTGCATGTTATACCTGATGTTTTTATTTTTTGCTGTAACATATCAACAAAACATAAAATAAATTAAGATTTCAAAAACAAGATAGAAGAAACAGACACTGAAAAGGAAAAGAAAATCAAGAAGCAAACAACACATTAGTGTGTGGAGAAGTTTGGAGGGTATTAGGGTTTCCAAGCGGATGCCCAAACAACTGGTTCCTCCTTCCATCTCAAGTAGAGTCCGTTATCGTCCCCTTGAGCCGGAATCATAGACCACCCAGCTCGGTACCTCTTTAAGAGGGCCTTTACGTCATCAAGAACATCGTCACTATATGCAATAGGTGTGAAACTCTCCTTCATCTTCTCACTCCATTGGTTTCCTTTCTCTCTACTCTCACACTCGTCAAAACCAACATCACCATCACACCCCAAAACCCTAACTATACTCCTTGAACTCTCTCTTTCTAACATTAGCTTTTCATGACTAGTAAGCTCAAAGCTCTCCTCTAACATCTCAAAAAACAAAGTGTAGAATCTTAGGCACTCTTCAAAACATTTCACGAAATCTTCCCTTAAGCTAGTGAAATCCGCCTCTTCCTCTACTATGGTCACTATCTTGGGTTTAAGTCCACTAAGCATACGAACCACCGCACCTCGTTCCTCAACAATAACTCTTCGTAAGGCTCCAACACAATTTATTGCAATAGCCTCATCATCTGTCACACCAAGCTCTTCTTTCGTGAGGTCCCATAGACGGGATAACCCGTTAACAACATGAAACTCAAAGGGGACTCCCATTAATCTTGCGAACTTCTCCATTCGCTGGCCTATCTCCTTCATTACGGCTTTCTCTGTAGCTACACTTACCACTACTGTTAGCTTTAACCGTGGCGTCTCATCGTTTCTTGTAGCCAAAGATTCTAGCAAAGTAGGCCATTGAGTACAAAAAGTGTTACTAATATCAATTATGTGCAACTTAGTTTGCCCCTCCAATGCTTCTAATATAAGTCCATTTGAAGCAACATGACCAAAAGTTGTCCAAGGACTTACCTCTTGGAACATAAGTATAACCTTTCTCGCAGAATCGAACGAATTGTTTTTCTCCGCGACTGATATCAAAGTCTTGTAGCATCGGTTCCCAGATTCGTTTGCCTTACAAAAGAGAGCTTGCAAGAAATGAGAAGCTAACTTTTGGTCACAATCACCATAAGGAGATGCGAGCTCGTTTAACATCCATAAAAGGTGTTGGATCTTAGTATGCTCCTTATCAGAGATTGCTTTTGCGCACTCCCGGAGAAGTCTTGATGCCCATTTACCACCAGTCGCAAAGGGATCACTTAAATCGGATGAGCGAATAGTACTTGATATATGGTTGGTTTGAGATTGATTGGAGTAGATCATGAAGGGTGTTTGCTTTGCACTGAAGAGGGAACTAGTATCCATAGATAGACGGAGAAGAGAAAGATAGCAACCACTATTGACAAGCTATCAATAAGTTTGGAGTTTCATGTCACATAAATGTATATAAATGTATACATATCTTATGTTGTTAATTTGTCATAAGATATCATTAGGTCAATGTCATTATATTTACTAAATTTTTGTAGATATTTGACAAGATATAAGTACATGATATTGATCATTTACAGTTAATTTAAGCATCTAAAGCATCAAGTTGTAAATTAGATTATAACACTAACGTATCATTGGATTGTTCTTGCCAGATTTATGCATTGTGAATCTCTGAATCCTTGTCTATCGTGTTATTTCACAAAATGTAGTTGTGTATGGGTGTTTGGTAGAGCTCAAATACGCAAAGATTGGGAATAAAAACGGATCCCACATGAAATCGTCTGAGAAGTAATCCGGGCTGAAACCTTCCATAATTTAATTAAGAGTTGATACATGGTTTAGCATATAAAAGTTACTTTTTGGTTTCTTTCTTACAAAGAGTGTATTATACACATTGTTTAGTTATCTTGGAGTTTTAAAATGTACTGAATCTACTGATGACTATGGCGAATAAACACGATTCTATAGCTCAGACTAATATTCAGAGCTTTGATATAGTCCCACTTCCGCGGTATATGTTCAAGTGAAAAATTGTAGCTAAAAAACCACATGGTGTAAACATTAGCCAATATGGTGGGCCCTTAGTCTTGATAAATAGATAAATATATCGTACCATTGTCTTATCATAATACGAACAAAATAATCGACTGATTAAGTATTAGAAGGAGGTTAAATCCATTAATCTATGGTATTATTGTACACGGATCGCTTTCTTCTACCAAGAAATTGTCAACGTCACTTTTGATGTTTTCTTTCTTATCAAGACATAAATGTCGATTTTAATCTTTTTTTCTCCTTTAAAAACTATTGGTATGTCATGGATTTAGCGAATGATTCTACATCAAGTATACTAAAACTCAATGATCAAGACAATTTAGCTAGCATTAGGGAAAAAATGGTATCTAGAATTTAATTATTCCTTACTAATGATTGGAGAAGATGACAAGAGCAAAGGTTTAGTTATCTCCATCGAATCATGTTTTTATGCGTATCTTTTTATCTACAACGCTCTTCTCTAAGTAAAGATATGGAAATTATACTAAGAAAAGAAGAAACGCCGCATCCATTGTGTTTTAGCAAAGCGCGACAATTACTACGTAATCTATTTAGAAAATATGCTAACATTTCACAATTTGATACATATTCATCACTACATTAATAAATATTGAAATCTTTTCTAATAAGTTTTTTCCTTAGCTTCTATATTTGTATGATGGTTTGCTTTAGCCCTAGAGTTTCTGCTTGGTTATAAAATGTTTAACATTCTTACCTTCAGCGCCTAGGCATGGTCTTCAAAACGTTCAAACCCACGACCTCTTAATTAACTGAGTTAAGATCCCTAAGACCTGGCTGTTAACTTCGCCAACCTTCATTGTTTTTATTTATGTTTCCTTTGATGGAACATATAAAGTCAATTCTCGTATGAAAAACAACACAACCTCACAAGAAAATTGATGTTTACGCGGCAATTTAATTGGGTTGACGTATTTGGTGTGTGTTAGCCCTTTTCAATTGACACAAACGCTGCACTTCATAGGCTAAGAAATGTTATTTTCACATAAAACCGAGCTACAAAAACATCAAAATATCCAAATAATGGGTTGCTATGCATCCTTCAACGTTTGTACATTGTATATATTACATTATCTTGGCCAAAGAGAATCACCGCAGAGGCACTAATTCGACTTCTCTATATGGCTCCCTTGAAATGTCTGCAAAGATTCAATAAGATTTATAAAAATTGGTAACATGAGAAAACAAAACCATGAGCATCTCAAAATAGCTAGCAATCTACTCTAGTGTCAATCCTAGAATTTTGGCCCAATAACGCCTCAATAGTTTATGCTAATGCTGGCATCATGTCATAAATGCTAAATACTTGCGTCTGCAAGAACATATTTGACGGTATACTGTTTGGCAATGCACGCGATACTGTCATTTTTCATGTCCCTACATGCAATATGCAGATTTAATAGAAATTTAGGTATTCTGATTTTGCAGATGCTTACCTCTTTCCATTTGGTACAATAGACTAAGCATACAATCTTCCACCACGATGGAATGTCCTGCCTGATGCCATGAGGACAATGCACAACACAAACCCAGAAAAATCTTGTTGAGCATTTCTCTCTCTTTAATTAGTTGATCTTTCTCTTTCTTTGCAGTTTCAAAAGAGGAGGGATGAAGTATTTATAGGTTTTGAAACTCCAAACCAAAGACTTCTACTAGGCTTATCAAATGAGGATAGTAAAGTTTTGGACAGTTAGATATGTAACCCAAGTCTATTCTTTATCTTTAACTTGATTATATGTGTCCTTGATTAAGCAGCTGGTCCTTTTAACTGCGAGAAGCACAGCACATATGCGCTTGACATTGGGAATCACTTTTGCATACATACTTTGATCGAAGGTGATTTGTTGTCTGATAAGCTTGATTCAATTGTTTTTGAAGTCAAGTTTGAAGCCTCTAGAGATGGAGGAGGATGTATTGTTAAGATAATAAGTCGCAACCATTGCAGAGGTGATGTTGAGATGAAAGAGGAGGAGATTAAGGGAGGAAAAGAAAGGGCTGCAGATATGCACGAACCAACTTACAATGAAAAAGGAGAGAAATTACTGAATGATAGAGGGGAAAAATTATGGAGATGACACACAAATAGAACCAATCACTTGGTTCATATGGTTGATTCACGCAACTCACATAAACACATGCATCAAACATGGTGAAAAAGAAATAGAAGATAGCGAAATCAAAGAAGATTGTGAAATTTAATGAGATAGACAAAAAAAAAGGAACTATCCAGAAAGATCACAACAAATGGGCAAGAAAATTATAATACAAGAGAACTAAAGGTTAGAACAAACTGATGCGAGAAAAACCCGGTCTTTAAATACCCTGCTCAAAATTACGGGTGTCGTAAAATAATAAGGGTAAGCGGGGGTCGAATCTACGGGGAGTAAACGTTTAAAAATATAATTTCCTAATTAACTAATAAACGAATCTAAACTAATTTTGATAAAAATGTTTTGATCTAAAATATAAATCTAAATTACTAACTTTCGGTACGATTATAAGGAAAAGAACCTAGGCTTTGTATCACCTCCGACTTAGTTTACTAAACGATATGAAAACGGCAGCTTTTATCCGCACGTAATAGTCATGGCTAGGTCTATTCGGGTCTAAGATCTAGGGTTTGTGGCTAAAACCCTAAGTAATAAATTCGTTGTTCATGGACAATCGGATCTAGGGTTTATAAACTCCTTTCCATGGCTAGGTGGAGAGTATTAACTCTAGTGATCTAGAATTCCCTTTGAGCGTGAAAACAATCGAATATGGCTAATTCGGCATCTTCCTCATATCTGTAGTAACTTAGAGTTGTCATGGCTAGATCAACTCTTCGTAACTACAAATCAGAGAATTGAAGATTAATTCTAGATCTAAACTACTATTAACATTAATTTAGCTTACTTCACCGGAGGTTCAATTCTTAGCCTAAGCTAAGGAGACTAGCTCTCCATTAATAGGGTTGATCACAGCTTAAATTAAGCGCATAAAATAAAAGAGAGAGAAAGAAAGAGATACTGAAAAATACAAGCTTTATTCCTTCCTGAGATTAAGATGTGTAAAATACATAGAATTGCTCTTCTATTTATAGGAGATAAAACAGAGTTGTTTAGAATTCTGAAACTCTATCCCTAACTAAAGATAAAGTCTTTCATCATCTTTATTCTATGGAGTAAATCTACAAATACATTGAATGTAGACATCTTCCTTGTACCTAAGAGACTACTGGAGATGCTTCAACTCTTTATACCTTCTATTAGATGTTTTTTTCTACTTATTAGCTCCAGCGGTGATAAGTGCCTGAAAATAAGAAAATGCTACCAACATTAGAAATTAATAAATCGGGATTAACAAAATGATACTTTTAGGCGTATTAATCCTATGTATTTCTACGTCTATCACAAACCTATGAGATCGATGACACCAAATTTAAGGGATTTATTTTCCCTGTCAACACCAACGAGCAACACATGATTAGATAAACCACATGATTAAAGTCATTAGACTTTTAATTACCAAGAAGCAACAAGAACCTAAACACGACAACCAGCAAAGCTCAAGCATAATCAGAAACTTCTTTCTTTTCTACAATCAACATCTACAAGAAACAAATAGGAAAGATAATAACAACAAAATAGACGTGTAATTTACTGAAAGTTGAGAATTCATAATTCAGATTACGCACCCGCGAACAAACAATCCATGTAAACCCCCACGAGAGTTTTTACAAACAATTCAGATGCTATCAATATAAAGATCACAACTACATATACAATTCAGATTATAGAGCAACATCATAGAAATAGGCTTTACCTAATACCGATACTTTGTGCTGTAATCCTTGGGAAAAATCAACAGAGCCCGGCCTTTCCTTGCCCCACGATATACAGTCTCGATAATATCAATAAGTTCCTGCTTGTCATTCATGACCCAGTTGATCTTGTTATTGTTTCCTGTTCAGAGATCTACCATTATGTGTTTGTTTCGAAAGAAAAACATCAAAGTTGATGGATCGTACAGTACTTCGTACAGTTCGTACATTATATTAAAATTGGGCACCTCACTGATGTCAACGAGGTAAATCAATGCTAAATTTTGTATCTTCACTGCAATAGAAGCCAACACCTCATCCATCTGTTACACCCCAAAGAAAGAAATTAGTGAGCAAAAAGATATACCAATGTGTTGAATACCAATAACAAAATACATAAATAAATAGAAAACGGAGCAATCTGCATTATGAATCCCCACAAAACACTAGCAAAAACATTGGCAACTAGTTAAACATACAACAAGCTATTTATCTAAGATCTGTAAAAATAAAATCAAGTTGCATTACGGACAATAGTTTTGTAGCAATCTTTTAGATAATTACCACATAAACACTTGCAAGGATGACGGTAATGTATATAGAGTACTAGTTATGAGGGGACAACTTAAGAGGAGACGTGGTAACATAAGCATTATTGGTGGACTGGAGATTCCAAGATGGCCTAATAGTCAAGACAATATACATGCGTGAAGGCTAACTAGGGTATGTGCTAGGGTTTTTGACATAAGAAATAAAACAGCAAAGAATACTTTGAAATAAAAACACAAAATAAGAGAAGATTTATACCTGCATGCAACTTTGATCGGAGTCGCAACCGAACCTAATAACAATGAGACGATCCTCCACGTCGGGATTGCTCGATCGACTTCCCAACCCGAGTGAAGTTGATGGAGCATATAAGACATAGCTTCCTTACTTATGAGTTATGAATCTATCAAAAAAAGATTCAAAGAGAAAACACAAACAAGGCAAGAACAGATTAGGGCAACAAGTTTTTTTTTGAGGGCTTCTCTGTTTGTTTGAGGAAACCACTTCTATTATTTATAGGGCTTTGCTTGGGTCGGTCACTCAATGTTTCCAAATTTGTAGAACCGATATGGTAGTATTTTTAAAGGCCTTTTAAGGGCTTGGAAGGTATGGACTGGGTAAGGGCAATTTCGACATAGTCTGTCTAGGCCCTAAAACTTAAGGCAAGGTTCTTGTTACAAATTTAATCCCCAAAAAAAGGAAAAACTGTAATTATCATTTTAGTATTGCAATGAAGTATGAGGGTATCCCTAGAGAGATCATGTCTCAAGAAACACAGGTCTTGAGTTCGACTCCACCAACAGAGTCACTTGCCAGGATCTATCCCGACTTACCCGGCATTGTGTGTTTACGGAGATCCCTCATGACCCAGGGATAAGTTGGGAGAATTGTGATAAATTATGAACCTGGGTCATCCTCGTTAGCAAGATCCCCAGTCTCTAGTCTCTACTACTATGAGGCCGTAAACACCATGGGAACATAATGAATTTTTAGTAATAGCTCAAAGTACCAAGCGGTCCGATGAAGCTCTTCATCTTGGTGTTTTTAACGTAAAATAAATACTCAAAAAGTCAGGCTTCCTACACATTTTTTTCGGTCCTACAACGGTTCACCATTCTAAAAAAATTTGATTCTTGAGTCATGCTAATAAACTTGCTAAATATAAGTAAGACTGCAAAAGATATAACACAAAATCATTGACATTCGCAAGAACATTTCGAAGGTCACTTCTGATGGGAGACACATAAGCCTTAAACTTGGGATCGAGTGGGTCACAAAGGCGAAGTGTTACTCTGCTAGATCAAGAGATAACTCCCCCAGTACACATTTTCATATATATTTTTTTGGATGTTAAACCATACAGACGAAGAAATTACAGGTGTATTGGCAGTTGTCTTCTCAAATTTAGGTCAGAAATTACCCCGGATTCTTATTGTAAACAGGCACTTGGGTGAAGAGAAGAGACAGTTTGGAAACAAGAGCAAAGAACCAGTGTCAAACTTCAAGTGGTTAGTGTTGGTGGAGAAAACTAAGTTATTCTTCTCAGCACATACTAATTTAGACAATATAGATTAATTCCCAATTTCTGTGATCTATCCTACTAGATATTATGGAACCTTTATAATAAAACCCTTAGACCATCAAGGTTTGCCAAGAATGCAACGAGGAAAATAAAAATAGAGAAAAGTTCAACTTTTGTTTTAATCAAAGTAATACGCGATGAAGAATTCCTCACAAAAGATAGTAGTTTATGTTCCTACATAAGATGGTTTTTTGGTATGTTTCAAAGCCTTACTTTTATGAGAAAATTTGAGAAACCCCCCCCCCCCCCCCCCCCCCCCCCCCCCACGTTTTGACATTGACAATGGGCAGAGGCAGAACTTGAATTCTAATCAACCAGTATTTCATTTATTCGAACAATAAATCAAAAAATTTGAGTGACGATTGAATTCCCGCTTACCAGATGTGGCGCAAGAGTTCAATTCCATCAAAAATTCTAATACCACAATTACCGCATACCAAAAATAGCCTCAATGTCATTCATTAACAATCATCTAACTATTAAGATAATAGCGCTAAATCACATTATATAGGTCCAATACCCTTTTTACAACATAAGATAATGTAAATATAAGTCATCAATTAGAACTTAAATTGTTTGCGCTAAATCACATTATATAGGTCTGCCTCCATTTCTTTTCCCTCTCTGCATGGGCTCTCTCTTCTTTACCAGGAAAACCTCACTACCATTTTCCCTTAAGGTAAGAATCTCTCTCTCTCTCTCTCTCTTTCTCTAGAACTCTTGAAGCCATGGTGGGGATATGGTCAGGTGTAGTTCAGTTGGTTTCATGGGGTTAGACTTTTGTGTTTAAGTAATAGTGGGTGGTTGTTTTTTCATCTCTCTTACCTATCTCTAAAGAGGCCGTCATAGATATTTTGTGATATTTTTGTTTTAAAACAGGTTACTTAAGCTTGTGAAATGATGTTTTATTTTATAAATTTTATAATTTGGACAATATTTATTGGGAATTGATATTGACACGAGTTTTCAATAAGACCCGAACCTTTCTCAAGTGCAATCTCTATTTATACACTATTTTAAAGTTTTAAAGATAATTACTAAACTAACCCATTTTTTAAAAGCAACCTGCCACATGAATGCACATAAAGTTAAAACATCCTGTAAGATTAAAAACTTTAGCACTACAATTACCATAATATTAGTGCACGCATTAATGATAAAGCTTAATGCAGCCCCTCGCCAATCTAATTACGCATAACCCATCATTATAAAATTCTGGGAAACAATTTTCTATCAAAAATCCTTCTGAAAACCTTTTATGCTTCAACCAATTTGTCAGAATCTGAGAAAAACCGGATATACGTAACATAATCTCTATAATATAACCCATAAAAAATGCGATAAACATCATCTAAACATCCGCAAACTTTATAATACATGTCAACTAATGAACTCACTATGAAGTTATCTATATCGACCCCAAATCAATAATCGATCATCCTATATATTTACATATCCAATCTTTTAAAAAATAGATTGGTACAAGCATGAACCATAGTTGATAGAGGGAACTGGTTCGGCCTCTCTTACCATTGAAGCATTTGTTTAAACAATTTAAGAGATTCTCAAAGAACCCATAATGGACATAAGGAGATATTATGGACGCCCAAAGCATGATTGACTATGAATTGTCATGAGTAAAATAAGAACTAACAACATAGCTAAGAATCCAATTGGTAGCTGAACATTTATGGAACTAAAAAATATTCAAAAATTGATATGCAAAAGGGAAAACATCAAAATTATAGTCACGAGAAATTTCTACTCAAACAAAATTGGATTCAATAACATAACGCAAAAGAAAGAACAAACTTCCAAAACTTCATTATTTCTTGGAATTGGTAGATGGTTTCATAAGATAACTTAAACAAGATTGTATTCAATAACATTACGACAAAAGAAAGAACAAACTTCCAAAACTTCATTATTTCCTGGAATTGGTAGATGGTTTCATAAGAACCCTTATAGCCTCTTCATCCTGTAAACTTAAAAAAGAAAAAAGGAAAAAGAAAACGAGGGTTAACACCATAATAAGATGAGATTATTTTGTGCAATACTAACTAATAAGCAACTAGTATAATTACATGATATACATTTTCCCATGATAAATCTTCCATTTCGCTTGGTAGTATATTGAGATCAAGCACATTCATTGCATTCCCTTCACCAACTATGTTAGAATGAGGAGTTGAAGTTGAGACTAAAAACATCCATTTTTGGAGTTTGTTTCATTCCGTGTCTAATTTAAATATCAGGACTATCTCGTGTTATCCATCGTCAGAGAGTGCCCATGAAGCGACTACAGCTAGACTGACACTAAACAGGTAAGTGAATTTCTAACTTCTTGTTCCAGAATATCAAGCCCAACGTATTTTACAGATTATGGAAAAAGAATTAAGTATGTCTTTTTAAGAAAATAAATATTTATTCGAACAAGACTATTCAAACATTTTCCCTCAACATTTCTTTTATTCGAATAGATTCCTTTTCTATTTGAATATTTTTGGGAACATGTCTATTCGAATAAATTTTATGTTGTTCAAATAAAATACCTCAGGATCTTTTTTATTCGAATAGATTTCTTCTTTATTCGAATAAAAAGGCTTAACCTTTTATATATTTAAATAGATTTATTTCTATTCGAACAGATGACGTGTTTTCTATTTTTCTATTTAATACATCCTTTATTTTTTTATAATTTACCTCTTCCAAAACTTATTTTTTTAGAGCTTGATATTTAGAGAAAGGAGATATTTTAACGAGCGATTCAATGCGAAGTAAAACTCTTATTGAATTAATCGGAGAAATTTAGAAAACCTAATGATTGATTTGTAAAGTTTGAGCAATTCAAGTTTGAAGCTTTGGTGAGTTATCCGAGGCGAGGCATTGCGAAAATGAAGGGCGTTGCGAGAATGAGGAATCGATCGCTAGCAACTTGATTAGAAGAGATGTAACCACGGGATGTGTTTATCAAGTCTATAAGTAATTAAACTCTTGTAATTTATTTTTCAATAGTAGATTGTTTAACTGTCGGGCGATTCGATAGCGACCTGTGGGTTTTTCTCCTGAAAGATTTCCCACAGGGTTTAAATTCTTTGGTCTTGTATTTAATTTCCAATTGCTTGTTGACATTAAATAATTGAACCAAGTTAAATTAGGTTAAAGTTAGAGCATTAATTCAAAGGAATTCAGACCTTTTGATTTAGACCTAAATTAATCAAAATTAGTTAATCTCAAGTAGTTATTTAATTCAGAGACACCCCCACTATATCGACATGTACGACTATTGTAACCCACCCTCTTGCATACACTATACTTTCTTCCGATTTCCACTATCTCATAGGCCGAACGATCTCTTCTTATACTGCTCATCATCTTCTTATTCTTCAACCCCGATGGTCGCCCCTTATGAGATTGTACCACTGGCTCAAGAACTACAGGACTCCGGGTACCCACAAGATGAGATAGTTGGTTTCATACGACTTCTTTTTGAACTAAAAGCAATTGTCGGTAACGACTTTCCAAATCTTCAAATAAGTCTTTAAGATCATAATTTTAGTCAGTTGTTCGATTTCTAACATCATTGAATGACTTTATATCAATTCTCCATTGTGAGTGTATCTCATCCAGACATATTGAACCTCTCATATTCTGCATCATATGTGCACAAGGAAGACCCATAGCTTTGATAAATTTTCTTTTACAAGCTTGCAAGAGAGTTTCAAATATAGCCAACTTATCTTGCTTAAAAAGCTCATCCAACGCGTACCTTGATACATGAGTGGGAAGCTCTTTGAATATAAAAACACAAATCATATGAGAAATTCTGATTTTCTCACTTGAGAGGTGAGTCTTGATATTCTGAAATGAATTCTCAATGGAAAGACATATTCACCACATGGAAATCGCAAGTCAATACTTGAAGATATTTCTTGAGTGTTGCATGCATACCTTCTGCCCTAGAAGTTACACGATTCCCAAATGCAAGTAATTATCAGTCTAAGCATTTACAAATCATTCTTAAAGAGGTAACCACGTACTTTTGATGTAGTTGGTAGGAAGTAGGTTTTCCTTATATTTAGCTTCAAATATACTCCACGTTTCATAATAATTTGATTCCGTTACAGAATTTATCACCGTCCAATCACCTAAAAAATCATTCCAACCATCTCCTTCTTGAAAGTGTGACTTACAGTTAGATACAATATTTTTTTTCAATGTGCCATACACAAAAGATTTATAGTTGCCGGAATTGCCACTTGTATAACATTCATAAGAGCAAATTCCCTATCCGAGACAATAATTGCGGGTTCAAAACCATAAGGGCCCATACGTAATCCCCTCTTTCTTCCTTTCGTAAGAAAATGAAACACAAGTAAAATGAAGAATTAAAACTTGTTACCCTAATAATGTCGAGTAACGACATTTTGAATATATTCATCTTGTAGGTTCAATCCATAACAAAGATATTTGAGTAGTTCTTGCTCAATCTTGTCGAAATAGGGTGTGAAAAAAATGTGTTAGTCGACCGTCTCCATAACATTGAATATTGTATAGAAAACTGCCATCACCAAGTTCTTCCATTAAAGCTTGCATTAGGGTACGGCCAGCTAGTTCTTCTCATCGAATCTTAGCTTTTTCATTAAAAACAATTCTTGCTATTCCACGAGTATTCGGGTTACGTTGACGGAGAAAAATAAGTATTTGACATGGTGGTAAACCCGCCATAGACATCTTTTTCACCTCAAGTAGCTCTTCTTCTGTCAACTGCCGAAAAGAAGAATGACCTGACATGTCATTTGATGCTTCATGATTATGTGTCATTTTTTTATCCTGATAACCCACGACCCGCTCATCAATTTGACACCAATAAGTCTAGAACCAGTTTTCCTTTGGCGACTCTCCATTGGAATATTATGTTTGTTGCGATACGTACCTCCTCTATTACACCCAATTGTAATAAACTTTTCTTTTTTAGATTCTCTAATAGAAGTCGCATATCCGTGTGATGAAGCGAACTTAGAAACATATGAAAGAAATTCTTCTCGATTTGGGAATTTTTTTATCGGTAGTGGATGCATTTGCCCATTCTCAACAATCTCTTCACCTTCAGTTGTTAATGTATGAACTTAAATTATGTTCAAAGTCATTTTAGTTTGAGTTATTTCAGTTCAAGGATTGAAGTCGGATTGAAACGGCTTGAAAATGAGATTTTCAATGTTCAGATTTGAACTGGTTATGATCGAAAGAATTTTGAACTGGTTAAGTTACCTGAAAATTCGAGCTAGTTATGTTCGAGTTGTTAAAGTTGAACTCAAAGTAGGTCGAAGTCGTACAAACAAGAATGGAGCTCGTTCGAACGAGTTGTCTGATTTTGTGTTTGAAGTTTGAAGACCGAAGAAGTCGTTCGAACGAGATTGGATTTCATTCGAACGACATGTATGTATTCTTGGGCAGGAATCTTTAATCGTTATAAAGTCGTTCGAACGACTTTGTGTTTTGTTAGAACGAGTTTTGCTAGGTTGCCCTTGAGAGTTCTTCTGAGATGTTAAGTTTGCCTCGAGATCCGTTCTACTTGTATTTAGTCCTCTAGTATATAAAGAGGACTTAGGTTATTTGCTAGCTGATCTTTTCCTTGTGAGTATAATTCTAAAGACCTAGAATTTGAGAGACTTCATTAAAGCTTGAGAAGCTTGGAGAGATCGTTGTAACCTGTTTGATCATCCTAGTGGATTGTTCAGAGAGTTGTTTTTATCTGTAAAGGTTTTCCACTTGCCTCATCTGGGAAACCTTATATTTTTTATTATTATGTGTTTCTTAGTTTACTTGATTGGCACATTTCGAGTATCGTTCTTGTCGAACAAGAGAGATTATTTACCTAAATTCTCAACAATTGGTGTCAAAGTAAGTGTTACAGGGCTTATGTGACAAAAAACGATGGTCAATCAGGTGAAGTTGAAGATTACAAAGTTTAATGGATCAAATTTTGGAATGTGGAAGATACAAATATAAGATTACCTCTATCAGAAGGATCTCGATTTACCACTGGGTAGAGTTGAGATGATGCCAGCAAAATACGATGTTGCTAAGTGGGCACGATTGGATCCCAAAATACTTGGAACCGTTAGGTTAGCGCTGCCTCTCAGATTCTACGCATGATCTCCAAAGTTACGACAATGAAGGGTTTGATGGAGATATTGTTCGCTATGTACTCAAAACCGTTTGGGGCAAACAAGGTACACCTTTTACAGTGCTTGTTTAGTTTAAATATGAAGGATAATGGTAGTGTGCAAGCTCATATCAGTGAGTTCAATACCATACATGTTTAACTAGATTCTGTTAAAATTACTTTTACGGAGGAGGTGAGAGTGAGGGCTCTTTTAGGGTAGATGCCTTAGAGCTTGGAAGGGTTCATTAAAGTTGTGAGCAACTCATCGGGGAAGGAAGACATCAAATTTGACATTATAGTCTCTTTGATTATAAGTGAAGATAATAGGCGTAAAACATCTGAACCCTCTTCAAGTTCAAACAGTAGTATGTTGAGCGTCGAGGAAAGAGGGAGGTTATACAGAAAAGGGCTAAAATTTGGAAGGGGTCGATCACAGTGAAGAGGAAAGTCTAAGCCGCCCGGTGCGTGTTGGACTTGTAGAAAGAAGGGTCACTTCAGGCGAGATTGCAATTCTTTTTCTACGAAAAATAATGATGAGGAGAAAGATACAATGAACCTTACAGAGGAGGTTAGTTATGACAAGGCTCTATTACTTTTGTGTGATGATGTTGACGAATCTTATATAGTTGATTCGGGCGCCTCTTTCCATGCTACTGCAAATGTAGATTTTCTAACTAATATTGTTAAATGCGACTTCGGTACGGTCTTTTTTACAGATAAGAGTGCACACAATATTACTGGAAAGGAAAATACAGGTTGTTGTTGCCTTCAAGGGGAACGTTGGTTTTATAGAATGTGCTACTTGTACCCAAATTGGGGCGTAACCTTATATCGGTTAGCAAATTGGCGGATGATGGTGGATATGTGAGTACCTTTGGTGCTACCTTCTGGAGGGTTACAAAGGGAACTATAGTAGTAGCTCGAGGCTTGTGATAAAGAACATTGCATACAACGCAAAACACAATTTCCACTATTTGTGCAGTCACTCTGGGGATTGATACAAGTACATGGCATAAACGGCTCGGTCACATGAGTGGAAAGGGAATGAAGGTGATGGTAACAAAGGGAAAGCTAGAGGGTCTTGCTGAGGTTGATATCAAGTTTTGTGAAGAGTGTATTCTTACAAAGTAGAAGAAGGTCAGTTTCAGAATAACTGGAAGATCAAAAAAACCTGGAAAGCTGGATCTTGTACACACGAATGTTTGGGGGCCAACCAAGGTGTCTTATTTTAGTGGTTCTCATTATTACGTTATCTTTATCGATGATGTTACTCGTAAACTGTGGGTCTACTTCGTGAAGAACAAATCAGATGTGTTTGATAAATTCAAGAGGTTGAGGGCTCTAGTTAAAAATAAAAATGGTTTGAAACTGAAGTGTCTCAGGTTGAATAACGGGGGCAAATACTGTAGTGACGAGTTTGAAGACTTTTAAGCATCAAATGGGATTAGGAGCCAGAAGACTATTTCGCGAACACCGCAACAAAATGGTGTTGTAGAACGCATGCACCGAACAATAAACGAAAGAGCGAGGAGTATGAGACTCAACGCTGGATTACAAAAATGTTTTTGGGCAGATGCGGTTAGTACGGTGACGTACTTGATAAATAGAGGGCCTTCAACGGCTTTGGACTTTGGACTTCCTAAAGAAGCATGGACCAGTAAAGAGGTAAACCTAAATTACTTATGTATTTTCAGTTGTACCTCATATGTGCTTGATAATTCAGATACAAGGACAAAGCTAGATGCAAATTCGATGAAGTGCATATTCATTGGATACGGTGGTGATGAGTTTGGGTATTGATTTTGGGATGCAAAGAATCAGAAAGTTATTCGGAGCCGTAATGCTACATTCAATAAGGAAGTCTTGTATAAAGATTTCAAAGTACCTATAGAAAGGAAATGAAGTGAAGCAGTGGAAAGTGTCGACATTGATGATAAACTCTCTCGAGAGGTTGATGAAGAAGTCGTGGTTGAATCCAATGCACCGGATCAAGGCGAGGAACCAAATGATCTAGATATTCTAATAGCACTTCGAAAGGAGCCGAGAACTTCAAGAGTTCCGGTGAGGAATGTTAACTCCTTAATTACTTGTTACTCACGGATAGTAGTGAACCAGAGAGTTACAAGGAGGCTTTAGATGTGGAAGCCATAAGAAAGTGGGAGCTTGCTATAGATGATGAGATGCATTCATTATCAGTAAATTGAACTTGGGATTTAGTTCGATTACCGAAAGGAAAGAGAACAATGCACAATAAATAGGTATATAGACTAAAGTCGGAATCTGACGGTTCAAGGAGATTAAAGGCAAGAATTGTGGCGAAGGGCTTTCAGCAGAAAGAAGGTATTGATTTTGGCGAGATCTTTGCTCCTGTTATGAAGATGTCTATAATTCGGGTTGTGATGAATATAGTTACTGTTGAAGATTTGCATCTTGACCAACTTAATGTTAAGACAATATTTCTTCACGATAACCTCTATGAAGAAATTTATATAAAGCAGCCAGAAGGGTATTCGGTTAAAGGGAAATAAGATCTTGTGTGTAGTCTCACGAAGATCTTATATGGCTTGAAACAAGAGCCGAGACAGTGTTATTTGAAGTTTGAACAATTCATGTCCAGAAATGGTTATTCGAAGAGCAATGCGGATCACTGTTGTTTTATTAAAAATACGGGGAACTCATATATTATTCTACTTCTGTATGTAGATGATATGGAGATGGGTTATAATAGATTCGATTTCAAGTGGGAGATTGTTTAGGTATGAACTCAAATTATATTCGAGGTCGTTTTAGTTCAAGTTATTTCAGTTCAAGGATTGAAGTCGGATTGAAAATAAGATTGAAATGGATTGAAAATGAGATTTTTAATGTTCAGATTCGAACTGGTTATGATCGACAGAAGTTTGAGCTGGTTAAGTTACCTGAAGATTTGAGCTAGTTATGTTAGAGCTGTTGAAGTTGAACTTAAAGTAGGCCGAAGTCGTTCGAACGAGAATGGAGCTCGTTCAAACGAGTTTTTTGATTTTTCGTTTAAAGTTTAAAGACCGAAGAAGTCGTTCGAATGAGATTGGATTTCGTTCGAACGACACGTATGTTTTCTAGGGCTGGAACCTCTAATCGTAAAAGTCTTTCGAACGACTTTGTGTTTTGTTTGAACGAGTTTTGCTAGGTTTCCCTTGAGAGTTCTTCTGAGACGTTGAGTTTTCCTCGAGATCCATTCTACTTGTATTTAGTCCTCTAGTATATAAAGAGGACTTAGGTTATTTGTTAGCTGATCTTTTCCTTATGAGTTTAATTCTAGAGACCTAGAATTTGAGGGACTCCATTAAAGCTTGGAGAGATTGCTGTAACCTGTTTGATTATCATAGTGGATTGTTCGGGGAGTAGTTTTTTATTCATAAGGGTTTTCCACTTTCCTCATCTGGGATACCTTGTGTTCTTTATCGTTCTATGTTTTTAGATTACTTGATTGGCATATTCCACATATCGTTCTTATCGTAGAAGAGAGATTAATTACCTCAATTCTCAACAATTGGTGTCAGAGCAAGTGTTATGGAGCTTGTGTGGTAAAGAGCGATGGCCGATTAGGTGAAGTTAAAAATCATAAAGTATAATAGATCAAATTTTAGAGTGTGGAAGATGCATATAGAAGATTACCTCTATCAGAAGGATCTTGATTTACCACTAGGTAGAGTTGAGATGATGCTAGCAGAATACGATGCTGCTAAGTGGGCGCGATTGGATCGTAATGTCTTAGAGCCGTTTGGTTAGCGCTGTCATCTCAGATTCTACACATGATCTTCAAAGTTACGGCAACAAAGGGTTTGATGGAGACATTGTCCGCCATGTACTCGAAACCGTACAGGGTAAATAAGGTACACCTTTTACGGTGCTTATTTACTTTGAAGATGAAGGATAATGGTAGTGTGCAAGCTCATATCAGTGAGTTCAATACCATATATGTTTAACTGGAATCTATTAAAATTACTTCTACTGAGGAGGTGAGAGCGCAGACTCTTTTAGGGCAGATGCTTGAGAGTCGGGAAGGGTCATTACAGCTGTGAGCAACTCATCTGGGAAGGAAGACATCAAATTTGATACTATAGTCTCTTTGATTATGAGTGAAGATAATTGACGTAAAACATTTGAACCCTCTTCGAGTTCAAACGATAGTATTTTAAACGTCGAGGAAAGAGGGAGGTCTTACAGAAAAGAGCCAAAATTTGAAAGGGGTCGATCACAATCAAGAGAAAAGTCTACGCCGCCCGGTACGTGTTGGACTTGTGGAAAGAATTGTCACTTCAAGCGAGATTGCAATTCTTTCTCTAAGAAAGATAATGAGGAGGAAAAATATACAATGAACCTTACTGAGGCGGTTAGTTCTGACGAGGCTTTATTACTTTCGTGTGACGATGTTAACGAATCTTGGATAGTTGATTCGGGTGCCTCTTTCCATGCTACTGCAAATGTTGGTTTTCTAACTAATATTGTTAAATCCGACTTCGGTATGGTCTTTCTTGCAGATAAGAGTACATGCAATATTATTGGAAAGGGAAACGCAGGTTGTTGTTGCCTTCAAGGGGAACGTTGGTTTTAAAAAAACTCATTGGCTTTACTACTGCGTATTGGTAACTCACGTAGCCCACATAAAATGAGTAGCCCACACTATTGAAAGATTATATTTGTCACAACATCCAAAAACAGTAATACAAAAAAACATAAATATAGATTGTACATGAGAAAGGGTGTACTTGCCACAAACAACCCAAAATTTAGGTCCCTATTAAATCTCACATGGAAATATCAACTTTCTATTTATTTCCAAGTTGTTATCATTTGACTTGTGTACCAAAGTTTATATGATGGTATCATTTATTATCATTTGTCTAATAATATACAGTAACAATTTCCTGCCAAATACAAAATTTCTGATTTTTCAAATTCTTTTCCGATTTTATCAAGATATTCAAAATTTCTAAAATTTTTTCAAAATTTTCTGAATATTTTTGCGGATAAGTATTCATGCATGGCATACTAAGGGGCAATATTA
This sequence comes from Kingdonia uniflora, assembly GCA_014058105.1. Classification (NCBI taxonomy): domain Eukaryota; kingdom Viridiplantae; phylum Streptophyta; class Magnoliopsida; order Ranunculales; family Circaeasteraceae; genus Kingdonia; species Kingdonia uniflora. The sequence continues at coordinate 286,395 of JACGCM010001629.1, forward strand.
ACCACTACTAAATCACATTTCCAGTGAAAAAATGTTGCTTAGTTTCAACTTCATTAACTATTTAAGTAAAAGATAACAATTATTAGGAGATATCAAACTATGTTCTAGCTTTTAGTGTATTTCTGATAATCTTGCATGCTTACCCCCCCCCCCCCCCCCCTTTTACATATACAAGGGGTATCTCAGTAGGAGTACAAACACGTAAGAAGCAAGCAAATCTTCTGTCATTCTCATCAAACAACATGCAGAGGCGCCCGGGAAAATCTAGTAACTCAAAGAATGCAGATAGAGAAGTAAACATGCACAAGTAAATAACTTATTGAGTATCATAAATATTAAATTATTATGATGAATGTCTTCCCCTAGAAAGAACCTTGTCAAGCCAAAGTCCAAGAGCTTAGGTCTCAGTTGACCATCAAGCAGTATGTAACAAGCTTTGGCACCTCCAGTATACTAAAGCAGAACTATATAACTCCATCAATGCAAGTGTAGTTGGAAATATCATAACAAGTTTCCTTCAAAAAGAAGCACATCTCAAACCTGAAGTACTGAAATACAGAGGAAGTGTTTTATAAGTTAGAAGGTTAATTAAGAAACTATAGTAAATACAAATATTATGTATGAAATAATTACGCTATGATAGTAGTAGACGCTGACTACTTCCCTAGGGATGAGTATTCACTAAATTAGAAATTAATCAAGCTCCATTAATAGATTAATCCATAATCAAATTGAGATTAACCTAATCAAATAAATTAAAGTGAAGAACACAGAATTGGTGGGTAAAACTTCCCAAAAAGAGCTTCAATCAAAATTTGATTATAATAAATTCCTATCCTAATCTCTCTCTGGATCTCTGGATCCCTTTTACATTATCTAGCTTTGTCCTCTTAAAGATTACAAGTTTCCTAGTTTCAACATTGGACAAAAATGCCCTTGAAATGACATAAAATAATGATAAGTCACGCCTCTGTTCAAACGAAACCATTCCATGTTCGAATGGAAAACTCAAAACTGAGTGTATTCGAATAGACTACTCATAACATAATTTGTTTGAATAGACTCAAAATTATATTCGAATATACTTGGCAGGACAACTTCTATTTGAATAGAATAAATGTTTATTCGAACAGAAGACTTAAAACTTGTTATGTTTGAATAGAATAAATGTTTATTTGGACAGACTTCACCTTTTATCTATATCTTTGGAATTTGGCGTCTAAAGCCTCTTGGATCATGGCTCCCCCCTTTAGGAACCTTAAGCTCCTGCTCAGGCTATAATTAAAGATGAGGGAAAGTGGTTGTGCCCATTTCCCTGTTGTACCACTTTGACTTGCTAGGTAGATGTCCTTTCTTCCCAACTTTGAATGACTTGATACTTCCCCTTCTTGTAGCACCTCTCTAGAACACCATCCTCCTACAACAGATCTTCTCTTTCCATCCATAAGTCATAAACTGACAGTAAGCGAGTGTCGATTGTAGAGTCTTCATCTAAAAAAGACGGCTCAAACAACCTCAAGTGCTTGACATTAATCACCGAATACATCTTCATGAAAGGTGGCAAATCTAATTGGAATGCATTGTCACCAATCTTCTTGAGTATCGTAAACGGACTATAACGGATAGGCTTGAGCTTCTTACCTTCTCACTTTAGTCGTTCCTTACCCAAATTTAACCAAACTAGGTTGCCCTCCTGAAAAGTAAACTCAACCCGATGCCTGTCGTGTCAAGCCTTATACTTCGCTTGAGTTTTTTTTCAGCTATACATGAACTACACTCATGAACCTTGCTAATCTTCTCAATGAAACACTGAGCTTTAACTTGCTCTTCTTCCTCCTTCCCTAACACTGTCTTATCACCAAGACTAAAAGCCATATCAAAGGGGCTTTGAGGCAAGTACCCAATACAAACTTCAAATGGAAACTTCAAAGTGGAACCATGAATTACCCGATTTAAAGTAAACTATGAATACGGTAAACTCTCATCCCAAGTCTTAAAATACTTAGAATAGAATCCCCATAGTAAATGAACCAAAATATGATTAACTACCTATGTTTGCCTATCACTCTACGGATGAAAGGCGGTACTTCTCTTCAACTTAGTGTCCATCATCCCCCATAACAATCTCCAGAAATGCCCAAAAAAATGGCTATCTCTATCATAAATAATAGAAGTAGGGAGCCCGAAATACCTTCAGATGTCTCTAAAAATAATTGCGCTGCCTCCTTCCCCGGTAACCATCTTCTGGCATGAAATAAGAACTATCATCTTGCTGAAGCGATCTACCACCACAAACAAATAGTCATTCTTACACTTGGTCATGTACAAACCACCCATAAAATTTATCGAAATGCTCTCCCAAGGTCGGCTAGGAACTTGTAATGGTAAGTACAATACTAACTTACAATTGGAAGGCTTTGATGTATTGCATAGAATACAACCACAAACCACACGAGCAATATCCACCTGTATCTTCGGCTAATAGACATAGCACCACAAATTTAAATGAGTCTTCTCAACCCTAAAATGACCTGCCACCCAGGAATAATGTGCCTCTCTATTCCAATGCAAGCGGTCTCCACCCTCAGGAATACATAGTAAACTGCCTCTATAAATCAAACCATTCTTCAAGTCATACTCACATGTCTTGCCTTGCAGTAGCTTCTAGTGAATCACACTAAGCTCCTTGTCATTGCCGTACCCTGTAACATATTTTGACAGAATAATAGACTGTATCTGCATATCTACCAACAAAGCATAAATAGTTGGTAATGGGAGTCGAGATAACATATCAGCCATTTTGTTGTCCACTCCTTTCTTATACTTGATAATCAAGGTAAATTACTATAGGTACAACATCCACATCATCTGGTGAGCTTGTTGTAGTTTAAACTGTGTAGATAAGAACTGTAATGGTTTGAGATCAAAATGTACCACAACTTCATTCCCTAATAAGTATGTTACGCCCCAAAATCCGTCTTCTGATAATAAATCATAAGGCAAATCCTAAAGCATAACAAGTCGGGCATCCCACAGAAGAACCCCACAGATGTAATATATTTATAAATAAATTAACTACATCTACTTACACCAAAGCAGCGCAGCGGAAAAATCTTAATTATTGAATAAAATTCTTAAAAAAATTTAAGAACAAGGAAAAGAATACGACAATAAAATCTGAAATGAAATATCATAAATACCCTATCAACTTAGCTCAATGATCCAATAGAGCTCCAAAGAATCCTGAAAAAGATCACTCAAGCCTCACTACCTAAAACTACTGTGCTCGGCCTCCTGCGAAAAATATAGCGCACAAGGCGTCAGCAAGCACAATTATTACTAGTCACTGAACATGACAGACCAAGATAATTAAGAGATACTAAAGCGATATAATGTTTTACCTATATGTATAAATCATGCAATGCTTACTAAAGATAGATGGGGTTCAATTATTAATGTTACTTTTAAACGTCGGCGCCAACCGGTATTATAAGTATTTATTGAGTATTATTAGGCATCGGGGATAACTAACAGACGACGTACACATAGTCACTTTTAATTCAGTGGGACCATACTCTTGTACCCTTCTGTCCTCAACAAAAGTGTATCCCTTAATGTTGAGCCAGAGATTGGCAAATTTCGTTTTAGTGAGCCAGGAATTAGCGGTGGAAATCACCAGATCAAGGTGGTCAAGGAGTTTTAACCTACAGGTCTAAAGCCTAATTTTTTTTTACTGACAAGAGTGATAGACAAGGGTTTGTTGTACCCCAGCATAGGCTAGAACCTGACCTCTTTGCTTAATAATTAGTTAGAAATTAATAAGAAGAAAAAAAAGCAAAATAATTTAGTTAGCTCCTAGGATAACTTAGATAATATTAGTAAATATTTATCATGGTAACACGAGTACATTATTATTAATGCTAATAGTAAATGTAGTAGTGTGTCATCTTATAAATTACTAATATTTAGAAAATAATTAGCAGTAGTTTATAAATAATTTTTTTTTAAACGAATGTATCTTAAACTTTGCCTATTTTATTTAATTTGTGGTTAAACTATTTTTAAAATGACATTCATGCATACTGATTGGCATTCTTATACCCTAAGAGTTGTTAATCCTCAACAATCTCAATCATGTTATGATCAATAGTACCACCTAAATTTACCACAATCCCAGCTTTGTTATATCCAATCTCTTCACCCAACCACTCAGTTTGTTTTACCTGATCACCAATATTATCCAAATACCCAATACCAAGATGATAAATATCATTACCAACCTCACCAATACCTCTCAACCCAATCAAACTCTTATTTGCCAACTCAGCCAAATAATTTATTTAAACCTCGAAACTTCGAGAAAACATTATCTAACTTCATAAAATCAACAACACGAATATCACAAGGTATAACACCAACCACTCCTCCAACTAAAGAATTACCTCAATCACCCAATAAAGATGCACTTGTTTTCTTAATACCCTTGAAAGAACAAGAAGAGTTGCCTAACATCACAAAATGGCAGTTCAATAGTTCTATGACCCAAGCAACATCGCCCCAACCTATACCTTCACCCAACGAGTAGCAATCATTATCGAATATTCATATTGACATATTTTTCTCTGATAATGATACAGATTACCAGGAAGAATACCTTAATTCCAACGTTCATGACATCAGTACCGAATTGCATAATAGGGTACATATAATTGACACTATTAAATGGATAACCTCAGATAAGTTGTCTTTATTCCCACATATCCTAAGGCCATCTCGCATACCTGAAATTCATAAGGATAATTATTTCTAATTTGATCCAGACCATGATAAATTTGAACATTGTCAACATCCTCATACACTGCAAGATACAAAGGGTGTTCTTGATGATGATATTAGGGAAGATCAGATAGTAAATGACCATAATGAGGATGAACTTAAAAGTCAAAAATAACTTAAGACAATTAACGATTACCTTCAGCGTATCTGATACATGATGACCCAAGCAAGTTCAGACATAATATTCAATTCTCAAATGACTCTTAAGGACTACCAAGGCTCAGATGATGACTTAGAATATGACTCATGTATATTGGAGAATAATATCTACGATGTCTACTTAAATAAGGATAAATACCAACTTACCAACGTCAACACCATTTCCATCCCAAGTACCCGAAGATTGCCAGCTAGTTAAAAAGGTTATTACGGCAGAAAATGAATATTTTTCCAAGACCTATAATGACTTCTCATATGATGACGAGGATGAAATAATCTCATATATTCCAACTTGTTCATCTCCTATCATGAAACAAACTATTGACACATCCACAACCTTGCCTTTATCACTATCATCACCTTTATCAGTACTACCTGCCAGGAACTTCATATCTCCATTATCATCTGAACAACACAAGGGTACCGTAACCATGATCGATTTTGAGGAATTATATGGAGAACATTGTTCACTTGATCTTAATGAGGATACCGTCATCATGACTGATTTTAATGAATTATACGAGGTAGGTAATGGTTGCAAAAAATATTTAAAGAAATGTGTGGATTATTTCCAAGATAGGGATGAGCCCATAATTTGTGAAGTGATACAACCATTATTAATTGCAACTAAGTCCCTATATTGCATGAAATTGAACCAAAACATGATAACACTAATAGGATAGTTGATGATATTGTGATAATCGTATGGAATGCCCTTTAATAGCTATAATGTCAATGTTGAAAGTCTTTATGATGCCCATATCATCCCAACGTAGACATAGTCCCATACTTTTTCATCCCATCAAAGAAAATATCTTTTTGAAAATTTTTGATTTCAGGGATGTTTCACAAGTCGATTTTGCCAAAATCATATATCACATTTTCAAAACTATCAAAGATAGTACAGTGGCTTTGAAGGTTCTAAAAAAATATTAACCTAGGGAAACTATCTTTTAAATTCAGTTATATATTAGGTAAATATATTCTTTAAACACTCTCATATAATTTAGGTGGGCAACGTGATAATTCTAGGATTCTAGGATTATTCTCTAGGGTAATATTAAGTATGTTTCTAGAAAAATTATATTTTATGTTACGCCAATATTCTTCAACGTATAATCACCATACCGTAGGCAATTTTTGTAAAGAGAATATTCTTCCCAGGAAATTGTTGTATAAATTACCCAATTTCTTATGGACTCTATCTACATCCATAAGTACCATTAAAGAGAATAACCATTATGGTATTCTCTGGTTCTTAAGAGAATCTGCAACCAGGATAGTTTTTTGCTCGTCTACAATGTACTCTTTTGGCCATATTGGTTTGGGTGAAGACGTTCAACTTAGTGCTTTTTAGGAGGCAATACTGATCGATTATAAACCGACGTCTTAAAAGACCAGCAAGCGCACGGTGTACCGTTGAGTATAAAGGAAAGCGGGGTCGTATCCCAAGAGACTTGTGGTGTGAATTATACTTCGAGCTACTAGTTTTATCCAATAACAACGAGTTTGTATAGGTTTTGAAATAAAAAAAAGAACGCAACAAATTACAAGATAAATTGGAGTGGAAACCAATGCATCGATTCCACTCCACCCTTTATAACTGTTAGATAGCATAAATAATTAAAGTAAATTACGAGTTCCCGTATTGCATATCCTTGGTCGGGTATATGCAATACATCAAAAGATACAAGAGATTTAGTAATTGGGAGCTAGCCATAAACCAACTTATTCAACCATGGTCCGGTTGATAAGTATGGATTATGTTCTCTTCTCTATGTTCCTAACCTATCTTGTTATGGCCAAACAAGATGGTTACTTATATTCCTTATTCCTCCTAATCCTAGCTATGGTCAAGCCTAGGATGAAGGAATACAAATATGCAATATTCCAGGATAAAGAGAAAGTAATTACTCTAACTAAGCTACACAATCTACACTAAAGCTACATTGGGTGGAGCTTCCTCTAGCCTTGGCTAAGAAGATTAGCTACTCATCCCTTTGATCATTGTCATACTACTATTACTACAAAAAAGTAAAAGACAAGAAAAAGAGAAAGAATAAGCTTTATTGCTATGAACTTTGATTTACACTCTCCAAGATGATCTCTCATGGGTAGGATTCCCCTCCTATTTATAGAGGATAAGAAAGGTTACTAAAAATCACCATTAATATAAAATCCCCTAAACAATGCCTAAAATCATTCATTACAACTCATGAGAATAATATATATATATATATATATATATATCTAATTCTCTTCAATGGGATTCTATGCATGGGCCTTTGGTTGACAACTTCAAATAAGAATCATTGTTGGAGTGTATCACCCTTGCTCTTCGTTAAAAACCAGAAAATTGTACGACTTGTTTATCATGTGACCGATTTCTGCAAATACAAACAAAAGCACTATTAGTGTCATATTTATTTAATAAATGACTAGGTAGATATAAATTTAAGAGTTGTTCACGTAAATATTACGTGTCTATCAGATACCTAAGAACTAGGTATTGCCTTATTGATCACTAGTCTTCTTAGATTTTATTAGTTTAATTATATATTAGGGCATTAATGTGTATGATGAAGTCGTCATTAGGAGCATACATCAATGGTCTAGTATGCCATGATGCACATTAGGGCTTGGTTACAGCCATAAAGATTTTAGAAGATTAGGATATAGGTGAATGTCAAGTATACTGTAACACCTCACCTGGCTAGGCTAGAATATAGTTAAACTATCAGGGTCGCACAACAGATCGTAGGTTGGGACCCTGCTAGCATGCCAGTGATAATTCACCCACTTCAAAACAATTTGCATTAGAAACCTGTATAAGCATTTTTTTTCTCCATCACATAAGAAAGACTTATACAACAAAAGATGATATATATATATATATATATATATATATATATATAACAATATAAACAGAGTAAGAGTGATAGTAACTAAATATGAACAAGGTAAAAAACATAACAACCTCCAACTACCCAACTACAGAGATATATACAAGGACTATACTGTATGTCCTCAAAAAGAAACAACAACTAACTAACCAACACCAGGGATCTCATCAGAAAGAGGGGTCAGGTCCTAAACCTTCTCTGTCCTCACACATCTTAGGCCACTCGACTGACTCATCGTCAGATACTAAAAAACATCAACAAGAATGGGTGAGCAATCCCCAAACTAGCAAGATACATCCACTAAAAGCCAGTAAAGTATGAAGAAGGTAAACCAACATATACTAGATATGTATAATTACAACCAATATTTAAAGTATCGGCTCTACCAAATCTATTTAATCTACAATTCTAATCTTGGTTTTATTGGTTTCCTACCTTTAGAAAATTATACAAAACTTTATCTTAGTAGCATACCACAATATTAGAGGAAATGTAGACATCTCATACTTCTAAGAAATGCACTCTGTATCGTCTGTAACCATCGGCTAAAACTCACCAAAGAGAGAGAACGTCCATTGCCCCACACAAACTAGATACAACGGACTAACAAATAATTTTAGCAGTTCAGTATAGCAGTTTGTATCAGAATTGGTCTAGTTGGGCTACATAAAAATCAAAGATCATCACTGAAACAAGGAGACCTAGAAGATGAACCACAAATTACACTTCCCTGATTAAGCGAAGTAAAACCCAAAAAGATAGAGGACTCCAGCCACCACCCACCAGTGATCACCGGCTGACGGTAGTTGTAAATCAGGATTTTGAAACACTAATCTTAAAATGATTTAAGAAGAGAAAATCTTTGTCGAATGTCCAATTTTTACTACTGGAAACAACTGGGGGTAGTTAGGATAATTCAATCTTAGGATTTTCCCTATTTATTGTTTTGTTCTCCCCCTCAAAACCTACTTTTTATTTCAAGGTTATTTTGGAGACTAAAAAATGAGTTTGCATCACTCTTAACTCATATTTTAATTTATAATTCTATTAGTCAATTTATATCTATCTATTGATTATTAAAATATTACAGGGTTAATACCCTCTAATTAAAACTAAGATAGAAGCTTTATAGGTGCATGTTAGGTTTTTCTTACATGTAATTGGTTTGGCCTAGAAGTCTTTATTCACTATTTAGGGTTGTTCTTCATCTCTTTTGAACCCAATAGGTTTTTTTTACGTGTACAACTCCTAAATTTATATCTACCTAGTCATTTATTAAATAAATGTGACACTAATAGTACTTTTGTTTGTATTTATAGAAATCGGTCACATGATAAACAAGCCGTACATTTTTCAAGTTTTTGACAAAGAACAAGTGTGATGCACTCCAACAATGATTCTCATTTGAAGTTGCCAACCAAAAATCCATGTATGGAATCCCATTGAAGAGAATTAAATATAGATATTATTCTCATGAGTTATAATATTTATGCATGATTTTAGGCATTGTTTAGGGGAATTTATATTAATGGTGATATTTTGCAACCCTTCTTATACTCTATAAATAGGAGGGGAATCCTACCCATAAGAAATCATCTTGGGGAGTGTAAATCAAAGTTCATAGTAATAAAGGTTATTCTTTCTCTCTTGTTCTTGTCTTCTACTTTTATCATAGTAATAGTAATATGGCAATGATCAAATGGATGAGTAGCTAATCTTCTTAGCCAAGGCTAGAGGAAGCTCCACCCAATGTAGCCTTAGTATAGAATAACATTGTATAATTAGAATAGTTACTTTATCTTCTTTCGTTTTAATGAATATTCTTTTTCCTACGATCCTAGCTTGACCATAGCTTGAATTCGAGGAAGTAAAGAATCTAAGGAAACCATCTTGTATGACCATTACAAGATGATTTGGAACATGGAGAAGAGAACATAACCTGCTCTTATCAACCAGACCATGGTTGAATAAGGTGGTTTATGTGTAGTTCCCAATCATAAATCTCTTTATCTTTTGATGTATTGCATATGCCCGACCAAGGATATGCGATACGAAAACTCATAATTTACTCTAATTATTTATGTTATCTTATGGGTACAAAGGGTGGAATGGAATCTAAGCCTTGGTTCTCACTCTGGCTTATAAAACTCATAGTTTCTAGCATTTTATTTTCTTTACTTGAAAACCAACCTACAAAAATTCATTGTTATTAGATAAAACTAATAGCCCGAAGTATAATTCGTACCACAAGTCTCTTGGGATACGACCCCGCTTACCCTTGTTCTTAACGGTATACCGTGCGCTTACGGGTCTTTTAAGACGTCAGTTTATAATCGATCAAGTTTTTGGCACCGTTGCCGGGGACTTGCAAATGTGCGCTTTATTTTTGAGTTGTTTTATTTTAAGCCAATTTTCCTTTCTTATTTTTCTTTTCTTTTTTGGATCCGGAAACAAAGTGATTGAGTGATTGGCTCAAACTCTCTTGACGTTACTGTATGTGTTACATAAGTGGATATTTAATATTTAAGTTCGTGACACATAAACGGGTATTTAGTTTTCCAATCTTTGTTTTATGATCACTAGGTCTTGTATTTTATATCTATAACCTACTGTGGTGGTACTTTGATTTTGGTATTAACATTAGCATTTTGCTTAAGATAACTTGTGGGGTTAGTAATACCAAACAAAATTTAAAGCATTGCATTTGGTGGTTCTTTTTAATATAGAACTTGAGCATTAGTTATTTTTGTTGCGAGCACGAGTACGAGCTTTGGTAATTTTTGGAAGCATCTTGCCAACCACAAAAAGTTTAACGCGCTTGAGCACGAGTTGCTTTTGTGAGTTTTACTTTAATTGTGATAAAAAACCATTTTCGCTAATCTTGATTATTACTCTCCATTGTTGATCAAACACAGGCCGATTACACTTTGAGAATTTTAGGCACTGATAAGGGATACAAAAGAACAAAAAGCGTGGAAAGCAAAAAATATGAAAAGCTTAAAGCACAACTCATTTGTTGTGAAAAATCCTTCTTGTGCCCCCTAAGTGAAGGGGCGGCCACAGCTACACCTGGAAACACTTCCCGTAAGTTGGTACTTCTCAAAACTTAACATCTAGAAATGGTACATATCTACTACATCCCGATACTATGACATATAAAGTCGTGTGGACTGTGCAAATACACGCTGCTCTAATAAAAAATTATTGTGGTTAAATTGATCTATTATTGTGTTTAATATTCTTTTTCATTCCAGCAATAGTAAAGGTAAAAATTGTTAGAGACTTGCGGGATTTCATCACCCAAAAAGCTCTCCAACAAGTGGGACCACCCATTAGGGATTCGATGAAATTCGTATCATACGAAAATTGAATGTCCTGGACCTCAAAATAACTGTTAATAAAAAAGAGTAGCAAGATTCCCGTGGGATTTCATCACGCAATAGATAGGTGTGTCGGACCGGGGTACAAACACGGGTTCATAGGATACGACCCCAGCCTAGCGCCGCAAAATACTGGTTGTAGGTTTGCGATGTCACCGTTCCGAGTGCTGACATACGATAAGGCGACTCGCTCAGGCCTGAGGACTGAACATCTACTTTAAGCTGGTACTAGCATAGTGACGCAGGGGAGTATAGGAACCAAAGCCTTTTGCCATCGTACCCATTTTAAACATAGAAGAATATAGGGGAGACCTAATTATTACTTCTAAAAAATGTTGATGTGCTAGAATCTAGGTTTTATTGATTATTTACTGCATCGGGTGCTGAATTTATTGATTATTAGTTGTGCATGATCAATTGGATACGTGAAGGAAAACGTTTAGGAAGCTTACCGGAACCTTTACCCATTTATGGGCTACCACCTCAGCCTAAGCGGAAAAGGTGACCACCTCGTCCAGTCAAAATAATAAAGGACTTAGGATCCCCAGTGGTGAGTGATATGCCTTCGTGTATTGTGTTATGAGCTGTCACGATAAACCATTATGAAATCAAGCCTAGTGTGATCCAAATGTTGCCTTTTTTGTGGGCTTGATTCTGAGAGCCCTTATAAGCACGTCCACGAGTTTAAGAAAATTTGTGCGCTCTCCAAATACCAACATTTTACTAAGGATTCTATCCGCCTTCATTTATTCTCATTCTCGCTAAAGGACAAGGCGAGTCATTGGCTTGATTTATTGGCACCAGCATCTATCAATTCATGGGATCAAATGGAGACCAAGTTCAAAACCAAATGGTTTTCTATGGGAAAAACCCTCGCTCTTAGAAATGCAGTTGTTAAATTTGTTCAAAATGAGAGTGAAACATTTTACGAGGCATGAGAGAGATATAAAGATCTTCTTTCACAATGTCCCCATCATGGTTTTGAGAAGCAACATCTTGCCCAGATCTTCTATCGTGGAATAACTTCTGAGAATCGTTATAGACTAGAATCCATGCATAGTGGTAAATTCTAAGACCTTGAACCTGATAGAGCTTATGAAGAGTTTGAGACACTGGCTGAGAACTCTCAGTAGTAGGATTTTGATCCACATAGAAATATTCATACAACCAAGAAAGGTGGCTTATATAAAGTGAGTGAGGGAACGACCATCAAAGCCCAATTAGATACTTTTACCCAAAAAATTGAGGCTATGGCTGCGAATTAATCTAAGGGTAGTGTGAACCAGGTTCAGTAATAGGGTTGCACCGTTTGTTATGATGTAACCCATGCGACTCAAATGTGCCCCATGCTTAATAAAATGAATGACAATCAAGAACAAGTGAATGTTTTGAATAATACCTACAAGAGGCCATTTAACCCGTACAAGCCAACTTGGCAGAACCACCAAAATTTTTTGTGGAAGAATAACTAACCCAGTTCAGGCTTTGGAGAGCCACAAACCTCAGGTCATAATTTTCCTAGAAATCCCCTTTCTCAATCTTATCCTCATGCATCTCGACAATCCTTTTAGTCATCCAAGTAGTTCCCACCCGCTCTACCCAAGCCATCTTTGGACGATACCCTTGCTCTCTACATGCAACAATCAGTATAATTTCAACAACAAATAATACAATTTCAACAACAGACTTTGGTGAATCAGAATTATACATCCCAATCTATCTCTAATCTAGAGACTCAGATATGATAATTGGTAAATGCCTCGCATGAGAGACCACCAGGTAAGCTACCTAGCCAACCTGTATCTAATCTGAAAGAACCACCAGGGTTTGATTCTAGCTCAATCCCAAAATAGGTTAATGACATTACAACTCTTCGAAGTGGTAATCAAATTGATAACCAAGTTGAAATGCCTAGGGTTGAGCCAACACCCGTTGCTATTGAGGATGAGGTCAGTATGAGTGAACCTTCTAAGAAATCTAAGGAGTTGCCTACCTCATCTATTTTCATACAAAAGGTACATATTGAGCCAAAGGTGCCTTATCCATAATGCCTTCTTCCAGCTAATAAATGGATTCAATTTGACTAGATATTGGATACATTTAAACAAGTTCATATAAATATTCTAGGAGGTCAGTACGAGTGAACCTTCTAAGAAATCTAAGGAGTTGCCGACCTCATCTATTTCTGTACAAAAGGCACATATTAAGCCAAAGGTGCCTTATCCACACACCTTCTTCCGGCTAATAAAGGGATTCAATTTGACGAGATATTGGATACATTTAAGTAAGTTAATATAAATATTCTAGTACTCAATGTCATCATGCTTATCCCTGCATATGCCAAATTCCTTAAGGATACGTGCACTAGGAAAAGGAAAATCAATGTACACAAGAAAGTCTTCTTGACTGAGACATTAACCCTGCCTAAGCTTCGAGATCCTGGAAGCCCAACCATCCCTTATAAAATTGGAGATCACAAAGTGGATAGGGCATTACTTGACTTAGGTGCTAGTGTGAATATCCTACCTTACTTGGTCTATCAAGAATTAGGACTTGGATAACTCGAACCTACCTGAATGATACTTCAATTGGCTGACAGGTCAATACGATACCCACATGGTATCCTTAAGGATATTCTTATCAAGGTTGATACCCTCATTTTTCCAGTAGATTTTGATGTTTTGGATACTGAAGATGTAAATAATCCTTGCTGTGAGATCCCCGTCATATTGGGCCGCCCTTTCCTTGCGACTACTCATGCCATTATTAATTACTTTAATAGGGTCTTACAACTATCAATGGGAGACATGAAGATCAAGCTCAATGTTTTTAACAATAATACTCAAGTCCCTCATTCTGATGACATGGCTGAGCTGAATATGATTGACTCCCTAGTTTACAAATCATTCTCTAAATCATTTTATGAGGACCCCTTATAATCATGTCTTGTGAATTTTGGTGAAGACTTTGATGAGAATCTAATTGTTGAAGAGCTTAATGCCCTACTTGACTCAACACCTGTTTAACTAAGTTCAAATAAAAACCTCATGTTGAACCTCTGGAATCGTCCACAACTTTGCCTATTCCATCCATTGTTAATGCACCCAATTTAGACCTCAAACCATTACCTACAACTTCAAAGTATGCTTTCTTAGGTGATTCTAGCACTCTGCCTGTGATCATAGCTTCCAACCTTAATGTTGACCAGGAAAGTAGATTGTTAGGTGTCCTTGGAAGACACAAATCAGCCCTAGGGTGGTCTATAGCAGACTTGAAGGGGATTAGCTCGGCCGCTTATATGTATTGCATCAATCTCGAGGAAGGTGCTAAGAATTCTCGCGAGATGCAACGGCAGTTGAATCCCACCATGATGGAGGTGGTGAAGAAGGAAGTTCTCAAACTTTTAGACTCGGGTATCATATACCCCATTTTGGATAATAACTGGGTCAGTCCCGTTTATGTTGTACCTAAGAAATTAGGGATTACTATAGTTGAGAATGAGAATAATGACCTAATCCTCACCCGGATGACCACTGAATGGCGTGCACGTATCAACAATAGGAAATTAAACACGGTCACAAGGAAAGATCATTTTCTTCTTCTATTCATTAATCAAATGCTTAAACGGTTAGCCAGAAAAAGTTATTACTATTTTCTTAACGGTTATTTTGGATACAATCAAATCTCCATTACCCCAGAAGATCAGGAGAAGACAACTTTCACCTGTCCCTATGTGACATATGCTTATCGACGTGTGCCATTTAGGTTGTGCAATGCACCCGCTACATCCAGCGTTGTATGATGAGCATATTTTTTGATATGGTTGATAAGTTTCTTGAAATCTTTATGAATGACTTTTCAGTGTTTGGATCGTCTTTTGACGAATGTTTACACCATTTAGGGTACGTGCTAGAATGATGTATACAAACCAATTTGGGGTTAAACTGGGAAAAGTGTCACTTCATGGTGACACAAGGGCTAGTTCTTGGACACATTATCTTCACCAAAGGGATTGAAGTCGATAAGGCCAAGATCGACATTATTTCTTTTTTACCTCCACCTTAGATGGTTAAGGCCAAGATCGACATTATTTCTTCTTTACCTCCACCTTAGATGGTTAAGGCCATTCAATCATTTCTGGGGCATGTTGGGTTTAATCGCCAGTTTATCAGCGATTTTAGCAAAATTTATCTGCCCTTGTGCAATTTATTTACAAAGAACACTGATTTTAACTTTGATGATACATATTCGGGAGCTTTTGAGAAGCTCAAACTTCTATTAACTTCAGCCCCTATCATCCAACCTCCCAATTGGGAGCTTCCCTTCGAGCTCATGTACGACGCTTCTGATTATGTTGTTGGAGCGATTTTAGGGCAAAAAGTAGATAATAGACTTAATATTATTTACTATGCTAGTCGCACTCTTAATGATGTACAGTTAAATTACTCCACCACGGGGAAGGAATTATTAGCCATTGTGTTTGTCTTGGGCAAGTTTCGATCATACCTTGTTTGATCCAAAATCATTATTTGCGCAAACCATGCGGCCTTAAAGTATTTAATATCTAAAAAAGACGCTAAGCCTCGGTTAATTAGATGGATTCTTTTGTTACAAGAATTTGATATCGAAATTCGAGATAAAAAAGGTATTGAGAATGTGGTTGCAGACTATCTATCTTGACTTCTCACTAAAGGTGTTGAAGACTTTCTCTTTATCTCAGAGATATTTCTTGATGAGCAGCTCATGGCTGTCTCACAACTGCCTTGGTACGCCGATATTGTCAATTATCTTGTTACCCAATGATTACCTGCCCATTGGTCAAAGCAAGATATAACCAAATTTTTGCACGAGGTTAGACTTTTTAGATGGAACGATCCTTATCTTTATAAGTTTTGTTTTGAGCAAGTAATTAGAAGATACATCCCAAATGATGAGTTCCATAGTGTACTCACATTTTGCCATACCTTAGGTTGTAGAGGACATTTTGGGACCAAGAAAACCGTGACAAAAGTCCTTCAATCTGGTATTTATTGACCTACCCTTTTTCGTGACGCACATACCTTTTGTTATGAATGTGATAGGTGCCAGAGGACCGGGAATATTTCTCATCGAAACATGATGCCCTTGAATAATATCCTTATGGTTGAACTATTTGATATTTGAGGCATTGACTTTATGGGTCCATTTCCTTCTTATCGCAGGTACCTTTACATTCTCGTTGCCGTCGATTATGTTTCTAAATGGGTTGAGGCGGTGCTATGTAAAACGAATGACCATAAGCCCGTGGTAAAAATTTTGAAAAATATTTTTAATCGTTTTGGTACCCCTCGGGCAATTATTAGTGATGGTGGTAAACATTTTTGCAACCGTGTCTTTCAGAATCTGTTGAAAAACTACTCCATCACTCATAAAGTTGCCACACCTTATCATCCACAAACAAGTGGTCAAGTCGAAGTATCCAATCTGGAGATCAAAAGAATTTTAGAAAAATTGTTCGACCCGATCATAAAGATTGGTCTGATCGTCTTGATGATGCTCTTTAGGCATATCGAACAACTTATAAAATCTCGATTGGTATGTCACCCTATAGACTTGTTTTTGGGAAGGCTTGCCACTTACCTGCAGAATTGGAACACAAGGCTCTCTGGGCTACAAAGGCTTTTAACTTTGAAATGGATAAAACAAGATCACATAGAAAACTTCAACTTTATGAACTTGACAAACTTTGCCGCGAGGTTTATAAAAATTTAAAAATTTATAAGCAACGAACTAAAGCTTTTCATGATAAGTCAATTGTTCGTAAAGCTTTTGAACCTAATCAGAAAGTGTTACTCTATAATTCCCGGCTACGTTTATTTCCTAGGAAATTACGTTCTCGTTGGTACGGCCCTTTCGTAGTTAAAACTGTTTATCCTCATGGAGCAGTGGAGGTAGAGGATCCTAAAGACGATAATACTTTTAAAGTCAATGGGAAACGCTTAAAACTGTATTTTGAATCTTGTACTTTCGATGAAGAGACAACTTTTCTAGTTGACCCAGTATATCAGAGCTGATATTATGTACCCCTATAGTTCCATTATAAATCATTTAAGTATGGGGGTACATTCGTCTGGCTAAAGACGGCAAACTTAACGCTTCTTAGGAGGCAACCCTTGATACATTCAGGTGAGAAATTTCAGTTTTCCTCTTCCATTTATTTTCTTGTTCACAAATATTGAGGGCAATGCTTGATTTAAGTTTGGGGGTAGGAAACTATTTCTTTATATACTTTTTGATGAAAAGTAAAATAATAACACGTTGACAATTTATGATATATTTTTGACGAATTTCCAAACACTTAAACTGATTTTACCTTGACATAAATATTATGAAAAAATTTAAATTTTGAAATTGTACCAAGTATACACTAGAATATTTTGGAATAGCTTAAGCTAGATGTACTATCTTTTTATTAGCGACTAATTCAAGTTAACTTGGCATATTTTAAAAACTTGTACTTCACTGTAGTTTTGCAATTAATGCCTTCAATAGATTTTTGCTCAGTATAAGGGAAAATTTAGCATTTATGTTAGAAATAGTTTGCAACAAGGGTGAAAACTGCCTAAGAATAAGTTCATTCCTAAGAAAAAAGAAGAAGCCAAAAGTGCTCTAAAAACTTTCACGCTGCAAGGTTACTCGCATGATTAAGAACTGAAAGAAGAAAAATTATCACCAATCTCGAGTTTGACCATGAACTATGTGAAAGGAGCATATGAAAATGTTACTTGTGAGAATCCTGAGCCTAGGTCATGATGGGGCACCACACCCTGACAACCTTAGCCAACTGGCAGGGATTGTCGACCGAAAACTCCTTGTTACAGAGGCTTCACTAAGAAACAAAGTACTCAAAAGCTAAGGCTTACAAAAGAAGAAGAAAAAAAGTAAAATTCTAGGAACACGAATTGACTAAGGCACTTGTCAAATTGACCGTTGAATTTATTCCAGTAAGAACTAGACTACCAAAAACTGAGTAAATTATTCTAGACAACGTATTAGGCGATAAAACTATTTTTATTGTACACTCAAATATAGTTAAAGTAAAATACTTGAATCTCTTTCTAATCTTGAGGTAGTACCTCTAATTTCGAATAAGTTTAAAATATTCTTTGGTATACTTGGGAGAATAAAAAGTTTAAGGATTTTTTTTCATTGGTATATTTTTGTCACAACTAAGTAAGAATAAGTTCACAGGAAATGAGTCATGTGTATTCTAGAATTGTTTAAAATGTTATTATTAACTTTTGTGGGTATAGTCACTGCAAACCCTTACGAGACAACACTCGTCCATCAGGGGAACCTGAAGATTTAACAGCTTGTTGCATACGCTAAATGCAACCGCGTGACATGCGAAAATAGTTTTTATTTACTTTTGCTCGAGGACTAGCAAAATATAAGTTCGGGGGTATTTGATAGACACGTAATATTTACGTGTACAACTCCAAAATTTATATCAACCTAGTCATTTATTAAATAAATGTGACACTAATAGTGATTTTGTTTGTATTTACAGAAATCGATCACATGATAAACAAGTCATACATTTTTCTGGGTTTTAACGAAGAACAAGGGTGATGCACTCCAACAATGATTCTCATTTGAAGTTGTCAACCAAAAGCCCATGCATAGAAGCCTATTCAAGAGAATTAAATATAGATATTATTCTTATGAGTTGTAATATCTATGCACGATTTTAGGCATTGTTTAAGGGATTTTATATTAATGATAATATTTTGCAACCCTTCCTATACTCTATAAATAGGAGGGGAATCCCACCCATAAGGGATCATCTTGGGGAGTGTAAATCAAAGTTCATAGCAATAAATGTTATTATTTCTCTCTTATTCTTGTTTTTTACTTTTATCATAGTAATAGTAATATGCCAATGATCAAAGGGATGAGTAGCTAATTTTCTTAGCCAAGGCTAGAGGATGCTCCACCCAATGTAGCCTTAGTATAAAATAGTATTGTATAATTAGAGTAGTTACTTTCTCATCTTTCGTTTTAATGAATATTCTTCTTTCTACGATCCTAGCTTGACCATAGCTTAAATTTGAGGAAGTAAAGAATCTAAGGAAACCATCTTGTATGACCATTACAAGATGGTTTGGAACATGGAGAAGAGAACATTACCCGTTCTTATTAACCGGACCATGGTTGAATAAGGCAGTTTATGTCTTGTTCCCAATCATAAATCTATTTTATCTTTTGATGTATTGCATATGCCCGACCAAGAATATGCGATACGAGAACTTGTAATTTACTCTAATTATTTATACTATCTCATGGGTACAAAGGGTGGAGTGGAATCTAAGCCTTGGTTCTCACTCCGACTCATAAAACTTATAATTTTTAGCATTTTATTTTCTTTACTTGAAAACCAACCTACACAAATTCATTGTTATTGGATAAAACTAGTAGCTCAAAGTATAATTCACACCACAAGTTTCATGGGATACGGACCCGCATACCCTTGTACTTAACGGTACACCGAGCGTTTACGGGTATTTTAAGACGTCGGTTTATAATCGACCATTAAGTAAGTAGGATTTTGATTAGATAAAGAACGGTCTATCAAGTACTATAGGTAGTAGTAGCTTATCGTACAAAAAGGGTTATCCTGGCTGTCAGTAATATAATCGTGATGATTTGTATTCGAGCATAATGAAAAAATAAAAGTAATTTGTATTTTCCTCTACTTGTTTTTTTTTTTTTGGAATCCAGAAATTCGTCGGGTTCATCATTTTTTGCCATTCTCCTAACTAGTCTCTCGGGGTTCGCCACTATACCTCCGCAAGCCACACACTCCATTGAAGTCAAGATAAATCTTGGCAGATAACCCCTTGGTTTTGGGTTTTAAACTCGTGACCTTTCTATACTCTCTCCAAGAGGTACTCCCAAACCACTAGCTTAACACCAAAGAGGTTCTCTACTTTATTTTCTTGTACTTAGTAACTGATTAGCCTTCATTTAGTAGTCAATCTGAAGTTCTCTGTGCTACCTTTATTCTTATGTTCAATCCCTTATTAAAATAAGTGGACGCCTTGACTCTTGTATTACTCCTGATGGTTCGTGCTTGAGTTATTTTTATAGTGGCTTATTCCACATCTCAAGCTCATGCTTCATCTTCAAACTACAGATGAGCTTTCAACCTCAACAACAGAGCTTGTGGCACAATCATAAACATGTACAGAACGAGCTTCTCAACCAATACCACTTATCCCTAGCAACACTCATGCTATTGGTTGAGAGCCGTCTTATAATAGCTTATTTTGTATCTCAGACTCAAACCTCATCCTCGATCTCATCAACATACATGAAGTACTACTAAAGACGTAACCAAACTTTTCCCAGTTCGAGACATCACTTTTGACCACTACACCAATTGTTTGACCTGCGCGAAGCACACAGTCAGCAATAGATCCATTGTACAACAGCAAAGGTTGGAACGTTACACAATCTAGTCAAAGAATATCTCACACTCATTTTGTAACGTCCATCATTAAGGGACTTTATGGTCGCAAAACGATCATATTAAGAGAGCCTATAAGAAGACCTGGAGAACTACAGATGAGGGACTGAACATTCACCATATAAATTTTTCTACTCTATCATCCTACATTCTCAAAATGATCATTATAATAAACTAGTAATCTCAATAAGATTATCACTTTCTCGAAATCCATAGGAGTGGTTGTGGTTTATAACCTATTCAAAGGTTTTCTACGCTAAATCATCTTGTTGTTCATTGTCTGTTGTTCTTGAACGTTTTGACTACATTTGGTGTAAAGGCTAAGTCCGAATCCTGAAACTAGGCTATTATATCTGGCGCTATCTGTGGGAATCAAAATTCTCAAACCCATTGTCTAAAATGCCGATGATCACCTTTTCTCAAAATGTTACCTCCAGGTCAAAGCACACCGATCGTCCAGGTGGAAGAAAATGTAGCTTTAGCAGACCTGAGGGCCTCTCTGAACTTAGAAATAGAAAGGCGCGCAGCCCTGGAATAATAACTCGTAAGTGTACATGTTACAGGGCCAGTAGGTCGCCGCCCAGAAGATCAAAGCCGTACAACCTGAGGGTTCACAGATTTCCGTTCATAACAGAATCGGGCCTCCTTCGAAGTGCATTCACGCCGGGGTTGCGCTTCGATCTAACCGTCAAATACAGGACATGGATCAATCCCCGATCCAGGAGATCTAATAGGAATTAGATGGCAGCCTAGTAGGAGCCAGACAAACTGAAAATCTACCTCGAAGAGTTCGAGTCCCAGCAAAGGATCGTCTAAGTAAAAGGAGTGGGGACCACATCCCTAGAGAAGGGCGCGTCACACGACCAACCATCACAACACGACAATATGTCACTCAGGAACATGTTAAAAAGTGGATCAAAGAATTGCTCGAAGCCCACACGCCGACTAAAGGGATCCACAATCGATTATAGATGAGCCCGATCGGCCAAAAGCTCTTGGATGGGGAGGTCCCACACCAGGTTTCACACTCCGAAGATCCGAAAGTACAAAGGGACTGATCTAATGGAACATGTTCAAGAGTTCTTGGACGCAATATGCCTACATTCCAAGCCCAACCACATTCTATGTCGGCTCTTTCCTATCGGCTTGTCAGGCGAACCCCTACGATAGTCCTACACACTGCTTGAAGGATCCATCACAACTTTTAAACAGTTGCGCGTACTCTTTATCAAGAATTACTCCCACAATAGAGATAAAGAAGAAAACTTATATTCCCCTTTCAACCTCAAACAGATGCCAGGAGAAAACTCGAGGCGTTTACCAAAAAGTTCATAAAATTAGCCTGAAAAGTAGATTGACTAGACCAGAAGAATACTATTTCCGTTTTTACCAATACTTTACTCGTCGATGGCCGAGCGAAGGAGTACCTCATCCTCAACAAACCAACAACATTGGAAGACATGATCAAAAATGTCAACGGATACATCGACCTATGGCGGATGGTGTCTGACAGGCAGAAACAAGAGAAATTAACGCTGACAGCTCGAGATCAGTCAAACCATTCCAATTTTAATCGGACATCAGATCAAGGTGGAGATAGGAAACGAACCAAATCCAGCGACGAGCGACCTCAGAAGGGGAGTAACTTGCCTATACCTTACCTTCTAAAGATGAATGCGACTATAGCCAACATATATCCTATATTGCATAAAGACAGATTCTTCTGAAATGTGCAGTACCTTCAACCGATTGAGAACAAACCATACTGCATCCACCATAAGGTCCGACATCATAAGTCAAAGTAATATTTTGCCTTACAAAGGTTATTGGAGTACATCTTCGTAGATGGACGAATGCACGAGTACATAGTGGGCATAGAAAGTTATAAAAACGGGAATTAAAAAAACCCTTCTGAAACTGTGCAGGTCGAAGAGCCCAGAACTGAAAAGCATTTGTACCATATCTCGCTCTGCCATCTCGTGGAGACCCAGGTCATCAAAGAATCAAACAGAAGCAAGCGAAGGCGTGTCGCTCAATGTCATGACTTATCCATTCAAGATAAAGAAGCTCGTTTAATTCCAATATCCACCTCTCAGCGAACTAGGATCTCTTTCGATGACTGTAACATTCGGTATGTCAACTATCCTCACCATAACGTCTTGGTGATCATGTTGAAAATGCGGAACATGGTGCTTCATACGATGATGGTAGCCACTGGCAGCACCATCAAACTCCTTTTACAGGGCACCATCGACCAGATAGGTTTGGCCAATAAGGTCCATCCCAGCGACGTTGATATCAGTGGTTTCAATAGGTCTAAGGAGGAGCGCATAGGGAGGATCGTACTTCTTATCGTTGTAGGCCTGGTAATACTCGACGTTGTCTTTTACGTCGTCAATACAAAATTCCGTTATCTAGGGATCATGGGACATTGCTGGTTACACAATATGCACGTTATTCCATCAACCAACAACTTGGCATTACATTTTGAGTGGGAGGGTAGCGTTTATGAGATAAAAGGAAGTCAAAAATTAGTATGAGCATGCACAAATTTTGTCGTCATTGGACCAGAACCTCCCGAACATCAACTTGCATAGCAATTACAAAAGACAACAGGAAACATTACAGAGAATAATACAGTCAATACAGGAGGGCAACATCTGCCTAACGCAGAGACCACAGAATACTTTGAAATCAGTAAACCCAGGCGTGGGACATATATTGGCACCCATCTGCCCTCAGCAGAGCGTGACACTCTCATCCAGTTCCTTAAATAAAATAGTGACGTCTTTGCCTGGACATTTCACGAGATACCAGGTATCGATCTGAACCTGGCCTGTCACAAACTTAACTTGAAGGAAGAAGCCGTAGCTATCAAACAAAGACAGAGGACTTTAGCACCCTGACTTCACGATGAAGTCAACGCGGAAATCAAAAATCTCATCGATGCCAGTTTTATCCACAAGGCCAATTATCCAGAATGGATATCGAATATTGTAGTGGTACCGAAGAAGAATGGGAAGATCAGGGTATGCATGGATTTCACCGACCAGAATAGGTATACTCTGAAAGACAGTTTCCCACTTTCTGTCATAAATAACTTGCTCGACTCTACATCAAGACATGAGCTCCTGTCTATGATAGATGTCGTGTCAGGCTACAAGCAGATACCTATGCTTCCTGACGACTAAGAGAAAACAACTTTCATTACAGAACACGGCCTATACTGCTACCAAGTCATGCCATTCGGTCTCAAGAATGCTAGAGCTACTTAACAGCGATTGATGACCCAAATGCTCAAAGATCACCTCAAAAAAATAATGGAGGTCTATATAGGCGATATGTTGTACAAAAGTCTTAAGAAGAAAAACCATGTTGCAGATTTACACACGGCCTTCGATATCCTCCGTCCCTATAAAATGAGATTCAACCCTGACAAATGCCAGTTTGGAGTCCAATCAGGAAAATTCTTGGGCCACTTAATCAGCAAGCATGGTATTGAAGTCGATCCGGATCGTATTCGCGCACTATTATCTATGCCTTCCCCTAGAATGAAAAAAGACATCCTGAAGTTAACAGGAAAGATTGCCGCAACAAACCGTTTTGTTTCAAAATCGTTCGATCACTGTTGATGGTTGTTTAACTTATTGCGTGAGGGGACAATAAAACAGAAATCTAAGAAGAACCACGAGATCGAATGGACAGCGGAGTGCAAAATAGCTTTTTAGCGGCTAAAACTCTACTTGGGTTTACCACCATTAATGAGTACACCTAGCGAAGGGGAAGAACTTACCATCTATCTTGCAGTTTCAAAAGAATCGTTAAGTTCTGTTCTTATTCAACTAGATGAGAAAACCGAAAAACCTGTCTACTTCATCAGTAAAACTTTCACTCTAACATAAACCTGATACAACAAGGTTAAGAAACTACTTCTGGCTCTCGTCTACACCTCGCAACAATTGAGACAATACTTCCAATCCCACTCAGTACGAGTAGTGACCAACTACCCTCTGGGTGAAATGTTATCCAAACGAGAAAAATCCAAACGAGTCCAGCAATGGTCAGTAACTCTTGGCGAGCATGACATCTGATTTGAGCCCAGACATTCTGAAAAGGGTCAGGCCATAGCAGATTTCCTTGCGGACTTCCCTGTAGAAGATCCTGATTGGGAAGAAGACAGTGCATATATTTATAAAGAATAGCTCGAAGAAATGGCCGACTGGATAACATAAAAGGGATGACATCTTCTAACTGATGGATCCTCTGGACCCATAGGATCAGGCATCAGAATCGTGCTAATCACACCTAATGATAGAATTGAAAAGGCAATCTGATTAAATTTCAAAGCTACCAACAATACAGCAGAATACGAGGCAATGATTTTCGTTTTAGATATGGCTCTAGAGATTGGAGTGTCCGACTAAATTAGATATCACTAATCGCACTATTGTAGATAAAATCAAATGGCGCCTGACATAAAAGAAAGAAAATTGGATCATGAAGCTACCACATGTGTTATGGGCGTATCGAACTACGCCCCAAGTTTCAACTGGATGTACGCCGTTCCTTCTTGCTTACGATACCGATGTAATCATCCCTACTCAGTATCATCACCCTGTTCACGACCATACCATGATTGATGAAGAAAATTAATTCATGTTGGCATGTAATATGAACTGGATCGAGGAGACTCAGGACAAAACAATCATGAAATTGGGAAGGTATCACCAAGCTTTAGCTCGATCTTACAACAAACGCGTTCGGCATAGAGAGTTTGAAATCTATGATCTGGTCCTCTGAGAGATTCTTAAGCATCGCAAAAAGCTCAACGCAGGGAAATTATCCAAAAACTGGGAAGGTCTTTTTGTATTCACTACACGAAAAACAAAAAAATATGACTTCGGTAACGTCTCCTTAGATTGTCGCTAAGAAGCGACTCCATTACCCTCGGTTTATCACGTGTCTGGTCGTTTATTATTTTTTGGCACAAATGAAGAATTTAAGCGTACTATCTTCTGAGAAGTTGGATCTGGTAGTGAATTGGGTTGGTACGAACGCTGCATTGACTTTCATGGCATAGTTGGAGGGTTGTTGGGGAATCAATATGAACACCAACGATGTTGATGTTGATGATGATGATGAAGAAGAGCAAGCAAAAGATTGCCCTTTAATGTTTTTGCAAAGACCAGTGATGCCCCAGAGACCAATACTCTTGAGAACCGGTATTTCTATTCCGTTGATTACTGCAATATATGATTATGATATGGTGTTTGTTTTTTTTTTTAAAAAAATAAAAAATTGGGATGTTAATGTTCGTTGATATTATTAGTACTTTTAATTTGAAATTGTTTTGGTGTTGTATAATAACTATTTGGTAGATGAGTTTGAAGTGCTCATCAGAAAATATTTAATTTGGGTGGAGCTGATTTGACTTCTTTAATTAGTTGTTATTTATGTATTTTTGCAGAATAATTTGAAGAAGATGAAAGGTGTAGGAGCACTAATCGGATTACCTGGAGTTGTTCGAATTAGCTTCAGTTGATCGGGTCTCTCTTTCTCTCTTTCTCCAGGTTACCATCTAGATCGACACCTAAGTCCATAACTATTATTGTTGACAGTTCATGATTATTAAAATTAGTTACTATCGACTGTGTATGTCTAGTGCAAATTTTCATTATATTGATCATCTTTATGTTTTCTTAGTAGATGAAATTACATAAATTAATCTAGTCTTTCTATGTCTTGGGATAGATTGGTCTTAATATTCCTCTTCATGTTTTGATGTTAGATATTTCATTACTCCAACTAACATTTACTTCATAAAATGTCATTGTTTTCTGTAAATCAAATCTGCACGAACTGAAACGTACGAGGGCAGTAACAACAACATTATAGTATTCTACTGAGGATGAACACATGATTTCGTTTCTTGTCACATAGGAAGATCTCTTAAGACTCTAGTTCTGCTTTTGCTCTGAATTTACATACATGTTTTAAGTTTATCGAATTAACTACTTTGGTAACTCTGGTTATCTCTTTTGATTAGATTAGTCAAGTTTGCATTTGTGGCCTTCAAACTGGTTAGTGGGTAGCAAGCTCTCAAGCTACTTCTGGTATGACTCTTGTCTTTACCTTTAAATTTTTGTATGACGATAAATATTTTCTATTAATTGTAACTCACTATAACTAACTAATACATGTATCTCTTGTTAAAATATTGTGAGCGGTTTTAGTTTTCGTCTACTTATCGTTTTTATGCGCAGTAACCAAGGGATCACTATCATGCTTACACCTCCTACACCTTATGAACTATATTAGTGATTGATGTTTTTATGTTCATTCAAATTTTTGAATTCTTTACTTGGCGCTCTAACTTGTTTAACATAATTTTTTAAGAGTGAGAGTTCCTAATTCTAAATGCCCAACAGTTGTGGAACTATGGATTAGGATCTTTCTCTATATCTGAGGTACATTGAAATGTTTAAAATACTAGTTTTCCTTCGGCTATATTTAATTAAATGAAATTATGACCTAATCTTATATGTAAAACACATGTAAGACTTAATAGAATGCTAAGTAAGGCCTCAATTAGACTTGATGAAGCAAAGACGCTGAATGAACAATATATAGTTAAGATTTGGCTTAGTTGTTAGTCCCTTTGTTTGTTTAGGTTCACACGTTTCTTAGTTGTTCCTTAAACGACACTCGTGTTGTTTTTCTTTCTTTTTTTGGTGGTTTGTTTACTTCTAGCTTAAATTGTTTATCATATTTATGTACTTTGTCAGTATCTCAAGTTCTGATTCCATACTAGGTGTTGTAGAGCTTCTAGATGACATGTTGTATGACTTAAACCCAAATAAGTTTTAAACTCTTAAGTTTTGGTTTAATTGAACCTAACTTCTATGTAATTATATCTACTACAACTTTGATTTACATTTTTTTCTTAATGCATTTTCACTATCATATTTTTGTTTTACATTTTTTTTGTTTTACAGACTTGTGTTGGTTAATCGAGAAACTTTGATGTTACTTGAAAGTACTCTCTCACTGAAATCCAAACCATCAATTTCCCAATTTCTGTCTTAGGGTTTCTCAAACTTTAATTCCTCATTCTCTCTTTTGCTAGGGTTTTAAATTAGATTGATCTAAATTTGGGGTTTCAAACTTCAATCAAAGGGATCGACAATTGTGATTTCTACTAGTACAAGCCAATATGGGCAAGAATTTCGAAGAGGGCTTCAAAGATCTCAAGGAGTCCTCGTGAGTGGAAACTACATCTCATTCAGGTGTTGTAGTTGCTAGATCTTCTTTAATTTTGAGATTTTACTTGCTTTAGTGCCCTTTGTTTCTAATTAGTGATCTTTACGCGATCTGAAGTTCATATTGAGTTAAGATCGCGGTGGGATTTCGTCATTATCTTATAGTTAGAAGATAAATTGGTAAACTTTAAGGCTATTAAGATGCTCAAATTGCAAGCTAACCAATGAAGATGTGTTTAGAGTCATTGAGTTCCCTGTTCTTATCTACATTTTGCATACAAGTGTAGAACCAGGTTTTCCTAATTGATTATTATTTGCTTAAACTGGTGAATGCTATTGCAGAGGTTTGAGCTAAGAGCAGGAGTCAATATTGTGGTTGTGACACCTGGAAGATTTATTGACCATTTGCAACAAGGGAACACCTCTATCTCTAAGATCTTTTTTGTTGTTCTAGACGAGGTCGATATAATGCTTGACATGGGATTTGAACCACAGATAAAAGAGGTATCTATTTTACATAAAACTCGTTATACACTCTGTTTCTCTGCACTTCCACATACTCTTTCTACACTTATTTTCCCCGAGCTTTATGCGTCTTGTAATTGAATTGTTTGCATCAAACGGTCTTCAATACATATATAGTTATGTGTCTTTGTATATGTGTATTTATGTGTGGTGAGTCACGCCTCTGACATAGCATATTAATTATTTTCTCAATCCGGCACAAACCATTACTACTCTATTCATTGTGCTTTTTGCGTCCACTCAACATGCCTTCAACTATGCTTATTTCTATTGGGAATTATGTTATTATGTTTCTCCGTTCAGGAGCCTTTTGACATATAATACATGAAAAACCCAACGGAATAGTGGTTATTTCATTTTGGAATTTCACACCTTTATATTGTATCGATGTTTGAAAGTACTGTAGTTTGGAGTTCTTGGCCTAAGGAATCTAAAGATTGTCTTATCATTTCTTAGATTTAAGTCCCTCTCTAGAAACACTCATGAACTCGGTCATGATAATGCTCAATGAGAAATTTGTACTGATGTACTTATATTATGATATTGTACATTGTTTCATGTCATGAGGAACCTTCCAACAAAACATTAAACTTTGTTGTTTAGTGCAACCATGCTAGCTGAGATTGAAGCGCTTGCATAGGTATGCCACTAGCATATCACTTTAATTGTTATCTATGCAAGGAGGCATTTTTTTTTCTTCTTATTTGGCAAAATCATGAGGTGGATATAGCTACTTTTATTTTCGGCATTCCAGACTTCCCATGAAATCAATGCAGGCACCCTGCCTATCACAACCAACATGCGTAAGCTTATTAGCAGTATCATAGTATATTAAATCTTATCAACAATGGGCTGATTTGGGGAAATATTACACCTTACTTTGGACTTATCATGCCCAACATCTCACCAACTTCTGCTAACAACATTTTAATTAATGAAACCTTTATTTATGAAAATTTTGAGATCCTTTATCTATCATACAACATATCAAAGATCTCAAGGAGTCCTCGTGAGTGGAAACTACATCTCATCCAGGTGTTGTAGTCGTTAGATCTCCTTTAATTTTGAGTTTTTACTTGCTTTAGTGCCCTTTGTTTCAAATTAGTGAACTTATGGACAATCATATGAAAATTGAGATCAAGATGAAATGTATTTAAATTTTGAAGGCTCTGCTGTCTGGTCCTTTTCTTAGGTTCATATTTTTTCCATGTTCAGGGAAAGATGTCGAGTCAGTCCATTTGGAGCAATCTACATGGATGGATACAAATGTAAGTGTGCCCGCTTGCTTGTTTCCCACTGTTTGTTTGGATTATAGTCTTACACACCCCGTTTTTATGTAGATTCTTTACTAAGAACTTTTTTTACAATCAGGTGGTAGTTATATTGTATTTTCTTACATGAACATTATAAACAATATACCCACAACAATCAATCCCTACATTTTTTCTTTTTGCTTGAAAGATTCTATTTACATTTACAAAATTATTATTTTTTTCTCAAATATTTTGTTGCAGATCTAGGAAAGAAGTTTCTATGATTGTGGGGTGTTGCCATATGATTTACTAGGTGCTCACTTATGTAAGTTTTTTTTATGTAATGATCACTTATGTAAGTCTCTATGATTTTGGTATCCTTCTTTTGGAGTTAGATAGATTACTGAAGCCAGGGGGTTATTTTGCATACTCATCCCCTGAAGCCTATGCACAAGATGAGGAAGATCTTAAAATATGGAGGGAAATGAGTACTCTTGAAGAGCGCATGTGTTGGAAGATTGCTGTTAAAAGAAACAAAACCGTTATTCGGGCCAAACCTTTAACAAATGAATGCTACGAAGAAAGAGAACCTGGTACTCAACCTCCTGTATGCAGATCTGATGATGATCCTGATGTAGCTTGGGAAGTTCCCATGGAAGCTTGCATTACTCCTTACTCTGACCGTAAGTGTTTTCTATCTCGTCCTTTATCACTGTCATATTATTCATTATTTCCTAGCTGCAACGTATCATATGTGCTGGTTATTAGTATTTACCTCAATATTCATGGAATTTGATGATTTACTTGATGCTCAATATGCAATAAGGTTTGATATTTTTCCTTATAATTCAATGTAGTATCTGTATTTGAATTTGTGCTCGTAAGTTGATTTTATTTTTGTGAGGAAATGAGCCGTAATCTTTAAATTTTTTGAAGGGTTTATAATTTTTGTAGTTGGAGTGTATATCAAGTATGGGGCATTTCTAGGATGCATGAAATCCCCATCCAGAATCTCAAGTATTTGAAAACCTTGATATTATATCTTTATAGAGCTTTTTGTCTCAACTTGAACTGCTTCTTGGTTTATATATAAGCATCCCATGTACATGCGGCTTTTGAGGCTCACAATGTTCAAAAACGATTAAGTGGCGTGCCTTTTCATCCATCTACTTAAAGTTGCATGGGGAACTTGTAAGTCATATATATCATTAACCAATGAACTTTAATTTATAATCTCTGTATGTTACCTTTACCATCAATACCTTCAAGTTTTTGTTGTCTAAATTAATGTATTTGGAAAAAAAATTGTAGGACTTGGATTGGGAATTAAATACTGCTAGATTGTTGCATTACACAGTTGAACAACAACATGGATTCGGTTACAGTTGAGCGAATTAGAAAATAGTGGAACTACTGTACTTTATATTGTAGAGGAGAGGGTGTCCTCCTTATGTTATTAGAGAGGGAAACTTGTATATGATTTGAATTTTGATTAATGTTAATATTTTTTGATCAATGATACTTCTTTCCTAAATTAATTGTGAAATGCAATTTTATGTCTTAGGAAAACGATTAATATTTGTAGTAAAACTCTAGCGATAGATTGGGGTTGTCGCTATTGATAAACTAAGGTAGAAGCTATCGTATAACATTGTTTAAGCGGGAAAAATACAACAAAATTCTACTGTCATAGCTTAGCGACGGGTTGCTTCAGTTGTATATGCTCTATGGAAAGTCTTTTCATTAGGGAAAAAATGACAATTTGGCCATGTCGCAAATTAATGACTATTTTGTTTAGTTGTATTTTACTCAATAAATGACTACCAGTTGAGCTGCTAATGAAATACGGTCAGCCAGAGGCGATGGGTAAAACGACGGCAATTCCCCTCGTTTTTGCAAAAATATGATGGAATATTGCCTTCGTTTTTTAGCCTTTTTGTTATAATGTGCCATCGGGAAAAGTGGCCTTGGTTCTTACGACCTCGCCACTGAGCATGGCAAGCACATACCTAATCCTTGGAACATAATAAGACTAAAGTTGTATCACTGATAACGAATCTATCACAGTGTACTTTTCTTCAAACCAATCTATCATTTTGTATGATGAGCTGGTTGGGAAAAAACCTTGTGGTTTTATCCTTAGTTTGAATGGTTGATATATAAGTGGTTTATTTTTGTACCTCATTGGGTATGTAGGTTACACAACTCTAGATTATAAGTAAGAGTTTACTTATGAGTTATAATATGCGTGATTTGAGTTGTCTCCAACAGACACATCATGAGGTGTGTCTTAAGGTGTGACCCTTGGTGAAGAGTTGTTTCTTAAGGTGTGACCTTTGGTGAAGAGTCATAACTTGAGGTGTGACCATTGGTGAAGAGGCATTAACTTGAGGTGTTACCCTTGGTGAAGAGACACTAACTTGAGGTATGACGTTTTGGTGAAGAGGCACTAACTTAAGGTGTGACCCTTGGTGAAAAGTCACCTATACTCTATATAACCCAACTTCGTTTTTATTTTTTAATAATCAGAGTTTTTCAGAGTTTTATTGAGTCATTTTCAAGAGAGAAAATAGATGCAATCAAGGTTCGTTTGGTAGAGAGATAGAAATATTTTCTTCTCTCTGCGACTGATCGTTATATCTTGGGAGACAAAGACCGATTATATCCTGCAAAACACTGTGGCAGGGGCGAATCTGTTTGAAGGAGATAGTGTGCATGCACTAGACTCAATCATATCCCGATAAGTGTTTTGATCTCTTTCTAATCTCCTTAACTTGTTTTTGATACTGCCAATTTTGAACACAGACTAACAACAATCTTAAGATAGATTTAAATATCATTTTAGTGTGTTCAAATTTTGGTGTAAATTAACAATTACTACTAATCGCATGGCAAAATAGAGATTTTTTTTTATTTTTACAGGGACGAATGACCCTCTTGGTGAATAGTCCTTTAGAGTAGAAAATAGTGACTCAAAGGAAAGTGGTTTTTCATTTCCGTGAATGATTGAGGGTGAGAAAGACTTGTAGAGCCAAAGAAAGACCGTATTTTTTTTAAAGAAGAAAAATATAAGACAAAGAAGAAAATTTTAGAAGAATTTTATTGCAGGAGAGGATTATCGAGACTTTCCCAATCTTCATTATGAATGGTCAGTCCAAGACATAAGATTTAGATTGGTACTTAATGGTTTCTTTTCTTCTAGTTATTCGAAGTACGGAGGTATGACGATGGGTTTTGAGAATTGGGTAATTGGTTTTTGTTCTCCCTCGTTCTTCCATCCCAATTCGATCTATGTCATTTGGGTTTTGTTTGGTTGATGTATCCAAAGTGTTAGTTTGATCCCTTTGTCAAATTGTTGATTTATGGGGATAAATTAGGGTTTTGAAGAGTCAGGAATATAAGGGTTACTCATTGAGGAGTTGAGACCTAGGTGTTGATTTTAAAGAGTTTATTTTCAAAAAGAGAAACTTTTTCCAATGCCCACTGAAATCGAAATGTGGTAGGCATCGCAGCGTTGTTTGTGATATCGCTGATTTTAATAACGGGGTTCCATGTATTTCTTCATTGTTAAATGGGAGCGTTGAACAACACTTACTCGTGCATTCGACAGTCCTAGACTCGGTGTTCTGATATCATTGATTTTAATGGGTTTTATTGTTTTGGGGAATGTTGCAAGACACATTCCAATCCCATGACAATATCCATGAAAGAAGAGTTTCTTTGTGGGATTGTCTAGTTATGAAATAACTTTAATTTGTCGAATAAAGTATTTGAGGAACGATTCAGGGTGAACTCGTTCAAATTAGTATAAACTAATGAGATTGGTTTTCCTACAACGCATGAGAATTAAATTAGAGTTCTTTTCGGTTTCGTGATGATCATAATAAGATTGTTTGTTTTTCAGGACCGTTCTATGAGTAGATTAGAGACTGTAGAGTGTCTTTTTTAAAATTATTGAAAATTATGGTGGAAAGCTTTGTTTATGGCATAGTTTTGGAAAGGCGGAGTATCTTCTTATAAATTATTGAAAATGTGGGGGATGTTATGCATATTTAAACAAAAAAGCATTCGTCGGGGTACTAAGGTACTAGGAGTACACCCTAGACTATGGTTTACACTATACTTAATATCCAATGGTATATGAGAATACATGTGGATTGCAGAATTCAAAAGTCAAAATCTACTATACATTAGGTTATGATTTTATACTTCATAGTGCAATCGTATTTTGGAATTCTGCAAAACAAACTTATATAACCAAATTTACAATGAAATTGAGTTCATTATAATAGATAAACCCCGGCCGACAAATCATTGGGTGGTTAGAAAGTTTATTAATGAATTTTCTTTTGGTAAGTCAAGACATTATTGTCGTCGACATAGTTCCGTGAGTGGCTACTTGCAATTTGTGTTATATTGACTTTATGAAGTCTAAAGACAATTTAACGGATCCATTTACAACGAGAGTTGTCAGAGTGCCATTATACCGTACATCGAGGGGAATGAGATTAAAGCCTTTAATTATGAGTAACCTTAGTGGAAACCTATCCTAGTTGATTGGTATTCCCATGATCTAGGTTCAATAGGA
Organism: Kingdonia uniflora; assembly: GCA_014058105.1. Lineage (NCBI taxonomy): Eukaryota > Viridiplantae > Streptophyta > Magnoliopsida > Ranunculales > Circaeasteraceae > Kingdonia > Kingdonia uniflora. The sequence continues at coordinate 320,806 of JACGCM010001629.1, forward strand.
AAACTGGTTGTAAGTTACTCACCATAAGAACTGATCAAGGGATCTAAACTCCTGCTCATTCCATGATGTAAACAGTGCAACCTATAGTAATTTCTAGGGTAGGCTATTTAAGCTTTTAATGATTCATATAGCTTGTATTTACAAGTAGGGTATGACAGGGTACTCTTAATAGACAATTACCTATGTGAGTGTGAGGTGGGGCCGCTTCCATGAGAATTTTATAAGGAAATTTTTTCTAATAGTACTCATGAATCTGGGATTTGTTTAGGGCCGAATTGAACACAACTGTGAGAGCCGATTGCGCTTGGAAATGTAATGTGTGAAGACTATTGTATTGGTTTACACTAAAGCTGACAGTTCAAGACATATGTTCACTAATCAGCGTAAATCCGATAGTTTTTCATTAAGGAATGTTCAAGTCCACAAGACACCTCTCTCGATGCAGGATCATTCCCTATTTTTCTCTTCTTTTTTGTTTGGTATGACATTATCTGTTACCATTCAAATGTGGGGGATTGTTGGAAAAAAGCTTATGGTTTTATCCTTAGTTTGAATGGTTGATATCTAAGTGGTTTATTTTTGTACCTCATTGGGTATGTAGGTTACACAACTCTAGATTATAAGTAAGAGTTTACTTATGAGTTGTAATATGCGTGATTTGAGTTGTCTCCAACAGAAACATCATGAGGTGTGTCTTAAGGTGTGGCCCTTGGTGAAGAGTCATTTTTTAAGGTGTAACCTTTGGTGAAGAGTCATAATTTGAGGTGTGACCGTTGGTGAAGAGGCATTAACTTGAGGTGTGACCCTTGGTGAAGAAACACTAACTTGAGGCGTGACCTTTTGGTAAAGAGGCACTAACTTGAGGTGTGACCCTTGGTGAAGAGTCACCTATACTCTATATAACCCAACTTCGTTTTTATTTTTTAATAATCAGAGTTTTTCAGAGTATTCTTGAGTCATTTTCAAGAGAAAAAACATATGCAATCAAGGTTCGTTTGGTAGAGAGATAGAAGTGTTTTCTACTCTCTGCGATTGATCGCTATATCCTGAGAGATAGGGACTGATTATATCTTGTAAAGCACTGTGGCAGGGGAAAATCTGTCTTAAGGAGATAGTTTGCATGCACTAGACTCAATCATATCCCGATAAGTGTTTTGATCTCTTTCTAATCTCCTTAACCTTTTATTGATACTGCCAATTTTGATCACAGGCTAACAACAGAGCTCGCATCAATAAAAGATTACTATGTGATCAAGACATCTAAGTATTTTCTACTATGCCACACATAATTTCTATACACAGATTGTAAATCGTTTGTATCTTCGGTCACACGATCGTCTAAGTATATTAATGATCATTTATTGCTTCGGCCAAATCGATCGTCCAAATACATTACAGATCGTTTGCGGCTTTGGCCAAACCGATTTATCTAAAACATTCATTGTACGTAAATCTTGCACCAATGAAATACTTGTGTTCAATTGCCCTACAAAACTTCTAAACACAGATTACAGATCATTTGTTACTTTTGCCAAACTGATCATCAAAGAACATTACAGATCATTTGTTGCTTCGACTAGACCGATCTATCTAATATATTTGTTGTACGTCAGTCTAGCACCAATAAAATACTTGTGTTCGATTGCCCTACATTACAGTATTTCTTCTAATATATCCAACAAATACGTATATACACAGATTACAGATCATTTGTTGCTTCGGCCAAATCGGTCATCTAAACTACATTATAGATCATTTGTTGCTTCAGCCAAATCGATCATCTAAACTACATTACAGATCGCTTGTTACTTCGGCCAAATCGGTCATCTAAACTACATTACAGATCATTTGTTTCTTCGGCCAAATCAGTCATTTAAACTATATTATAGGTCATTTTGTTACTACGGCCACACTGATCAACTCATACATCGCAGATAGTTTACCACTTGAGCTAAACCGATCACATATCGCGCTGCTTTGCATACATTATCGTTGGTACCGTACACGGTTAGTACAGTTCACTGTTCATCCTTAACTATATCTTTATATATCCATATTTTTTCCTTGTTTGTATACATACAACATAACAACATTCCTCATTCTTCACTAGAGCTGTCACTTAACTCGCTACCCAACTAGAAGGTCATGCCGCGTCCTTTACATCACTCCAATATAACTTCTGACACATCTGCCCCACAACAATCTTCTTTCCCTCTCTAACTATTCTCTGTTTAAACGATCCAATTTTGGAAATCATGGGTTCTAAATATGCAGTTCAGATTACCTCCATCTCACATTCTACACCTTGAGCGGTCAAACCATCATATACCCTCTGGCTTTCAGCTTCCAATCTCTTCAATTCACCCGCAAAAGAATGATATTACAACAACCATCTCCCTCTCCTGACTACTACCCGCCTAATTTTTTACCTGTTTACTAAGAAGGAGTTTACACAGCTTATGCTGCGCTTCCTTTAGTGCGTCTTCTAGTTGCTTACAACGATCGTCCACTCGCCATTTTGCACAACACACATCCAAATTCTGAGCCTCCAGCACTGTCATGAATTCGTCCATATGATAAATTAGAGACATCAAGTTTTCATAACCTGCACATTCTATCCGCTTTGAGTCGTAACTTATCTCCAACCGCAACAGATCCTCATCTAGCTTCGCATTCGCGCTTCGAAGTCTGTCATTTTCGGATTGATATTCCAAGATGTCAGATGCTGCAACTACACAGTCCGCTCTAGCTCACATATTTTATTCCAATCCTTTTTTATGACTTTGTTTTGTTTCGATGACTTTACCTCAAACTTATGAGCACGAACTCGAACATTGCTTATCTCCACTTCAAGCATATTAACTTGGAACTGTAACTCTTCCACATTATTTTCTTCCCCCTCTAACGCGATCAGTAGTTCTAAAATTTACGTTCGCGTAGCTAACAATTCAGCATCTTGTTGACTATCACATCCTAAGACACTTCCAACCCCAACACCCCTTTTTCTTATTTCTTATTCTAAACTCTCTATCTTTCTCAAACTGACCGACATTACCGCCTCTTTCTCTTGAAAAGTTTCACTCATCTCCGCCCTCAATTTTTCTTCAGCCTCAATAACACTTTTTTTGGTTCCTTGACTCGATCTTAGCTCAGCACACATTTGTTTATTTTCGACACGTAACGTGTCACACTGACCATGTATAGAAGTCAGTTCCACCTATTCATAACATATTACATTTATAATAGTTTTTTTAATTTCAAACAAAGCACATATAACAGTTGACAAGACTACATCAAGAACATATTATTTGAATAAGTTAGATACATCATTCTATTCTCACAAAATACAGATTACATTAATCATCAAACACTATGAAGGACTAATCATAAAAAAGAAGATTAATCTATTCGGGACTCTTTCGGACAGGAGACAACCGCCGCTTGTCTCTCACGACCTTCATATTCGATGCCTTTACATCTACCGGCATAGTAAAGGTCACAACCTCCTGTTGACATTATTTACACCGCGTTCGGGGTATCAGACGCTCGACCTCTTCCTCTTTTGATGACTCCTTCTATGACCTAGGGTGGGGGTGGTCACCATGGATTTCCCCTTTACCTCAGATAAATCACTGGTTTTCTTTTTTGGCATTTTCTACTTCAAAATCCTTCCCACATTCCTCTACGAACTTCCTGAATATGTTCTCTACCCTAGACAATTCTCTCCCATAAAACTTAGTAACACTGTCTATATGACGTTAATGCTTCGTTCGAGCAACGACTTTTGCTCGCGATGGGTATAAATGTTCCTTCAATATAATTTACCCTTTGTACAACCGCTGACGCATATTTTTCAGTAACACACCTAAAGCCCTCATTTTTGCCTCTACCTTCATTTGAACAACTACTTCTTTTGACAGCCGCGTTGCTTAAGATATTTTTAGCTCCACGTACTACAATAACTCATCACGTAACCCTTTCACCTCACCCTCTAATTGCGTGTGAACCTCTATTTTCTCTTTTCTTATCCTAAAAAATACAATCCTTATGGCCCTTTGATCTTACATAAAGCCAAAGACATCAGATAAAGATTCTACATCACCCCATACAATAGACACACCAGCCCGAGCTGAACATTTTTTCGCTTCTAAACTATGACGATTGCGTGCATCTTGAGCTAAAAACATAACTCGAGCTGGGTTTAGAACTACACCTCTCTCCTTTAAAACCTCTATATAAGCCTCCTTTAACCCTCGTTTACTATCTACTTTGACATAAAAATGCAAAGTCAGAACTAATAGCATACTCTGACACCTCACCTTATCACTTGGGTCGTTAAAATAAACCAACTCTTTTAGTTTTTGAACTAATACCCTCATTTCCTCTTCCTTTCTTAACACTACATCTCTCTCTACTTTTATCTTAGTATATGTACATTACAAATCATATAACTCTTTAAAGGTTTTCTCCAAATTTAACTTCAATTGCCTACTCTCGTATTCAGTTTTGTTAAGTACTTGTTGAGTATGGGCCACGGAGTCCCTCGTTTTACTCAGCGACTTTTCCAATTCGAAGTTTGTTTTCTCAAATGCTCAATCTCCTACACAGATTACAGATATCTTATTTCAATACCAACATTCACGAAATGCATATTTCAAAATATCACTCAAAAATAAAATAATGTACGATTATACAGAGTACTATCACATCCAAGTCACGTGAGCTAGAAAATAGATGACAGGATACCAACAAATGTTTAAAGAGGCTTGCTAATGTCTACCTCGGATGGAGATTTCAACATTTTCCCTGGAGAGAGAACTGTTTCAGCACATTCAAATAGAGGATCTGCTATTTGCTCAATTATATGGACTGGCTCAGTACTGCCTGGCAAAAGATCTAAAACTTTCTCAAACACGTCAGCAGCATTACTAACGATTTCTTTCTCCTCAGCAGGGAATTCAACCTATGTATAGCTACCATTTCGGGTCAACTACACATCATCAACAATCAACCCAAAATAATAGTACGACTTGATAAAGTAGTCTCTTTCCACTAAGACTCTTGCAACGGTATCAGACATGAGCTTATCATGCTTTGACAACTCATTAAACTTAGCCACAGCTGTGGTAGCATCCGCAACCCTCTTCTCCCTCTCCAACTGAAGGTCACCCTCGAGCTCTTTTACGCGAGCTGACTGAGCCTCAAACTTTGCCGTCAGAGCATCAATTTCTTGGCCCCTCGTGTCCAAGCACTGTCTTGCCCCCTTCATCAGTATTGACAGCTGCCCAATACAGCAAAAAAGAGGAATCAGTTTAACATTTTCATTCAATTCGAAGGCAACATTAAGTAACAGTTTTTCAAACCACATACCGCGAACGTGTGCTCAAGATACTCATCCTCGAGCTTCTGCTAGCTCGACCCGGCCATATGATAGTATCTCCGCTCCAACTCTTTCATCTTGGCAGCAACATGAGGGTAATTAGTTCGGTTACTGTCCTCCTACAAAGGCCATTTCCTCTTCAAATTCTTCTCAACGTCCTCAAACGCAGCCATACTCACTTCAAGTTTTTCCTGCACGCCAACAGTAGCAGACTTTGTGATATCTTATTATGTGGCCCCAGCCCTAGTAGTTAAGGTACTTTGCAGCGCTACCTTTCAAACTTTATGAGTGACCCGTTTGGCTGTCTGAGGTACAAAAGGTGGAGGACTAAGAAAGTCAACAACGGTCTCTATAGCTTTTCCCTCAGCCATAGCTCATTTCTCTTGAGCTCGCTGAACTTTTGGCACCACCGAGTCTTCTCTTTTATGTCTTCAGATACCCAATTCTCTAAGTACCTCCGTTAGCTCATCCTGATCGTGAGTAATGCAATCAAAAGGACTAGTCTTATCCGGAGTAGCCAACGGTTTGGGCTCTGTCAATAAAACGAAACATAATATCAGTTACACAACATGGGACATAGCTATCAACTATTCGAAGGTTGGTCAGCATTACTTTCTCGAATTACAATATCTATGGTTCAGCTCGAGCGCTGGTTCATCTGGAACCTGCAAATAGCTACCCTCAACCCACACAAGGTGGTCGTTCTATGGTCTACCCGCAGACTCAAAATCAAAGAATTTTGGCCTAGTCGAGTTACTATACAGGTAACCACTGTTTCGACCCTCCATATACTTCAATTTGTTAAACTTCAAAACATCTTCAACTGCAAACTGCTTCGCAGTCCCTTCATTCCTCCATTTTTTCGTTCAGGGCCTCACATACCCTCATCATCTCATATACATTCCCATTCAATTAGGCAGGGCACCACAGTAACACATTCATAACCCCTTTCTGAAAGTAGGTCAGCAGAATTCTAAGGCAATATACGACCTGATTCAAGAAATATAAAAGCCCCCACTTGGGCTTGATAACCCAAGCCCATTGTAATACAAGAGGCTAACCCCTCACTAATACCTCCATTCTTTCTTCCACTTTTCCAAACAGAGAACTTGATAATACATTGCTTCCGTCCCTTTTTCGGAGACATAGGTTCTGAACCAGAGACCTTGGTCCTCCACATACCTATCCCACTCACCTGGACATTTCTTTTTGTATATCAAATATACATTCCCTACTTTCACTCCTTCTGGATATAGGACAAGGATTCTCTCTTTCTCCCTTTTGTCCTCCTTCTCTTTCACACCTTCAGATCTACTGGGCCCCACCACCTCTATCGTCGCCCCCACACTATTAACAATTTCCTTCATTACACTACACTCGTTTCCCCTCCCCGAAGTTGAAGTATCTTCGGAATCAGACGAGACAACATACCTAATAGCGGGAATACTAGGTTTAGAATGCATACTGAACCTACAGATACAGATACATTTTTTATTATTATCGCTACGATACAAATAGAACAAACAGACCCACCTTCTACCCAGTCAACACGTTTATTTCCTTAAATCCCAAAACAAAAAAGGCAAAATCAAATCATTTCAAATTTCCCTCTTCTTCTCCAACAAACATATTTTCTCTCTCTAAGAAAACATATACCACAAATCCTACATTACAGACTTTATCTCATTTATATTTTTTAAAATCTCCAAAAGACCCTAGATTCTAAAACCAACTATACAGATTACTAACATTTACTGATTATTACCTAACACAGAGTTCTTACAAAATTAAACAGACAAGAGTTTTTCATTACAAACCTGTACTTGCGGAACAGCAATCCTCCACTTTACCTGGATGTCTCTTCAAAAATGAGTATTCCTGTCGTCTCTCTGACAACCTCCTATCACTCGATGAAGATGTCTTTCTCAATGCGTAATCAACACTCAAACGCCTCCTCTCCTTGACAATAATATGCGAACCACATTTTTTTTCTCTCTAAAATTATAGACAATCTATGAGGGGGAGAGAAACGAGTTTTTATACTCTCCCTCAGTTTATGAAAAGGCGGCTCCTTCTAATACACGTCATTTATCCCCATTGTAGCTACAGGCACGAATTATTATTTCACAACATCATCATGACTTCTGTGATAACGTCTGCCACCTTCACGTTTATCTCATTTATCTACAATTACCAACCCTACACCTCTTCTCAGCCTGATACCAAAATGACAAATCATCTTACTTATACTCAACCAAGATCGTACAAACATTCTTAAAATAGCTCAATTTTCAAATTTTGAAGATATCCCTACAGTTGTTAAAATCCTACAGCTATCTTAAACAACATCCGTACACAATAAATATAACATAATACATTATTCAATCAGATCGAAACATCACACGATACGCTTGCCTTCATCATCCAAATGAAGCGATCATGCTCGACACGCAGGCCTTCATAATCCAAGCCAACCAGATTAAAAGGCCATTCCAGAAGAATAGCATTATACGGCAAGTGAGGAAAATAACGTTCACGGAGTTCAGCAACCTTGATATAAAACATGTCAACCACCGCCTGCTGCGTACACTGAGAACGAGTCCTCACCATGCTCGGGCACAACAACTCTAGAACAATACAAATAACAACATCAAGAAATCCCTACTTATAGACAAAGTAAGATCTTTGTAGAATAAATCACCCCACAGATTTTTCTCAGAAAATATTGGTGCGAACATCTCAGGAACATAAGAATATATATGCAGAATATCGTGACAAATCATTACCCCCGTAGCATAAAATATCCCCTCAGACACGTACATGGCAACAACCACGACGACAGCTAGCTAAACAGTAACACAGACATCTTCATCCCAACCCGGTCCCACAACTCGCATAAATACGAGACTTCTAGTTTGCACCAACAACTCGACCTTCCCTAAATTTCAGCTCAACTTTCACTCCCATTTTTTTCCCTTCATACCTATGACACCTACTTATCTATATTACCAATGCCTATGGTACAAACAGAAAGGGAAAACAACCAAGCTTGAAGAAACAGTATCATCATAACTGAAAATATATATTTTATTCAGTCCAAAAATTACTCTTACATAATACTTTACAACAGAGATTTTACAAATTACTTCAATTTACATCAAGTATCAGATCAAAATCCATTTCTTGCCACGAACAGTCCACAGAAGAAGATGACCCCAAACTTTGATCCTATGCTACAAGACACAGGGAAGTCAAAAATAGGGATCACAGATGAAAGTTCTTCTATATGGCCAAAGAACTATGGTCCATGGAAGAAAATGATTATCTGCATCCTCCTCACTGCATCCTCCTCACCTCCCCGCATGTTAGTGACAGACGAAAGGCCTCATTTCTTCAACAAGACCCACTCATTGGTAGGATATCTACGAGACTACCTCAGCCAAATGCTTGTCATATCATCTTTAGTTGTAACAGCCCCCTCTGCCAGCAGCCGAAGACCGTTACAGCATTCTGCCTCAAATGTCACCAAGTAATGAAAACATACCATTTGGTAGTAATCATCCTCTTCCTCCATCACTTCTTCATAAGATATACGATAAAAAGTAGGAGACACAGGAATAAGAGTAGGCAGATACAGTGGTTGATAACCAAAATACCTTATACATAATTCTTACATCTTCCTTCGGATCTTAGACTCTCGGGCCTGAGTCCTAGTCGTCACCATTGTTACCATAAGTAAACAATAAGGAAGAAATCAGAGACGAAGGGTTTACTCTACAAAACTCAACTCATAGTATATTTTATATTCAGATCAGCATTCAAAGTAGACTATACAAATTCCCAACATCAAATAAATTCCCCATGTAATAATATTTGAATACAGCCATTGGTTCTAGGAAACCCAATAGACACCAATAGAGATTCATGAATTGACATTGGAAATGAACCCCCGATATAACTACAATATTTAATGACTCTTCTCAACCAACACCACTCGCCTATATAATTCTAGCACTATTGGCTGAGAGGGGGCAGTTGTAGTGGCTTATTCCACATCTCGAGTTCATATTTCATCTTCAAACTACAGACAAACTTTCAACCTCAACAACAGATCACGTGGCACAATCAAAAATATGTACAAAATGAGTTTCTTAACCAATACCACTCATCCCTAGCAACACTCATGCTATTGGTTGAGAGCCGTCTTGTAATAGCTTATTTTGTATCTCAGACTCAAACTTCATCCTCGATATCATTAGCATATAGGAAACACTATTAAAGATGTAACCAAACTTTCCCCAGTTTGATACATTACTTTCGTCCTCTACACCAACAGTTCGACCTACGCAAAGTACATAGTCAACAATAGAGCCGTTGTACAGCAGTAAAGGTCGAAACGTTACTCAATCTGATCAAAGAATATCTTACACTCGCTTTGTAGCATCCATCATTAAGAGACTTTATGGTCGTCAAACGGTCATATTAGAGAACCTATAAGAAGACCTGGAGAACTGCAGATGAGGGACGGAACATTCACCATAGAAAAGTTCCTACTCTATCATCCTACAATCTAAGAACAATTATTGTAATAAACTAGCAATCTCAATAAGATCATCACTTTCATAAAATCCTCAGGAGAGGTCGTGGTTTTAACCTATTCAAAGGTTTTCCACGCTAAATTATCTTGTTGTTTATTGTCTATTGTTTTTTAATGTTTTGAATACATTTGGTGTAAAGACTAAGTCCAGATCCTGGAACTAGGTTATTACAGTTTTAACCTCAGATAAATATAGATTAAACTATGCACCGGTTGTACTTTTGTAGGCTTTATTCCTGGCTTGTAGGAGCCCTTTATATTATAATAGAGTCCATGACTAGGCTTGCTAGTCACATCATGTCTGAAGTAAGACGTTATAATGAGTGTCACGTTAAAAGTGTTAGTGAACCCTTATTTCGAGGTTTCGAATTTAAACAATCACTTGGTTATACCAAGAATTATCTCATTCAAATATTATAAAAGGGGGTTTATGTCAATCAGGAACTTGAGGAGGAATGGTCCGATGAGGGTGCTCTTGAGCTAGAATTGAAGAACTTGAAGGGAAAATTGAGAAGATAAGGTAGAAGAGAAAGGAGGTCAAAAAGATTAAAGAGGCAGGACAAATTTGTAAGAGACCATTTATTAGAAATGTTGAAGGATGGTGGAGAGGTGAGAGATAGTGGGGTTAGTAGGGGTAATAATAGTGGTTAAGCAAACTGATATAATTTAAGACTTGTGTATTTAAAAGAGGAGAGAGAAAGAAAAAGAGAGAAAAAAATATATCATAATTTTAACTTAACTCGTGATTGTTCGCATGAGGAAGAGAGATAAGCCTTTATAAATCGTTGCCAAAAATTAATGAGGAAGCAATTCTATCTGATAGGGCATGAGCAAGAGAGATGGTTCATATGGCATAATTTTTGCCAAAAGTCTAAACAATCCGTACAATAGTACACTGCGGCCTTTCATAACCAAGCTTTGGTTTTAGACATCGATGTAGGCGAGTATGAGGTGTTCATGAATTACACGAGGGGTTTGTCGGAGTCCATTAGAAGAGAGTTGAAGCTCTTTACTGTGGCCAATATCGAAGATGTTATAATGAAGTCAATTGTTATTGAAGGCAAGTACTTGAAGAGTAATAAATAAGATGACAAGAACAAGTTAAGGTACAAGTCTAGTTGGAAAAATGAGCATAAGGGAGAGTTTAAAGGAGAGGGTTCTTCGTCCAAGGAGAATTATTACAGTCATTATAAGGCAAGTGGGTATATTTCAGATAAATGTTGGAAACTTCACCCGGAGCTTAGGCCGAAGGAGGAGAAGAGCAAGAAAGAGAGATATGCACTAGCCAGAGCAGTTGTTGACCTCCCAGATTTAGATAACCAAATTCTAAGCTTATACTTATGTTTTCGCAGACTTTGGCTACCGAGGAGGAGAGTCGGGAAGGACATTTTCATGCCAGTATTCAAGTGAAACAAAGCTTAGTCGAGGCTATTGTTGATCCGGGTAGTCAAAAAAATTTGATTTTTGAGGCGTTGGTGAAGAAGATGGGTTTAATTACTATAACATTTTTTGTAAGTCTCTGCTGGATTCCTGTGTGTGAGAACTAACTGTTCGATAGCTCGCATGCGATAAGATCATAGAAGATGATGTAAGGGTAGCGAATGGGGAGTTAATTCTGTAACTGGATAGCTCGGTGAGCTCGAGGTCGTAAGATTTGTAAAAAGTAATATGTTTTGTGGTAGTATTTAGAGGTTGAATTTTGAATAAATGTAATGTGAGGGATCATGAGGGAATAAAATATGTGATGTTAAGTATTTTATTATATTTATTGTATACGGATGTTGCGTAAGAAAGCTATAGGATTTTAACAACTGTAGGGATATCTTCGAATTTTGAAAATTGAACTATTTTAGGAATGTTTGTACGATCTTGGTAGAGTATAAGTAAGATGATTGGTCATTTTGGTATCTGGCTGGGAAGAGGGTAGGGTTGGTAATTGTAGATAACAGAGATAAACGTGAAGGTGGCAGACGTTATCACAGAAGTCATGATGATGTTGTGAAATGAAAAAACGTACTTGTAGCAAAAGTGGGGATGACTGACACATATCAGAAGGAGCCATCTTTTCATAAACCGAGGGAGAGTACAAAAACTCGTCTTTCTCTCCCTTATAAATTATCTACAATTTCAGAGAGAGGAAAAAGTAGTACACATATCATTGTCAAGAAGAGGAGGCATTTGAGTGATGATTGCATTTTGAGAAAGATATCTTTATCGAATGATAGGAGGATGTCGAAGAGACGATGGAAACTCTCATTTTTAAAGAGACGTCTGGGTAAAGCAGAGGATTGCTGTTCAGCAAGTAACAGTTTGTGATGAAATATTCTTGTAAATTTAATTTTTTGTGCGGGTAGACCGTGGAATGACCACCTTGTGTGAGTTTAGGGTAGCTATTTGCAGGTTCCAGATGAACCAGCGCTCAAGCTGAACCATAGAAATTATAATCCGAGTAAGTAATGCTGACCAACCATCGAATAGTTGATAGCTATGTCTGCATGTTGTGTAACTGATATTATGCTTTTTTATTAACAGAGCCCAAACCGTTGGCTACTCCAGATAAGATAAGTTTGTTTGATTGCATTGCTCGTGATCAAGATAAGCTAACAGAGGTACTCAGTGAATTGGGTATATGAAGACACAAAAGAGTAGACTTGGTAGAGCCAAAAGTTCAACAAGCTCAAGAAAAATGAGCTATGGCCGAGGGAAAAGCAATAAAGACCGTTGCTGATTTGCTTAGTCCTCCACCTTTTGTACCTTAGACAACCAAATGGGTCACTCGTAAAGTTCGAAAGCTAGCGCTGCAAAGTACCTCAACTGCTGGGGTATGGCCACAGAATAAGAGATCGCAAAGTCTACTGTTGGTGGCGTGGAGGAAAAACCTTAAGTAAGTATGGCTGCGCTTGGGGACGTTAAGAAGAGTTTGAAGAGGAAACGGCCTTTGGAGAAGGACAGTGGCCGAACTAACCCTCATACTGCTGCCAAGATGAAAGAGTTGGAGCGGAGATACTATCATATGGCCGGGTCGAACTCGCAGAAGCTTGAGGATGAGTACCTCGAGCACACGTTCGCGGTATGTGGTTTGAAAAACTGTTACTTGATGTTTCCTTCGAACTGAATGAAACTGTTGAACTGATTCTTCTTTTTTGCTGCATTTGGCAGCTATCAATGTTGATGAAAAGGGCAAGATAGTGCATGGACACGAGGGGCCAAGAATTTGATGCTCTGACAGCAAAGTTCGAGGCTCAATCAGCCCGTGTGAAAGAGCTCGAGGGTGACCTTCAGTTGGAGAGGGAGATGAGGGTTGTAGATGCTACCGCAGCTGTGGTGAAGTTCAATGAGTTATCAAAGCATGATAAGCTCATGTCTGATACGGTTATAGCGGCCTTAGCTGAAATAGACCACTTTATCAAGTCGTACTATTGTTTTGGGCTGAGTATTGATGATGTGGAGCTGACCCAGAATGGTAGATATGCAGAGGCTGAATTCCCCGCTGAGGAGGAAGAAATTGTTGGTGATACTGCTGACGTGTCTGAGAAAGTGTCAGACCTTCCTTCAGGCAGTGCTGAGCCAGTCCATACGATTGAGCAAATAGTGGATCCTCTTTTGGAATGTACTAAAACAGTTCTCTCTCCAGGGAAAACGCTGAAATCTCCATCTGAGGTAGACATTAGCAAGCCTCTTTAAACATTTTGTGGTATCCTTTCTTATGTTTTCTAGCTCACATGACTTGGATGTGATAGTACTCTGTATAATCGTACAATGTTTTCTTTTTGAGTGATATTTAAAAATATGCTTTTCGTGAATGTTGGTATTGAAATAAGATATCTGTAATCTTTGTAGGAGATAGAACGCTTGAGAAAATTGAACTCCGAATTGGAGAAGACGCTGAGTAAAGTAAGGGACTCCCTAGCCTGTACTCAACATGTACTTAAGAAAACTGAATACGAAAGAAGGCAATTTAAGTTAAATTTGGAGAAAACCTTTAAAGAGTTATATGATCTGTAATATAAATATACTTAGATAAAAGTAGAGATAGATGAATTGTTAAGAAAGGAAGAGGAAAAGAGGGCATTAGTTAGAAAACTGAAAGAGTTGGTTTGTTTAATGACCCAAGTGATAAGGCAAGGTGTCAGAGTATACTATTAGTTCTGACTTTGTATTTTGAGGTCGAAGTAGATAGTAAATGAGGATTAAAGGTGGCTATGTAGAGCTTTTGAGGGAGAGAGGTGTAGTTCCAGACCCAGCTCAAGTTATATTTTAATTAGCTCAAGAAGTACGCAATCATCATAGTTTAGAAGTTAAAAAATGATCAGCACGGGCTGGTGTGTCTGTTGTATGGGGTGATGTAAAACCTTTATCTGATGTTTTTGGCTTTTTGTAGGATCGAAGGGCCATGAGGATTGTATTTGTCATGATAAGGAAAGAACAAATAGAAGTTCAAACGCAATCAGAGGGTGTGGTGAAGGGGTTCCGGGATAAGCTATCGCAATACGTGGTGGAAAAAATATCTTAAGCAACACGGCTGTCGAAAGAAGTGGCTGTCCGAATGAAGGTAGAGGCAGAAATGAGGGCTTTAGGTGTGCTACTGAAAAATATGCATCAGCGGCTGAACAAAACGCAAATGATATTGAAGAAACATTTATACCCATCGCGAGCAAAAGTCGCTGCTTGAACGAAGCATGAGTGTCATATAGACAGTGCTACTGAGTTTTATGGGAGAGAATTATTTAGGGTATAGAACGTATTCAGAAAGTTCGCAGAGGAATGTGGGAAGGATTTTGAAGTAAAAAATGCCAAAGTAGAAAACCTGTGGTTTATCCGAGGTGAAGGGGAAATCGTTGGTGACCACCCCTGCCCTAGGTCGTAGGAGGAGTCGTTAAAAGAGGTAGAAGTCGTGCATCTAATACCTCGAACGTGTTGCAAATAACATCAACAGGAGGATATGACATTTACTACACCGGTAGATGTGTAGGCGTCGAATAGGAAGGTCGTGGGAGACAAGAGGCGGTTGTCTCCTATCTGGAAGAGCCGCGAATAGATTAATATCGTTTTTCTGATATTAGTCCTTCGTAGTGTTTGATGATAAATGTAATCTGTGTTTTGTAAGAATAGAATGATGTATCTAACTTATTCAAATAATATGTTCTTGATGTAGTCTTATCAACTGTTATATGTGTTCTGTTTGTTATTAAAAAAACTATTATAAATGTAATCTGTTATGAATAGGTGGAACTGACTGCTATACAAGGTCAGTGTGACACGTTACGTGTTGAGTAAGAACAAATGCGTGTTGAGCTAAGATCGAGTCAAGGAGCTGAAAAAAGTGTTATTGAGGCTGAAGAAAAATTTAGGGTGGAGATGAGTGAAACTCATCAAGAGAAAGATGCGGTAATGTCTGTCAGTTTGGGAAAGATAGAGAGTTTAGAAGAAGAAATAAGAAAAAGGGGCGTTGGGGTTGGAAATGTCTTGGGATGGGATAGTCAACAAGATGCTAAATTATTAGTTGCGCCAACGCAAATTTTAGAACTACAAATCGTGTTAAAGGGGGAAGGAAATAATGTTAAATAGTTATAGTTCCAAGTTAATATGCCTGAAGCGGAGAGAAGCGATGTTCGAGTTCGTGCTCATAAGTTTGAGGTAAAGTCATCGAAACAAAAAGAATTCATAAATAAGGATTGGAATAAAATATGTGAACTAGATCGGACTGTGCAGTCGCAGCATTTGGGTATCTTGGAATATCAGTCTACAAATGACAGACTACGAAGCGCGAATGCGAAGCTGGATGAAGATCTATTGCGGCTAGAGATAAGTTACGACTCAAAGCGGATAGAATGTGCAGGTTATGAAAATTCGTTGTTTCTAATTTATCATATGGACAAATTCATGACAGTGCTGGAAGCTCAGAATTTGGATGTGTGTCGTGCAAAATGGTGAGTGGACGATCGTTGTAAGCAACTGGAAGATGCACTGAAGGAAGCGCAACATAAGCTGAGTGAACTCCTTAGTAAACATATGAAAAATGAGGTGGGTAGTAGTCACGAGAGGGAGATGGTTGCAGTAATATCATTCTTTACGGCTGAATTAAAGAAATTGGAAGCTGAAAGTCAGAGGATATATGATGGTATGACCGCTCAAGGTACAGAATGCGAGATGGAGGCAATCCGAACTGCATAATTTAAACCCATGATTTCTAGAATTGGATCGTTTAAACAGAGAATGGTTAGAGAGGGAAAGAAGATTATTGTGGGGCATGTCCATCTAATGTGGGTAGCGAGTTAAGCGACAGCTTTAATGAAGAATAAGGAATACGCTTATGTTGCATGTATACAAACAAGGAAAAAATATGGATGTATTAAGAACTAGTTAAGGACGAACAATGAACTGTACTAACCGTGTGAGGTACCAATGATAATGTATGTAAAGCAGCGTAATATGCGATCAATTCAGCTCAAGTGGTAAACTATCTGTGATGTATGAGTTGATCAGTGTTTAAAGCAACAAAATGACCTGTAATGTAGTTTGGATGACCGATTTGGCCGATGCAACAAATGATCTGTAATGTAGTTTAGATGACCGATTTGGCTGAAGCAACAAACGATCTGTAATGTAGTTTAGATGGTCGATTTGGCCGAAGCAACAAATTATCTATAATGTAATTTAGATGACCGAAGCAACAAACGATCTGTAATATGTGTATATAAATACTTGTTGGATATATTAGAAGAAATACAGTAATGTAGGGCAACCGAACATAAGTATTTCATTGGTGGAAGACAGACGTACAGTGAATGTATTAGATAGATAGGTTTGGCCGAAGGAACAAATGATCTGTAATGTTCTTAGATGATCAGTTTGGCCAAAGTAACAAATGATCTGTTATTTGTGTATAGAAGTTTTGTAGGGCAATCGAACACAAGTATTTCATTGGTGTAAGATTGACGTACAGCGAATCTATTAGATCGATTGGTTTGGCCGAAACAACAAACGATCAAAAATGTATTTAGACGATCGATTTGGCTGAAGCAACAAATAATCTGTAATGTGCTTAGATGATTGTGTGGCCGAGTGTATAGAAATTTTGTATGGCATAGTAGAAAATACTTAGATGTCTTGATCACACAGTAATCTTTTATTGATGTGAGCTCGTCATACAAAATGATAGATTGGTTTGAAGAAAAGTACACTGTGATAGATTCGTTATCTGCGATACAACTTCAGTATCCTTATGTTCCATGGATTAAGTATGTGCTTGCCATGCTTAGTGGTAAGGTCGTAAGAACTGAGGCTGCTTTTCCTGATGAGAACAAAAGGACCTTTCCTGTTTTTGGATAATTTCCCTGCGTTGAGCTCTTTGCGATGCTTGGGAATCTCACGGAGGACCAGATCCTTAATTTTAAACTCTTTGTGCCGAACGCGTTTGTTGTAAGATCGGGCTAAAGCTTGGTGATACCTTCCCAATTTTATGATTGCTTTGTCCTAAGTCTCCTCGATTGAGTTCATATTACATGCCAGCAAGAATTTGTTTTCTTCATCGGTCATGGTCGTGAACAGGGTGATGATACTGAGTAGGGATGATTGCATCGGTACCGTAAGCCAAAAGGAACGGCGTACATCCAGTTGAAACTCGGGGCATAGTTTGATACGCCCATAACACATGTGATAGCTTCATGACCCAATTTCCTTTCTTTT
The DNA here is from genome assembly GCA_014058105.1 of Kingdonia uniflora. Lineage (NCBI taxonomy): Eukaryota > Viridiplantae > Streptophyta > Magnoliopsida > Ranunculales > Circaeasteraceae > Kingdonia > Kingdonia uniflora. Next base: position 338,472 of record JACGCM010001629.1, read on the forward strand.
CTGTTAGGCACTTTTTGATTCCATCAACGATAGTGCGATTAGTGACCTCAGTTTGGCCGTTCCTTTGCAGCTAATACGAATTTGATGGGGAATGTATGATGTTGTGTTAATTGAGGAATTCGGCGACTTTGGAGCCAACGAACTGAGGTCTATTGTCGATCCTGATGAGATGGGGGCAGCCGAAACGAATAATGATGTTTTCCCAGATGAACTTGTTGACTTCATCTTCTCGTGTACGACACAGAGGGACTGCTTCTACCTACTTAGTGAAGTAATCCGTTGTGATTAAGAGATGTTTCCATTTTCCTGGTACAATAGGAAACTCACCGACAAGATCGAGGGCCCATCTCTTAAATGGCCATACAAAATTGCTGGAATGTAGCTCTAATGTTGGAGCTCAAATTTAGGGATCATGACATTGATAGGCATTGCATTTGCTTACGAGCTCGATTACTTGAGCTTTCATGTTAGGCCAGAAGACCCCTTGAGTAAGAGCTCGGTTGGCTAGAGATCTTCCTGTTGTGTAGGAACCACAAGTGCCTTCATGTAGTTTCTGTAAGAATTTTTTAGCTTCTTTATAAGATAAGCATTCAAGATATGTCCCTGTGACCGAAATCTTATATAAGAGACCATTTTTGATAATGTAGCGTCTGGCGTTATCCAGTACGCGCTTCCTTTTAGTGGGGTTTTGAGAGAGTTCGCCATCGAATGTGTTTTTGGCACCAATATACTTGAGGATAGGTCATCTCTAATTATCCTCATCCTCTTCAATGCCCCCAGTATTAACAGAATTTGTGCTTATGATGTTAATGTTGGGGTTTGATATTACTTTGATCTTATGATACCGAGCTTCTTAGCTAAGGACTCCGGCGAAATATGCAAGGGAATCAGAATATCTATTTTCTCCATGGGCAAATGTTCGATAGAAATTTTCTTGAATCTACTCATTTTTTCGGCTACTGCGGCTACGTAATCGATTATTTTCTCAATCTTCTAGAATTTTTTTGTGAAATGGTTTACAATGAGAAAAGAGTTTGTATATACAGACAGTTTGAACACTTCAATCTCTAGAGCCATATCTAAACCGTGAATCATAACCTTGTATTCTGCTGAATTGTTGGTAGCTTTGAAATTTAATTGGATTGCCTTTTCAATTCTATCATTAGAAGGTGTGATCAGCACGATTCTGATGCCTGATCATGTGGGTCCAGAGGATCCATCAGTTAGAAGACACCATCCCATTTGCGTTATCCAGTCTGCCCTTTCTTCGAGCTATTCTTAATGAATATCTGCGTTGTCTTCTTCCCAGTCAAGATCTTCTACGGGGAAGTCCGCAAGGTAATCTGCTACTGCCTTACCCTTTTCAGAATGTCTAGGCTTAAATTGGATTTCATGTTCGCCAAGAGTTACTAACCATTGCTAGACTCGTCTGGATTTTTCTCGTTTGGATAATATTTTACGCAGAGGGTAGTTGGTCACTACTCGTACTGAGTGGGCTTGGAAGTATTGTCTCAATTTTTGTGAGGTGTAGATGAGAGCCAGAAGTAGTTACTCAACCTTGCTGTATCGGGTTTCTGCTGGAGTGAGAATTTTACTGATGAAGTAGACAAGTTTCTCGGTTTTCTCATCAAGTCTAATAAGAACATAATTTAACGATTCATCTGTGACTGCAAGATAGATGGTGAGTTCTTCCCCTTCGCTAGGTGTACTTATTACTGGTGGTGAACCCAAGTAAAGTTTTAACTGCTGAAAAGTTGTTTCACACTCTGCTGTCCATTCGATCTCGTGGTCCTTCTTAGGTTTCTGCTTTGTTATCCCCTTACGCAATAAGTTGAACAACCATCGACAGCGATCGGACAATTTTGGAACAAAATGGTTTATTGCGCCAATCTTTCCTGCCAACATCTGGACGTCTTATTTTATTCTGGGGGAAGGCATAGATAATAGTGCGCGAATACGATTTGGATCGATACCCGACATCTCGTGAAATGTCCAGGCGAAGACGTCACTGTTGTCTTTAAGGAACTGGATAAGAGTATCGCGCTCTGCTGAGGGCAGATAGGTGCCAATATATGTCCCACTCTTGGGTTTACTAATTTTAACGTATTCTGTGGTCTCTGCGTTGGGCAGATGTTACCCAGTTGTATTGACTGTATAGTTCTCTGTAATGTTTCCTGTTATCTTCTGCAATTGTTGTACGAGTTGATCTTCAGAAGGTTTTGGCCTAATGACGACAAAATTTTCGTATGCTCGTACTAATTTATGACTTCCTTTAATCTCATAAACGCTACCCTCCCACACAAAACGTAATGCCAATTGGTAGGTTGATGGAATAGCGTGCATATTGTGTAACTAACAACGTCCCATGATCCCCATATAACAGAATTTTGTAATGACTATGTTAAAGACAACGTCGAGTGTTACCGGGCCTGCAGAGTAGGATCTTCCCTACGCGCTCCTCCTTAGACCTATTGAAACCACTAATATCAACATCGTTGGGTTGGACCTTATCGACCTGTCCCATCTGGTCGATCGTGCTCTGAAAAAGGAGTTTGATGGTGCTTCTGATGTCTACCATCATCGTATGAAGCACCATGTTCTGCATTTTCAAAATGATCACCAAGGCATCATGGTGATGATAGTTGACATGCCGAACGTCGCAGTCATCGAAAGAGATCCCAGTACGCTGAGAGCTGGATACTGGAATTAAACGAGCTTATTTATCTTGTATGGATAAGTCGTGACATTGGGCGACACACCTTCGCTTGCTTCTATTTGATTCTTTGACGACCTGGGTTTCCACGAGATGGCAAAGCGAGATATGGTACAAATACTTTTCGGCTGTTAGCTCTTTAACCTGCACAGCTCCAGTGGGGTTATTGTAACTCCCTATGTACTCGTGTATTCGTCCATTTGCAAAGATGTACTCCAACAACCGTTGTAAGGCAAAACATTGCTCTATCTCATAATGCTGGACCTTATGGTGGATGCAGTATGGTTTGCTCTCGATCGGTTGAAGGTACTGTATATTTTGGAAGAATTTGTCTTTCTACAATATAGGATATATGCTGGCTATAGTCACATTCATCTTTTGAAGGTAAGGTCTAGTTAAGTTACTCCCCTTCTGAGGTCGTTCGTCATTAGATTTGATTCATTTCCTGTCTCCTCCTAGATCTGATATCCGATTAAAATCGGAATGGTTTGATTGATCTCGAGCTGTCAGCGTCGATTTCTGAGGTTTCTGCCTATCGAACACCATCCGTTCTAGGTCGATGTATTCGTTGACCTTTTTGATCATGTCTTCCAATGTTGTTGGTTTGTTGAGGACGAGGTACTCCTTCGCTCGGCCATCGACGAGTAAAGCATTGGTGAAAGCGGAAATAGTGATCTTCTGGTCGAGTCGATCTACTTTATAGACTAATTCTATAAACTTTTTGGTAAATGTCTCAAGTTTTTCTCCTGGCATCTGTTTGAGGCTGAAAAGAGAATATAAGTTCTCTTCTTTATCAATATTGTGCGAGTAATTCTTAACGAAGAGTTCACACAACTATTTGAAAGTTGTGATGGATCCTTCAAGCAGTGTGTGGAACCATCGTAAGGGCTTGCCTGACAAGCTGGTAGGAAATAACTGGCATAGAATGTGGTTGGACATGGAATGCAGGTCTAGAGCGTCCTAGAACTCTTGAACGTGTTCTACTGGATCAGTCCCATAGGTCATATCTCCTTTGCGTATATACGTTATTTATTTCTGTCTTTCTTTTCCAAGGTATTCATGTTTGATTTTTCTTGTGAGATGTGTGAATTGGCTAAACATTGTTGTAGCACATATCCATTGAGTATTAATAAAACTTCTTCTTGTTTTGATATTGTGCATTCGGATGTTTGGGGTCCTGCCTCTGTTACCTCTAGTTTAAGATTTCGTTATTTTGCATTATTCATTGACGATTTTTCGAGGTGTACTTGGGTTTATTTGATGAAATTTAAAGATGAGGTATCATATATTTTCTAGACATTCGCCGCAATGGTTCGTACTCAGTTTGGAAAAACTATTGAAGTTTTTCTTTCAGATCATAGTAGGGAATTTATGCCCCAAGGTCTTCACAAATTCTGCAATGTCAATGGTATTCAGCATTAAACCTCTAATACAAAAATTCTGCAGCAAAATGGTAAATCCAAAAGGAAAAATCATCATATTCCTGATCTTGCTCGTGTTATATTTATTGGCATGAATGTCCCCTCACGTTTTTGGTCTGACACTTTCTTACGGTGGTATTTCTTATCAACTGGTCTCCATCTCGAGTTCTTGGTTTTCGTACCCCGTATTATATTATTTATCCTTATCGATCCATTTTTTATAGATTCCACCTCGTGTTTTTGGGTATGAATGTTTCGTCCAAGACACTGGGCTAAACTAGATCTTCATGCCTTGAAATGTGTATTCCTAGGTTACTTTCATGCTCAGAAGGGTTATAGGTGCTTTTATCCCTCATCTGGTCGTCATTTTACCTCTATGGACGCTACTTTCTTTGATTACGCTCTGTTATATACAGGTGGTATTCTATCTCAGTGGGAGTATTTTCTAATTTGTCCTCTTCCTTTAGAAGATTTATCTTCTCCTCCTTCAGATCCACTTCCATTAAGTGTTCTGTGTGAGTCTGTAATCCTACCTTTAGTTTCATCTTCAGTTTCACGTCCTTTACCGGTTTCTACTCGGCGACATCCAGGACGCTAGCCTCCTCTACCAAACTGCCAAGCATCCTCTTTAGTTCCAGGTCTGCCATCTATCACTTATTCACCTTTATCAGGTATTGAACATTTTCCTACCGCTTTTATACAAGTTACTACTGATGATGATTGATCACCTGTTTCTCATAGTGATGATGATAGACCAATTGTTATTCGAAAAGAGAAGCGTAATGCAGGGAAGCCTGATAGACATTCAAATACAACAGTTTATAAATTTTATTGCTGATTATACTTCAGATCATTGTTTATCTCCTACTTACAGAGCTTTTCTAGCTTCTCTCTCTTTGGTTGATATACCACGTATATGCGTTAACCAAACCTCATTGGAAGGCTATGATGTTAGATGAATTACATGTATTGGAGATCAATAATACTTGGTCATTGGTTTCTCTCCTGCCTGGACGTACATTAGTCTGATGCAAATGAGTGTTTATGGTTAAAGAAAATCTATATATAATGGTAAACAGGTACAAGGCTCGGTTAGTTTCCAAGGGGTATGCACAGATACATGGTGTTGATTATCAGGAGACGTTTGCTCATGTGGCCAAAATGAATACTATTCGAGTCATATTCTCTATTGCTGCGTTGAAATCTTGACCCCTGTTCCAGATGGATATGAAGAATGCCTTTCCGAATAGAACATTATAGGAAGAGGTCTATAAGTCTCCACCTCCAGGTTTTTGTCTCGCTTCTGTTTCAAGTTTGGTATGTAAGTTAAAATAGTCCATCTATGGGCTTAAACAGTCTCCTCGTACTTGGGCTAATACATTTGGTACCACTATGATTGACTTTAGTTATGTTCTGAGTACTGCTAACCATACCTTGTTTCTTCAACATTCTAGTAGGAAGACTATTGCATTGCTTATCTATGATGAAGATATTGTTATTACAGGAGATGATATTCAAGGTATTAGTGACCTGAAATTTTATCTCTATACCCTTGTGTTATTTCCTTGGGATTGAAGTTGCTTGTTCCAGTTCCAGTATTTTTACCTCTCAGAGAAATTGCATTCTTGATCTTCTCTTTGATTCAGGACAGCTTGCGTGTGGTCCTGCTGATACACATCTAGAACTGAATCATTGCCTGGCCGACTTTGAGGGGGATTTATTGGGGGACATTGGTCGATACCAGTGGCTTCTTGGGAAGCTCATCTATCTTTCTCTTATCCGTTATGATATTGCATAGGCGGTTGAAGTTCTTAGTCAGTTTATGCACAAGCCGCGTCTTCCCTATCTTCAGGCAGCTATTCGTATTCTTCGGTATCTCAAGGGGTGTCTGGTCGTGGCATTTTATTTTAAGATTATGGTCATTCTGAAGTTGAGGCTTGGACTAATGCTGACTATGCATGTTCATTATCCGATCGTTGCTCCACTTCTGGGTATTATAACATTATTGGTGGTAATTTGGTTACATGACAGAGTAAGAAACAAGATGTTGTTTCCAGGTTCAGTGCAAAAGCCGAGTACATGGCCATGGTTCAAGGTGTTTGTGAGTTGATATGACTTAAGCATCTTCTACAAGAGCTTCAGATATCGGTCTCTCTTCCTGTGACGCTTTATTGTGACAACAAATCTGCTATTAACATTTTGGCTAATTCGGTGCAGCATGATCATACCAGGCACATTGAGGTTGATCGGTACTTCCTGCATAAGAAGCTTTAAATCTTGACAGATTCAAACTCTCTATGTTTGTACTTTGCAGCAGCTTGCAGATTTACTCACGAATGCCGTTAGTAGCAGATTATTTTTAGTGGAAATGTGCGATATTCATGCTCCAGCTTGAGGGAGAGTATTAGCAAGGCTGTTTTATGTTATTTTAGTCTCACAATGGTTATTCATAGAAATAGTTATATCACTCTTATATATAGAGAGTATGATGTAACCTAAATAATCAATTCAATAATAATAATTTTATCTCTATAATCTATTTCTACATTGCAATCTTCTGTTGTTGCAGGCAACATGATTAGTATTTTGTTGATCAGTTGTTGCTTGATGCACAACTGATTGTAAATTGATACTTTAATAAGTAGTAACTCTGGGAAGTGCCTTACATTTGCTGTTTGGTGCATTTTTTCAAACTTTATACATAAGAGCTGTTTCGATACTTGATTAATTAGGAGTTGTTTCTATAAGGAAATAATTGGATTTTGATTTAGAGGCAAGGCCTAGTCCTCCTCTTGTATTGTTTTTGTTTTGATAATTAATAAATACTCCTATTTGCCTAAAAAAGAGAGGGAAAAAATAAATAAAAATACTCCTATTTGCCCAAAAAAGAGAGAAAATAAGATGTTCTTGTTTGGCTATTAAATGCTAATGGTAAATTTACTGTTAATATTGTGAGAACATGTCGGAAGTGAGGGGTGCTTTAGACACAGAAATGCAAATATGGTTTTTATTTGCAACAAAGTGACATACTCTTCATCGTAAAAGCTTAGATATACAAGGGATTTCGAAACTATAATTTCTCAATGATGATATTACAAATGTAGGTAAAAAATAATGGCTGTACAAAGTCGCAAAAAGAAAAGCTTATATCCATATCAGAGCTCTCTTCTCAAGATAATCTACCACGTATAAAGGTAGAGAAAAAGTGCCACTAGAGCAAATGATGCGGCTTACAAACTTAAGACTGTATTCCACCAAAAACTTTGATCTAATTGACCCTATAAGTTATTATGACAACAGAAATCAAGGGAGTTTTGCTTTTTTCGCAAACCTAAAGGTTTATTTAATTGTCAAAAGGGTGAATTTGTTTAATATCCAGGGTCATACTGAATTGGGACAATGAAGAAAGTCTTTGGATTAAGGAATTAAGAGATCACAGACCCTCGTTTACTCCTGTTGAACTCCTATAAGTCTTAGAAAACATAAAACTTGTTGCTTATCGCCCGGATTGCTCTTAGGCGAATGGAAGCTTTACTTGGTCTTTGAAATTAGTAAATTTTATGGATCGATAAAAAAAACCAGATTTATTAACATTAAGGTAACCTTTCTTCAGCAATCTAAACAGGTTCGCGCGTTCAGCTACAAAAACAGCAACACAAAGGGGGGCATAAGCAGACTAAGTACAGATGCTGAACTTTTGAAGTAGTACACAAAAACAACAACACCAAGGAATGCATAAATAGACTAAGTGCAGATGCATAAACTTTTGAAGTCGTACAAACTATATTTCATACATGTACAAGAGAGATGAGGTGACATCAAAATGAATCATAATCACAAACTATGTATCTTCTGATTACAAATGAGTTTCTGGTGACAATACTGATTAGTGATTACAAATTCTATATCGATCAGCAATATTCTATAAAAATATTCTAACGTTAAGATACAAAATGTTTCAGCTATGCTGCTACACATTTACAGACTGTCACAATACAAGTGAATCTTACATCACATCGAAATTAAGTATTAGAGATCACAAAATGTAAATCCAGAAAGGTGCATATCTCCAACTAATTCGCGCACTACCCCATTATACAACAAATCAACTTCCACCTGAGCTATTCCATTGGAAGATTCATTTGTCTTCCCTCTTCCAAAGCCGCGCATCCAATAACTACGCCCTTAGCTAATCCATTGGTGGATCCTTCCCTCCCTTGCAAAGGTAGAATTGTGGGATTACATGTCCACACTTGATACAGAGATTTCCCAAGCTCTTCTCCCCATTGCATGCACTTCCCCTCAACCACATAGAGATATCCAGCGAGTTCCACAAACCCGTAACCAAAGGAATCGGGAGGACGTGCGTCACCGTGAGAAACCCGTGGGATGGAACCAACATCCTTCCACTCCATGTGCCCATCGTCTCTCATCTTGATTGACCTATTGCCCCAATCAACGATGATGTACATTTTTCCACTGTCCAAAGTGGCATTCATGTAGTCCATCTTCCTTGAGAATGGCCACACATCTTCCCAAAGACCCCACAAAAGGGTAGACGGATCAAATGCATACGATAAGATTGCGCCCATGCTTCGTACTTTGTGGCCCAAAAGTACAAATTTGTTTCGGTAGGATATCCCTGTGCAATCACTCCGTGTAATGGGCATTGAAGGCAATTTCTCCCATCTACAATTCAAGTTTGATACAAAATTAAAACAAAACTTATGAAGTTTGAGGGTAAAAAGGGATTTTAATAAATGCTCAATATATATAGTACTCGAAAAAGTATGAAAATGATGATGGGAAAACAAAATCCAAGTTCAGTAAGTGAAAATGAAGAGATACTGTACTGTAATTTGTGTTTTGCCTCATAGTCAGATTACAAAAATGAATAGTCTTTAGGGAGTCGGGTAATGCAGGTAGTGGAGCTTATGGGGGAATCTTTAGGGATTATAAAGGGGTGAACATCATTGCATTTGTAATAGGGAATAGCTACTTTCATATGTAAATATGGGAGAGAGTATCTATTTCCCTAGCTCCTTGGCCTCTAGCATTCAGCTGCAAAATTGCTAGCAAAAAAAAAAAAAAAATCAAATCCAAAGTGCAAGGAAAATATAATAGGATCTGTATTTTTATCATTGTTCGAATACATATCATTGCAATACAACAAAGAAAGGATGAGAGATATTTAAGAACAAAACAATGAAATGATATTTCTGAAATTGTGAAACAGGCTTAAGTTACGTTTAAGGCAAAAAAAATACACAGCATTCAAGCAAGAGAACTGAATCATGAGTTAATGGACAGATTTTGGTGAGTGGATAATAGGAGAATCATTTCTCTCAAATTTCTGATTGCTTCCGTTATCTATTACAAAACCAACTCTGGTATTTTTCCCTAGTATTTCTGATGGCGACAAGTCCAGTGGGAAAAATGGAGAAGATCTGGTTAAATGTGTAAAACATAACAAGATCTATAAATATTAATAGATCTATAAGGACCTAGAACTTAATACGATAATCACAATAAACAATAATGCGGAAACATAATCACATACCTTGATCCATAGCTTGATTGATTGAGGTATGTCATTTGAGTTCGGCGGCAGCGGCGAGCGGTGACAACTAAGTTTTCTCTCCCTTAACCTTTCATTTGATACCTTTCATTTGAGATAGTGTTTTAGTTAATGGGCTAGACACACTTATATAAGTAGAGAGAAGACCTACTTTCTTATTTCAATTAGAACTATTTTCCATCAAAGTAGAGAGTTGTAGGAAACCCTAACCTCATTAACCAATAGGATTAGTTTCCTATTAGAACTTGGATCGTCATAATTAGAAACCCATAATTACTAAAAGACATTTACTCATGTAGGCCATAATAAGTCTTACATTCTCCCACTTGACCCATATGAAGTAGGTTAAAAAATTATACTCGATAAAACTTAAGTTTGCAAAAATTTTGACTCAAAATGGGCTCAACGATTACATAACTGACACGCGCACGATTTAAAATATATCCAAGTCATACTATCTTTATTGATCATCATAATACCAAAATTAAATAATTTACTAAAGCGAATCATGGCGGTCTTATGCAATTTTACGACACATTTCCTTCCATGTACTACAACAATAATGAACTATTGAACTTGGTTCATAAGTAAGGTTTGTAGGCGTGAACAAATAGGCCTATAAAAGGTCCATCAATAATGTCTTTCAAAAGACTTTCCTGTTATCATTCATCCAATCACATACATGTGTACACATAATGGTAAACAGGAAAATATCAAAAACACACTATAATAAGATCTCAATAGGATGTCTAAAGAAAACAATCAAACTAAAAAATCCATAACTATAAAGAAAAACATCATGGAATCCGCCCAAGACCCATACTCTGAACATTTTCCTTAAATGTCTTTGGCGGTAATCCCTTAGTCAATGGATCTGCAACCATAAGCATTGTGCTTATGTGTTCTATAAACACTTGTTGTTTCTGAACAGACTCCTTGACTAATAAATATTTTATCTCCATGTGCTTAGCACCATTAGAATATTTATCATTCTTGGAGAAAAATACTGCTACGGTATTATCACAATAAATTCTCAACGACTTGAAATAGAGTCGACAACTCCAAGTCTTGAGATAAAATTCCGTAACCATAAACCATGATTTGTGGCCTCATAGCATGCCACAAACTCAACCTCCATAGTAGATGAGGAAATACTATCTTGTTTTGCACTTTTCCATGAAATTGTCCCTCCAGCCAATAGGAAGACATAACCAAAAGTAGACTTCCTACTATCAGGGAATCTAGCAAAATCTGAGTCTAAGTAACCGATCACTTCTAAATGATCAGACCTCCTAAATATGAGCATGTAATCTTTCATTCCTTGCAAGTACCTCAACTTTCTTTGCAGCTTTCCAATGGTCCATCCCTGGATTGATTTGATATCTACCCAGCATACCAATAGCAAAGCTTATGTCCGGTCTAGTACAAGTATGTGCATACATTAGACTCCCCACGGCAGACGCGTACAAAATCTTTTCCATTTGTTTACATTCCCATTCAGTCTTTGGGCATTGCATAAGACTAAATTTATCACCTTTCTGAAGTGGTGCATCACTAGCTGAACAATTCTCCATACCGAATCTCTCTAAAACTTTATTGATATAGGCTTTCTGAAACATCCCTAATAATCTTTGTGCTCAGTCTGGTGAAGCAGACTAAGATTATTAATATCAAATAAGATATCATTAACATACAAAACCAAAAATATAAACTTACTTTCACTGACCTTGAGGTATATACATCGATCAACAATATTTTCCTTAAAGCCAAAAGAAACAATGGTATCGTGAAACTTAATGTACCGTTGGCGGGAAGCTTGTTTAAGACCGTATATTGATTTTTTAAGCTTACAAACCATATTTATTTCCCCTCTTCAGATAAACCTTCAGGTTGATTCATATAGACTTCTTCATCTAAACTCCCATTCAAAAAAACAGTTTTTACATCCATTTGGTGCAACTCTAAATCATAATGAGGCACCAATGCCATAATAATTCTAAGTGAGTTTTTCTTTGATACAGATGAAAAGGTATCATTATAATTAATGTCTTCTTTCTGAGTGAAACCTTTGGCCACAAGTCGGGCTTTATATCGTTCGATATTACCATTACTATCTCGCTTGGTCTTAAAGACCCATTTGCAACTAACTTTCTTGTATCCTTTTGGCAATTCAACGAGATCCCAAACTTCATTTTGTTTCATTGATTTCAACTCTTCTTTCATAGCATCAATCCATTAAGTAGAATTATTATTATCCATGGCTTGTGAAAATGAAACCGGATCTTAATAGTCCCTATGTCAAATTTAGATTCCTGTAAGTATACCACAGTCATCCGAAATAGCAGATCTCCTTTCCCGTTGGGATCGGCGTGGAATTATTTCTTGTGGTACCTCTATTATCGGTTCATTAATAACAATCTCATTATGGAGTAGTTGATTGCCCAGTTGTTGCTCGATATCATCGATTTGATCAACAACCATAGGAACAACATGATTAAAAGTTATGGATAATAGGACTTGCACCCTAACTTCCTCAATAACCACATTTTGTGATTCACTACTCCCACTAATTTTACCATTTTCAAAGAATCTTGCATTACCGGTCTTAACAATTCTCGTACTATGGGTAGGACAGTAAAACTTATACCCTTTGGACTTATCAGGATAACCAATAAAGTACCTAATGATAGTTTTAAGGTTTAATTTCTTTTCATGTGGATTATAAATTCTAGCCTCCGTTGCATATCCCCAAACTTAAAGATGTCTTAAACTAGGTTTCCTTCCAGTCCAAAGCTCGAATGGAGTTTTCAGAACTGCCTTACTAGAAACCCTATTTAATAAATACATAGCGGTCTTTAGAGCTTCCACAAAGATATGGGTAAAGTTGAATTACTTATCATACTCCAAACCATTTCCATTGAAGTACGATTACGCCTTTCAGCTACACCATTTTACTGTGGCGTTCTTGACATTGTGTATTGAGCACGAATACCAAACTTCTCTAGGAGTTTGGCGAATGGGCCAGGGCACTGACCCAATTCACCATATCTACCATAGTATTCACCACCTCTATCTGACCTAATGACTTCACCTTTTTGACTAATTGTCTTTCAACCTCAGTAATGTATACCTCAACGGCATTGTCACGCCCCAAAATCCGCCTTCTGATAAAAATCATTAAGCAAATCCTAAGGCCTAACAAGTCGGGCATCCCACGGATGAAACCCCACAGATGTATTATATTTCTAACGAAATTAACTACATCTACTTACCAAAGAAACGCAGCGGAAAATAACTCGATTATATTAAAATGAATAAAATTCTCAACTAACTCTAAAAACGAGAATTAGACTACGACGATGAAATATGAAATAATTATTATAAATACCCTACGACAGCTCAGCGATCCAAAGAACTCCAAAGAATCTTGAAACTAATCAGCCAAGCCCCACTAAGCAAAATCCTACCGTGCTCGACCTCCTGAAAAATATAGCGCACAGGGCGTCAAGCAAGCACAATTATTACCGGTCACTGAACATGACAGACCGATCTATTATACAAAAGTACTAGTGTGATATAATATCCTATAAATATATATAAAAGATGCAATGCATTGAGGAAGTGAGGTTCAATTATTAATGTTGTTTTTAAGCGTCGGCGCCAACCGGTATTATAAAATAGTTATAAAGAATTATTAGGTGTAGGAGATAACTAACAGACGATGTACACAGGGTCACTTTTAATTCAGTGGGACCACACTCTCGCACCCTTCTGTCCTCAACAGAAGCGTATCCCTTGTTGGCGAGCCAGGGATTGGCGAATTCCTTTTTAGTGAGCCAGGAATTAGCAGAAAAATCACCGGATCAAGGTGGTCAAGGATTTTCAACCTACAGGTCTAAAGCCTGTTTTATTTTTACTTTCAGGGATCTAATCCCACGGAATGCTCGCGTAGCATGCAGCCGAGAAGTAACAGGGAAAGAATTTTGGGACTTGCAACCCGGGAACGCTGATAAACAGTTACCTCATATTTTATTTAGGGACTCGAACCCAAGGACCCTGACAACATAGCCCTACTGTGTACATGACTCTAAGTTATCCTATGCATGAATGATTTAAGAGACCGACACTCAATCAAAATGACCAATCTGTCCTTGCTCCATAGGCAATGAGACTATATCATATGATTGGCGATCTTAAGCTCAATGACCTTTTTACCCTCACAAATATAGGAGTAAAGTCTCAGCCGATGATTTTATACATTAACTATCAATGATCTTTCTACCTTAAGTTAAAAGGTTATATCAACTGCAGATGGACATTTACTTAATCTAGGTAGTTTACTAAATAATAGATGGTCTGACTATATGCCAATAAAGATTGCTAGGTCATCGCCATAGGCTAAACAGTAATTTGGAACTATAGGGCCTGAAATAATTATACGTACTCTGGTTATGCAAATTAATAAGCGTGTCTTTGTTTTAATTCAAAAAGGAAACCAGAACAGAAACCAGCCATGATAAGCTTGGCCTTCTTAAACAGTAACCATTATAAACATGGCTGCATCAAGGATTTCGACGGTTCTAAATAATGAAGAACGATTTAGATGAACTATCCTACTCTTGAATGTTAATGTTATGATCTACTACTACTCCCTTATATAATAAGGGATTGTTCATTACTAACTGTTAAATGAATTAATATAAGGAATTCAAGGTATAATGACAACTCTGTAACCACAAATGTTATCTTACCGAAGGTTCTTTATGCATATCATACTAGATATAGGAGTTCAACAAATTGCAGCTTATAAATAACAATTAGGAAGGAATTGAATCATCACAACTAACTTATATGACAACTCTGTAACCACAAATGCTTATACCTCAAATTACATCTATACATTATATCAATGTGTCATACGATGCTCGAAAATAATTATACTTGCCTGAAGATTGAATGCTTAAGAGCAATGCAATGATCCTTCCCTTTACTATAACAATTAAAATTTCCACTCTCGATCACTCGTTCAAGAATTTCCAACCACAACAATCGATGAAGGATTTGAAAGAATACTTTCAAAATCAAGGGTTAATGGAAACAATAAGTTTGGAGTTAAGCTAACCTCTTTCCTGATTTAAAAAAATAATAATAATAATAAAATAAATAAAAAGAGGGAAAAAAGGTTAAATGAGGAGGAGAGTGAGGAATACGGTGTTGGGTCTTGACCAAGAATTTTCCCCAATTTCAAAAGCTTAGAAATCGTACTATTGTACACCCTAGAGCAAGTTAAGTAAAAAGCCTCTAGCACAAACAAGCAAAGAAAAAATAAAATAACGGGGCACTACAGGCATTCACTGCTTGAGATTTTTCACTTAATAAATAGACATAACCAAAACGTGAAAAATCATCAATAAAGGTGATAAAATACTTTTCTCCCATAAAACAGGAAGTGGTAAAAGGTCTACAAATGTATGTATGAATAATTTCAAAAAGCTCGGTACTTTTTGTAGCACCCTTCTTGGCATATTTGGTTTGTTTGCCTTTAATACAATCCACGCACACACCGAAATCAGCAAAATCTAGGTTCAGAAAGACCCCGTCTTTTACTAATCTCTTTATTCTTTCTCTGGAGATATGTCACAGCCGTCTATGCCACAAGATGGAGAAATTTTCATTAGTTATGCCACATTTTGTTCCAACATTAAGATGTTATCAAGATTTAATTTATATAGGTCATCGCATAAAACACCAGAACCAATAAAAGCGGAATTCGTGAATAAACTGAAAAAACCGTTCCCAAAGTGAAAAGAATACCCATTAAGGTCTAAAATAGATAAAGAAAGCAAATTGCGAGAAACTGAAAGAACATTGAAGGTAAGCAATAAATCTAAATGATGTCCAGTGTCTAAGAATAAACGAGAGGTCCCCACGGCTTCAACAAAAGCTTTAACTCTATTTCCCATAAATATGAATTTTTCATTTGGTTCCCCGTTCTGGGTTGTAAGGAATCCCTGCATCGTATTGTAAACATGAACATTAACACCCGAGTCAATCCACCAAGTATTAGAAGGAACTTCAGTAAAATTTGATTTGAAACATACAAAAGCTAAATGATTACATTTCTTTTCGAACTAAGCCTTAGGTTTCTGACAATCTTTTTGAATATGCCCCGTCTTTTTACAGAAGTAGCACCTATTACGTTTATTGTCGCGTTCCGTCTTAGGAGCCTTAGTAACATTAGAAGGCCCCCTTACCTTGAGTGATCCTCGTTTCTTATCAGGCTTCCTCCAATTCTTTATAGCTTCTTGTGTTCTGAATGATTTCCTTGTTGCTTAAGCCTTGCCTCCTCTTGAACAATCATGTTGGCAAATTCATTCACATTCCACTTATCCTTAATAGTGCTGTAATGAATTTGAAATGGACCAAACTGAGAAAGCAAAGAGTTCAAAATAAATTGAACAATAAAGGAATCGTTCATTTCCATCCTCAACATTTTAAGTTTAGCAGCTAGATTTGTCATTTCTAAGACAGGTTTGTGCATGCCTCGTACACCATCATATTTCATTGTAGTAAGTTTAGCCATTTAAGTCTCAGCTAATGACTTATCAGCAGTTTTGAAACGTTCTGCCACAGATATTAAAAATTCTTTCGCGCTTTCAGACTTAGGAAGTGAAAACTTGATATTAGTCACTATGGCCATCCGCATAAATATAAGGCTCAACATGTTCGACCTTCTCAAGCTTTATGGAAATTCTTCTTATCCCCACTGCTCTCAGTAGAAAGATCAGCGGGTTTTTCAGCCAAGAGTGTTAAATCAAGATCCAGAACACCTAAGTGAAACTGAATTTGTTCACTCCGGTCTGAAATATTAGTTTTATTGACAATTGGAACAGACGAAGCATGCGAATGTAGCAAAACAGGGTTCGGTACTGGAAAATAATTAAAATCTCACAAAATATTAATGTTACAAGTTATAAATAAATTAAACATGAGTTAGAATATAAGAAATTAAAATCAAATTATATTCCGATGATGAACTAATAATATCATCACAAATCAACATTTAGGTCTAAATTGTAATATATAAAATGTCTACTCAAATAGTTCTAACATTAATATAATATGGCTAATTAAAAGTGTACGTCAAATTATGTAAGGTCTTTCACCTTTGGGTTATTAGGTCCAAACACAAACTAGAATACATATCAATTACCCTATTTCAATTTGTTAGTCTCGCAAAAGTCAATCAGCCTTTGGGCGATTCATAAAATTTGAGATAAAATAAATCGTTACCTACTCGGTTTAATGTCCATGCTTCATAATAGTTGGGTCACTTTAGTAACTTCCAACCGGCTTAAGCAATAGATCATAAATCGATATTACGACATTGCAAAATATAAGTGTAAATTAAATCATTATAATTATATTAATTGCCTAATGATCATGCAAAGCATAGTAAGTAAAGGCATCCCAAAGATCATGTAAAAGTTAAGATTTAACATAGTCTCCACAAAGATGGTGGTCCCGTGTTAAACCCATCAAATTTTATATCATTAAACATAAAATAGTTTGTGCTCTAAATACAATACTAAAGAGAACGGTTTGGCCATAAAAGAAAACCCTAAAAATTAAATAAGTAATAAACAAATATAAATAGTAGAAGCATCAAGCAGTGTCTTTAGTATAACATTAAGCATATTCCCAAATCGAAAATGAAAAGAAAAGATAACGACATATCATAAGTGGAGAACAACATATCACCCAAACTGATCTCACTTTTATGTAACAATAAGATAACGACAAAACTTAAAATTACCGGATCTCATAGTGTACAACATATTTTGATGATCACACTGCTTTTTTTAAATAATAAAATAAAATAAAAATCACTTATTAGTATGGAATTTAAACTTTCACATAATGTCGAGTATATACGATACCCAACGAAACATAACATAAACAAATCATAATCGGAAAATCGTAAAGTCCAATCATATCTCTGACACCACATGTAAAACATGACAAGATCTATAAATATTAATATATTTATAAGGACCTAGGACTTAATACGATAATCACAATAAACAATAATGCGGAAACATAATCACATACCTTGATCCATGCCTTGATTGATTGAGGTATGCCATTTGAGTTCGTCGGCGGCGACGAGCGGTGACAACTAGGTTTTCTCTCCCTTAACATTTCCTTTGAGATAGTGCTTTAGTTAATAGGCTAGGCACACTTATATAGGTAGAGAGAGGACCTAGTTTCCTATTTCAATTAGAACTACTCTCCATAAAAGTAGAGAGTTGTAGGAAACCCTAACCTCATTAACCAATAGAATTAGTTTCCTATTAGAACTTGGATCATCATAATTTGAAACTCATAATTACTAAAAGACCCTTACTCATGTGGGCCATAATTAGTCTTACAAAATAGCCTTATTTCCAAGGATAACGTATGATTGTCTTTGATTTTAGTTCTAGATATGCATATACCATATATAAAACAAATCTAAAGAGGATACTAAAAAATGGAATATTAACATCATCCGTAGAATCGACGACCTTAGCAAATTGAGATAACTGGAGGATTCGTGTGATTGGCAAAGAAAGAGGCGAGTAACGCTTTATCACAGGAGGTTAGGAAAAGAGTTGTTTTAATGAGTAGAAATAAAAGGAATTAAGCTGCGAGGAAAATTTTGGAGATGAAAACTAAAGATTGGAAAGACATAATAATACTATTTTTTTCTTAAATTTTTTGGCCTACGTCGGGTAGAGGACTAGGTTACAAGATTTTGAATATACAAGCAGGACTTTGTATTAACCCCAGCCTACTTTTGCAAGAAAATATATATAGATGTATATATGAGTTGTAAGACAGGAGTGGGGAGTTGGAGGAAAATGGGGATCGGTTAGGACTTATTATGATATCATGATGGGCTTTAAAATGAGTATTGCTAACACTCAGTAGAGCGCTTCACATTTTATTAACCCAAGATGGTAAGGCAAGTCAGTTGGAGTGATCGTTGTACAGAAAAGTAGAGTTACCATACCTATGAGGGGTGTGATATACCTATTAGTTGGTATTCAGTCCTAATTCCTTGAAGGTCAGTGTTGTCTGCTTTTCTTCTCTGAGTGGCCCATGTTTAGGCCATTTTTTTTAACATTTCTTATTGTCACTTGTTTCTCCCAAATGCAAATAAAGTTAATATTTACCAATAATGGAGGCCGTATAAGTAGTGGTACGGCACAGGGACCTAGTCTTGTTTTCTCGGGGTATTTTTTTGCAGATCAACCTAAGCATCATCAGTCTGAATCAGATATACGAGATCCTGAGGATTTCAGGTCTACCAGATTACTACTGTTCAAGAACTAATCATCCCTTGCCAAATCAGATCACAATTTTAGATGTAACAACAGGTGATTCACTGACTATTATGGACGTGGGGGGTTGAAAGGAGTCTGCCTTAACCCTTGCTTGCAGTAGCAAAAATAAAATAAAATGAATGGTCTAAAGGAGAACAAGGCTCAACTTAAGGAAATCCAAATCAGTAGTGGCTATATGCTCAAAAAGTTGATTATGCTTACGGCTTCTTAGAGAAGCAGATCCCAGTCGATTCCAAATTTCTGAAAGATGGGACGATTGAAATTTTTTGAGTTACAAAAGGTAATAAGGGGTATGAATACGTGGTGACTCGATGGGGCATAACTCGCCTTCCTCGGAAGACGCATCATGGTTTCTAAAGGTAGCATTTATTGGTTCTTGGCACCCTGCTAGGATTTCATACGCAGTTGCTAGAGCTGGGCAGAATGGTTACCACCACCGCAATGAGATGAACAAGATGATATACAAGTTTGGGAAAAAATGGGGCAAGAGTCTCATGCTGCAGTCACTGAGTTTGATAGGACTGAAAAAGACATTACTCCTATTGAAACTTTTCCCCATTACGGAATTGTCAAGTTCAGATACCTTCTGTTTAAGGGATTCTGCGTTGGGGCAAAGAAGCATGTTGTTACCCTTCAGTCATTACTGAAGCAAGCTTCCAGGCTTGCCACGGAAGATATCAAGATCAAATTACTTGACACTTCTTGAAGTTTGGTCATAGTATGTTCCAGATCACAGAGGAGAAAGCCGAGTTCTACAGACGTGTCAAGGCATAGAAGTAGAAGCTTAGGAAAATAAGGATGCAAACGATTCCAGTAAATTAAAGAAGACAATTATATTATTCAAGTGTAATATGAAGTGCATTAAAAATAAAAAACTGAATTTATGACATACCTGTCCTCCAAAGGATGGTAAACTTCAACAAGCTGAAGTTCTTGTCGGACTGAGGGGTTGCGACCTCCAGCTACATACATTTTTCCACATATAATGCAACACGGAAAATGTGATCTAGGTGTACTCATCGGCGTTGTTCTACGCCACTGCCTCTTAAAGATATTGAACTACCATATGTCACTAGTTGCCTCCGGAAGATATCCTCAATCCCGTGGTGAATAAACACCTCCAATGACAAATAAAGAATTGTTAACACATAGACAACTAAACCTAGTGTGCACCCGTCCAGATTGAAAATGTGGATTCCTCGGCAATGGATGACATCTATTGTCCTCTGGGTCATATGTGATCCATTGGTTGTTGTTATCTTCAGTGAGTACAAACAACCAATTCCCGAAAAGCCCTCTTTAGCTCTCAGCCTTTCATAGTCTAAGGAACGGAGGGCATCTCTCCATCTCATGCAGACAGCTTCTAATATGTCGTGGTGTCCATGCGACGTTTTTGTCATAACAAAAAGTGCTACATCGTCTGGTAAACTGGGGATTAGCGGCTGATGTAAGGGATCCCTTACATTAGCCCTTACATCTTTACCTTGCCTTAAATATACAGAGAGCCCTTACATCAGCCGTTAATTCTCGGTTTACTAGACGATGTAGCACTTTTTGTTATGACAAAAACGTCGCATGGACACCACGGCATATTAGAAACTGTTTGCATGGGATGAAAAGATGCCCTCCGTTCCTTAGACTATGGAAGACTGAGAGTTAAAGAGGGCTTATTCGGGAATTAGTTGTTTATACTCACTGAAGATAACAACAACCAATGGATCACATATGACCCGGAGGCCAAGATATGGCATCCATTGCCGAGGAATTCACATTTTCAATCTGGACGGGTACACACTGGGTTTAGTTGTCTATGTGTTAACAATTATATATTTGTCATTGGTAGTATTTATTCACCACGGGATCGAGAACATCTTCCGGAGACAACTAGTGACGTATGGCAATATCTTTAAGAGGCAGTGGCATAGAATAACGCCGATGAGTACACCTAGATCATATTTTCCGTGTTGCATTATATGTGGGAAAGTGTATGTAGCTGGAGGTCGCAACCCCTCAGTCCGACAAGGACTTCAGTTTGTTGAAGTTTACCATCCTTTGGAGGGCAATGTCTTTAATTCAGTTTTTCGTTTTTAATGCACTTCATATTACACTTGCATAATATAATTGTCTTCTTTTACTGGACTCGTTTGCACCCTTATTTTCCTAAGCTTCTACTTCATATTACACTTGCACTTCATATTATACTTGCAAAATATAATTGTCTTCTTTTTGGCCAAAACCCAAATCTCAAAATCCACGATTTCTAACACACACACACACATAATTTAAGATAAATAAAAATAAAAAAATACAGTGAGAAAAGGTAAAATACCTGGAGTAAACATCACCAGCGCCACCGCTGACATCAGTATCCAAAGAACAGTAATCATTACCACCGCAGATCACCATATCTAAATAACATGTTTACCCATTAGCAAACTATAAAAAGAATCAAAATTTATAAAATTAACAATCAAAAAATAAGAATCAAACCCAGGATCACCTTTGGGTTTCTCATATGGTAATTTTTTGCCACTTCCAGCCCCAACCCCATTATAAGCCGTAGTACTAAAATGAAAAATACACCAATCAAATTCACGAATTTGACGAAAAAGACTGTAAATTGGAAAATTAGAGAGATTGGGGTTAAGAATCTTACATTGGTATTCGATTTTCTTTAATCTTTGACCGAGATTGGTCTCCAATTTCATCATTTGTCTTTATCTTTGTCTTTGTCTTCTCCTTCATTACTGTTTGAATATTAATTCGATGGGCTCTAGAAACTCGTTGTTTCTCCAAATTGACGTCGTTCTTTCTTCTTCTTCTTTCGAAGCTCGCCTGATCTTGTTCTCGTTCTTTCTCTTCTCTTTTAAGTTACATCAGTTTTTTTGGTTTTTTATTATTATTGGTAAACCATATATTAATAATCAGAAGTATTTACAAAAGAGATACCGGCACCCTCCAGAGACACCTGCAATCATACAGTCCGGAACCAATTCAAGTAAGGCAAAAGTTGTCCCCCATGGGCTTAGTGGCAATCACATGGGCAACGGAATTAGCAGTGTGGGGTACAAAACATATACTAATATTAATAAACTGTCCAAACAAAGCCAAACAATTCTGTAGAATAGTTTTAGTCGTCCAGGAAATCGCTGCTTCTCCGTTCTTACAAAATGAGTGAATCGCCTCAGCATCAGTCTCGATAATTACTTGTTGGAGTCCTTGCTCCCGGGCCCAAAGGACCCCATCAAGAACCGCTAATGTCTCGCCTTCTTCACTAGACGCGAATCGACGAAAGGAAGCTCGGGATGCACTAAAATTATTGTAAGTATCACGAATAACTAAACCGATATGGTTAAAAGGTTTATCTTTATAGAAAGAGGCATCCACATTTATTTTCCCACCCTAGTGCTGGAGTAACCCAGGAAGCCTTGAAAGCAAGTCGGTCATTTTTAAAAATCTCTTCATTATACATAATTTATTAATGGTCAAAAAAATCTTGGATGGGTCCGGCCTAGTATTCTGAAAAACCCAGGCACAACGTGCCTTTCAAATTAACCAGTACATAGAGAAAGCCACCAAGGCTCATGTGGCTCGGTCAATAGGCCAAGTCGGGGGTGGTGAAATCCACATCTCAATCCACGCTGGAAGATAGAGATGGGACAAACCATGGAGCAGACCCCCAAAGGTCGTGCCAAACCAGACAGCTCGCGTAAAAGAGCACTCCAGGAGGAGATGATGCAAAGTTTCGACGAGGGCCGAACACAGCAGACAAGAGATATCAGCCAGGCCTAGACGCTCACCAATTTTAGCCCGACAGGGAATCATGTCCCGTGAGCATTTCCAGGCAAAAAGTTTAGCTCTAGGGGTAGTCCTATTATGCCAGAATTTGAGATAAAAGGGCGGTTGCCCCGTAACCGGTTCCAAATGGATCCCCCTCATCAGACACGATAGGCCGATTAGATCAAAAATTTGTCATCTTTAGAGGGACACTATTTTAGACTATCCATCTCACCCAGCCGTGGAAGGATAGTGTGAGATATGAGGTCGGTCGAAGCATCATCGCACCATTTATAAAGTTCATCCCTCCGCCGGGTGCATCGAATCGGATCAATAAAATGATGCACCCATTGAGGCCAGTCCATCAACGGAGTATCCCCCCTCGGGGTCGGGTAGTCTCCCCCCAGCGGGAGATACCACTTATCCGTCCAAAAAAGGACCTGGCGACCCGATCAGATCTGCCAACAGGAATAAGTATTGACCGTCGCAATGGCATAATGAATACTACGCCAAGTCCACGACGAATCCGCTTTCGGGCGGGCATGAAGAATAGAGCAATTCGGGAAGTATTTGGCCTTGAGGACCTGGCCCCATAAGTCGTCAGGCTTCTGATGAAGCCGCCACACTAACTTAGAGATATGTGCCTTATTAGTAGCCCCTGCCACCCTAATACCCAGCCCCCCCCCCCCCCCTTCACGTTTCGGACGACAGACTTCCTTCCATTTTTTTAAATATAACGGTTTCTGGGCATCTTTCCTTTTTCCCACCAGAAGTCCCGTTGAACCCCATTGATATTTTTACAGGTAGATTTTGGTAAGGCAAAATAAGACATCTGATACGTAGGGATCGCCGAAGTCACAGACTTGATCAGGGCAGTACGTCCCGCCTGGGAAAGGATTTTCCCATGCCAAGATTGCAACCGATTAGAAATACGCTCTTCAATGCGACGAAAGGTCTGAGCTTTAGACCGGGCAAAGAAGAGATTCGTCCCCAGATATCATTTATCAAGAGGCATGACTTTAATTTTGAGAAGGCGGGGCGATAAGACAACACAGGCGATGAGGGAGGTTCTTACTAAAGAACACTCCCGATTTAGCCAAATTTAGTTGTTGACCCGTCGCTGCGCAGAAGTTGTCAAGAATAGATTTCATCTTGGACGCTTCAGCAATATCTGTACGACAAAAAAGAAGACAATCGTCCGCAAAAAGAAGGTGGGACACCGGAGGTGCCCGGCGGGAGGCTTTGAGGCCATGAATTTTCTGTTCCGCTTCCTTAACTCCTAATGCTCGTGAAAGGCCTTCCATCAGGATAATAAACAGGAAAGGAGAAAAGGGGTCGCCCTGCCGAAGGCCTCGACTAAGTGTGAGGAACCCACGGGCATATCCATTAATCAGGACAGAATATCGAACTGTAGAAATGCATTGTTCAATCCAATGGCATCAGGTTGGGTTGAAGCCAAGGGATTCCAAGGATTGAATAAGCGTTCCCCATTCGATCCGATCATAAGCTTTTGACATATCCAACTTGATACCCATGAAGCCAGAGCGTCCCTTCTTACGCTTCATCGTATGAATAAGTTCATGCGCTACCAACACATTATCCAAGATCTGGTGACCACTCACAAAAGCTCCTTGGAACGGGGAGATAATTTTAACAAGGAGGGGTTTGAGCCGCTTGGAGAGGATCTTAAAGATAATCTTATAGGTCATATTACACATACTGATAGGCTGAAAGTCACAAAGATGTGTCTTATTACCATTCTTGGAGATCATAACCACATGGGTGGCATTGATATGCTCAGGCATGAAGCCAGAGGCAAAAAAGATGGAGACCAAGTTACAGATATTCGGACCCACCACATCCCACGATTGTTGGAAAAAGAAGCGCATGGAAGCCATCTGGCCCTGGAGCTTTATTAGGCCCAATATCATCAAGAGCCGCCTTAATCTCCTCTGAGGTAACCTCCCACAACAAGGACAGATTGTCATCTGCCATAATACACGAGGTGAAGTGTTAAAGACATTTAGGGACACCCATCGGGTGGGATGTCTGAAAATTCTGAGCCATATCGTGAAAGAAAATTTGCCCAATCTCTGTTGTATTCCAAGTCCACAAACTAAACTCATTCTTGAGCCAATCAATAGAATTCTTCTTCCGTTGGGAAAGAGTCTGCATGTGGAAAAAATTAGTGTTCCGATCCCCTTCGACTAACCATTTCACCCGAAATTTTTGCTGCCAGAACATCTCTTCCCGCAGTTGAAGTTCTTCCAACTACCCCAGAAGTTTCCCTTCCCGGGACGCGTTGCCCTCCTCAAAGGGAAGGGCCTATAAACAAGTTATATCTTTTTTTAACGTAAAAAGTCTACTAGGGACGTGCCCAAAAAAAAATTTATTCCAGGTTCTAAGGCCGACTTTTATATTTAAAAGTTTACCCTTGACCAGTTGTACTGGGGATCCGCGATCTGTACTCTTCCAAAGATTCTGGATCAAAAGAGGGAATTGGGGTTCCCGAGTCCACATAGTTTAGAAACGAAAGCATTTACCTAGAGTCAAAAATTGAGGGGTAGTATCAAGGCTTAACGGGGTATGATCTGACCCAAGGGCGGGTAAATGCAAAACCTTAGCTGTCGGGAAGATAAACATCCAATCAGTATTAGCCATACTACAATCTAGCCACTCTTTGATATTAGCCCAACCCCGCCGTCCATTATTCCAAGTAAAGGGATACCCAGAGAAACCCAGATCAATGAGACCTGTTTGCTGTGTAACCTCCCGGGCAAAAGTACTCTTAGATGCCCGAAAAGGTTTACCCCCCCCCCCTCCCTTTATCCGCGCTATCAAAAATACTATTAAAATCTCCCATAATAAGCCACGAACCAGTGCACCCATTACCTGTAGTTTCCATTAACCGCCAACTCTACTTCTTATCTCTCTGGTACGGACTACCATAGAAAAAAGAAATCATCCAAGGATTATCCACAGGTTCCGATGTAATCAGGACATTAATGATGTATTTATTACTAAAAACCACTTTAAGTGATATATTATCCTGGACTAAGCCAATGGTCGATTATAAGTTACATCAGTTTTGTTTCGTTCTTTCGTCGTAAGCCAATGGTCGATTATAATTACAAATCTTTGACTAATTGCCTATTATACCCTTGATCAGTGAATGTTGTAGATACCAGATACTTCTATTAGAGCATCTCCAACAAATCACTAAAGCCTTGAGATTCCTATAATGAGTCTGAAAGTCAACCTCGATGGCAGCGGACACCGGAAACACCTCATGAAGTTTTGAAGATAACTATTATTATCATCATTGTTCATGGTCCCTGCTAATTGATTGGGCCCCACATTTGATTATAACGTCGAAACAACCCCAAGGTTATCGGGGATGTCGTTTCAGTCACTGTTCTCCACTACATTTGAGGGGCAGTTAGTGGACATTAGGGGGCATAAAGTTTTGTCCGCCACTCCCAAAGGGTTATCGAGGTCGCTATTTAGTGACCTTGTCGCATTCGATTTTTCTCGATGCTCCCTCCTGACTGTTGGGACTTAAAAATTAGCTGACTCTAGGAAGTTTTTGGTCGGAGTTTAGTTTTTAGGTCCAAAGTCAGCCCGATAATAGTAACTTATTTGGGTCCGATTGCCTAAGCATAAGTGTGGGTGTGTAACATAGGACTCTAGACTTGTTTTTTCCAAAATTATGCCTAATGAAATGGTAGTTAAACCCTAGATTTCCCATTTTCTTCTTAAACCACAGACTTGAAAATATTTTCCAGCGAGTCAAGACATCATTGCTAAAGAACAACGACAAAATAAATGTTGCTTGAAAATCGTCATATGATTCAACTAGCTTGAAAGTCACCATATGAACTAACTTGAAATTACTTAAATTGGTTCTCGCGCCAAAAAACTAATTTCCCCAAATTTCAAAACGAAACCTAATTGGCAATTGCAGAGGAAGAAGAGGTGATTTGATTGTTGTTTTTGCAGAGGAGAATCTCTTTCCCAGCATCACTGATAGGATGCTAGATCCTATCGAGCCAATTTCATTCGATTAAAGGGGAATCAACCTTCAATTTTGACTCGCTTCAAGGGGAATCGTTCCTTCAACTTTTGATAATTTTATATATATTCTAAATCCCATTACACCCCTCTTAAATAAACAACTCCTGCTAATTAAATAATTAAGGAACTTACTAATAAAAACAGATAAGATAGAGGGTACCTAACATCCTATCCCCCTAAAAAGTGACTTGTCCTCAAGCCGGAAAGTCAGGAAAACGGGCACGAAAATCATAGTACTCCTCCCAAGTAGCTTCTTCGACATGTTTGCCCTCTCATTGGATTAACAATCGAGTTGCAGCACGATTATGTTTTTAAAAAATAGTACGATCCAAAATTTTGGAAGGTGTCCAAGTATGAGACTCAGTATCTTGAGCAGTAAGTAATTGAGGAAGAGCTTGGACATGATCCCCTAGTTTTAATTTTAGAGAAGAAACGTGGAAAACAGGGCACAAACGACAGCCTAAGGGAAGATCCAATTTGTAAGCAACCGGACCAATTTTCTCATTTACACGAAAAGGACCATAAAACCGTGGAGAAAGCTTAGTAAACCCCTGTGGGGCAGCTGATAACTGACGATAAGGTTGGAGACAAAGAAAAACCCAATCACCGACCTCAAAAATGAGCTTTGTTCGCTTTTGATCCGCATAAAACTTCATTCGTGCTTGAGCAAGTTGCATGTGCTCCTTAAGAAGTGCTAGAGTACGATCACGGTCGCGAAAAGCAATGTCAACTGCATGAACTGATGTAGTGTTCGGAAGGTATGAGCTAATGGTTGGTGGCGGTCGACTATAAACTGCCTCAAACGGTATCATCTTTATTGTTGAGTGATAAGTGGTATTATACCACCATTCGACCCAAGGTAGCAAACTAGTCCACTTATGCGGTTGGTGGCCAGCAAAGCAACGTAAATATGTCTCCAGTGTACGATTTGTAACCTCGGTTTGTCCATCAGTCTGTGGGTGATAAGCGGAACTGCAACAAAGTTGGGTCTCATTCATGGTGAAAAAAGCTTCCCAAAAATTACTTATGAATACTGGATCACGATCACTAACAATAGTTCGCGGCATCCCATGCAAACGAACAATATCACGAACAAATATATCAGCAATAGTAGTTGTCGTATAAGGGTGGGTTAAAGCTGTAAAATGAGCATACTTAGACAAGCGATCAACGACGACAAGAATGGAAGTCTTCCTATTTGAGGTTGGCAACCCTTCAATAAAATCCATGGATAAATCGAGCCAAACATCATCCGGTATAGGTAAGGAGTAAGAAGCCCAGGGGGAGAAACAACCTCTACCTTGTTACGTTGACAAATATCATAATTAGCAACGAATGACTTCGTGTCTTTCTTCAAACCCAACCAATAAAAAATTTGCATAACTCGTTGATAAGTACGAAGAAAACCCGAATGGCCCCCTTGAGGAGCAGCGTGAAAATCATGTAGTACCTTTGCACACCAAGAAGAAGATGATGGGATGACGATCCGTCCTTTATAACGAAGTGTATCACCTTGGAACGAGTAATGCTCATCCGGTAGAGACGAATGTTTGAGACATTGAATAATGGCTAGTGTGGCTAGATCCCAATGGCATTCCTTAATAATTTCAGCAATACCAAAAAATAGGGGAGAAGATATAACATGTAAACTAAACCCTTCATGTATGCGAGATAGACCATCAGCAGCTAGATTTTCTGAACCTTTCCGATATATTATTACGTAATCGTATCCGAGCAATTTGGAAACCCACTTTTTTTGTTCAAGCGAAGAAAGTCGTTGTTCCAGAAAATACTTAAGGCTACGATGATCTGTATAATTCTTAAAAGCCGCCCTAATAAATAATGTCGCCACTTATGAACAACAAATACAATAGCAAGCATTTCTTTGTCATAAACAGAGAGATTAATATTTTGCCCTGAAAGCGCTTTGCTAAGAAACACGATTGGACGGCCCGCTTGCATGAGAACAACTCCTATACCACCGCTAGAAGTGTCACACTCAAGAGAGAATTCCTATGTAAAATCTGGAAGTGCTAAAATTGGAGTTAAAGTCATAGCCTTTTTTAAACTGGCAAAAGATTGTTCAGTTGCATCACTCCACACAAACAAATCTTTCTTCAACAATTGTGTGAGGGGTGCACTTTTCTTACCATAATCTTTAACAAACGTACGGTAGTAACCCGTTAATCCTAGAAATCCTCGTAAAGCCTTCAAAGATTTAGGCACTGGCCACTCCAACATAGTGCAGATTTTTTCATTGTCGACGGACACCCCAATAGCTAAAATTACATGACCCAAATAAGCAATAGATGCTTGTCCAAAAGAAGATTTAGATTCCTTGACAAATAAGTTGTGTTGCCACAGTAAGCCAAAGGTGTTTGGCATGTTCGATAAGGGAGGAACTATATATCATAATATCATCAAAAAAGACCAAGATAAATTTTTGCAAATAAGGACGGAAAATATCATTCATGAGACTCTGAAAAGTCGCAGGAGCATTTGAAAGACCAAATGGCATGACTAAAAATTTGTAGTGCCCATCATGAGTTCAAAATGTCGTCTTTAAAACCTCCTTACCATGAACTCGAATTTGGTGATACCCCGAACGTAGGTCAAGCTTCAAAAAAATAGTGGCACCATGAAGTTCATCCAATAACTCGTCGACTACCGGGATAGGGAATCTATCTTTGATAGTGATTTTGTTAAGAGATCTATAGTCCGCACACATATGCCAAGAACCATCTTTCTTTCAAACTAATAACACCGGAGAAGAGTAAGGGCTCAGACTAGGTTGAATAAGGCCAGCCTCTTTTAATTCGTTCACGATCTTCTCAATTTCATTCTTTTGAATATGAGGATAACGGTAAGGTCTGACATTTACCGGGGGACTGTCAGGTGAGAGCGGGATGCAATGATCCTGGATGCGAGTTGGTGGAAGGCTCGTCGGTGTGCTAAAAAATCAGAAAATTGCTGTAAAATCTCTGAAATCATCTGTAGACTAGTAGGCATTGTAATATCCTTTAGTTGTGTTGTAAGCTATAATAAGATCCCTTGGCGTTCTTAGAAGAGAAGACGGCGAATAGTACCATTATCAACAACTAAGACTGATGGGGGTCCATCTCCGATTAGTGTATACTCCCGACCATGAACACATAATTGCATTGTAAGTTGAGCAGAATCCCAAATAATAAAACCCAATGAACGCAACCAATATGCACTAAGAACAACGTCACATCCACTAACTGGCAATAGATGAAATTTGGAAGAAGAAACAAATTCTTGAAGTTCTAATTCCACATCAGTACACTTACCCAAACTTTGCAAGAAGCCACCATTAGCTACTAGAACACGAAGAGACAACCCACGATCAACAATAGCACTGCAATATTTAGCAAGGGATGGGTTAAGAAAATTATGGGTAGACCCAGAGTCAATAAGAATAGTAATTGGGCGCTTTCTTAGAGTTCCCGTAAGTCGCATAGTTCCTGACTTTGTGGTACCTGTGAGGGCATGCAAAGAGACTTCCAGATCTTGTTCTGGAGTGGATTCGGTTTGATTTGTATCCTCCAACCCTGCTTCTAAGGGAACACCATCAGATTGGGTATCCTCAACATCCAACATTAAAACCTGGGAGCGTTAACAACAATGGCCTGGGTGAAAAAGTTCATCACAATTAAAGCATAAACCACTTTTACGACGTTCTTGTTGTTCAGCGTATGTAAGTCGTTTGACCCCTGGATTTGGCGGTAAAGCTGAAGAAGAAGATCCTGATGTGGCAACTGGATTTCGAGGGCTCGAGCGTCGGGAAGAGTATGTGTGAATTGCAGCCAGTTCCTCTTCTTTACCTAAAGCCAATTCAAAGGCCTCCGTCAAATTCGTTGGTCTTAGAGTGCGCATACATGCTTTAATATCGTCACGCAAACTAGATATAAAAGTACTCGCAAGATATGTTTCAGGAACTCCAGGAACTAAATTTACCAAACGAAGAAAGTTGGATTGAAATTCTCGTACCGTGCCTGTTTGTTTGAGTTTAAAGAGAGATCCGCCAGGGCTACATGTTGTCGAGAGCCAAAACGTATGCATAATGCACGAGAAAATTGAGGCCAATTTAATTTTCCTACCGAATATTTAATCCACCACCACCATGAAACTGCATCCGCAGATACGAGATGAATGGCTGCAACCTAAACCATATGAGCATTCGAAATACTATGAAGGTCTTGGTATTGTTCCGCACGATATAACCATCCTTCAGGATCCTCGCCCTCGAATTTCGGAAATTCAAGCCGAACGTTACGATAAGGAAACAGACCTCCTTGTGCGTCATGATTTCGGTGATTAAAACCCTAAGCAGGAATTTGGATTAACTCTTGTTGTTGTTGATGTTGTCTCGCTGGAAGGCCTTGCCTTCGATTGTGTTGAACATCGGCAACATTGAGCTTAGCTATTATTGTCGCCAGACCATCTTTAATCTCTTGAACACTGGTGGTAAGTTCTTGTAGTTTGATTGCATGTGCCTCGATGTGTTCGCTCAACTCCTTCATAGTAACCATGACGAAGAGAAGAATGTTGATGGCGAGATGATCAGGAGCTGCAGTGGAAACAAGGAAAAGAAACGTAAATCTGATACCAGATGATAGGATGCTAGATCCTATCGAGCCAATTTGATTCGATTAAATGGGAATCAACCTCCAATTTTGACTTGCTTCAAGGGGAATCGTTCCTCCAACTTTTGATAATTTTATATATATTCTAAATCCCATTACACCCTTCTTAAATAGACAACTCCTACTAATTAAGTAATTAAGGAACTTACTAATAAAAACAGATAAGATAGAGGGTACCTAACAATCACCACCAACAAAGACGAAGAAGAGGTAATTTGATTGTAATTTTTTGTATAAATTGTTTGTATTTTACGTAATATGATGTTAGGAGTTGTATTTGATGCTTACAAATACCCATAATTGAATTTAGTGTAAAAATAGGTTCAAGTTCATATATTCCAATGATAGTGAAATATTGCTCCTTTTTTGCTAGAAGTAAAGAAGAAGAAAAAGGGGTGCAGGAAACAACGGAAAATTTTCCAGTGTTTAACTTCAAGTCTTCAACTATGGATTGGCTTCATTATTTATCTATGACTCTGATTTTTGGGTTCACACCATTTGGATTGCCATTTCTGTATAATGAAACTTTTAACAAGTTATATGGCATTTTACAGGAATTTTGTTAGGTGGACCTTCGAGTCTAAGGTTGTTAATCTTGTAATCATATTTTGATCAAAATTTAACTGAGATTACTTTTTATTTTCAGCAATGCATTGTTTCCCTTGTTGCTACTTCTTAATGTGCCAGAACGTTGATTATGGAGGAAAATTTGGGATGTCTAATATGTCAAACACGCCACATTCCATTAGCGATAGTGTGGCCGAAGGTGGGATTCTTTTTCTTGAGGAGCTTTTAAGAAGGTGCCTTTTGGGATCGATAAATCAGGTAAGCCCATTTTAGTTGCATGGTGGCTTCATAGCATTTATAACCATACATATGTATGTATACATGTAAAGACTATACATGTTCAATGGACATAAAGGTTTTTACACTCAAGTATTCACTCGGTTCGTATGAATGGTGTTTAGTCTGATGAAATAATAATCAATTTGGTGGTGTAATGACCTGTTTTCTAGTAGGTCGAAAACACGTCTTACACCAGTGTTAAGAACATATATTATGCAAGTACGAGAGTAAATGACACAGTATCTAGCGTGGAAAACCTTTCAATAGGTTAAAAACCACGACCTCTAGTGAGGATTTTGAAAAGAGAGAGTGTTGTATTACGATTGACTAGTTATTACAGAGAGAAAGTGGAGTGATTGTAGAAAATGCAAGTGTAATCTTCCCTAAGTATGTCATGCGTAAGAACTAGCCATCGATCCCCCCTGGGTCCTTATTCCAGGTAGTTACTTATAGGCCTTATAATACGACCGCTGGGTATATTTAATGATGAACGTTATGGTCGTCTGAACTTGATGAGCTTTGATGAGATTTCCTGTAACGTCCTGATATTTGATAAACGTTATGGTCGTCTGAACTAGATGAGCTTTGATGAGATTTCCTGTAACGTCTTGATATTTGATATTTGCTGATCTGTAACGGCCTTCTTAATTGTACTTCAGACCGTTTGGATAAGATACGATCTCTTATGGAGTTCGCATGTATGCGAGCTATTTGATGAATAGAGGAGTATCTTCTGCAGTGTGAGTTTAGAAAATGCTTCAAAGTCTCCGAACTGTAGGCGAGGTCATTTTCATCAGGACTTTATGTTCTTAGGTCTTGGATTGTTGTTGATCTGAGCTATATCAGTTCGGATACCGTACTGAGTACGGGGTTTAGAAATAAGTCTATTACATATGCCCCTCTCAGCCAATAGCAGGAAGTACATGTTGCGAGTGCTGTTGGGTGAGAAGTTTTTCCGTCGTCATAAATGCTTCATTGAATGGTTCCATGAATCTGGAGAAAAAATGACTTTGACTGTTGGGATTTCGAAAAGTCGGCTTGAGGCGCGCGCTGCAGTTTGAATTTCATGGGAAGTTGCAATGTGGATTAAATGCTTCTGATATAAATATGCTAAAGTGACGTGTCACTGTTCATCCTTCTTCTCCTGTCAGTCGCCTGTACTGCTTGGGAAAGGACTAATGGTGAGAACTCGTCGTCAAGCCAAAAAGATTAGGGTGCAAAATAAGATGAATATTTTGCAAGAAAGATATTTTGGTAAGCAGTCGCTCACTCTGCCTACTCCTATTCCTGTTCCTCTCACCTTTCATGGTATGACGTGGGATGAAATGGTGGAGGCAGAGGAAGATTATGATAACATGTGGCGCTTCCACCATGTCGTTGTGCTGGCAAGTGTCGTATGTCCTGTCTTCGGATATTGGCCGAAGATGCCGTGGAAGATGAGAAGGCTGGGGTGACTCCTGGAAAGTATTGCCGATACCCCACTGAAGATTGGGTAGTGTAAACGGTGGAGGTGCGTCGTCTTTGTCACATGCGGAGGCGGTGGGGATACGGAGGCAGTTGTATCAGATTCACTGCCTTATCTGCTTCTGTACCCCACTGTTGTACTGGATGATACGGGGCAGCACAAAAACTTTGGTTTAAGTCTTGCACTGTCATCTTCTGAAGAACACAGTAGATCGCCTTGTAATAGAACGAACAGTCTGTAAAAATGTTATGTTGTAATCGGAATTCCAAACTGAATGAAAACTTCTTATTTGCTGACTTTTCTTCTATCTTGTCTGCTGAAGTGTATTTTTTTTACTGTATCCGAACTGTTTGTATGAAATAAACTTGTTGTCGGTAATATCTCATTTATACTCTTCGAACTAGTCCCATGTAGAGTAGGTCGCTAGTACATAGTTTGTATTATTCGGAGTCAGAGAATATCCTTGAGGATATAGACATCTGAATTGTAGAATCATTGCTGGTGTTGAGCTGTATACGTGCTCCTTGTGCAGCTTTTATTGTTGCCATATCTGTTTGAAAAGTTATTACGCATAATAATCTCTTCGTGCCATATACCCGTTCTGTTGGAATGGTATCTTCGTAGTTATCAGAAGCGGCTGTGATCCTAATAAGATCTTGGATGCAATGGGTGAAATATGATAGAGGAAGTAGAACTGTCTTGTTGCTGGACCATACGAAGTGATAGTTCGGTAGATGATGCCTGAAAAACGGATTGTAGAGGACGAGAGTATTGTTGAAGATCATTCTTTGTAAATTGTGTAGGGTCAGATTCTCGACCATAATAAAATGATTTCTTTGATATTCTCTTGTCCCGAATGGATCGGATGCAATATTGTTGCATAATTTTTTGCTGATTTTCTGCTTGTGTAGATCCAGAATAGGATGAGTGACAGCTGTGATAACTATATTAGTGTTTTAACACAAGCTATATATAATGAGGCAAGGTCGTGTGGCTGCAGACTTTGTTGTTGTACGTAAATAACCGTACTACAGCTGATTTTCTTGGGCAGTGAACCTTGCTTAAAATAATGGTAGACAGGCGGGTAGATGAGGCAGTTATAGAGCCAAGGGTTAGACGTGATAACAGAGCACGTGACCCCAAGCATAATGATGAGGGCAAACGAAAAGACGTGCCTGCCTCGAGGGAGGATGCTGACATGTGTCATCTTGAATCGAAGGGTGGTAATAAAAGTCGTCTCTCTTCCTCCCACAATACTCACTTGTTTGCAAAGAAAGAGAGGGATATTTCAAGAGAGAGAAAGTCTTGTAACTTTGAACGTGGTCCGCCATTGCCATTTGAGTTGCCCCAGATAAACAAAGCTCTATCGTCTGGAGTGAGAGTATCTGCTGGTGTTGCAGACTGTTGCACTTCGAGTACAGGTTAGTGTTGTTTTCTTTGATTCTTTGAATGGCTTGATATAGTTCAACTGTGATAGTAGCAGTTTTGAACTGTGTTGTCTCGTCTGGGGGAGGAGCCCTGAGGTTTGAAACATTCTGAAAAAGTCTCCTGCTGTTGTATTTATTTTTAGATGCGTTCTAAAAATATTAAGCCCAGTAGTAAAATAGTGATGTCTGTCGAGACTATGGAGTCTTGGTCGTCGGAGACATCTTCCTCTGATAGGACCGTGGACGATTCAGAGGTTAGAGATGTCCCTGTTATAGATGTGTCTGCCACTAAGATGGAGACTGGGGAATTCTTTTGTTGTCCTGAACCTGGTAATGACGTCAAGTGGTTCTCCAAGTATAGACGATGCTTAGATGGGAGTTGGGGGCGTTACCTCAGTCATGGAAGTAAATGGTTTAGAACCATTGTGAGAGATAATGGTGATATAGAGCATTATGAGGTGCCCTCCTTGAAGAAGTGGAAAAAGGGGAAGGGTATACGACAGGACGTAGAAGTTTCGTACTATAACAGGACTGGTGAGGAGGTCGTGGTAAAGAGGTTCCTCTGTTACCTCGGCCAGTTCGAATACGGCTTGAGAGTTCCCCTGACTTTTTTCCAGAAGGGGGTGATGAATTTTTTACATTACTACCCTGCTCAATTAAATAGCAATGTGTACGAGATGATGAGGGTCTGCGAAGCTCTCAACAACCAATGGCGAACTAGTGATATTGACAAACAATTCGTTGCTGAAGATGTCTTGAAATTTTATAAATTCAAGTATCTGAAACCTTCCCGCAGTGGTTATCTGTATAGTGATTTGACAAGGTCGAAATTCTTTGATTTTGAATCGTTGGGGAGACACCCTGGCGTGGCCATCTTGTGATGGTGAGGGGTGATTTTATGCAAGTGGCCGGGGAACTAGCGCTCGAGCTTATTCACAGGAATTTTTGTGAGAGTAAGTATTTTCTTACTGCTTCGGCTTTATTATAATTTATGATGAACTTCTAACATCACTCCATGTTGATCATTGCAGAGCTCGAACTGAAGTGTGTTGCTGATACGTCAAGTCTTTTTGACGTTGTAGGTCAAGAGGGAACCGAGCTAAATCAAGTACTTGGTGAGCTAGGCATTCGTCGGGAGAAGAGGTTGAATTCCACAATGGTTAAAATACAGTGGGGTCACCAAAATAGAGCTATCGCCACTCCGAGCTCTCTTTTTAAAGCTGCAACTGTTGTCCCTGCTCCGGTGGGGCTTTCTGACAATGCTCTAAAGCGGGGAAGGAAAGGCTCTAAAACCATGGCTGAGATTGTTACTCCTGAGCCACCGGCCCCTATTACAAAAGATGTGGCCGACCTTTCTGGGCGTGATGCTCCGCATTTAAAGAAGCAAAAACGATCTATGGTCGTAGAGCTGAGCTCTTTTCATAAGGTGGATGTGAAGGCCATTGCGAAAGAATCTGCCGACCTGATGAGGCGTGATCCTAGCCTTCAGAGTGTGAAGATTCAGTCGAGCATCTCGCATGTGTGTATGGATGACTTTTTGTACCCTTTTTCTTTGACAATAATGCGATCTGAAATTTTACACTATCTTTTTTGTGGTGCAGTTGGCTGCTTCTTGTCAGGGAGTGTTTGAAGTGTTGATGTCGGCTCATTCTGAGCGTGCTGCGGCTGAGGTGGAAACTACGGCCTTGATTCAGCAGTTAAAAGACCAAAATGTATAGCTTGAAAAGGAGAAAATTCAGCTCGAGGGGGAGAAGCTTTTAGAGAAAGAACAATTCGAGGCTGTTCTTGCTAAACAGAGAGCCGAACTGATAGAAATGGGTCAGCAGGCTGTTTCTGAAGTGGTGGAAGGTCGGAACCATCTAGTTAATGGATGCTACCACTGGGGTTTATCTGCCGAGGAAGTAGAGCTGTCTATTGCTAGTGGTTATGATAAGGTCAATCCCTTCAGAGATGACGTATCCCCAGCTGCTGATCCAACCATTATTCCTGAGAAAACTCATGTCCCTCCTTCGACTAATGCATCGAACTTGGAGGTAGCTTTAATCTTTGATTTTGTACTCTGTTGTAGTTCGCTTGGTTGGAAACCTTGTCTTTGAATTGATAATACTACTATTCTGTTGGTTTGAGAGTTTAAATAGTACGCTGGTGTTGTTTGATCTTGACTTGCATGTTGTGCTTGTAGGAGATAGTTCGGTTGAGAAGACGAGTGAGCGAGTTGGAGAAATTCTTGAGTCGAGCGAGGGATAGCATCACTCGTACCCAACAGATACAGAATAAACTTGAATATGAGAGACGTCTTCATAAATCAAATTATGATAAAACCTTTAGTGAGCTAGTCGAGCTCCAATGCAGGTATGGGAAAATAAAAACAGAGAGAGATGAAGTTTTGCGAAAAGAGTACACTAGGTATCTTGAATTTCGTAAAACTGTGAGAGATACTCTATTTGTCCATGAGAGTTGTAAGTTTAGGTGTCAAGAATTACTATCCGTCTTGACACTGTATTTGGAGGCCGAAGTAGATAATGAGTGTGGCTTGAAAGTGGCTTATTTAGAGCTTTTAACTGAGAGGGGTATAGTGACCGACCCATCTCGAGTAAAATTCTTGGCACAAGAAGCTCGTAATCGCCATAGTGTAAAAGCCTATAGATGTTCAGCACGGGCTGGCGTGTCTGTGATATGGGGTGATGTAGGTCCTTTGCCTGATGATCTTGGCTTTTGTAGGGCCGGAGATCGATGAGGATCATTTTCTTCAATTTGAGAAAGGATGATAGGAAAGTGCAATCACTACAAACAGATGCTAGTAGGGTTCAATTTTGATTGAAACAACGAATTCGAGCTTTTGTAATATATATTGTAGAATGATGTAGCTCTCTTGTATTGATGTATGCATGCTCGTTTATAATCTGTATTTGTAGGAGTTAGCTGATAAGCAGAACAAACTGTCTGTTTTGTCCACCTCATTTAATAAATCGAATAAAGAATTACAAAAGTGTTTGTTGGCTGCAGAGGAGACTGCGATCTTGAATTCCAAACTCAAATCAAATTTACTTGATTTGTAGGATCGGCTAAATGCTGTGATAATAGAACTGTCTCAGAGAGATGCTGGTATAGTTGCTGCTAAAGAAAGTGTTCAAGCATATAAGGCTGCATTGAAGAAGAAGAGGCTCGACGTTATGACTGGCAATCAGAAAGTGCTAGATTTGAATAGCATCATTTCGCAACAAAAAATTGATCTTATGAGTCTTCACAGTTCGATGTCAAAGAATGCAGATCTTGTAAAGAAACAAGATGGTGAACTTCATTATCTGAGAGGTCGTATAGATATGCTGACGCGTGACTTGCATGTTGCCCGAGCTTCTTGTCAGAGGAAAAGTGATAGAGCTCGTGCCCAAGACGACAGGCATAAAAAGAAGGAACTTAATTTCGATGAGGCCCTCAACAAGTGTCATATCCAGATATCTGAGGTAGAACATGAGAAACAATCCTTGGAGTTGTTACGTCTGGAAGATGACTTTTGATATACCGAATTAGATCGGAAATACCGTGAGTTGCAGGAGTCGGTAGTGGACGAGAGTTCGGAAGAGTCGGATGATAGTGTGGAGTGTCATAAATTATCCGAGAAGCTGCGATTTATGAAGGATGAACTCTACCGTACTGTAGTCGTTACTGATGAGTATAAGGGTTCTCTATTGAAGGAGAAAGAGTTCCTTATAGCACGATGTAAACATCATGATGAGGAGCTAATGAAGGTGAAATCTGGACTTTCTGAAATTCATGTGCTTCCTGCGGATGAAGCCTCATTACGAGCGTTTGAAGTTTTGCGCTATGACGTGAAGAAAGTGTAAGATGATCATGAAACTGTAAAGCAACAAGGCGTGGAATTTGATCTGCAAGCTATGCGTTTAACCTTTCTGGATTTTGTGATGGTGCGAGTGGCGAGAACAATGGATTTCCCGTCAGCTGAAAATGCAGTTAATATGCTCTTCCCAACCTTACTTCTTGGGGAAAGTTCTACTTTGGTGCGCCCAAAGCGTGATAAATAGAAGGGTCGTTGTAACATATGCTTGACCTGTATAAAATGATTTGTTGAGACAGTTTACACGAATTGGGTTATCCAATAAGTATCATTCAGAGTTATATGTATAAGTTGCATTTGCAAGTGTGTTAGTGATAGGTCGAATTTAAGTGTAAATTGACGACCGCACTGATAAAATGCAATAGCTGTATCACAAGTCTCTTGGGAGAGCATGTGTACTCTACGAGCTATATGTTGGTCTCAAGGAGACGAAATTGTTTTTGAGATAGCTGTACACAGGTCTCTTGAGAGAGTAAGTGTATT
This sequence comes from Kingdonia uniflora, assembly GCA_014058105.1. Lineage (NCBI taxonomy): Eukaryota > Viridiplantae > Streptophyta > Magnoliopsida > Ranunculales > Circaeasteraceae > Kingdonia > Kingdonia uniflora. The sequence continues at coordinate 378,168 of JACGCM010001629.1, forward strand.
TTGATGAGTTATGTGACGGTCCCAATTATAGGTCGGATTGAGCATATCAATAAGTGACCTTAATGAGACGAAATTATATTTGAGATAGCAGGACACAGGTCTCTTGGGAGAGCAAATGTGTTACATGAGCTATGTGGCGGTCCCAATTATAGGTCGAATTGAGCGTATCAATAAGCGACCTTAATGAGACGAAATTGTATTTGAGATAGCTGGACACATGTCTCTTGGGAGAGCAAATATGTTTCATGAGCTATGTGGCGGTCCCAATTACAGGTCGAATTGAGCGTATCAATAAGCGACCTTAATGAGACGAAATTGTATTTAAGATAGCTGGACACAGGTCTCTTGGGAGAGCAAATATGTTTCATGAGCTATGTGGCAGTCTCAATTACAGGTCGAATTGAGCGTATCAATAAGCGGCCTTAATAAGACGAAATTGTATTTGAGATAGCTAGACACAGGTTTCTTGGGAGAGCAAATGTGTACTTCATGAGCTATGTGGCGGTCTCAATTACAGGTCGAATTGAGCGTATCAATAAGCGACCTTAATGAGACAAAATTGTATTTGAAATAGCTGGACACATGTCTCTTGGGAGAGCAAATGTGTTTCATGAGCTATGTGGCGGTCCCAAATATAGGTCGAATTGAGCGTATCAATAAGCGACCTTAATGAGACGAAATTGTATTTGAGATAGTTGGACACAGGTCTTTTGGGAGAGCAAATGTGTTTCATGAGCTATGTGGCGGTCCCAATTGCAGGTAGAATTGAGCGTATCAATAAGCGACCTTAATGAGATGAAATTGTATTTGAGATAGCTGGACACAAGTCTCTTGTGAGAACAAATATGTTTCATGAGCTATGTGGCGGTCCCAATTACAGGTCGAATTGAGCGTATCAATAAGCGACCTTAATAAGACGAATTTGTATTTGATAATTGAGGTCGGGTTGAGCGACCTTGATCAAACTTGCAATATGTATGCAGAAGAGATTCTTTATTGAATAAATATGAATCAACAGTCTCGTACATCAAATTTATCTTCGATACAACTTATGTCTTCGGGTATTCCATGGATTAGGTATTGGGATTCCGTGGTGATCAATGAGTTTGTAGGATCCTAAGCCATTTGTTCCAGTGACGATAAAAGGTCCTTCCCAATTATCAACTAATTTTCCAGCATTGGGTGCCTTGCGATATTGTGGTATTTCTCTGAGAACGAGGTCATCGATTGCGAACTCTCGATATCGAACTCTTTTGTTATACGTTTTGGCTAAAGCCAATTGATACCGACCCAAATTGGCAATAGCTTGGTCGCGTATCTCCTCGATCCAGTTCAAATTGCATGCTAATTAAAACTCATTCTCCTCATCTCTCATTATATGATCATGGATTGGATGGTGATATTGAGTGGGAATGATGGCTTCAGTCTCGTAGGCCAATAGGAATGGAGTACAGCCTGTTGCCGTTCTTGGAGTAGTTCGGTAGGCCCAAAGTACAAGTGGTAGCTCGTTCACCCAATTGCCCTTCTTGTCGTCAAGTCATTTTTTGATTTCATCCACTATTATTCGATTTGTAATCTCTGCTTGGCCGTTCCCTTGTGGATAATATGGGCTGGATGGAGAATGGATGATTTTGTGCTCATTGAGGAATGCCACAATTTTATATCCAATGAACTGGGGTCCGTTATCAATCCTGATGAAGTGTGGTCTACCGAATCGAATGATGATGTTCTCCCAGATGAAGCGAATAACTTCTTCTTCGCGCGTTCGGCATAGTGGCACTGCTTCTACCCATTTGGTGAAGTAGTCTGTAGCAACCAAAAGATGTTTCCTTCTGCCTGGTACTGTAGGAAATTCTTCTACTAAGTCGAGAGCCCAACGTCTGAATGGCCAAGTAACCTAACTAAGATGGAGTTCGAGTGCTGGAGCTCGAATTATTAGTCCATGTCGCTGACAAACATCACATTTCTGAGCATATTCGATGGCTTGTTTCCTCATGTTAGGCCAAAACATTCCTTGAGTAATAGCTCTATTTGCAAGAGAACGACCTGATGCGTGGGATCCACATGTGCCTTCATGTAGGTCGTGTAAGAATTGTTGCGCATCTTTCTCGGATAAACACAAAAGATATGGACCCGTGACTGAGATTTTGTACAAGAGGTTGTCTTGAACAACATATCTTGAAGCATTGTCAATTATTTCCTTTCGTTCGGCAGTATCTTCTGGGAGTGGTCCGTCGAACTTGTTGTCAGGTCCTATATAGGTGATGAAAGGTTGTCGCCAATCATCTTCGACCTCTTCGTTGCCCCTAGTATTGATAGTATTGGTCATGACGACATTAATATTGGGATTATAAATAACGTCAATCTTTATATAACGTGTTTATGAACTGAGGGTGCCAGGAAGGTAGGCGAGTGCATCTGAATGCCTGTTTTCCCCTCTTGGGAAATGTTTGATAGAAATAGTCCTGAACTTGCTCATTCATTCGGCAGCTGCTGCGGCATAGTCAACCATTTTCCCATTGGTGTGGTATACGCCTAAATAGTGATTGACTATTAGTAAAGAATCTTTGTAAATAGCGAGTTTTGCTACACCCAATGTAAGTGCCATGTCTAGACCGTGGATCAATGCTTCATACTCGGCCTCATTATTGGTTACTTCAAAATCAAGTCGCATTGATTTTTCTAAATGATCATGTGAGGGTGTAATGAGAACCATTCCAATTCCTGATCCTGACGGCCCGACGGGACTGTCGGCTAAAAGTCGTCAGCCCTTCTTAGAAATCTATTCCGATTTATCTTCGGGTTTTTCGGGAGGAGACTCTTTTGGCTGGTCGGGAATATCTGATTCCCAATCTGGGTCATCTATTGGGAAATCTGCTAGGAAATCTGCTACAGCCTGACCCTTTGCTGAATGCCGAGGCTCAAAATGAATCTCGTATTCACCCAGTGCGACTGACCACTGTTGAATACGTCGCGTCTTTTCTCGTTTGGTCAAGATCTCTCTGATTGGATAATTCGTCAGAACGCGAATTGTGTGAGCCTGAAAATATTATTTGAGCTTCTGAGATGTACAATCAAAAGCTAAAAGAAACTTCTCGATCTTGATGTACCTCGTCTCTGCTGGAGTCAAAGTTTTACTGATGAAGTACACAGGTTTCTCAATTTTTTTATCCGTGCAGAGGAGGACGGAGCTGAGAGAGGTGTCCGTGACAGCTAAATATATCGTTAGTACTTCCCCTTCTGTCGGTGTACTCATTACTGGAGGGGTACCAAAATATACTTTTAAATTGAGAAAAGCTTTCTCACATTTGTCTGTCCATTCGATTTACAAATCCTTCTTTAGCTTTCCTCGTTTTGTTCCTTATCGCAATAGTTCGAACAATAGCCGGCATCTATATGAAGATTTTGATACGAACCGATTGAGCGCTGCGATATTCCCGGCTAGCTTCTGAACATCTTTCTTTGTCTTTGGTGAAGGCATAGCCAGGAGTACGCGTATTCTGGATGGGTCTGCTTCAATCCCGTGCTTGCTGATTAGATGGCCCAAAAACTTTCCGGACTGTACCCCGAACTGACATTTATCAGGGTTCAGACGCATCTTATAAGTTCGTAAAATCTCAAAGGTTGTTTTCAAATCTGCGAGATGGTCCTCTCTTTTAAGACTTTTACAAAGCATATCATCGATGTAAACTTCCATTGTCTTTTCGAGATGGTCTTTGAACATGTCTGTCATTAATCTCTGATAAGTTGCTCCTGCGTTCTTCAAACCGAAAGGCATGACCTTATAATAGTATAGGCCGTGCTCGGTGATAAAAACAGTCTTATCTAGATCGTCTGGGAAAAGCGGTATCTGATTATAACCTGACGCAGCGTCCATCATGGATAGGAGTTCGTGCCCTGCTGTGGAATCGAGCAGATTGTTGATTATTGGCAATGGGAAACTGTCATTTGGTGTATGACGGTTGAGGTCTGTGAAATCTACACAAACTCAAATTTTACCGTTCTTCTTAGGTACTGCGACAATGTTAGATATCCAATTGGGATAGACAGCTTTCCTGATGAAACCGACTTCAATCAACTTGTCGATCTCCTTGTTGACTTCTTCGCGTAATCTTGGCGCTAGAGTTCGTTGCTTCTGTTTTACAGGTTCTGCTTTTTCTTTCAACTCTAGCTTGTGACATGCTATGGCTGGATCGATTCCTGGCATCTCATGGAAAGTCCATGCGAAGACATCACTATTCTGTGTGAGGAACTGAATCAGTTTTGAACGTTCATCTGAACTCAGTAAAGTTCCAATATTAGTGCCTCTTTTGCTGCCATTGATTTCGACATATTCTGTAGGCTCGATGCTTGGCAGGTGAGGTCCTGATGATCCGGCCTGCTGTGATTGCTATGCAGCCGGGGTTGTGACTGGTGATGTGATGGCTGGTACCGCAGTTGCCATTGTCGCGGCTGGGCCGGCTTCTGTATAAACAGTATTATTACAGGCACGAGCCAACTTCTAGCTTCCCTTAATTTCATAAATCCCTCCCTTCCAGTCGAATCTCAGAGTCTGATGATAGGTAGAGGGAATAGCTTTCATGTTGTGCAACCAAGGTCGCCCCATTATGCCCAAGTAACTTGACTTGGCATTGATAATGTAGAAGACTACAACAAGTGTAACTGGCCCAGCTGTGATAGGAAGTGTGGTTTTGCCTACCCGTTCTTCCTTAGAACCGTTGAATCCGGAGACATTGATTTTACTCGGCTCGACCTTGTGCGCCAAGCCCATCTGGTCGATTGTACTCTAAAATAATAGTTTGATACTGCTCCCTGTATCGATAATCATAGTATGAAGGACTATGTTCTTCATCTTGAGCATGACGACGAGGGCGTCATGATGTGGGAAAGTGACGTGCCGAACGTCGTAATCTCCAAAATATATTCTGGCTCGTCTGTTGCTGGATTCCGGAAGTAAACAACCTTCTTTCTCTCCCATTGATAGGTCGTGACATTCTGCAATACGTCGGCGTTTGACTCTGTTGGACGTGTTGATGATATTGGTATCAATGAAATACAAATGCTTTTCTTCATTTACCTCACCGATCTGTACAATTGCGCCCTCATTTTTATAACTTCCATTACGGTAACTCTCGACATCGATGATGTATTCGAGCAAACGACCTTTTGAAAATATATCGAGAAGTAGGTACTTAAGTGAGAGACATCTTTCTGTGTCATGATGTTGGATTTGATGATGGACGCAATATGGTTTTCCTTCAATTGGTGTGAGATCCCTGGGAGTTCAAAAAAGATCGTCTTTCTGAATCAGAATGTACAGGCTGGCCATAGTTGTGTTCAGCTTTGGCATGGGTGGTGGCGGCCTCTTCTTTCCTTAGCGAGTTTGGTTGTCACTGGTTTTGAAGCGCTCCTTATCTCCCCCTTGACTTTTACTGCTCTCGTGAGTGCGCTCGTCGGGGCGATTTTTTTTAGAGGCTGGAGCTCTGAGGTTTTGGCTTTTCCACGGTCGACCTCTCAAGGTCAATGAATCGGTTGACTTTCTCGAGCATATCCTCAAATGATGGTGGTTTGTTAAGGATGATATATTCCTTGGCTCGACTCTCCATGAGCAATGAGTTGGTAAAGACCGAAACGGCAATCTTTTGGTCAAGATTGTCTATCTTCCGGGCTAGAATCAAGAATTTTCTTGTGAATGCCTCCAGTCGTTCGCCTTGGGCTTGCTTGAGGCCGAATAAAGAGTAATGTGTTTCTTCCTTCTCCTTATTGTGCGAATAGTTCTTAACGAACAGTTCGCGGAGTTGATCGAACGTCAGGATGGAACCTTCGTCAAGGGAGTGAAACCATCGTAGAGGCTCGCCTTTCAGACTGGTCGGAAAGAGGCGGCAGAGGATGTGGTTTGACATAGAATGCAATCCCAGCGAATCTTGGAACTCCCGTACGTGCTCCACAGGATCTCCTCTCTTGTACTTCTGAATTTTTGGTGTATGAAAGCCGGCGGGAACTTCTTCGTCAAGTAAAGTCTGTGCAATTGGGCTCTTCTGGATTTTAGTCTGGCTTTTCTTCCCATCTAGAATCTGAGTGTCAAGAAGTTCTTTAATGCGTTTATCCACCTGTTCTGGGGTGAGATGTAGGCGAGATGTGACTGTTCGTCGTGCGGCTCGCACTCCTTGTGGGTCGTGCTCTCCCATTGTTTTGCCTAAACGGTCCATCACCGAAAAGCGTGGTAGGTGAAGGGTGTCTCCATGTTGCTCTTCCTGTCATTGGTCACCGACTGATCGGGCTGGCAATTGTGAGCGGGGGTCACCTATATTCCGAGCTGAAGGAGCCAACGCCCCCTTGCCCTTATTTCCCAATCTATGCAGGACTGAGACTCGCGACCCAGCAGGTTGTGGTCTTTGGCCGGCTGGTTGTTGATCTAGAAGAGCTTTTATTATGTTCTGCATGCTTGCAACCTGCTTCTCCAGTTGTAGTCGCTTTTCTTGTTCTTGCTGCATGGCATTTCGTAAATCCGTCACCCCCCCCAGCAGCGTCAGGAACGTCATTTTCTGGGTTCGTCATTCGTCAAAAAATTTGGAAGTCGGCTTCTGGAAAAGAGAACGCGGAGCATGATCGTGGATTCCCACAGACGGCGCCAAATGTAATGACCTATTTTCTTGTAGGTCAAAAACACGTCTTACACCAGTGTTAAAAACATATATTATGCAAGTACGAGAGTAAATGACATAGTATCTAGCATGGAAAACCTTTCAATAGGTTAAAAACCACGACCTCTAGTGAGCATTTTGAAAAGAGAGTGTGTTGTATTACGATTGACTAGTTATTACAGAGAGAAAGTGGAGTGATTTCAGAAAATGCAAGTGTAATCTTCTCTAAATATGTCAAGCGTAAGAACTAGCCATCGATCCCCCCTGGGTCCTCGTTCCAGGTAGCTACTTATAGGCCTTATAATACGACCGCTGGTTATATTTAATGATGAACGTTATGGTCGTCTGAACTTGATGAGCTTTGATGAGATTTCCTGTAACGTTCTGATATTTGATAAACGTTATGGTCGTCTGAACTTGATGAGCTTTGATGAGATTTCCTGTAACGTCTTGATATTTGATATTTCCTGATCTGTAATGGCCTTCTTAATTGTACTTCAGACCGTTTGGAGAAGATACGATCTCTTCTGGAGTTCGCATGTATGCGAGCTATTTGATGAATAGAAGAGTATCTTCTGCAGTGTGAGTTTAGAAAATGCTTCAAAGTCTGCAAACTGTAGGCGAGGTCATTTTCATCAGGACTTTCTGTTCTTAGGTCTTGGATTGTTGTTGATCCGAGCTATATCAGTTCGGATACCGTACTGAGTACGGGGTTTAGAAATATGTCCATTACAGGTGGAAATGTTCTGTGATGAAAAGATGATCTCCACAAACTTTCATCATATTGGTTCATGAAAATGTCGTTCAAGATAATTGTTACTCAATTTCCACTGTGAAATAGAATAGAGGTTTATATAAGGGAACTTTGTGAAGATGTTACTCATCATAGATAATTTTCCTACCAAGTGAATCCCTATTCCATAATTGTAAACCATTTTTGGACCAAGTGTATATTTGAGTCTCAAACCTTTTATTTTTGAGCTGAAAGCTGTGTGTTGCAATTGATTCTAGCACCTCTTGGTTTTCGAAACACTAGCTCTACCAGCTGAGTAATCCTGCCTCTCATTGGTTGAGTGTGAAAGCTTGTATCCTTTGTTTCTGGACCGAGTGTATACTTGATTGTAGAAACTCCTCGTATACCTTGAGCCTTCCCATATATTTATACTAGTATACCCCTTAGTTTGCCACGGATTATTAACTGGTGACTTATCTTTGATCTTAGGCGATAACGACTACAGACATTACTACTATGAAAATTTGTAGATAACTAAAAGCACAAAATAAAAATTTGACTGTTTTGATGTGCCTTAAGCACAACCCATAGTAATTGACGGACCTTCGGCCTATTGATAGGATTTTATTTTATATTTTGCAATAGACACCTCAAGTAACCTTGCGGCTTTAACTTCTGACTAAGGACATCTTATATGTACATATATACATATTAAAAAGAAGCCTGGTTTAGGCATATATACATATATTTTGGGTAAATAAATTAGACGAAAGTTATTCGTGACGAATCACCAGAAAGGTCTGAAAATGAGCATATTGTAAACCCGTTGTTGGCGAAAGCCCTATATGAGGGTCAACATTTTGATACTGTTGAGGACGCACGTTTGTGATACAAACGATATGGAAGAGGGTAGAGTTTCTCCACCAAGATACGCAATTATAAAAAGCGTTCGAAATCGGAGGATATAGGCAGAGCCTACTTCTACTGTATGAGCAATGGCTTTTTAAAGAAAAACCTTAGGATAGATTCAGAGACTAGCAACAGAGATGGCAACAGAAGATCATCTGATAAGTATAGGTGTAAAGCAACGATGAACATTAATTGGAATATCAAAATAGGCAAATATGTTATCACAAGTTTCACAAATATCCATAACCATAAACTCGTATCTCTACGGAATCATCATCGTATGAAGGTTAACAGATTCTTTCCATAAGAGCAAAAAACCTTACAACGACATTTGAGCTCCACAATATTCTGGTGAGCAAGGTCCCGACATTATTCCTAGATAAAACCTTCAACAAACGGGATTGTTACAACCACAACGCCAAAGTAAATAAGAAACGACTAGTCAGAGGAGATGCACAAGCTGCATTGGAGTGGTTTAGGAATAAAAAAAATGAAGATTCGATGTTTTATTTTGATATAGAATTAGATGTGGAGGACCAAACACTTAAAAATTTTTGGATCGATGGACGTTCAAGGTGCGCATACGAGGCATTTTGAGATGTCGTCACCTTCGATACTACGTACCAGACCAATGTCTACAAAATGCATTTTGCTCCGTTTGCAGGGATCAATAACCACTACCAAACAATTCAATACGGATGTACTCTACTAAGAAATGAGTAAGAAAACACACGAGTATCGATATTTTATTGTCGACACCGGCTTCTGATCGATAATATCATATACTATTCAATTTTGACATTTATTATAAGTTCTGGTTTATTTCCAGGTCTTCCCCAACACCAGACATCAATTGTGTCTATGGTATACATCACAAACAAATTTCCTAAGAAAATCGGCCATGTTTATCGGAAACCATCTATATTCAAAGAAGATATCGATTCGATAATACACAACACATATGAGGCCGTAAAGTTTGAAAACAGGTTGATGGACCTAATAAAGAAACATAAATTGGATGATAACCTTTGGATGCAAGGCATCTTCAATATTAGACATGGATGGATACCGTTATGGAATAGGTCAACCTTCTTTATAGGCATGAGCAGTATAGGACGGAGTGTGTCCACAAACAACTTCTTTAATGGTTGGTCATCAGAACACAGATATCGTCAAGTTGGTCATCATCAAGTTCTACTCAAAGATACTACAAAGATTTATACAAGAACAATGTTCCACAAACTTCAGGATCATTTTGACCAGGTTGTTCATTTTATTGCAATCGAAAGAAACGTAGAAGGCAACCTTCGGCAACTTACGGTGAAGTCCTATAGCGGTCGTACCGAGTCATTTGAGGTAAATATAGACTTTAAAAAGCTCACCGGTAATTGTGAATGCAAGTTGTTTGAGTATGTTGGACTCCTATGTTATCACCTCCTGAAGGTTTTCTCGAAATATGACATTCTCAAAATACCTGAGGCTTTCATTATGACAAGGTGGGCGATTAGTGCAAATAAGTTTTCAAGGTCGTATGATGAAAGTCACTTGGCAGGAGAAAACTTACGACATCCCTTACGTTATAGCCACCTATCCCTTCGTGCATCAAACTTATTCGAAAGGGCCTTGAAGATGAAAAAAAGTTTTGAATTTGCGGTTTTAAAGCTAGACGAGATTGAGTCTTACCTTGATCACTACGATGAGTCTTTAACACAAATAGATGCATCGCAACCAAACATCTTAACTTCTTTAGCAGATTCTATGCATAAACGCCATATTCTCTGTGATTTCTCTATAATGTGTTTTCCCATGTATTTATCCTGTATTTACAATCAAAATGAATTCAATGTAGAAGATAGTAATGGGGATTATGTTCAGCCGTTGTAAGAGAATCCCAACAACCAAGACATCTAGGAAAACTGAAGGAGTTGACATGGCACCGATCTATATTTGATTCTGTAAATCTGTATTTTATTATCATTGTTGACGAGGGATTGTTGTGTTTATTCAACATCCAGTTTGCTTTGTATTTGGAATTTAAGACAATAACAATGCAATATTTGGAATATAGGGATTGTTGTGCTTTATGTACCCTTTATGAATTTGTAGATTACTCAACATAACTGACAATGGTACACATGCAGTATTTCATTATGCAAGTAAATTGTTGAATATACAACATTAAATTGTCGATTTATCTAATAGATTGACAAGAATTTAACTATATTGTCGATTTTGACAATATTATATATGCATAACTCTAATTACACTTGGTAATTGCCGAGCTCGACAATATTATATATGCATAACTCCAATTACACTGCCATAATTGTTGAACACGATAGTATTATATATTATAAGTTTCCATGTACACTACCAATATTGTTGATTTCGACAATATTTTATCTTTATAACTCCAAATGCACTGTTAAAATATTATTTACAACCAATATGTACCTACTTTCAAAAGTCAGAATTGAGATCCATATATAACAGTGAGCCAATAGACATGTGTATACTACAAAAAATGGGATTTACAAACACTTGCTCGACAACCCTATACATAAAGAGGCATAGAATGGTTATCCAAAAATGAAAGGATAAGAGTTCCGTCACAAACCAACACCGATCATGTCATTCAATTGATACCCCTTTACTTTGTGTTCTCTTATAATACCTTAAAGGTCCTGGTCCTCACATCAAAATACCTCGTTAACTGTTCTTTCATAAAACCTGGTGGAATTTTCAATTTTGCATAACCGAAGAAAATAGTAGAAACTGGAGGCATTGGTGCATTAAACCTTGGAAACAAACAAACGTAGTGTTTATCCACCCCCAAACCAAACTACCAGTAGTTACTAGTATCCATAAGAAGGTTCTGGAACCTCTCCTTATTCGACGTAGTATTTTTCCTCTGTGCCCAAAAAAAAGGTAAAAATGTATATGCTTCAGTGTAGCTAATGAAGACCACAACCTTCTTATATAAAGTGAATAGTAAATGTGTCATATGCCTATACTCCACATGTTGATGACCAAATGAAAATGCCCGTAACAATGATTCATGCGCCTTCTCACCGGCTAGACTGAATGGTATACCCAATGTCTGACTGAAGACACTCTTCTAGAACGATGGGTCCTTGGTGAGAAAGGACTTCAACATTTTCATTACATCCTGGAATCTATGCTGACTCTGATGTTGAATCGTTGCCAGAACCCTAAAAGTAGGATTGTTATCAGCCACGTCGATGCCACGAATATCTAGAAGATACTTCGCCCACGGTTGGAATAAAACTTCTTCTTAGCCATATTCTCCCTCCTAGCAATGATGACATTTTCAAGGGTTAGCCCTGTGGAAACCAAGTCTTCTTGATAATCTTCCTTGCTGTGTTATTGTAAAAAATCTTTCCTTCTTGTCAAAAAGTTCTTCAAAGGTTGGGTCCCCCATGTACATTATCAATATTATCGATTTCGACAATATTTTATATGCATAACTTCAATTACACTTGCTAAATTGTCAAATTCGACAATATTAAATTTTCATAACTCCAATAACACTTGCTTAATTGTCAAATTCAACAAAATTCAATTTCCATAACTCCAATTACACTTGCTAAATTATCGAATTTGACAATATTAGATTTCTATAACTCCAATTCCACTGTCATATTGTTTTTGACTTCTAACCATGCATTACACAGAGGGGACATGAACTATGGGAAAGAAATTACAATTTTGATTGTAAAATGCATTACACAAAGGGGGAGACAACCATTAACTGAACTATAATTATAATTATTCTCAATGGGATCACATTCTCAATACCGTCAAATAATTAACAATCTCCACCAACAAATTGTTCTCCAATATTCAACAACAAACCACTCTAATGGTGAGTACAAGAGAGAGAGAAAGAGAGAGAGTGTGTGTTTGGTTTGTAAGAGGGAGAGGGAGAGACTGCAATGTGAGTGGGATCTCCACCAACAAATTATTCTCCAATATTCAACGGCAAATCCTAAATTATTCTCTGAAACCCGCAAATTAAAAGAACATTGTCTCTAAAAACCCCAACCAAATGGAAAGAGATAAAGAGATTTAAGGAAGGGAAACTGTTCGAGAGAAGAAAAAAAAAGATTTAGAGAGGGAGTTTCGGAAATTTGAAAACCACTCTAATGGTAAGTATAACAGAGAGAGAGAGAGACAGTGTTTGGTTTGTAAGAGAGAGGGGAGGGGAGAGACAGCAATACGAGTGATATGTGAGTGATTTAAATTCTTTGGAGGAGAGAGGGAAATACGACATGTCTGCCACCAAGAGGGGAAGAGAGAGGAAGAGTGCCAGCTAGGCCTAAAAAAATTTCCACCTCATTTCCTATATAGCAAATCACCAGTTTTAAGAGCCGCTCATCTAATAGAGATGAGTGGTTCGTATTGAGTGAGACTTAAGTGTTTGGTTTATGAGTGTAGGGACCTATCCCTCGATCTCACCTAAAGTCAAGTTGTCGCCAGTTCGAATCACCTCCATCTCAGACTCACGCATTTTTTTAACATAACTTCCCCAGTCAACATTCAAACCTACCCCACGAACTGGTTAAGAACGTGGGTCAAACTTAAACCGAAAAGCCTTATCCAGTCAAAGACACTTGTCTCTCCCGAACTCGTTAGTTACTCAGTCAACCGTCACTAACCACATTGTTTGGAAAACGTGCTTCAGCATGATGAAGAGTTGCGGAGAAAACCTATATAAAGAAAAAGTTTCAAAAGAGACAGGGACTAGAAAATTACACAAAGATCATTAAGAAACTATTTATTCTAGATTCTCAGCAACATTTAAACTTCTTAGTTTCAAGGTTCACGCATTTCTATATCTAGAGATCACTTATAATAAGATATCCGCCTCAAGCAATAAAAATACTTTTGCAAAAATCATCTACACGAGGTTGTGGTTTTTTGCCTATTCAGATGCTTTCCACGCTAAAATCACCTATCATTTCTTACTTTCCATTAGAATATTGTTGTAGGTTCATTGGTATGATAGCGAATTCCGAGCCATTTCGAGTTACGGAATTTGGCCATTACAGTGAGTGTCTCTAAATCATTTTCTAAAGAGGGAGGGATATAAGACAAAATCATTGGCATTCGCAAGAACATTTCTAAGGTCACTTCTGATAGGAGACACATAAGCCTTAGACTTGGGCTCGAGTGGGTCACAAAAGGCGAAGTGTTACTCTGCTAGACCAAGAGATAATGCCCCCAATACGCATTTTCATATATATTTTTTTGGATGTTAAACCATACAGACGAAGAAATTACAAGTGTATTGGCAGTTGTCTTCTCAAATTTAGGCCATAAATTACTACGGATTCTTATAGTAAACACACTTGGGTGAAGAGAAGAAACAGTTCGAAAACAAGAGCAAAGAACAATAGTGTCAAACTTCAAGTGGTTAGCGTTGGTGGAGCAAACTTAGATATTCTTCTCAACACATACTAATTTAGACAATACAGATTAATTTCCAATTTCTGTGATCTATCCTGTTAGATATTACGGAACCTTTATAATAAAACTCTTAGACCATCAAGGTTTGCCAAGAATGCAACGAGGAAAATAAAAATAGAGAAAAGTTCAACCTTCGTTTCAATCAAAGTAATACGCGATGAAGAATTCCTCACAAAAGATAGTAGTTAATGTTCCTACATAAGATGGTTTCTTGGTCTGTTTCAAAGCCTTACTTTTATGAATTTTTTTGAGAAAACACCCCATTTTGACAGTTTTGACATTGACAATGAGCAGAGCATGAATTATAATCTAGTATTTCATTTATTCGAACAATAAATCCAAAATTTGTAGTGACGATTGGATTCCCGCTTACCAGATGTGGCTTACGAGATATGGCGCAAGAGTTTAATTCCGTCCAAAATTCTAATACCACAATTCCCGCATACCAAAAATAGCCTCCAAGTCATTCATTAACAATCATGTAATTACTAAGATAATAGCGCTAAATCACATTATATAGGTCCAATACCCTTTTTACAACATAAGATAATGTAAATATAAGTTATCAATTAGAACTTAAATTGTTTGCGTAAAGAGAAAAGAGAACCGACTTGTTGCAAACAGGGTAATAGATCAGTGAACAAAATGTGTGACATGAATTCACGGCACATCAAGCCTTTTCATCAAACTCCTTGCAATGGTAATGGTATCAAACTTCTAACAGGGAAAGAAAGAGCTGCAAGACTGATAGAAACCTTTGAATTATACTTAATTTCAATAAACACATGAACCTTCATTTTTACGTCATATCTTTAGATTTTGACAGGAAAAAACAAAAGGATGCATTAAGATAGAATATCCTTCCAAGAAAAGAAAAGAAAAAACCACTTTGGGTTTTTTGAATAAGGAACCATGAATGATTTTGAGGCCGACTTTACTTTTTCCGAGCCAACTTTGTATATTCTCCCTTCTGGCAGAGACAAGCGTAAACGTAAACGTCTCAATTACAGATAGCCATCCATCCTTAAAGCAAATTCCCATTACTCATCAATTTTATAAGTCCAAACAACGCTGACCCCTTCTTTCTATCTGAGGACTTTTGAAAGCTAAATTGCCAAAAAAAATCATACTCTTTCTGAAATGGGATTCCTTGCATGATCCACACAAATCACCTTTCAAATATTCTCACTCAACTTCTCAGGTACAAATGAGCATTTTCTGACTCGTCATTCACTCTCCCTGTTCCCCGTCACATAGAAGAAGAAAAAAATAGCTATTCTTCTCTTCATTCTCATCCATGGTCCCAGAATTAGAGGTTAGTTAATCATCGCACATCTTCTGGCAGAATATAAAATTAACATATTATGATCTTATTAGAGTATCATCTAGCATTTATAAGCTACTAATTCACTGTCTTCATTTTTCTTCATTGTAACAGAAACCTCGAGTCACAGTGATACTGGTGAGGATGGACTGTAATGGGTGTGTGCAGAAAATCAAGAAGGCGTTGCACGGCATTAATGGTAACTAATTAACTAATCTAATAATAAGGCAGAGAAGTTTTTGCTAAGTTATTGTTTGTTCCAGTAAGTTTGAGATTTTCTGTGTTTCTACAGGTATATATGATCATTACATTGATCTCCCAAAACAAAAATTGACTGTAGTTGGATGGGCAGACCCAGAGAGGATTGTTAAAGCTATCAGGAAAACAAGAAAGATCGTTACTATTTGCAGTCACACTGAACTCACTAATCCTTCGGAATCACCAACAGAACCAGCACCAGAACCTGCAAATGCACCCCCTGCAGAATCCCCACCACCTGAAGCCACACCACCAACTGAACCTCCCAAAGACCCACCACCACCTGAAAACCCTACACAAGAAGTTGCAGCACCAACTCCTGTAGTCACCGAATCTTTCGGGCCAAAGGATGTCGAAGAGGTGCACGTGATTCATCACCACACCTCAGACTACGACTATGGATACAGTGGCCAATATGGTCATGGGTACTGGAACAATCATTCCAAGAGTCATTGGTTACAACCTGAACCTAGGCCCTACCCGCCAGTTATGTCCCACAATTACAACACCTACAAACCATCCCCTTACATCTCGGAATACGAGTATCCCGGGTCATCACCTCCTCGACAACCTCACTACAATAGGATGGAACACTACAGTGAAGAGTATCACAGCCGTGGTAACGGTGATGGGAGCAACATTACGTCCATGTTTAGTGAGGAAAACCCGAATGCTTGTACAATAGTGTAGAAAGTGAGAAAAGTTGGTAAGAAAAAAGGCTTTCTTTTACCACTAAAAGTGAGTCAACTCAGGAGAGTGATTAACAAAACTAATAGTAATATTTGCTGGCAGTACTAATAAGCATGTAGAAGGAAAGAAGAGAATGAGATTCTTAGCTTGTAGTTGCAGGAAGTATTGATCCTGTATTCCACTACGATATATAGATTAAAATTAATGCTGCCTCTGATGACCATATCTTATGAAGGAATCATATAAAGTTATATTATTCCACAACTACAAACATCGGCCCCCCTTTTTAGAGAATAACTTTCTGTTGTTTACATTATCATCTTTAGATCTGGGCTTGAGAAGGAAAAGAGGAGTTAGGAAAAAGGGCCTTCTGCTGTTTAACAATTTCTTGAACTATAATCGTCATTTTTGGTAGAAGAGATTCTTATGGGTTTCTTGAAATATAAACAGATACAGAAACATTTATACCTAACTGTATAAATTTAATTGTTCAACTCACTTGATAAGTACTGCGCTTAAATAATCGTAATTCTTTAAAGGTCAGACTGGCATTTTCCTTGATAACTAGAGAAACATAAACAATGAGGTGAACCCAATTGGGTACATAGTTTGCCAACTTGCTCCTTTTTAAGTCGTTCTAAACTCATTTATTGGTTAAGAATGTAGTATTTTTAACGTTCTACCAGTTTATATACTTTTGGTATGGCAAATGTTGCTATTAATTACTACGATTGCGGAAGCATCAAAATATCTCTAATTGAAATTCTAGGGTTTCTAGAGTTTTCCCCTCAACTCAAAACAAAAAGAACTGCCTTTCAAAAAGGCCTCTAACATCAATATAAAAACAAAGTAGAAGGTACGCGACCTCGTGGGTAGACGACCCACGAGGCATAATCTATCAACTCTCTCCTCCTAAGAAGAATTCGACCGCAAATTATGTAGCCGCATATAATCATCGTAAAATATCGGATCTATCCGTGCGAACGACTCTCCCGAAATCCATGAATCATCCTCCTTTGTACGACCAACCCATCGTATCAAAAACTCAACATGTCTTCTTGCGTCTAAACGGTTATCCAATATTTCATCAATCTCGTTAGTCGACGCGTCGTCAAGTGCAGGTGTCGCTGGGTGTGATTGAATGTCACCATAGAACTGAGTCAAAAGTTTGACATTGACAACATGAGAACGCGTTCCAGGAATGTCAAGCTCATAAGTATTTTCACCATAGCGTTGAATGATGCTATACGGTCCTGATTTACGCAAGAGAAGTTTAGACGCCACTCCCGTGCGAAGTCTCGACTCTATATAAAGCATAACCAGGTCTCTAGGTGAAAAGGTAACCTCTCGCCTATGTCGATCTACCCCCTCCTTTACTCCTGCGTAAACATCTACTAAATGACGTCGTACCTCCTCATGTATTGCCCGAATTGACTCAGCAAACTCTGCAACACTGTCAGAAGTAGGCACTAACTGGGGAATAGGTGCTAATTCCAACACAATATCAGGGGAATAACCCGTCACGATCTGAAAAGGAGATAGTCCCATTGAACTGTTGACAAAACTATTGAAAGCAAACTCGGTCTGTGAAAGGGAAAAATCCCACTCCGTAGGCCTATCCCATGTAATACACCGTAGTAGATCACCCAAACTCTGGCTAACCACCTCTGTATGCCCGTCTGAGAGTGAAATACTGTGGAAAAGCAAAGCTTACAGCGTAGAAGTCTCCATAATGTCCTCCATAAATGCCTCGTAAACCGTCGATCCCTATCGGAAGTAATCGACTGTGGAACCCATGTAAACGCTCCACCTCCTTGAAGAATAGTCGGGCCACATGAGCCGCATCTTCCGTCTTAGTGCATAGTAAAAAATGTGTCATTTTAGATAATCGGTCAACTACAAAAACGGAGTCAAAACCCTGTGTCTTCGGCAATCCTGTGACAAAGTCCATCGAAGCATCTCTCTAAGGGCTGGAAGGAATCGGTAAAGGTGTGTAAAGCCCAGAACACTCTCTCCCTTAAGCTGTCGTACAAGAATAACATCGCCGAATAAAAGCATTGACATCCCTGCGCATAGTGACCTAAAAGTACCTCTCTCGCATAAGGGCCATGGTCTTGATCGCTCCGAAATGTCCCCCAAGGCCCTCAACATGGATATCTGCCATCAATCGTTCCCTCGTAGAAGAAATCGGGACACAAAGGGTGGTACCCTTAAATAAATACCCATCCTGAATAGTATAATCCTCATGAAAACCCTGGTGTTGCCCACATGACTCATAAAAAGGCTCAAAATACACATCAGAAGGGTACAAGATACGTAGCTCGAAAAACCCGAACACGAAAAAACGTAGTGTGACCAAGAGATGAGTTGTTCTGCTGATCTTGTCAACAAATCCATTTTCCTTACCCTAGATGTGCTGAATGTGAAAATCAAAATTCTGAAGGTAGTTGAACCACTTGGCTTGCCCGTCGGTCGACGTCCTCTGCTGGCTATGCATGTGTCGTAGTACATCATGATCCGAGTAGATAACGAACTCCCAGTGTACCTATCCGTCGTCAATTGCAAGGAATTCAACCATTCGTTTATCGAATTCGCAGTGAACCTCTCGCATCAATGCCACAACTTCCTCGTTGCCCTTTGATCGAGAACTCTCCAACATGTCTCCATCTTTCCCACCTACTACATCAATTGCACGGTGAACTTCTCTCCCCGTCGTCTCTTCGAGGTGTTTCATCTCCAAGCCATCTCCATCAAATTTCTTCGATTCCTCTGTCACAACTCCCGCCTCCAACCTTACTATCTCAAGAATCGCACGAATATAGAGGGCAAGCCTAGGTTCACTCACGGCTCTGGTACCAATTTGTTACTTACTACGATTGCGGAAGTATCAAAATATCTCTAATTGAAATTCTAGGGTTTCTAGAGTTTTCCCCTCAACTCAAAACAAAAAGAACTGCCTTTCAAATAGGCCTCTAACATCAATATAAAGACAAAGTAGAAGTTACGTGGCCTCGCGGATAGACGACCCACGAGGCATGATCTATCAGTTTCATTTCATAGTATATAACCTTATTTCTTTACCCAAAAAAAAAAATATAGTATAACCTTATTTTATGAATATAATCCTTTGGGGAAATAGAATAAAAGGGGGAAGTAAAACATCAAAAAGAGTAAGCCAAGCATGGCCACCAAAAAAATGGAATAAAATAGGCAAGCCAGTTAGTTTTTAGACTACAAGTAAGACGTGGCACTTAACGGAATGTTTTTCCTATTCTTAATTGACATGCCCCCACTTCTGATCTATAATTTTTCATTATGGATTCCCACAAAAAATAATTTCTTCCCCGGTGCCAAATTTTGCCAGACCGTCATAAACTAATATCCACGTGATATATACTGTATTTGTATGTGTGTGAATGTTCACGTATCTGCTGATGGAGAAAGTTAAAATGGCGATTGCAGACTGGTTATCTTAATGAAATATGTTAGAATTAATGTGACTAAACTCAATTACTAATCCGGGTTTTTTGAAATGTGACGAGTTATGGATACGTTAACACCATAAATTTATAATCCATGAAAGAAATTACAAGTAGAATGAAAAATAAAAGTCGTTATATATTACCAAATAAATGATTGGGTTTCTCATAGAACATTTAGGGATACAAATGTGTTTGCAGAAAATTTTGTGATACAAAGATTAATTTGCACAAAATATATTAATCACGGGAAGATAACAATCTTTGCCCTAGGTTAGCGAGATAACTGTGTTAAGAAGAGGCAATCCAGGAAAAGAAAACCCTAAAAAAAAATTAAGTTGTTACCAGGCCTAAGAAATGCCACATGATCTGCAACTGGTTACGCTTGAAAACAAAGTAGCAAAGCCGTTCAGAGACTGTCAAGGACCAGCAGACAGGTTATAACTCTTTATCTGCATAATTGATAGAAGTATATGTCGCCTGGACAGTCAAATGATTACAGAATTGCCTTAAAGTAGTGTAGGCGAACAAAAGTCCAGATTTTTCATACATTACAATGAAAAGAAAAGAATATTTATTTAGCAAAAAAAAATGCATTTTTCATCACCAAGGATCGAAATGTTGATATCAGCCAATACATCAATCAGGACAAAGGTCAATATATTATCTAGAAATCTCAGTATACCGGCCACATTTTGCATTGTTTAACCAAAACAAATGAAACCTTCACATATCAGAAATATTGGCCAACACACTACAAACATTTCACGATATCAATTCTTTTGTCCGATATGTATGGCTTATTTCTTATTTCAGTTCATATAAATATAGCTATATAAACAACAATATAGATTGTGTGATATAGCGTCTGGGTTACCTGAATTTCCTACATGCAATCTATTATATTGCTCTATATTTTAAGCATGTCCAGAACTGAGAAAATCTAGAGCGTTGAGATGGCAAAGCATCAATCGGATTATTTGGTATATTTTTAGCAGCATCTCTAAATTCTAAGTACCTGTAATCCCTACATTATTTTCAAATCTTGATTACTTCCATATTTTTTAGTATTAAGCATACGCCCCTACTAAACAAAGCCTATGACGAAGCCTTGAAAAAAAAATCATTTGACGTATGAAAGTACCTTTCAAAATGATGCCTCCTACTCATCATCCTCACTGCCACTTTCGGATTCATCTTCTTCTTCCCTATAAATAATCTCATCAACATCTTCATTTTCTGATTCGCTTTCATCTGACTGGTGAACAATAGATGAAGCGGACTTGTTCTGCCCAACCTTGTCAATCTGCAAACCAATATGATTCAGCAATAAAATAGCCATTGAACCCAAAGAAATATCAGCATCAAAAGTGGGGAGTCCTCACCTGTGCCATTATAAGCTGCATGCGTCCATATAGCTGCAATAAAGGTTGAATGGCTAGGCACTTGGATTGTGTCATCTGTAGGAAAAGTTACCGATTATAGTTAATTTGAGGTCAATTATACGAGTTTAGATGGGTTGACAGTAAACAAATAGTGCTAAGAAACGAATATGAGCCTCAAAAACTTGAAATCAAGTAGGTTAAGGTACGATGCAAGTGAGCTTATGAAATTGTGAAGATTTTAGTGAGAGAAGCAGGGTGAGAGTATTACTTTACTGAAGCCCTATACTTATTTATTTGTAGAAAATAGAAGCCTGTACCTTACCCAACCTAATGTAGACTCCCACTAGAATACTACTAGTTAGATAACTCATACTCCTACTATAACTCCTATTTATACTACACCACTAACACTAAATATTACTATTACTCAACACTCCCCCTCAAGCTAGAGCATATAGACTTTGTATATCAAGCTTGGATTAAAATGAATACTCATCTTAGATTACTTAACACACCTCACAATAACAACAGAATACCGGAGTTATACCCCAATTATGTCTTCAACCTAACTTGAGTCTTCAAAAACGTCATTTTTACACTAAGATTTCCTCGGAATTACCTATAATGGGCTTGGTCAAAGCTTCAAATCAATCAAAAAATATTTTCCAAAGACTAACTTGTCGAGGAACAACACACCTGGATTGAATTCTATACTCACAAGAATACCGCATACCATCAACTCTGTAAAATTTCCCCATATATCTGAATACTAGCTGGATTACTGCTCTGATGAACCAATACTGTAACTAAAACATCAAATAGCATATCTAGATACTTGTGATGCCAAAAACAGAAACAAGAACGCATCAGAAAAGCAAAATTGAACTAGTATCACATACTAGAACATACAGCCACGTGCATAAATTTTGTCTAGTGCCGCGTACTAGAAATTAATACTACCAGCTAGTATAACTTACTAGGATAAAAACCATGACGAGCTTAAAGCCTCAAACTCAATATTGGCACGGGCAAAATGTTGAAGACCTCGGTAATGAAACCACAGATAAAATACTACCTCGGAATGAAACGTCAAGAAATACTAAACATGAGTACCAGTTCAGGCTTGGACTACACTGAATTTCATAATATCAATGTGTCTTCAACTAGTTATATATTGATTACCACCAGTCAACCTCTTCATACAAATGGATAACTCGTTTGCCATATACTATAATCTCCCCCTTAAATGGATGGAGGCTGGATCAAAAATCGCATTCGTTTGTTGCACAAAATTTAATGGACAAATGAAAAGAAATTTGTCGATTAAAAATCAAAGTTTAACATTTGACTTTAAACTAGATCAACCTCAGTAGACCAGTTAAAACATGACTGGATTAATTGGGTAAACAAACTTACTTGATCTGATTTAGATCAGGTTTAGGTAAAACTGGAATAGGCTGGATTGGAACAAAACAGATAAGACTAGACGGATCGATATTGGTTGACAGATTGGTTTAGTAGGTCAAGATTGGGTCAAACTTTGTTTGGTTGCCAACACAACTACAACTTTACAATATGCTACACGCTATCAAAAGCAAATTAAAACACAACAAAAGGATCCCATGAGATTTTTTATTTTTTCACTGTCCAACAAAACTAGCCTACTAGATCTTCCTATAAAAACGGGACTTGAGAAGAGAACTTTTCTATATAGATAGAATCACCAATTTCGGAATCCAAGAAAAGATCGCAATAGGTTTGAAACCCCCACGATTTACCACAAGACTATGGAATGAAACCACCACGAAAAGCAGGATTACCACTGATCAAATACCAATTAAAACCAAGAACATGCCTGACATGTTAGTCACAGAAACTTTGTTGTCGAACAATCTGACATTATTTTGTTTCAAAAATGCGCAGCCAATAGCTCAAAGTAGTAGTGTCTTCCAGTAACATGCTGAACCCAACTCCACTACCAGCCATGAAACATGTCCACTTAAGTAATGAGACAAGATGCTCTGAGATACTGGACAAGAGACAAATAAATGGGCAATAAAGCTTGATAACTCCTACAAATAACGCATAATCTTGTTACATGCACGCCCTTCCGCCTCAAATTTACTGGAGTCTGACTATGGTCCCAAGAGACTTTGGAGGAACCTTCCTTCAAACCAAACTAGTGGGTAACTCATTAAAGTGCAATTATGTAGCCATGTCTAGATAAAGGTAGTTGCTCACAAAGGATCTTACTGAAACAGGCCATCTTTGAGCCATCTACATAGCCAACGATTAGCAACCTGATGGAGTACGACAATCTCAAGTAGAGAACCAAGAGACACTTTCTCGATCTCCTAATTCAAAGTGTCTCTATGTATGTGAAGTTATCAACCCACTCCCTTCCAGTTGCCCATTCCAAACTTGGCAACAGTCCAATCTTTGCAAGGCAAAACTTGTGAAGTATGGGAAAACTTCAAGGAATGGACACTTCCCCGTCTCCGCACCATATATCATGCCAAAAATTGGTTTTCTCACCACTGCTAAAATTTGATTGAAACCCCCTAAAATATCTAGTTTGTTGTATATTGAAAATACATCGCAAGTAAGCAAAAAACTGTACGGACTAGGGGTACACTTTGGATGCCATACCCTGTCCAACATGCTACTTGAAGAGACCGCCAACTCTTTCTCTCTCCACAAGCAGGTATCTTCATATTCAAAAAGCCACAACAACTTTTCCCGCATGTTTGATGTTCATTTCTTCAAGGAATCTCAAATAACTCAATTGAGAAAATGAACCTCTCTCTCTCTTGACGTCTCCTCCCAACGAAAAAATTGAGTGTAAGATTCTCATGCCTCTTCGCAACTGAAGCAGGAATCGAAAATATGACATGAATTGGATATGTATTCTCGAGAGAATGTTCTTCACCAGCAGCAGTCTAACGCATTTAGAAAGTGATTTTCACTTCCACAAAGAAAGTTATTCACCAAATAACAGCGCCTTGGGTCCCAAATGTCCTTAATTTGGTGGCAATCCCGCATTTGAAACCTAGATATGATACTGGAAGAAAGTCTACATGAAAACCAAACCACTTGCTAAACGCTGAATGTCGTCACATGAAATTTTTCGTAAATGTCTCTTGAATACATTGATATGATGCCCCAAAAATATTAAAAGCAAAGAATTGCATGGTAAAGAACAATGACCTGGCTTGATTAATCATCCATGAAAACATTTAGTATCAGCTGCGAAATGTAAATGAGATATAACAAGGGCATCATCACCGAGAGAAAATAACAGAAAAAAGACAACTTTGGCGCAGTTGAACATATTGCCTCAAAAATTCGGGGTGAGAGGAAAAGACGATCAAGGATTAAAAAGGCAAAGGCGGTGCAAAACCTTACTTTTCTTTTATAAAAACTAACAATGTTTTTTTGTAAAAATTGTAAGCAATGGAAACTCTAGAAAGTGTACTTTGTACAAAATATCATTAAACCAAGCCCCAAGGTGAGATGTAAGCCTCGGTACGGATACCTTCATGATGAACGAACTACCAGAATTCAAAATAGAAAATAACAACTTCATGATGAACGAGGCATAAGCCTCTAAGCGTTTTTAAAACCATGACAACGACAATGGATCCTTGCCTTAAACCCAGGAACTAGAGAAGAAGCCACTTGAACGCCGTTAGCCAACATGTAATGAACGAACAGAAAAGACTCGTGAATCTACTTTTCTCCACTTATCAAAATATCCCATCCTCGACAAGATATAGTTGAGAAACCCCAGCTCACATGACCATAAGTTTTCTCGAAATCCACCTAATAAAGAACATTGGGCAACCTAAACCTCAATCTACCATCAATATATTGTTAGCAACGATAACTCCGTCAAGAATTTGCTAGCCATATCCAAAAGCTCATATAAATTGGAAGGCAACATATTCCATCACACTCGAAGATGTGACACCAAGACCTTTCTACATGAAGACTTGGATCCAATCCAATAATGAATTTCTTCAATTAGCTCTTTCAACATGGAATGTCCAGGTCTCTAGAAAGAAATATTAACAACAAATAATGTTATAGATAGAAATAAAAAATGGATGTTACTATATTACTGTTGCTTGAATAAAAGAGATGCAAATTTAATGGAGTATATTTTGCTACACTCAATGGCAATTGCAGTTTTTTTTTGTTTGGTTAACTCAGACGACTTGGATTGGGTAATGCCTAAAGCAACATGCTAAATGTTGGCGTGTTGGCCAAGAATCGAGCAATGCCTATTGTTTATTTTGAGGGTTACCCTTTTTCAATCATGTGGGACATATTAAAGAATAATCGACTTTTCGAAGGGACATATTAATATGTGGGACATATTAATATCATCATCGACATCGAAGGAATTCTCTCTTTGCATGAATCAAAGTTAAGGATCGTTTAAGAGGAATTCTCCTTGTTGACTTTGTGATTAGATGGGACCCACTGACACTTAGCTCATAACTTAAAATGAGTAGAGATGTAATCCTTGAATAAGTTCTTTGTTTCTTTAGGCTTCCCCTCATACAAGGTGGCAGGTTCTTGTTATACGAACATGTACATCATATCTAACCTTCTCAACATGAATCTATTCCATGGTTTTGACTAATGAAATCTCTTTATTTATAAAATAAAAAAGAATCACAGCTCTAGGGCTTAGTTAGTTTTCTAGAGCTTCAAATTAGGAGGACTCCTACTAGGCTTTACTAAAACACCTTATTAAATGGGAAACAAAATAAGCTCCTATTTATCCTGAATAAAATAAAGAAAGAAATAAAATCCCTAAGAAAAGCAGGTTCTGGATAGGGCTACAAAATATCGAAGAATCTGACAAGAAACAAAAGGCTTTGCAGCTATGAGGCTAATTCGGGTCTGGACGACTTAGCGCTCTCAAATCTAATAAATTCCAACTCAACCGAACACAACCTCAAAGCCACAAAACCCGCTGGTAGGCCTAATATTTTCTGCCCATTTAAGGTGTGGCCGCCAGTTAATGACTAACTATTCTCATCGATGTAAAACCTTGGGCTGGTGTCCTTCAAGGATCCTTGTGGCAAAACGCCTTAGAAAATAGGGATCAGCCTTATGAAAGAAAACCAAGAAGATTATCATATTTGTTAATTACTACGATTGCGGAAGCCTCAAATTAACTCTAATTGCAATTCTAGGGTTTCTAGAGTTTTACCCCAAACTCAAAACAAGAGAACTAATTAACAAAGGAACCCCTAACATCAACTTATAGAGAAATAACAAGTATGCGGCCTCATGGGTAAACAACCCACGAGGCATGATCTATCAACTCTCCCCTCCTAAGAAGAATTTGACCACAATTCTGTAGGCCGCATATAATCATCATAAAATGT
The DNA here is from genome assembly GCA_014058105.1 of Kingdonia uniflora. Classification (NCBI taxonomy): domain Eukaryota; kingdom Viridiplantae; phylum Streptophyta; class Magnoliopsida; order Ranunculales; family Circaeasteraceae; genus Kingdonia; species Kingdonia uniflora. Next base: position 404,482 of record JACGCM010001629.1, read on the forward strand.
CGATCTATCCGTGCAACGGATTCCCCCGAAATCCATGAATCATCCTCCTCCGAACGACCAACCCAACATATCAAAAACTCTACATGTCCCGCTGCATCGAGACGACTATCCAGTATCTCATCAATCTCGTCCGTCAACTCAACGTCTGGCGTCGGTGTCGGCATCGTGTCACTGGATGTGATGGAATATCACCATAGAACTGTGTAAGAAGTTTGGCATTGACAAACTTAGAACATGCTCAAGGAATATTAAGCACATAGGCATTGTCGCCAATGCGCCGAATGATGCAATAAGGACTCGATTTACGCAAGAGAAGTTTAGACGCCACGCTTGCGCGTCGTCCCTTCTCAATATAAAGCATAACGAGGTCGCCTGGGGAAAATATAACCTCCCGTCTTGATCCGGGATGATCTAGGAAAGTTCGAGGTTTTAGTAAAGTCGTTCGAACAAGGTTGAGAGTTGTTCGAACGACTCTTTTCATACTCTTTGGAATTTGGCCCAGGAAACCCAAGTTGTTCAAACGACTCCCTATTTCGTTCGACCGACCCTTTTCATACTCTCTGGAATTTTGGCCCATAGACAATTTTCGTTCGAACGACTTGTCAAGTTTCTAGGGTTTTAGACCAACTAGCGTAAAGTCGTTCGAGCGGGATTGGATGCCGTTAGAACGAGCTTGGCGTAGGTTGTTATTTTTAGGCGTAGTTTTGCCTCGAGATCCGTTCTATTTGGTATTTTAGTTCCCTCATATATAAAGGGGACTTAAGTTATTTTTCTAGATCTATGTTAGTTCAATAGAAAGTTCTGAGGAAGAAGCTAGGGTTTAGAGTAATTCATTGTAATTAACTGCGTTTAAGCAATTGAAGCTTTTAAAGGGACATTTCCCGATACAATTTTTGATGTTCTTCGTACTTTTCTGCTAACTAGGGTTTCTCTGTCCGTATTGTGGATTAAGTGGTATCAGTTTTCCAGTTACGATCCTCGGGGGTTGATTGTGGTTTATGGTATCTACACGTGACCGTCTCAAGCAAACGAAAGAGAAGCTAGTGAGTCCGTTGACGATTCATCGCAAACCTAATTCAAAGAAGAAAGACGATTTTGAGATGGACGATTCCAACGATCGACTCACGACTTTGGAAACGACAGTTTCCGACCTAACTTCTATTGTAGAAGAGTTAGTTGAACAATTGCGTCTCACGATCCTCGCGAAGGCGTCCGCTTCGGCGACACTGCGAGGCCGCTCTCATCGACGAGGCCATTCGAGGAAGAAAGAGGTCATAGAAGTGGATGGAGACGGGAATATTGCGAAAATATATAGCGATTCTAGTAATACCGAATACGTCAAGGAGCGCTCGAGCTTTGGTAAGTCAATGAATCTTATGCGTAATATTCGTATTGACTTTAAGATTGAAATTCCGGTATTCGATAGTTTAGTCGATGCCGAGAAGTTGGATAATTGGTTAGATAGGTTAGAGACCTATTTTTCTGTTTATAAATATTCTGACGCTCAAAAAATTTGTTTCTCTACTTTGAAATTCGCAAGTCATTCACTAACGTGGTGGAAATCCCATCGGAAACGCCACGAAGTAGGAAGCTTGAGTTGAAAAGAATTCAAGGTTTTGGTGAGGAAGCAATTCTATCCAATTAGGTATGAACAGGAGCGATGGTACAAATGGCACAATTTGCGCCAAAGGTTTGGGCAATCCGTACAACAGTTCGCTACGGAGTTTCATAACCAAGCGTTGGTTTTGGATATTGATGTGGATGAGTACGAGGTGTTTATGAAGTATACGGGAGGTTTGTCGGAGTCCATTAGAAGAGAATTAAAGCTCTTTTATGTGAAAACTATCGAGGATGTTACCGTTAAAGCAATTGCCATTGAAGGCAAGTACTTGAAGAGTAACAAGAAATACGACAAGAGCAAGTCGGGGTACAATTCCACTTGGAAGTATGATCAGAAAGAGGAGTCCAAAGGAGATGGGTCTTCATCCAAAGGGAATATTTGTAGTCATTGTAAGGCTAATGGGCACATTTCAGATAGATGTTGGAATCTTCACCCGGAACTTCGGCCAAAGGAGGAGAGGGGCAAGGAGAAACGTGCACTAGCCGTAACGATTGTGGATCTTCCAGATTTAGATAAGCCAAATCCTAAGCTTATTCTAATGTTCAAGCAACCTCAAGCTATCGATGAGGCGAGTCGGGAAGAGCTTTTTTATGTCAGCATTCAAGTGAAGCAGAGCTTAGTCGAGGCCATCATTGATCCGGGTAGTCAGAAGAAATTAATTTCTGAGGCGGTGGTGAAGAAGATGGGTTTGACTACTGTGGTTCATCCTAAGCCGTACGGTTTGGGTTGGATTCAAAAAGACGCGGAGTTGGAAATCACTAAGCAGTGTACGTTCAAGTTTGCGATTACTGAGAAGTTTATTGACGAAGTTGTAGTGGCGTGTTTTCCAGGAGGAAATCCTTCGCCAATACTTGTTTGTAAAGATTGCGTAATAAAAAGCTAACCAAGATTTTACATGGAAAACTCAGTAGAAATTGAGAAAAACCACGACCTCGAGGAGGATTTGATGTAAAATCTAGTAGATGCTAGTTATTACAAGTTTTTAGAGTGTTGCTAGTGTTTAGGATAGAGAAATGTAAGACTTGCGGTCCTTTAGAACCTATTCTCCGCCTGTATTTATAGGATATACAGGCAGTTTACAAAAAGAAAGAGTCTTATTCTGGAGGTAGTGGGCGAACTTTGCGAATCTCTAACAGTTCCTTCTTGACCGGGCTGCAACGGCTACTTTTGGTAAGTCGAGGACTCACGGAATCTTCTAGAATGTTGAGCTGTCTTCGACTACAAAGTGCTGAGCTGTCTTTGACTATAGAGTGTTGGCTTATTCTTATCGAATCTGAGGAATATGATACTACAATCGCCTCATTCTCGACAGAAGTACTTGTAGTTGTGTCGAGAAGAAAACTGGAATCTGAAGAAGTTGCCGAATATTCTCAGAAGTCAGCATATGTCATTACCGAGGTCAAGGTGAACTGTATCTGGTACTAGTGGTTCCGAGGCGCATTTAATGTGGTTCATGGAATGTAGTTTGAATGATGTTGGGTATAAATAGGAGGTTTATGGAAGGTGGATGGTGGTTTTTTGTGGAATGAGGTCGCCCCAAGTATGGTGTATTATGCGGTCTCGGGTTGAAGACGGTGAGTGTTTCGACGAAAACTGGCGCATACCGAGAGATGAGACATGGTTATGTGATCGAATCAGAGCATTGGGGTGGGAACAAAGAGTAAACATAGACAAGTTATATTTGTTGGAAACAGTAGTTTCATCATGTAGTTGTGAAGGAAATGTATGGTATCAGTAGAGGGGGTGAAGGGGTAACTGTCGGTGTTGTTGATAAAGATTTGAAGCTTGGATGGGCGTCCAGAGATCTTGCCAAATCGTGTGAGTATTCTTGCAATTTTTTGTTGTATTTTTCCTGCTGAAGCGTCTCTTTAGAAGTTCAGTGACTTGAGAGTCATTGAGCTTTGAGGACTAGAAAGAGGCTTTAATGTCCGATTCTGGTGAAAAGCAAACAAATAAAATAGTGACATGTCGAAGGATGTTAGTAATAGCAGATAAATTGTAATGGAAGAAATATGAAGTATTAGAAATGAATGTACTCAAAAGAGAGATGTCGAATGTGATATTGGAGAATGCAATCGAATGAAAGAGATATCGAATGTAAGAAAGAAGTTTATAAAATAAATAAATATGTGTTTATTAAATTTATTTGTTATTGTGTATGTTATCGAATACTAAATATCATTATAAAATTGTGATACAATTTTGTCGAATATTGCTTTGTGTGTAAAGTCGAGGGTAGTTAAATGTGTGGGGCCATGACGGATTTCGAGGTTGATTGATTGACTCTGACTTGTGTAGAGTTTCAAAGCATAATAATTGTAGAAGAGTTTTGTATTGACTGGAAGGTGTATAAATAGATGTTTACAGATGGATGCATTCATCCAAAATGGTGAAGACGAGAGCTCAGGCCGTGATGGGGTGTTCCGACGTGTGCAGGCAATGTACTGGATGTTATTCAACCGATACTTTGGTTCGCGGAGCATGGAATGGCATTTTGATCATCCTGAGGAACCAGATTATGAAGGGATGAGTGAGGCAGAGGCGAAGGAGGCTGAGGAGGAATTTGAGTTTCGGGTGAAACTTCAGTTTTTGCGTCCTCCTGAATGTTGTGGTGGCATGTGGACTCGAGCAAAGTTGCTGGTGAAGAGGGAAGATGAAGCGGCAACGAGCGGTTTATGAAAAGTAAATGCTCAAGATGTAGGCGTGTAGTACTGGTAAATCTTTGGCAAAATGTTATGTAAGGAAAAAGTTCAGTAGTTTGAAGGAATGTTCATTTGTCGAATGTAAAATGTACGTGACAAACTTCGGGAAATAAAGATTATGTTTAAACGAATGTTTGTTGAATAAAATGATAGGCAACTGATGTCGAAAATAATCCCATGAGTATAGGAATTGGTAAGATAGTATAAATAAGGGAACTTATATTCGAAATGAATATGGCGAGATGTTTTTCATTACGTGATGGTATGAAGTATAAGGAAAATAATGTAAATCAGCTATTAGAAAAGATGGATCGTGCACTGACAGATATGAATGTATCTGCAGAAATCTTTCGAGAATTGGAAGGATTGAAGTACGAATGTAGAGGTTTATTAATGGGGAGAAGATTAAGAGTCAAAGAAGTCGAGAAAAAATCCAAGAGGTATTATATTCGAGGAACTGGACGGTCGCCAAGTGGTGCGACAAACAGTCACGTGGGGTCTATAAATATGTCAGAAGCGACTGTTCAGTTCATTTGCAAATTGATAAAAAATTTGAGGGAGATAACTGCTGTTGTTCGTCGCTTAAGTGGTTAGATACGATTGTTAAGGAGATGTGTGTGTTGATCGAAAGGGCGAAACGAGCAAAAGAGAGAGATACAGAAGTGGCACGGAAACAAGGTTAGTGATTCTCCCAAATTGTTTCGTAGGTTGATGCATTGGTTATAGATTAATAGATAATGTGCAATAAATTGGAAATGAATGAGATATGTCCATGGATAAGAAAGTAAAATTGTTCGTAGGTCTGTTAATTTGATATTGGGAAATTCTGGGCGGCGGTGATTCTGAGTTACGTATTTCTGGTTGTCAAAAGGAGACAATTGGATAGGAGGAGAAGTAAAAGGGATGGGGGAAGGGCGTTGTAATTACGGCGCAGTGGGAGGAGATGGTGGTGAGGTAGCGAGATATGCGGAGAGAGTTAGGATTTTGCGGTTATCGCCGGATTTTGTGCCGGAGAAAGGGAATTCGTAAAATGGAAATAACTGTTTTTAGCGGGAAAAAGTTGAAACGTCTTCGAGAAGCTATTGAAATTCCTGTAATTCGACAAAAAGATAGAAATTAACGAGTTATCGAGGTTATTTATTAAATATAGAAAAAACATCGAGAACTGAACAGATGACTTTGGAATGAAAAATACGAAGATGAATTAATTGATATAAATTAGATCGAGAATTGTGTATAAGTATAAATGTAAATGATAGTAGCAGATAGTAAAGTGAATGAGGTGTTGGAGAGTTATCTCAACAACGATATTTTTATGAATATATGAACTTAAGAATATATATATATATATATATATGTATCACATATGAAAGATTCTAACTGTGTTAAAATATTGAATTTGGCTTAACCCAATTTAAATTATGATAAAGATATATTTGCGAGTCTCGAAGATGTAATGCCTTTGATGATCGATGTGAGAACGTGTATGCAACAATAGGGGGGGAGATACATGGTAGGTTCAAGCAGTGCTAACACAGGGGGTGGGGAACAGTTTAGGGTAGTGCCTAGTGTGCACGAAGTATCTGAGGAAAAAGTGATGGAGACTGGTGTAGATCATGAGCCCCAGGTGAGTGATCGAGAAGGGAGTAGGGATGGGGAAGAAGATGTGGAAGAGGACGAAGAAGCATGTTATGGGGAGGGTTTAGAGTCCAAAGAAATTCTAAGATTTAAAAAAAAAATAGTATTCCTGGGGATGTGAGACTAGAAAAGTATCAATATGAAATGATTGACCAGGACATACCCTTAGATGGTATTCTGGTACATCGAGAACATATAAAGAAAGGGCAAAAGCTGCCCCTTAGGGCGGATCAGAAAAAGTTAATGAATTTCTTCGATGTAGCCCCATGTCAATTCAATCCGAATGTAAATGACCTGTTTAGGATATGTGGTACAATAAATGGTAGACTTAAAGCCAGAGGGGAAGAGGCAATAACTGTAGATGACTTGTGTGTGTATTACACAATGAAAATGAACCCGAAGTTAAAAGGGTATCGTTATTTGGCGAGGTTCTTAAAAAGGCCGATGTTTTATGATATGGTGTCAACTGGAGGTCGATACACCAAAGAACGTTTACTAGTGTCTGGAAATTATGAGTTCGATCAAAAAGACCCAGGGGAGCCACTTAAAAGAAAAAAGCGTTTCATCTAGGTTTGTGGTTAGGTAACTTGAATGTTTAAGTTTGATGTATTTTCAGGTTAGATGTATGTTGTGTAAAGATGTATTTTTGCTCTGTGTTGCAGTATTGAAGGAGAGCGGGAAGAAGGCAGAAGTAGAGGAAGAAATGTATAGAACAAGAGGATTTTTTAGCAGGATCGATAACTTGGCGACTGATCAAGATCAGTTAAGTAAAATATTTTAAGAAGCAGGGTTGAAAAGGTTGAGAACTAAAGGTTCGGAAGTGTTCATTATCGGGGGAAAAATGTCGGCGAAGAACAAAAGAGTTGCAGATGCAAGTTTACCCGTAAACAATTCTTCGTTGACAGGGTACAACACAGATACGGAGATCGATGCTATGTTGGGGAGTCTTTTAACAAAAACAATAGGAAGATGAAGGTAAATACTAAAATACCTTTGTTGCTGAACCCGAAGAGTAGTACTCGACAATCATCTTCTGAGGGTGCCAAAGGTACTGACAAACCAGCTGTTGTGGTGAGTGGGTTACCTCCACGAGGTGCGAACAATGCGCTTCCCAAGAAGACGACTGGTGGGACTGCGAAGAAGAAATTAGAGGAGTTTGATACGGAGATGTTGAAGACTATGGAGTCTTTTTCCGTCGGGGCAGATGTGTTGATGAAAGATATGGCGGACTGCATGGAAGGGATTGATAGTTTGGATACCTTTTAGGCGAGGCACAGAGTAACTTGGCGAAGGTGAGAAATCTTAAAGCTTATGCTCGAATGAAAAGTTTGGTAAGTCGAACAAATACTTATTATATGACTCTCATGCAGATTAAGACAGTGATGAGTGAAGCAATGGGTCGTGTTGAGGGTAGTGGTGATTTGGCGAACCGGTTGGTTGCTTACAAGAATATCGAGAAAGAATTGACCGCGGAGAATGCCAAGCTGAATGCGACGTTAAATAGGTACAAGTTGGAAGCAAACAAGGAGAAGGAGGCTGCATTGGCGGAGGCGAAAAAAGTGCTAGAGAAATAAAATAAAGAAGCCTTGGCAGTGCAGAAAGCTGCGTTCGAGAAAGATATTACTAATGTTCGAAGATCGATAGAGCTGGAGCAGAAGAAACTGCTCGATGAGATGAAAGATCAGATGAACGAAGAAAAGCTACAAAAGTGCCATGAAGTGATATTGCACTTTAGGGAGCAGTTTGATGAATCTGATGAAAGAAAAAAATATTACAAAGAAGTTGTGAAGGCTGGTGGGCTGCATTGTGATGACAGTTCAGATGATGTACCCCAGACATCGGATGTTTGTGGAGGAACTGAAGTTGTCGACATTGAAATGACGATGGAGGTCGAAGGTCATATTCTTGGGGAAGTAGCAGATGTGCAGGTGCTCGCAGGTGCCTTAAATGAGGAAAAATCTTCGTCTGAAATGTTAAATCTGGATTAATAAATGTTGTTTTAATGAACGGAGTTTTTGAGAGCTGTAAACCAAGGCGAGCAATTGCTTCTCAGTGGTAGTATATCGCTTATCAGCAGGCATAAGAGTTTTACTGATAAAGTAAATAGGTTTCTCGAATAAGGACAAAACTGATAGTCTTTAGTTGTGGATAAGTACATGGTGAGTAATTCGCCATCAATGGGAGCACTTATTATAGGAGGACGCCCCAAGTATCGTTAAAGATCTTGGAACGTCATTTCACAGTCAAGAGTCCAAATAACTTCTTTTTATTGTTTGTTTGGAAGAGTGGGGTTGCCACGAAGAAGAAAGTAATGAAGTTTGCATCGATCAAATGACTTTGAGATGAATCTATGAAGAGCGGCAATCTTGCCGGCGAATTTTTGAACATTTTTTTTCGTTCGAGGAAAGGGCATTGCAATGAGTGCTTTGATTTGAGCTGGATCAATTTCGATTCCTCTTTTGCTTATTAGATGGCCCAAAAATTTTCCAGATGCAACGCCGAATTAAAATTTCTCTGGGTTGAGTTTCATCTGATATTGGCGAAGGATATCGAAGATAGTTTGGAAGTTTTTGAGATGATCTTCTCTTTTCAGGCTTTTGCAGATCATATCATCGATATATACTTCCATGATGTTGCCGAGCTGATCTTTGAACAATTGGGTGACCAATCGTTGGTAAGTAGCTCCAGCATTCTTTAACCTAAAAGGCATTACTGTTAAACAGTAGAGTCCTCTTTCGGCTATGAAAGTGGTTTTTTCCTGATCCTCTTCGGCGAGTGGAACTAGGTTGTATCCCGAGGTGGCATCCATCATAGAAAGAAGTTTGTGTCCTGCGACTGAGTCGAGAAGCTGCGGAATCAATGGTAGCGGAAAACTATCTTTGGGTGTGAATTTGTTAGGTTCGGTGAAATCAACACAAACCCGTATTTTACCATTTTTCTTGGGCACGACGACGATATTGGAAACCCACTTTGGATATTTAGCCTCTCGAACAAAGCCGACACAAAGGAGTTTATCAATTTCTTCGTTGACTGCATCTCGAAGTCGTAGAGCCAAATTTCGTCGTTTTTGGATGACTGCTTTGCTGTCTAGAAGGAGGTTGAGGTGGTGGCAAGCGATAGAAGGATCGATTATGGGCATTTCTTGAAAAGTCCAGGCGAAGACGTCGATGCTTTTCTTAAGTAGTTGTATCATGGCTTCTTTTTCGTCGATTGACAACTTGGATCCAATAAAGGTTGTGCGGTCTGGGCCATCGAGTTCAACAGCTTCAACTATTTCAGCATAATGTAGCTCAAATGTGGGTGATGTGTCATGTTGTAGTTATGCTTTGAGAAAATTTGTTGTATGAAGGTTGAGTGAGATATTTTCGCACATTCGTGCAACTGCTTGGCTGCCCTTGATTTTATAGACTCTGTGATCCGTAGAAAAACGTAGTGCTAAATGGTAAGTCGAGGGTACTGCTTTGATTGAATGTAACCAACTGCGTCCCAAAATGGCCAAATATTTGGATTCTGCATCAATGACAAGAAATTTGACGAATGTGGTTTACAGGCAGAGTGATGTCTCCTGTAGCTGATTCCTTTAAACCATTAAAGCCGGTGATTGTTGCTGTCGAAGCTTTTACTGAAGTTGAAATGCTTAAGACTTCGATTGCTCTTCAGAATAAGACATTTGTGGCACTTCCTGTGTCGATGAGAAGTATATGTAAGTAATCCTGTCCCACTTTGAGCATAATAACAAGAGGGTCATCATGAGGGTATTGTACATGACTGGTGTCGCAGTCCTCGAACGTTATCTGGTAAGGACGTTTGGATTTGCTGGTGCTTTGAAGAAGTTTTGTCAATTTATCTGAAGACGTCATTTTGCAGCAAGACGTAATACGATCGTCTTGTTTTCTTTTCTTCCCTTTTTCGATCTCGATCATATACAAATGGCGAGTTGGGCCTGGATATGATTTTGCTCGACTTCAGTAGTTTTTGCTTGTTCGTCGAGAAATTTCTTAATGTCGACGACATAATTATGGAGTCTTCCAACTAAGAGGATACGGTGAAAGATACAAATGAGGGAGTAGCAGCTATCAGTTTCATGGCTATGCACATTATGATACTTGACATAAGGGTCTGTTCGGAAGATCTGTAATAACCTGTGGTGCGCGATAACACTCGTCTCCCTTTATCGTTGGCAAGATAGCGAAGAGGGTTATTGTCATTGCTGGTAGAATTGGGACAGGTCTGTCAGGTTTTTCCTCTTTTCTTCTAATGTTATCAGTATTTTTGGCAGGCGACTTCGGTGCTACTGTAATGGCTGTTCTTTGGGACGGGATTGAAGATGCTTCTCGAGAATGTATGACAGAGGAGTTTTTCATCTTATCTTTATTTGAGCGCTCCACCTCGATGTAATTATTAACCACGTCAATCATTTCGGTAACCGTACGTGGTTTGTGTAGAGTAAGCTCTTCGCGAACTTTGGAGTCGATGTGCAAGGCGGAAGTAAATGCTGGAACTACGATTTTGGGGTCTGAATTTCCAATCTTCCGTGTTTCCTGCAGGAAACGTTTATAAAAACTTGTCAAGGTTTCTTTCGCGCCTTGCTCGAAGTAAAACAAAGAGTCCATGATGATTTCACGCTCCCTAGCATGAGCGCAGTTGGATTTGAAAAGATTTTGTAATATGATAAAAGAGGTAATGGAGGCTTCCTGTATAGTGTGGAACCATCAGAGTGGCTCTTCTTTTATGCTCATGTTAAATAGTCGACACACCATATGGTCGAGTTTGGAGTACAACCCAACAGCGGCTTTGAAATGTCGAACATGAGTGAGCGGATCAGTGAGGCCTGCATATTGGATGAATTTGGGAATATGGAAATTTTCCGGAATGGGCATATTTTTGAGATATGAGGAGATGGGGTTTGTTTCGATCCTATCGAGCAAAGATCGTCGACCCGGGATGTCAGAGTTGATGGCTTGAATTTTGTTGCTAAACTCATCCAGAGTAAGGAATTGTTGTAGGGGAAGAGGTAAGGCGGCAACCTGAGGAACAAAGCCGCCCTGTCCCTCTGGTCCCAATTGATCTCTGATGGGCCTTCTTTCTGGCGAAGGGGTTTGATGACGTGTACGTCGGCTTCCTTGGGTTGTCGAGGCCGAAGAAGTTAAACCAAAATGTCGAGAAGCTCTATTAGGATTTCCAGATCTGGATCGAAACATTCGTTGGTCATCCTCTCTCGGCTGATCATCACGTTGAACTGTTCGTGATCGATGTTCATTTCGCGTCAGTGGCGGTGTGATGCTTGGTGAGCTGTGATTTGATCTTGTGTTCTTTGCAATCTCTCCATCTCTTTTTGATGTGTTTGACTCTACTGATCCAGTTTTTTTTGCGTTCGTCCCTCTGTTTGTAGAGCTTGAACGTGGACACGCTGATATTCCAGTCTCTAATTTTTTTCTCCGGCCATTTGTTTTTGAAGTTCAAGAACCGCACCGTGCAGATCAAGAGCTCCTGGAATGTCCTGATCTCTTACGGCACTAGAATGACTTCTTAAGTTCATGTTTGTCATTGGATGGTGTTCAGATTGAAAATGGTAGAAAAAAGTGTGGCCTTCCCACAGACGATGCCAATTGTAGTGGCGTGTTTTTCGAAAGGAAATCATTCGCCAATACTTGTTCGTAAAGATTGCGCAATAAAGGGCTAACCAAGATTTTACGTGAAAAACTCAGTAGAACTGAGAAAAACCACGACCTCGAGGAGGATTTGATGTAAAATCTAGTACATGCTAGTTATTACAAGTTTTCAGAGTGTTGCTAGTGTTAGGAAAGAGAAATGTAAGACTTGCGGTCCTTTAGAACCTATTCTCTGCCTGTATTTATAGTATATACAGGCAGTTTACAAAAAGAAAGAAAGAGTTTCCTATTCTGGGGGTGGTAGGCGAACTTTGCGGATCTTAAACAGTTCCTTTTTGACCAGGCTGCAACGGTTATTTTTGGTAAGTCGAGGACTCACGAAATCTTCTAGAATGTTGAGCTGTCTTCGACTACAGAGTGTTGGCTTATTCTTATCGAATCTGGGGAATATGGTACTACAGAAGTGACATGTAAGGTGGTCCCGTTGGATGTGTAACAAGTCATCTTGGGTAGCCCTAATCTTTGGGACCCAGATACAATCCTTCACCGTAGAGCTCGCAAGTATCATCTTGTGAAGGATGGGACGGAGTTTCATATCAATGCGTGCAAGGAACATCTCACTAACAATAATTTAGTAACAGTGACTCAGGCGAAGAGATTGGTTAATGTGAACGGTAAATTTGTATTGTTGTTGGTGCAACCGATTCAAGAAGGTACGTCGGCAAAGGTGTTGTCTACTTTGGCAATGTCTCCTAAGCAACAAACCGATATGGGGAAGTTGCAAGAGGAGTATAAAGACTTGTTTATGGGCATAGAAGGGATGTCGCGTCCGAGGGATGTGGAGCATGATATCACCTTGGTGAATGGTAAGCCACTACCCAATATTGGGTTATATCGGACTTTTGATATAAAGTCTGATGAGATCAAGAAACAGGTACATGTACTCCTGGAGTAAGGAGTTATTAATCCAAGTTGCTCACTTTGTGGTTCACCGGTGTTATTCGTGCCGAAGAAGGATGGGTTTTGGAGGATGTGTGGATTACCGGGCGATGAACAAGATCACGGTGAAGAATCGTTATCCGCTTCCTCGGATTGACGAACTTTTGGGTGAGTTGCAAACGGCTCGGTTTTTCACCAAGTTGGATCTTCAGTCGGGTTACCATCAAATTAGAATCCGGGAAGAAGATACTTGGAAGACAGCGTTCAAGACCAAACAGGGATTATTTGAGTGGTTGGTGATCCCCTTTGGTTTATGCAATGCTCAGACGACGTTTATGCGTTTAATGAATGAAGTACTTCGTGCTTTTATTGATGATTTTGTGATAGTGTATTTGAATGATATCTTAATATATAGTCGTACATGGAAGAAGCACCTTGGGCATTTACGCAAAATGTTGGGCGTTTTGCGATCACAACTTCTTATAAACGGGAAGTGCGAGTTTGGGAAGAGTGAGCTGGTTTATTTGGGATTTATTATTGGTGGCGGCGAGCTTAAGGTCGATCCAAAGAAGGTCTCGGTCATTACTAATTGGCCTCGACCTCGTACAGTGACGGAAGTGAGGAGTTTTATGGGGTTCTTGTCAATACTTACGAAAGTTTATTCGGCATTTTTCACAAATAGCCGTACTGTTACATTTTATGACGAAGACCGGAGTCTAATTTGTGTGGGAAAAGCACCATGAGAAAACTTTTTTGTTACCGAAGCACAAGATTACGGATGCAGCCGTGTCAGTTTTGCCCAATTTGCAGCGGCCTTTTGAGGTCGAGACAGATGCGTCAGACTATGCATTGGGGGCAATCTTTTTACAGGATGGGAAGCCGATTGCTTACCATTCTAAGATGTTTACAGGAGCAGTACGCAACTATCCTACCTACGATAAGGAGTTCTAAGCGTTATATCAATTAGTGAAACATTAGCGGAGTTACTTATTAGGGAAGGAGGTTGTGGTACATTCTGATCACAAACCATTACAGTTCTTATCTACGCAGTCCAAGCTACAGCAAGCTCGCATTACGAAGTGGATGCTGTACCTTCAACAGTTTACCTTATTGATCAAGTATAAGAAAGGAGTGGACAACAAATTGGCTGATATGTTATCTCGACCCCCATTACCAACTATTTCCGCTTTGTTGGTAGCTATGCAGATCCAGCCTGAGTACGTTTCAAGGTATGACGACGACAAGGAGCTCAGTGTGATTCACGAGAAGTTGGGGCATGGCAAGACATGCGAGTATGTTCTCAAGGATGGTTTGATTTAGAGGGGCAGTATGTATTCCGGAGGGTGGAGACAGTTTGCATTGGATTCGAAAGGCACATTGTTCCCGGGTGGCAGGTCATTTCGGGGTTGAGAAGACTCTTTTGAATTTGCAGCGTTATGTCTATTGGCCGAAGATGCAGGTGGATGTTGCTCGTGTGGTTCGTGGTTGCGTGTTATGCAACACATCGAAGCCTTCCAATAGGAAGATAGGACTGTACTTATCATTGTCAGTTCCTAGTCGACCATGCAAGAGCATTTCGATAGATTTTATGGGTGATTTGCCCATGACCAGGTGTAAGAATGGCTATTTGTTTGTGGTGGTGGATTGATTTAGCAAGATGATTGTTCTTATTCCATGTCAGAAGACGGTCAACGGGGAAGGAGCAGCGCGATTGCTTTTCAGAGACGTCTGGAGGTATTTTGGGCTCCCTTCTTCTATTATTTCTGATAGGGATAGCTACTTTTTGGGGCATTTCTGGAGATCGTTATGGGGGATGATGGACACTAAGTTAAAGCGAAGTACCGTTTTTCATCCGCAGACTGACGGGCAAACAGAGGTAGTTAATCGCACTTTGGTACATTTATTACAGGGATTCCAATCTAGGCATCCTAAGACTTAGGATGAGAGTTTACCGTATCTTCAGTTTGCATTCAACCGGGTGATTCATGTTTTCACTTTGAAGTCTCCATTTGAAGTTTGTTTGGGGTACTTGCCGCAAAGCCTTTTTGTTTTGGCGTTTAGTCTTGGCGACAAGACGGTGTTAGGGAAGGAGAAAGAGGAGCAGGTTAAAGCTCAGCGTTTCATTGAGAAGATAAGCAAGGTTCATGAGGCGGTTGAAGCACAGTTGAAGAAGACTCAAGCGAAGTATAAGGCTCGCCACGACAAGCATCGTGTTGAGTGTACTTTTCAATAGGGCAATCTAGTTTGGTTGCATTTGGGTAAGAAACGGCTTAAGGGGGAAGGTAAGAAGCTCAAACCTATCTGTTATGGTTCGTTTTTGATACTCAAGAAGATTGGTGACAATGCATTCCAGTTGGATTTGCCACCTTTCATGAAAATCTATTCGGTGATTAATACCGAGCATTTGAAGCTGCTTGAGCCATCTCTTTTAGATGAAGACTCTACAATCGACACTCGCCTACCTTAAGTTGATGACTTATGGATGGAAGGCGAAGATCCGATGCAGGAGGATGGTATTCTAGAGAGGAAAGTTCATACTACAAGACGGGGTGGTATTGAATCGTTCCTAGTTGGGAAGAAAGGTCAGCTACCTAGTAAGTCAAAGTGGTACAGTAAGGAAATGGGCAGCGCCGCATTCCCACATTTCCAGTTCTAGCTTGAGCAGGAGCTCAAGGCTCCTAAAAGGGGGAGCCATGATCCAAGAGGATCTAGGAAAGTTTAAGGTTTTAGTAAAGTCGTTCGAACAAGGTTGAGAGTTGTTCGAACGACCCTTTTCATACTTTCTGGAATTTAGCCCAGGAAACCCAAGTCGTTCGAACGACTCCATATTTCGTTAGAACGACCCTTTTCATACTCTCTGGAATTTGGCCTATAGACAATTTTCGTTCGAACAAGTTTGAACGACTCCCTATTTCGTTCGAACGACCCTTTTCATACTCTCTGGAATTTTGGCCCATAGACAATTTTCGTTCGAACGAGCTTGGATGTCGTTCGAACGACTTGTCAAGTTTTTAGGGTTTTAGACCAATTAGCGTAAAGTCGTTCGAACGGGATTGGATGCCGTTCGAACGAGCTTGGCGTAGGTTGTTATTTTGAGGCGTAGTTTTGCCTCGAGATCCGTTCTATTGGGTATTTTTAGTTCCCTAATATATAAAAGGGACTTAGGTTATTTTTCTAGATCTATGATAGTTCAATAGAAAGTTCTGAGGAAGAAGCTAGGGTTTAGAGTAATTCATTGTAATTAACTGCGTTTAAGCAATTGAAGCTCTTAAAGGGACTTTTCCCGATTCAATTTTTGGTGTTATTCGTACTTTTCTGCTAACTAGGGTTTATCTGTTCGTATTGCGGATTACACCTATGCCGATCAACCCTCTCATTTACCCCCGTGTAAACATCCTCTAGATGTCGCCGAACCTCCTCATGAATTGCCTGAATGGACTCAGCAAACTTTGTAGCACTATCAGAAGTAGGTACTAACTGAGGAATAGGTGTCAAAACTAACGCAATATCCAGTGAATACCCTGTCACGATCTGAAATGGAGATAGTCCAGTCAAACAGTTGACAGAACTATTAAATACAAACTCGGCCTCTGAAAGGGCAAAATCCCACTTTGTCGGCTTGTCCCCTATAATACAACGTAGTAGATCACCAAAACTTCGGTTGACTACCTCTTGTCCATCTGTCTGAGAGGGTGAAAAGCTGTGGAAAAATGAAGCTTGCCTTGCAGCGTAGTAGTCTCCATAACGTCCTCCAAAAATGTCACGTAAACCATCAATCCTTATTAGAAGTAATCGATTGCAAAATCCCGTGTAAACTGCATGAGCTGCATACTCTATCTTGGTGCACGGTATAAAATGCATCATCTTAAAGAGCGATCAACTACCACAAAAACAGAGTTGAAACCTCGTGTCTTCAGTAAGCCTGTGACAAAATCCATCAAAATGTCTCTCCAAGGGCTAGAAGGAATCAGTAAGGGTGAATAGAAGTCAGTGCTCTGTTCTCGCCCCTTAGCGGTTGCACAAAAATAGCATCCCCAGATAAAGGCATTAACATCCCTGCACATAGTGTCTCAGAAGTACCTCTTTCGCATTGGGGCCATGGTCTTGATCTTTGTTACCAATTCGGAATTCAAAATTTATTCAGTTCGGCAATAGTGCGGGTTTTGTTCGTTTTCCATCTTATTCAATTCGGTCAAAAAAATGCAAATCGTCATTAATACGAGTGATAAAAGATATGGGTTTTAAACGTTTAGCTTCAATTATTCGGGTTTTAAAAATTCGGAAGATCTATATGTAAATCGGTTATTTCCTTCACTTGCATATTGCTAAAAACCGTCTTTCTTTCTCACTATCATTGAATAAGAAAATATGCAAACACAAATTATGACAGGCAGAGAATATGGGATGTAAATAAAGTAATTAAAAATGTGTAAATATCATGTTGATGTCATCCTCTAGTTCATGATATCTAAAAAAAATACCATGAGCGGTGAATGAGGAATGGTTTCTTGCTCTAGAGGGTGGAGCATATCAAATGAGCTTGGAAATAGTACAAAGTCACAAAGGCAAAGATTGGAGGCCTTATTTATGCATCACAGTACATGAGAATAAAATTTATACTTTCCCAACATTTATGACTAAAATATTCTCATCTCATGTAAAGTTTTGTTACTAATGCATCTCATATTCTCATATAAATTTGAGAGTTGGATGACTCAAAGTCTAAGAAAGAACTTATGAAGTTTAAACCGAGTAAAAAAAAAGATAAAAAGAATGCATATTAAGGAAAAATAAGAAGATTGAGAATGGAGTAAAATCTTACCTTGGTTCAAAAGCTCCAACACTCCCAAGTAGGAAGTTGGTAACTTGATATAGTAATGAAGAATAAATAGTTGAAGATAGCCTCTTCGTTTCTTACATAGCATTAAACAAATCCCATATTAAATACTTTTGAAACGTTTAGGCTATAGAATTCGTTTTAGCAAATTATTAAAAAATTCGGCCGTTTTTATTCGATTCCTCAAAAAAACAAAAAAAAATGCGAATAATTACCTAATAATTCAGAGAATTGCTAACAAGGGTCTTGATCACCCGAAAATGTCCCCCAAGACCCCCAGCATGGATATCTGCAATCAGTCATTCCCGTATAGAAGAAGCCGAGACACAGAGGGTTGTACCCTTAAATAAGAAGCCATCCTGGATAGTGTAATCCTCATGAGAACCATATTGATGCCCACATGGCTTATAAATAAGCCCAAAATACACATTCGAAGAGTACAAGGCACGTAGCTCAGAAAATCCAAACACTGAAGAGCGTAGTGTAACCAAGAGATGAGTTGTCCTACTAATCTTGTCAACAAACCCATTTTCCTTGCACTTGATGTGCTGAATGTAAAAATCAAAACTCTGGAGGTAACTAAACCACTTTGCATACCTGTATGTCGAGGTTCTCTGTTGACTATGCAAGTGTTGTAGCGCCTCACGATCCAAGTGAATAACGAACTCTCGGTGAACCAAATAATGTTGCCAATACCGTAAAGACCGTACTACTGCTAGCAACTCAATATCATACGTATTATAGTTCAACTGTGCTCCAAATAG
Organism: Kingdonia uniflora; assembly: GCA_014058105.1. Lineage (NCBI taxonomy): Eukaryota > Viridiplantae > Streptophyta > Magnoliopsida > Ranunculales > Circaeasteraceae > Kingdonia > Kingdonia uniflora. Next base: position 422,595 of record JACGCM010001629.1, read on the forward strand.
CTTTTCGCTGAAATAAACCATCGGCCTCCCAAACTGTGAAAGCGTAGCACCAATCCCAGTCTTACATGCGTCTGTCGTAACCTCAAAAATCGGACCAGAGAAATCCTGTAATACAAAAACAGGAGTTATGGTAAGCTTTTGTTTGATTAATCGAAATGCATCGTCAGCCTTGGAAGTTTACTCAAAAGGCATGTTTCCCATGAGGGAAGTAATCGATGTCATAATACTACTGAACCCATATATGAATCGCCTATAGAACATAGCCAACCCATGAAAACTTCGTACCTGCATCGTCATGGTAGGGATTGGCAGTTCCCGGTCGTATCCACCTTCTCCTCATCCACCTTGATCCCCCCTGACGAAATAACGTACCCCAAAAACTGCACTGCATCCAATAGAAAAGAACACTTCTTCAACTGAAGAAATAACCGGTGCAAACGTAAGGCCTCTAGAACTCTCTCCACATGAATGAGATGCTCCTCCTTGGTGCGGTTGTGGATAAGGATATCATCGAAGTATACAACCGCAAACCTCTCTGCAATACAGTAATGTAATACCAGTAATGTAATACCTCAGTCATCAATCGCATGAATGTGGACGGTGCATTAAATAGCCCAAAAGGTATCACTAACCACTCATAGAGACCGTCTTTGGTTTTATAAGTCGTCTTCCACTCATCTCCTGGTCACATGCGAATCTGGTGGTACCCGCTTTGAAGATCTAACTTGGAGAAGAACTGAGCGCCATAAAGATCATCGATAATATCCTCTAATCTAGGAATGGGAAATATGTACTTCACCGTGATATTGATAACTGACCGACAATCAACTCACATACGGTAGCTCCCATCCTATTTGGGGACTAATAGTGTTGGGACTGCTACTGGTGGTATACTCTCCCTCAAAACTCCTTTCGCACATAACTTTGGGACTTGTCTCTGTAACTCTGCATGTTCTGTTGGGGCCATGCGATAGTGGGGCAAATTAGGCAGTGGCACCCTTGGAATCAAATCAATGCTATGTTGAATATCTCGTAAGGGAGGTAACCCTTGGTAGATCTGGCTCCTGGCAAACACCTGGAAATCGATCAAGAAGCGGTTATAACTCGTCAGGTATTGAGGTAGGGACGGTAGTTATTGCGCAAACCAAAGCATAAGCAACCCCCTATTTACGTCCCTCTGCTAGGAAACTGCTCGTCTTACGTACTGGCACCTCCCACCCATCTCTGCCTTATGCGCTTCCACATGAAGACATATATGTTGGGTTGTCCGATGTGTATTGCACTCCTCTCCCACTGCCAAGGCCTACCCAATAGTAAGTGACAGACATCCATCTTGATAGCTGTACATAAGATGGATTCTTCGTATTCTCCCATCTTAATATTCACACACGCACGATATAACACTGATATTTCCCCTTGTTGAGCATCATTATGTATCCAACTCAACGTGGTCACCTTAGGGTGAGGCACTAAGTTGAGACGTAATTTATTCGCTACACTCTCAGAAATGAGATTATCTATTGACCCCCCCCCCCCCCCCGGTCAAAACCTCCTCTTTGTCTCTTGATCGAGAACTTTCTAATATGTTTCCGTCTTTCCCACATACTAGATCAATCGCATGGTGAACCTCTCTCCATCATCTCTTCGAGGTATTTTATCTCCAAGCCATCTCCATCGAATTTCTTCAAATCTTCCATTACAACTCCCGCCTCCAACCTTGTTATTTCGAGAATCGCACGAACATAGAAGGCAAACCTAGGATCGTTCATAGCTCTGGTACCAATTTGTTAATTACTACGATTGTGGAAACCTCAAATTAACTCTAATTACAATTCTAGGGTTTCTAGAGTTTTACCCCAAACTCAAAACAAGATAACTAACTAACAAAGGAACCCCAAACATCAACTTATAGAGAAAATAGCAAGTACGTGGCCTCGTGGGTAAACGACCCACGAGGCATGATCTATCACTAATCGTAGCGGGTTTTGCGGCAATCAATAATAGCTATAGGGTTGAGGCTGAACTTTTGAGATGGGACCCTCAAACCCATCAAATGATCAATATAAGGCCTTGCAATTAATCATTTGACAACAATCCCCTTAAACTAGAATACCACAGCAAGGTGGGGAAACGACCGAAAAATACATGACTTAGTTATTCTAGACTGCAACTTCTTTTTACTCTTTGTCATTCAAGACTTGTAGAGTATATATAATACTTAAATCTACCACCTCAAATCCTAAATTTTCTTCTATCTCAAATCCATACATATACATCAACCTCAATTATTTCCAATGTTAAAACTACACTAGTTTCTCAGCACGCTTTCCGTGCGTGCGACTCCACTTTTGTCACATGCTTCACAACGACTTTCGTTCGGGTCGTTTGGGGAGTTTTAGGCCTTTAGCCGTACTACATATCATGTGGCTTCTTTTTAAGGAGGGGTACATCTGGCATTTAAGTTAACTATATAAAATGATTATTCTTTATCAAGTATCTAATTGAAACACGTGTCCCTGTCTATCTAAGATGAGATGTGAGATCTCAAATTGGAAGGGTAATTTCTTAAATCGAAGGCTAAAACAAGAAGTCTAGATCAGAAACAGCTGTCCATCTCTTAATAAAAGAAGTTACTACTCGATGAAGTTTACGGCATGGGGAGCCGCATTGTAGGTTACCCCAAGCCGCGTTAAGAAGTAGAGGTATGGAGATGCAATTAACTAAACCCCCCAATCCCCGAATCATAAACCCAAAATCAAAGAATTATGGAAAATTGTCTGCTTTGTGGGCAAGGTGTTCTTGTATTAGCTTTGTTCCTGAAAAATAAAATATGAGTTGTATAACAATTTACCTTATGCAAAGAATTGAGCATTTGGTTAGTTGGTTCCTGAGATATGATATAGCGACTGTGATTCACCAGTATACTACAAATCCATGGCAGAACCTGCTTTCCACTGCCTGATCTGTTAACACACATCATTTCAATCATAATAGCACGGGAAGCGATGTGATCTTTGTTATACATTGCAAAACCAATATGACAACTTTATTTTGCGAGAATCATACAATTTTTTGAGTTAAAATAAACAAAGCAAAGTGGTTACTTCCCAAATACGAACATTCCATGAGGAAAAAGATGTCCACGCACCTTGACTTCCACATTGCCACCAAGACTTTCAGCAACTTGTAGGCATCGGAAGATGTGATAGACAAAATAGCAGCCTTTATCTGATAGAGGAAACAAATTAGTGATTTGTGAAACTAGGAGACTGTATTCACATTTTCACATAAGTCATTATTTTTTTTAGAATCACATAAGCCATTATTTTTTTTAGAATCACATAAGCCATTACAGAGATTCAACTAAACAACTGAATGCCTTCTATGAAAAAATAAACCTTCTTTTGTGAGAGAATAGCTTCAAATAAGGCTTCCGTGAACATGGTGGAACTCGGGATCATGTTGTTGGGTACCCGTTGAAAACTTTCTTTAATAATATCGTCATCATTAGTAAGAACTCCTAATGATCTAAGTCGGTCCTCCATGCATATGGAAACAGCATGCTTTTCAAACTTTTCTTGGCCATCTGCATGAATAATAATAAATAAGACTAAAGCACGAGCCTCATCATATGAATAGATTTTTATAAATAATACTGACCAGCAAAACTATCATATTTAACGGATATACAGGTAATCCAAGTTTTCAAAGTAGGTAGGGATTGATCTATATATACTCACACGAGGAAAGCTTTATAGTCAATCTCGTATGACTTTATAAATATTAAGTGATTATTTATACTTCTACGAAATATATCCCAAGAAATGTTATGCATAGCAGACCTTCAGTATCCATAGGTTTTGATTCAATTCTGTTTATCTTTGGATCGTCAATCATCATATCATCAGAATCCATATCTGACTGCTGGTGTCGTTTCTTTTTGTCTTGAGAGTCGTAGATCCTTGGAATCGGTAGTAAAGCATCTTCTGCATTTGCACGATCTAAAGCGGTGACTGTTGAAATAGTAGACATGTAATTAGTACCATTCACATTGTATAACAATATAGTATACTTTGACAAATCCAACTAAAGGAAAGAAAAAGAGCACACAAGTGATATCGGACACCGACACCCGTATCCGTGTCGTTGCTACCTAGGCTGCTATTCAGAAGAAGTTTACGGCTTGGGTGAGCCGCACTGTAGGCTCACCTGAGCCGCATTATATAGTAGTGAATTATTGTAATATCATAATAATGCAGGAAATACCTTCAGTGCGTAGGAGCTGGTTTTTTCGTGACGTGTGTAACTGACTACCCTTTGGCAGAAGAATTCCATCGGGGGAGCTATTTAGTATAATGTCTACACCACACTGAACTACGACTTTCTCGAATGATGGTTTTATTAGCGATCCATGTGCAACAAACACCTGTCCAGAACCAGATTTCACAATGGCTTGTATTTCTGCAGCAAATATCATAGGTAACATGCTCTTCTGATTCATGGACAAATGAGCCTCGGAAGAGAAAGTGATTCTTGTTGACTTGCTATTCCCTAAATCCTCAACATTTTTTCCATACCAGAAATAACAATGACCGATTTCTGAAATGGCTAGAACATATAGACCTATTTCCTTAGTGCCCTCGTTGTCTTTGCATCTACAGTGAAGAAAAACAGCGGGATGCTCCATAGAAAGGACACAGCTGGCAGATTGTTTTTTGCTACTGTCTACATTCCAAACTGCAATATAACGTTCCCCAACAGAGGAAGATAGCACGTAGTTACCATCTTCGGAAAATATCATACAACGAACGGCACCCTATTCAAATTTCATAACTTTAGGTCGAAGGATGCAACTTGCAAGTCATACACAGGAAATACTCTGGAAGAAATGCTTCGAGTTATTTGGAGATACACCTTTGAATTGGGTTGTTTTGCATCACCCTACCCGGCATTGGTTTGCTACACAACACATTAACCGGCATCTTCAATGATAAGAAATAACCCCCTTGTTTGATTAACGACTAAAGAACGAGCTGAGGGTCCCCTCTACATATAGCAATTTTTTTGAGATACACCCCTTACACGCGAGGAGCTATCACAAAAGAACCAGAAGGTATATAGGAAGGTTTCTCAGTTTGTTCATCAGTCCTTAATGGGAGAAGACTCAAATGAAGTGTATTCGGAGGAACCGCAAAACTACCTCAATATATCGAGGAGTTATCTCCAAATAACTCTAATACTTTTTAATAAGATGAAATATAAAATACAAAAGTGGCTAAGGACTAAAGATTTCAATGTAGCTATATAGTATTAGATAGAACCAAGTTATCCTCACAGGATGGCCAGAAAACTTCTGTATCATTTTATTATCTGAACATTTAAAAATTTTCAGCCGAGCAGCTGCAGTTGCTAATATCTTCCCATCTGAAAAGAAAGAAAAATACCTTTAGTAACAGAATCATCATCAACCTGTACGATAAACATGAAATAGATTCAGTAGAAAACGAATAACAAAGCAGGGAAGAGCAAAAATACGACGTTAACTCTTAGGATCTCTTCATGGTTTTTCTAGTAATAATAGTTTGTTTGGTACAAAGAATTACTAAGAAAACCTACAACTTATGATCTCTTTATGATTTCCATGTGACTCAAGGTCCAAGGAGCATTAGGACAATCATAAAGGTTACTGAACTTCCTTAAGGACGGTGCTTTAAACAATACACTAATAGGTATTTCTTACGAACTTAAGAGATTAATATGGAAGTGCCACACAATGTAGGATCAGTAAAAATAAAGAGCCTCAATCTCGCAATGGGCTCTTAAAATCTCATTCTGTTCATCACATACGAGATGCACCCAGCTTCTTTATCTACTCATTCAAGGGAAGATGTTTCGTTACTGTAACTGGGTGTTCTTAAAGATGCTGAGGACTCATTCCAGCAGGACTTTCTCAAGGTGCTTCTATAGATATAGGGAGGTAGTCTGTACGGAAGGGCGTCTATGTCTTCCTGATCGATCGACATGATCCAGCCCATAGGGTCCTCATAAAGATGTCACGACTTGCTTGCTAGTAACGACGTCCGCATGAGTCGGTCTCAGTACAATTATGTCATGCAGGCTGTGAGGGGTGGGTAAATGTTAATTGCTAAAGGATTTAAGCGTCAATCTATCAAGAACTGGCAGCTCATTCAGCCTTCCCTGACTCCAACCTGCTACTTGCGGCCTATCTAAGCTGCTGGCTTTCTGTGCTTGTCTTTCCTGTATAGCCCAGCCCTTTCATTCATCCCCATCTTTTCCCCCTAGTTGCTCGTATGGCGAATGGTACCGCTCCCTCTATCTCTCTATCTCTCCCTTGCATTTGGGAAACCTGTACTAAATCAAATGCATTTGATGTCCTGCGACCTTTACAAAATGAGTTGTCATTCCACAGTTTGAACTTGTGTGGACGTGAGGTTCCTTCAGCTCTAAGCTTATGAGCACTTCAAGGATTATGTCAACACATTGAATTTCTACTCTCTCCCTGTGACCATTAGTGTTTATAGTGGCGATAGCAAGTTGTGTACAAAGAGGGGCGTTCCCCATAATCTTCCCCACGTTGCATTGTGGAGTGAAGGTGTCAAGCCTCGACAGAGCCGAATTGTAGAGATTTTTACCTATTTTTTCTTTTATCTTTATTAGAGACAACAAAAAGAAAAGTATTGGCTTTTTATGTCTCGACCTTATAGACCGTAACTACTTAACTGTTGAGATATTTAGTCCCACATTGGCCATATTGCCATTTGGTTTTGAGTTGGAACCTCTTACGGTATATAGTATCAAAGCAGTCAATTTCTTCCACGTGTCGTGCCTAGGGATGTGAAATGGGCCGGGATAGGGCCAACCCGACCCTGGAATGTTAAGCCCTTATAAAATTAAGCCAGCCCGACCCTCAGCTGCGTTAAGGGTTGGGCCGGCCCTGCCCATAGGCTATAATATAAACCCTTACCCACCCATTGGCCCTAGTGTTAGGGCTTAGGGTGGGTAACTATTACAAAAAAAAAATTAAGAAAATAAAAATCATATTAAACTCTTAGAATATTATACATATAATTCTTTAATAAATTAATAAATTTATTAGAAATAATGAAAATCGTGAGAGAGGGATATACGCCTTACCTCTCTACGAACATGAATCAAAAGATAAAATAAAATAAATACCCAAGAGGTACTCATATGGTCCTCTAATTTTATAATGAAAAAATTAGAGTAAGAGTATAAACTATTTTACTACAAAATGAAAAGAAATGATCCATTGTATTCATTATAAATTTAAAATATACAGTGTCTATCAAAATATATGCTAAAAAGTGGATGTAGATACTAGATAGTATTAAATCAAATTTAAATCATGTTTTAAAGGGCTTAGTATGGACGTGCTTAATAAGAGTTAGATACTAAGGACTGCAAACATTAAACCCTGACCCTACTCTATCAGTTGTAAGGGATGGGTCAGCCCAACCCTTAGATGTTTAAAGTAGGGATTTGAAGGGCTCAAGCCCTATTTTTTAAGTGGCGGGTTGGGCCGGACCAAAGGCCAGATGACTATTTTCGCAGGCCTAGAAGTGCCCAACGGCAACATGTGCTCCACGTCACCCAGTTATATTTGTCCACCTTTTTTCCTTAAACTGCACTAAATGTTGAGGGACGTGTGAAGATATCTAGTCCTACATTAGGAATATTAAGCCTTGCAACTCAATTGATCCAGGAGGATCTAGGGAGTGTTTTTTTTGAATTTTGACCAAGTAGTTCGAACGAGATTTGGAGTCGTTCGAACGACTTGAGGTCTATTCGAACAGACTTTTAAATCTGTTCGAATAAACAGGCGTCTAAGGTGTTTTATTCGAATACACTAATGTCTGTTTGAATACACTTTTCTGTTCGAACAAAGGCGCGATTCAGCTTATTATTTTAAGCGTTGAAGGGCATATTTGTCCTATTTTGTAACTAGGAACTTGTAACCCTTATAAAGGGGAAAGGCTAGGCAAGATTAAATGATGTTAGATCAATACAAAATTCTAAGAGAGAGACTTAGGGTTTGAATTGAATTCGATTAAGCGATTGAAGCTCTAAAAGGGATTTTCCCACCAATTATGTGTTCTTCGTACTATTTCTTCTATTTAGAGTTTCTCAATTCGTATTGTGGATTAAGTGGTACCAGTTTTCCAGTTACGATTTTCGGGGGTGATTATGGTTTATGGTCTCTACACGTGACCGTCTTAAGCAAACGAAGGAGAAGCTAGCGAGTCCATTAAAGATTCACCGGAAACCTAACTCGAAAAAGGACAATTTGAAGATGGGCGATTCCGAAGATCGGCTCACGACTTTGAAAACGAAAGTTTTTGATCTAACTACTACTTTAGGGGAGTTTGTAGAACAATAACGTCTTACGAACCTCGCACAAGCTTCCGTTTCGGTGAAACTACGAATACGCTCGAAGAAGAAAGGGGATGTGGAAGAGGATAGAGACGGGGGTACCGAGGTAGATAGTGATTCTAGTGATGCCGAATCCGTCAAGGAGCGATCGGTTATTGGTAAGTCAACGAATCATATGCGTAATCTTCGTATCAATTTTAAAATTGAGATTTTGGTATTCGACGGTTCAATCGATGTCGAGATGTTGGATAATTGGTTAGATAGGTTAGACATATTTTTCTGTTTACAAATATTCCAATGCTCAGAAATTTGTTTCTCTACATTAAAATTCGCAAGTCATGTACTCACGTGGTGGAAGACCTATAGGAAACGCCACGAAGTAGAAAGCTTGAGTTGGAAAGAATTCAAGGTGTTAATGAGGAAACAATTCTATCCAATTGGTTATGAACAAGGGCGATGGTACAAATGGCACAATTTGCACCAAAAGTTTGAGCAATCCGTACAGGATTATACTACGGCGTTTCATAACCAAGCTTTGGTTTTGGACATCGATGTGGACGAGTATGAGGTGTTCATGAAGTACACGGGGGGTTTGTCGGAGTCCATAAGAAGAAAGTTGAAGCTCTTTACTGTGACCAATATCGAAGAACCTACCGTGAAGGCAATTGCTATTGAAGGCAAGTACTTGAAGAGTGACAAAGAAGAGGACAAGTACAAGTCGCGGTACAAATCTAGTTGGAAAAACGAACATAAAGAAGAGTCCAAAGGAGAGGGGTCTTCGTCCAAGGAGAATTATTGCAATCATTGTACGGCGAGTGGGCATATTTCAGATAAATGTTGGAAACTTCACCCGGAGCTTAAACCGAAGGAGGAGAAGAGCAAGAAAGAAAGATATGCACTAGCCGCAGCGGTTGTTGACCTCCCGGATTTAGATAAACCGAATCCTAAGCTTACACTTATGTTTCAGCAAATTTTGGCTACCGAGGAGAGTCGGGAAAAAATTGTTTATGTCAGTATTCAGGTGAAGTAGAGCTTAGTCGAGGCCATTGTTGATCCGGGTAGTCAGAAAAATTTGATTTCTGAGGCGTTGGTGAAGAAGATGGGCTTGATTACTACAGCTCATCCTAAGCCGTATGGTTTGGGGTGGATTTAGAAAGATGCGAATTTGATGATCACGAAGCAGTGTACATTCAAGTTTACGATCATTGAAAAGTTTATTGACGAGGTGACGTGTGAGGTGGATCCTTTAGATGTGTGTCAGGTTATCTTGGGTAGCCCTTATCTTTGGGACCAAGATGTGATTTATTACCGTAGAGCTCGTAAGTATCGTCTTGTGAAAGAGGAAAAGGAGTTCCATATCAATGATTGTAAAGAGCATGTCACTACGAATAATTTAGTAACGGCGACTCAGGTGAAGTGGTTGGTTAATGTGAACGATAAGTTTACGTTATTGGTAGGACCAGTTCAAGAGGGTACGTCGGCTAGTGAGCTGTCTACAATGACGTCTTATAAGCAACAAACCGATATGGGGAAGTTACACGAGGAGGTTGTGGTGCATTCTCATCACAGACCGTTCCAGTTTTTAGCAACACAATCCAAGCTACAGCAAGCTCGCCAGATGAAGGGGATGTCGTATCTCCAACAATTCCCCTGGATTATCAAGTATAAGAAGGGAGTGGGCAACAAAATGGCTGATAGGTTATCTCGACCCCCATTACCAACTACTTCCGCTATGTTGGCAGCCATGTAGATACAGCCTATTGTTTCGTCAGAGTATGTAGCAAGATATGATGATCTCAAGGGGCGTAGTGTGTTTTGCTGCAAGGCAGGACATATGAGTATGAATTGGATTTGCCACCTATTATGCAGATGTATTCGGTGATTAATGTCGAGCATTTGAAGCTGTTTGGGCCATCTCTTTTAGATGAAGACTCTACAATCGACACTTGCCTACCGTCAATTGATGACTTATAGATGGAAAGAGAAGATCCGTTGCAGGAGGATGGTATTCTAGAGAAGAAAGTTCATGCTACAAGACAGGGTGGTATTGAGTCGTTCCGAGTTGGGAAGAAGGGTCAGCTACCTAGTAAGTCGAAGTGGTACAGCAGGGAAATGGGCATAGCCGCATTCCACATCTCCAGTTCTAGCTTGAGCAGGAGCTCAAGGCTCCTAAAGGGGGGAGCCATGATCCAAGAGGATATAGGGAGTGTTTTTTTCAAATTTTGACCAAGTCGTTCGAACGAAATTTGGAGTCGTTCGAACGAGATTTGGAGTTGTTCGAACGACTTGAGGTCTATTCGAACAGACTTTTAAATCTGTTCAAATAAACAGGTGTCTAAGGTGTTTTATTTGAATACACTTTTCTGTTCGAACAGAGACTTGTTATGTTCGAACAGATGCGCGATTCAGTTTATTATTTTAGGCGTTTAAGGGCATATTTGTCATATTTTGTAACTAGAAACTTGTAACCCTTAAAAAGGGGCAAGGCTAAGCAAGATTAGATGATGTTAGATCAATGCAAAATTCTAAGAGAGAGACTTAGGGTTTGAGAGGAATTCGATTGCAATTGATTTCGATTAAGCAATTGAAGCTCTAAAGGGGAATTCACCCACCAATTGTGTGTTCTTCGTATTATTTTTTCTATTTAGGGTTTCTCAATTCGTATTGTGGATTATCAATAGATAAGATCAAAGAGCTACCCCTCTCAACCTCCTGTTCTTATATTAACTGTCAGGGATGAAGTCGAGTTGGTATATGTATACAACAAATTGAAGCTGTATTTTTCAGTTGCCTCATTCTATATTGATTGTTGTGTACGGCAAACCCATTTATTTCCTGTCTCTCGCCCTCAACCCTTGTTTTTAAGCAGGAATGTTTTCTACCTAGTGTTCTTTTGGTGGGGGTTCTTAAGGAAGGTGAGGCTATCAATGTTATTCAGGTTAGCTCTCCCGTGCAGACTTGTTTGTGGGCACTTTGGTGGACGAGTTGCTTGTCATATTTTACTCAGTATCAATCTCATTCTCCTTAGCCATGGCTTCTGACATCCGATAGCATATAGGTGGAGCCCGTATTTCGAAGTCCAAATGGCACTACCGTAAACTCAAAGACTCCCAAAGGTGATTGAAATGCTACGTGTGTGTCCTTCTTCTCTTTAATGGTCCTTTGTCCAGTGTACTTCTCCATGCCACGTGTATAATTCGATTTTTTCTGCTGCTTTCCACCATTATCACGCTTTCTTATTGTATCACATTTCCCCCTTGTATTGCCACTGGGTATGAGTCCCCAGCAGAGTTATTAAATGTAGTTGGGTGATCCTAAAGATGCCAAAGAATCATTCTAGCAGGACTTTCTCAAATTGGTCCAGTCTCCATTTATATCTTCCCGGACGTCCAGTTGGGGACGGCTACAGGACCGTTGTAATGCATTGGGCTCTTCACCTTTTCGGCTTTACAGGTTCCCTATCTACAGATGCATACACAGGAACCGCCCAATAGTGTGTGGTAGATCATTATCTGCTAATAAGTGTGTTTTATTCTAGCCATCACAAATATTATTGAGATGACAGACATTAATGTAAGAAGTACTTTTAAGAATGGAGCCATTGTCAATCCAGTCTGCAGAACAAGTTAATTATATCAATCAACCACAACATCTGGATTTGAACTGATTTGTACACATAGTATGGAACTAAAACATTTACTCACTAATTATATTTCTTAGAAGATAAAGCACCAAAGGGGAATCACTTGCATGCTTCTCTTATAGTAGAAATTATGAGTGGCCACAAACTCGTAATAGAATTTAGAATATATACCAGATGAGAGGGCCATGGAGGATACGGCCTTTGTAGAAGCTTTGAATTTCCCTAACAGACTCCCTGTTGTCCAATCAATCTGGCAAACAAAACCATCAACACCTGCGGTGTATATACATGAGCTCTTTGTAGAAAATGATATTGCATTTACTCCCCTGGTCAAAGTAAAAAGATAGAATTCTTGATTAGAAACTAAAAGACAGTCCCGCCTATAAGATTTACATATTTGGCAATGACATAATAAGAGGATGCAGCAAGGATTATATATATACACATCAAGAATGATCAGTTCTATTGATAACCCGGATAAATATATTATTTACTGTGCAAAATAGGTGTCCAAATACTTTCAGAACACTCCTCAGATGTGGAAATCCATGATAGCCTAAACTTTTACAAAACTCACCCAGGATGGCAGTCATTAGCCCTCCATTTCAGCTGGCCAGATGATACATCCAATGCTAAAACGTCACCACTGCCAGTTCCTAAGAGTAACAATGAAACCCCAGCCTTTCTTTTCCTCTGCAAATCACAACCAAAAGATAACAGGTCACAGAAAGTTAACCGGAAAACAAGGACCAAAAATTTCAGGAACAATTAATTAAAGTAAGTCATGGTTTCTTATTTTAACTTCAAAAGAAACCTTTCTGCCTAAAGGTAACCACTTCATGCATGTGTAATCAAGCGAGAGGTGTCCACTTTCTGATTTTGCATAAAAATCTGTGTCATTGGTTGACGTGATGTCTGCAAACTCAGTCTGGAGCTGACCCTTTGAAGTGTCCCAAATCTGAAACGAAAAATAAAACATAAGAAATTTGCATAGCCCTCTAACCTTTCAAAACAAGACAGTGATTGCAATGCACATATTTCTTTTCTCATTTTTCGGGTACACGTGACGTGGAAATGTCGTAGACTTTGCATGTCTCTGTCATTCCCTGGTAAAATAATCTTGTTGAACCCAAAGCTATCAGTATTGCTGATGTATAATGAGTTCTAAATACCAAATAAGTACCTTAATTCGGCCATCTCCAGAACTGATAGCGAAAAATTCGGACGTAGGGCTAAATGACGTCAAGAGATCTCTAATATTTGGCATGCCCATTCCTGTGAGCAGAAATCTAAAAGCCTTAGTTAAAACTTCAAAAGTAAATTACTTCAGAAACCGGCAAGCCGCTAAAATCAACTTCGCTCGATGCACTAAATCAAAGAATAAACATGACGAGCATTAAGCCCCTTAACTCTGATATCCAACTTAAAGAATAAGCATTTATTTTACTAACAATCTCACACCGCTTAATCGGTGAAATATATATATATTTTTAATTTTTTGCAAAATTGTGGTGAAATTTTCACACAAAATGTCCAAACTTTCTGATCATTTCTTTTTATTTGTACTTTTTGGGTTCTTTCTTATAAAAACATTTACCAAAATATCGGCCGACATTTTGTTTTCTCTGGGGCCAAAATTTCCCAGAATTGGAATTTTCAACCTTGTCTTCAATGCAAACAAGATATGCACAGTTCAGATAATAGTAAAATTCATTCGAACACTGAAAAGTAAATTAATCATGCTGAAACACTTAGCATTTTATTGTTAGATAGACTAACGATATAGTCTGGTCTACATCAAATTCGGGAATAAAATCTGATACTTTTGCTTACTCCGAATCCTAATCTAAATGCCGCTCAACTGCTTGAATTAATACTTAGGTATTTCACAAGTGATAATCTAAACTAGTTGCGCTATTTGAACAAACAACTACAGCTTGACTTGTATAGCCCTGAAAACCTATAACAATCTTCCCCACCTTCCTCAAATTTCTTAACTCCTCTAGAAATTAAGCAACCGCAATTAGCTGTGCATTGTTAATTGAATCAAGTCCTTAATTCTAAACCTACAATCAAAATAAAATCATTTTTCTAAAGATGATTATTTTTTCAAATCTCCTGCAAACCCTCATTAATTGAGTCCTACCCATCATTACAGAAATCCTAAAATTGGAATCCTACTAAACCCCATATTACAAAATCCCTTTTTAACTTAACCCTTCTCACCAAACCTCTAAAAAAAAATATTGTTTCACAAACCCTAACATTTCTACATCAATTGAGTGTGAGAGTAAGTGTGTGTGAGAGAGAGAGAGAGAGTTACCGAAGGTTTAGAACTCGGGTTGAGGGCGGAAGAGAAAAATTGGCTCTTCTTCTAAGAAAATTTCCCCCCACAGCTTGTGTTCGAAACTCTCTCAGCTTAAACCCTAATGGAGAGAAGCGTAGAAATTGAGGTTTAGGTGTTTTAACTTCTATAATTACCCGCCAGAATCAGAGCGTCTCCAACAGATAATAGCAGCCCAAATATGGAGATGGGAGCCACTACTTGCACACCCCATTTTTACCTAACATATACACCCAAACCCAATGACAAGTATGCCCTTCCAAGTATTAAATATTTGCAACTTTTTACCCACACTAATCTTCCCACCATCACTCTAATATTCTCTCCTAAAACATCACTTTGGAATACCCTAAATGGACCATGTTAGTACCAGAGATGCTCCTAATTTCGACGGAGAACCTCCTATAACTCCCATCAACTTAAAACTCGACGATCACGATCTTTACGAGGACGTAGACCGCAATGGTGTTCCATACGTTTATTTCAGCTTCCTTAACCCCGGGGTATCTTGTTTTTCTCTTCTCTATTTGTGGATTGGGACAAATTTTGTTGAAAAATATATGTTCTCTAATACATGTTTAATATTGCAGAATGAAGTAAATGTTCATTTCACCAATGAAGATTACCACAATTTCAGTAAACTACCACTTGTAGATGTTAATTTACAAAGTCAAGTAGGATCAAACTCACACCCCTTTGAGCCGAATGGAGAAGTATGACATTGCAAGTCGTCGAAATAGGGGGTGAAACATATTTTGTGATACCGACGCAAGAGGTAAAGTGTTGGTCATGATTTTTAAACCCTTGAACCAGTTCGTTTAACATAAGCCTTCAACGCTATTTAGTTTGCGTTGACATTATATATATTTTTATCTTCTTTTTTTCAGGTTAAGGCGAGGCATTTGTCACCAACCAACGATGAACCCATTAAAGTTACTTCATACCTAGAGCTGATGATATTGTAGATGCTACCAAGTTGTTCACAACAGATGTGGTATAGTTTGGTTTATACTTTGAAAATGACAGTTGTTTTTAAATGTTGAATTTCATTTTATTTTTTTTGTCTGACCACAGAGGTTTAAAACGCGTTATGAGGTATTGAGTTGGGTAAAGAGTGTCGGAAGGAAGGCAAAAATGGTAGTTGTTATAAGAAAATCGCGTGTGTAGGGATATCTCAGAGTTTACATGAAATGTGAGTATGGTGGTGTTTATCGTGGAGATAAAACCAAATTTTCTTTGGGCAAGAGACACATTTCTTCAAAACTAATTGGGTGTGGGTTGGATATTAGATTGTTTTGCTATGGTATTAAAAGGTTGTAGCGTGTTGTTGTTAGGCATGGTTGGCATAACCACGTAATTGTACAAAAGCTAGTTGGTCACGCCTACGCAGAACGTCTAACATAAGTAGAAAATAATTTAATGATTAGAATGACCAAGGCAAGTGTAAAATCGAAAGAGATATTGGACGTAATTCAACAACAATTTCCAGAAAATGCATCTACGATTAGGTCATTGTACAATGCACGCGCATTGTGGAAAGTTATGAATGGGCACTCAAGAATTCTAGGAAGTGTTTCAATGATGGTGAATTACCTACAGTTATCATTACTAACAGGGATTTAGCTTTGACGAATGCAATTGACGTTGTATTTCCATAATCGCAACATATGTTATGTCGTTGGCATATATACATGAATGTGAAAGGGAATGTGAAGGAACACCTGACGAGGAAAGAGGACCAAAAGGACTCCTAGAGAGACTTCAACAAAGCGTTCAAAACATTGGTTGAAGATTGTGTTACAATTAAAGAATACACCAGTTCTTTGAAAGAGTTTCAAGCCGTTTGGAGGCCAAAATACAATGTTTGTGTTAATTATATCTTGGACAATTGGGTTTATCTGTATGGTACAAAGTTTATTTCGGTATACGTTGACCAACACATGCACCTTGGAAACTATACAAGTAACAGGATGGAGAGTGCACACACGATGTTGAAACGTGCCCTTCAAGCAAGAAATCTTAGTTATAGTTGGGGTTGGGAATCAATTGATAGGCTTCTTCATTCGCAACACACTACTATATTTGCTTCTTTCGAAGAAAGTTTGGGAATGGTGATGCACAACTACCACGATTTTGGGTTTGCTAATTTGAGGCAGATTGTATCTAGGGTTGCACTTTACCTTATTGTATATGAAATCAAACTCTTAAAGCAGTCACTTGGCCCAAATGTTACAAAGGTGGGATGTGGCTGTAGCACACGGTCTTCCTTGTGCATGTTTATTGGCGTAACTTATGGATGTCATTCATCTCATTCCAGTTGAGTATATACACCCCCATTGGTTTCAACTATCTAGCAACCCAAAAGCGGTGACTGGGGCCCAAAACGTGGTTGACATAAGACCGGCTTTAGAATTGGTGATACAGAAGTGGGATGGTGGCCATTACATTGTTCGATCTTCTTTGGTTATAGAGCTTTTAGAGTTGGCTACCCGAGTCAACGTCTTTATTGGAGCTTATGACGATTATGAACTCTAGAAGTAGGAAAAAGAACTCGCGAATAAGAAAGGACAAGAAAAATGCTAACAGCAACAATAAAAGGGATCCATCTCATTGGGAATATCAGCTTGGGACTCAAGAAAACACAATAAAAGTGAATCAAGTGTTACCTAATCCGATTGGAAAAGAAAAGGATGTTCCATAGGTGAAGAAACACAAGTTAGCTAGAAAGAAATAAATGAAAAGGCGTGACATAGATTATTGTTATGCTGACTGGCAAAGACAATCCTAACGCTGCGGATATGACATTCATACCTTTGCATGCAAATGTTGAAGCTCTCCCGGTCGAGGCTGGAATTGGTTATATCGGCGAAGATCATTTTGTTGCTCTTGAAACTGTACAAATTTGTCCTTTGCCAAAGTTGCATCCGTCTTGGGAGGTTTATTATCATGACAGTGCGTCTAACATTGGTACTTCGATTGTTAATCGGCTTCAACACTTTCACGAACTCGAACTTGTGGAGGCAATTTATCAATAGTAATATTTAGGTGCAAAATTTGGTGCCTTAAGAGCGCATATATATATCATACTTTTGACATCCATCGTACCGAACTATCCAACGACATCAGTTCTTTTGGGAGGATGGTATGGCATAAATAACTATGCCATTTTGATATTTTGGTTGATTTAGATGTATACTCCAGACCACTAGTACATGTCATCTTATGTGTGTTTACTTTAGTCCATGATTTTAATCTTTGTCTCATGAATTACATATGTATCCATCATACATTGAGTACATTATAATTATTTGGATATTTATGTGTCTTTTGTTCCTCTCGACTTGATGACTTGATGAAGTTTCTTTTATAGAGAAAATAGGTTATTATGCTTTGAATTGGTTGTTTTATTTTTTTATAGAGTTTTTGATGGTTTTGGACGATCTCTTGTACAAGAGCATACAATCAGTCAACCACATTACAGATCTCAACACAATATTAAACATTCTTCGATCTTACATGATGCGCCTCAATCCTGATAAGTGTCAATTCGGAGTACATTCAGGTTAACTTTTTGGCCTTCCCATCAGCAAGAAGGGAATTGAGGCTGATCCAGATCAAATTTGAGCTCTCCTCAACATGCCTTCTTCAAAGACGACGAAAGACGTGTAGAAAATTATCGGCAAAATTACCGCTATCAACCAATTCATTTCAAAATCTTCAGACCACTGTCGTTGGTTGTTCCTACTACTCTGCAGTTGTACCAAATGAGGAAAAGTTTAGCTAAATGCAGAGGTCTAACGGGCGTCAGAATGCGAGCCAGCTTTTCAGGATCTCAAAACCTATTTGGGGAGGTCTCCTATAATGAGTACCCCAATAGATAACGAGGAACTAATTATCTACCTAGCAGTTCTAAATACTTTAATCAACTCACTTCTCATTCGACTTGAAGGGAAAATCGAGAAACCAGTCTACTTCATCAGCAAAACCCTCACTTCAGCGGAAACGAGGTATTATAAAATCGAGAGACTTCTTCTAAATCTTGTTTATACTTCACATAAACTCAAACACTACTTCCAAGCTCATTCAGTCAAAGTCATGACAAACTACCCATTTCGGGAGGTTCTGTCCAAAAAAGAAAAATCAAGGAGAGTGCAATAATGGTCAGTTAGTTTGGGAGAACATGATACCAAGTTCGAACAGTGTTATTCTGAAAAGGATCAGGCCGTTGCTGATTTTCTCGTAGATTTTCCAGTGGAAGATCCTGAGTGGGAGGAGCACAATCCTGACCATGCAGAGGAACTTACAGAAGATCTACCCCCTCCAAAACATTTAATGAACGAGTTGAATGGATTACAAGGAAAGGGTGGAGACTTCTTATAGATGAATCACCAGGACCTGTAGGGTCAGAAATTGGAATCGTATTGATTACCACTTCCAGCGATAGAATTGAGAAATCATTTCGCTTGGATTTTGAAGCCTCCAATAATGTTACCGAATACGAAGCTCTCATTCATGGACTCGATATCGCACTTGAGCTCGACGTCCCAGAACTCTCAGTTTGCATAGATTCACTACTTATCGTCCACCATTACTATGAGCAATACAAGAAAAATAGCAAGATGATTAAATATGCAGCCCTCGTTGTAGATAAGATGAGCAAGTTCGCGCAAGCAACTCTCGATTATCTTCCTCGAGGTGAAAACCGACATGTCGATTCCTTGGCATATCTAGCTGAGGTTTTGGAAACAGATCTCGATATCTCCAGATCGAAGTACTTTAAACCCCCAGTATTGATCGAATTTCTGTATGCACGATCAATACTGGGGGTGATAAAGGGGAAGATAACGATTGGCAAAATCCCTTCCTAGCCTACCTCGGTATCGACAACAAATGCAACGGACCACTTACAGCAGATCCAAATGAGCGCCGATAGCTGATCAACAACTCAAAGTGCTACACAAATCAAAACAGTTCTTTATACCGCCATTCAATCACGGGGCCTTACCTAAAGTGCCTCTCCAAAAAGAAAGCAGATGAGATACGCTGTAATTTACATGAAGGGACTTGTGACTTCCACACTGCATATCGATCACTCGCAAACAGAACTATTACACGAGTATTATGGTCAGGCATGCACAAGCGAGCATAAGAATACTCACACAAATATGATACATGTCAACGACATGGACAAATGATACGCGCCCCTACGCTCGAACTACATGCAAGCAAGGTTTTTTGGCCATTCAAAAGATGGGAACTCGATCTTGTCAGTGAATTTCCTAATTCTTCAGGTAACCGCCGATACCTACTCATAGCTACAAATTATTTTATAAAATAGGTAGATGCAGGTCTACTCTGTCGAACCAGAGAAGAAGAGGTCATCTTTTTTATCTTGGAACACATCATTACTCGATTTGGATGCCCCTACCTAATTCGTATCGATAATGAGCCATAATTCGTTAGAGAAAAAGTCGTAGCTTTCCACAACAAACACAATAGCATCCACTCACCATCCAACCCCTACTACCCTCAAGGCAATGGCCAAGTCAAAATCACCAACAAAACCATCTTGGATGGACTTAAGAAAATGTTTTACTCACAGAAAAAGGAGAACTGGATTCGAGAACTTCCTCATGTCTTATGGGCATATCGTACCACTCCATGTCAATCAACCGGCTGCACCCCATTCCTCATTGCCTATAAGACTGAAGCCGTTATTCCCTCAGAACACCATCATCCAGTCAGAGATCACGAGCTAACTAACAAAGAAAACAAGTTCGAATTGGCCTGCAACCTCAATTGAATTAATGAGACTAGGGAGCGCGTCATTGCTAACCTAGGTCGATATCACCATATGTTGGCCAGTTCATACAACAGACGAGTCAAAAGCCATACTTTTCAAATTGATGATTTCGTCATCAGAGAAATCCCCCCACACAGAAAAGAGCCTCATGTCGGGAAACTAATAGAAAATTGGGAGGGTCCATTCCTTATTTCAGGTCTCACAGGCCTGGGATCATATTACCTCATAACAGAAAAGGGAGTTTACATCTCAAATCCTTAGAATACTAGGCGACTGAAACGATACTATCGTTAAGTCATTTACTACTTCATTTAGAATTCTCGCTTTTTTCATTCCAAAAATGATATTTTCATCTCCATCGAATGCACATTCTTTTCTACTCAATAAAATCTTCTAAGTTTTTTCCCACACAACTCTCTACTTACGTAGGCAATACATAGATTAAAACATAGGTAATACTAGCTTTCAATCGACCTCTATTCCGGTTAAAATAAGGATAACACTTGATTTAGCCGACTCTACTATATTTTGAGATTAAAATAAAGGTAATACTAGTTTTTAATCGAGGAACTCTACCAGACATAAGATAAAACAAAGGTTTATAAAACTAGCTTTCATCTCACTCAATATGACTACGATATTATACCGGTTAAAACAAGGATAACACTTGATTTGACCGACTTTACTATACTCCGAGATTAAAATAAAGGTAATACTAGTTTTCAATCGAGAAACTCTACCAGACATAAGATAAAGCAAATGTAAAACTAGCTTTCATCTCACTCAATATGGCTGCGACATTCATACTCTGCGATTAAAACGAAGGCAATACTAGTTTTTAATCGAGAAACTCTACCCGACATACGATAAAACAAATGTAAAACTAGCTTTCATCTCACTCAATATGGCTACGACATTCATACTCTGCGATTAAAACGAAGGTAATACTAGTTTTCAATCAAAAAACTCTAAAAGACATAAGATAAAGCAAAGGTAAAACTTGTTTTCATCTCTCAATATGTCTGCGATAGATACTTTTTTCAGGTTATATATACAACCGCTATAATGGATTTTTTTTTATGTTGGGAGATCAGCTACGCTTTCCCCTACAACAGGAGGATGACCAGCCATAAATTCTCTAACTCGAGCAGTCACAGTAATCCTGCCCTATTTTACCAATTAAGCAGGTCGAGAACCTAACTCCGTTTCCATGGAGTATATACAATTTCCTCGATCTATATCAGCTCTGCAAATACATCCCCTTTCTGACAAACAGTCGTGCAAGGTATCTCTCTCTAACTCAAGCCTTTTTACCTCCTCTGCAAAATAGGTAATTACCGCCATTATCAATTCTGAGCGTAAAGCTTCAGACGTGACCGCCTTAGAAAAATTTGATATCGCCATCTGAAGGTGATTATGCAACCTATTATATCGTGCTTCTTGCTATTTTATTTAACTATCTATGCGGGAAGTGAATTTGATGTTCTCCCTCACCTTCTCAGTAGCTTTAGTTGATTCAGCATGGTTCATCACCCTCAAATCTACCACCTGAGCATAATGTTCCTCAAGCTCCCTGTTTAAATCTTCCTCAGTCGGAGACTTCTTTAACAACTCATCTTGCTTCTTAATCAAAATCTCCTTACCCTTGATAGTCCGCTTTAATCTTTGTTCCCTAGTAAAAGTAGCGTCCAACTTACGTTGGTACTCTATTAACCGCTCATTTCTTTTTTGCACATGACCTTGATTTTGAGCTACAATTTCTTTCAGCTTTCTGATTCGAGTTGATAAGCTAATTACATCCCCTTGAACAAGGAAAACCTTGACATCACTTTTATTCTTCCTCGAGTGTTCTCCAGCCTCGGCGTTTCTGGCACGCAAATTGGCATGTGCCAATTCGGTCTTCAATTGTGCCCCCCTTTCATTCAGCTCATCACACTTCCGTTACACCATTAGAAACTTCATATCTTTAGTAGGTAAGGCCGCAGTAAACTGCTCAACCGCAACTTTAGAGGTAGATAGGCTATCTCGAGCTTTCTTCAGCTCACTATCTTTCTCGACCATTTTCTTCTTCAATCGCTCTAGCCCATTTCTAGTATTTATTAGGTCAGCTCGAGTTTGCTCCTGATCGTTCATTTTACTAATCATTTGGTCCTTCAGATTGGCCACTGAATGACTTAACCCTTTCTCTAATTTTTCTAACGCCTGTATACGGTATCGAGCCATGTCAGCATCCCTACTCTTTACCACCAGCACATCATTCTGGCTTTTGAGCTTTGCTACCTTTTCTTTCATTTCCACGAGCTCTTTTTTCTCTTTACTAATTTTGGCATCCTTCTCTTCGATCTTCCGAGCAAGGTCATTAGCAGTTTGGGTTGCCTCGACAAACTTGAAGTGTATCTTTACATCTTAATCTTCTCTATCTTCATTCGTCTCTCTTATCCTATCAAACTCCTTCACAAATTCTTGGTTACATTGGCGTATCTCATCTTCGCGAAAGTGAACTAACTCTAATTCGACCTGCACATCACAGATACAATATATCAAGTTTGATTCAGAACATTCACTCAATACATACATCTCATTTTTAACAAAAATTTATTTTTTTACATCTACTGTGTGAAACTACTTCTAAACTTAAGGTCGAAGGACAATCTCAGTTCAATGAACAATATCACATACTTCCAATTCTAAGGTACACATTCTCTATGTTTTCATTTGTCAATATTTTACTATTTTATAGACACTATTGAGTGTCATTGCCCATAAACTGATAGTAGGTTTTTGGTTTATCCCTATACTCTACTTTTTACTTTGTAGCTCTAGACTAATGAAGTATACAAGTTAAATATTTCTTATTCTTTTTTAACCTATAGCTTCGCTTGCGAAGACAACAGGGATGCTGAGGCATCTCTCTCCTTAGCGAGCTCAGTCTCTAAATCTTTTATTCTGAGGCACATTTTTTTAAGTTCCTACAACAAGGTTTACAAAAGTGTATTAGCCTACAAAATTTTATCCAACAAACAATATTCCATCAGATTACAATATTCCAACCATTCATACAATCACAGAGTCAACATTCTACTCTACCTTCTCGTTTCCTCCCTCTGGACGCTCATTGTCATCCCCTGGTTATCTCACACCGTTTGGGGAGAGACACCGTCCAACCCATCCACCACTCCAACAACAGCATCTTCCTCCTCCTTAATATAGGTGTCCGCCATAATGGTATCTACCTCTTCTTTGGAATACCCCTTGGTTATAAGGTGGCGCCCGAGTCTGTAGTGCTCAATTACCACCTTCTCCATATTCCTTCCCCTTTTTTAGCTTAGTTTTCTCCTACTTGGCCTTGAGGCATATCCCCTTCATCAAACGAGCAGTCTACAAAAAAAAATAACATCTAGCTCACTGTTAGCTTGAATCACTATACGAAATTCATCACATATTCAAATAAACGAACTTACCATTTTGCTAATCTCCTCCTCCTCATTGAGAGTTGCAAGCCTCGCCCTTTCCACCACCTCTTTCAACTCATCATCTATAACAGGTCGATCCTCTACGACCTTCACCCCTATCAGTTCAGAAGGCTTAACCCTCCTGTTTTTCGCCCCTCCTTGGACCTCACCACTTTCTGTAGTTTTAGAGGTCGAAACATGCTTTAGCATCTTCTTCTTTGAAAACGCTCGAACAAGCTTGCTCGACGTAGTAGACTCCAGCACACCCGGGAAGTCCACTCCAGAGGCCTTAGGCAAGTTCATTCACCTCTTCCCATCAGTTCCCCTCTTCTTGTTGCCATCGGTACCCATCATTTGCCTCGTTATTTGAGACTTTTGAACTTTCTCTGACCGGCTATTAACACGTTTCTTTATGCTAATACCAAGTTCTTTCAGTCTAGCCTCTAGCTCTGTCCTTTCTTGAGCAACAATATCCAATAGAGACTCCTTCCTCATCACCTTTGATTGAGGACCTGTTGGTCAACAACGTATTATCATCAGTGGAGCAACATACAATTTTAACATATCAATCTTATACATTATACATTATTATACTTACTTTATTTTACAGTTTATACAAAAGTTCCATAGGTTCTTCATCATATCGTTGAAGGCAATCATCCTTCACCCATATCACATTATCATTCTAGGCTCGACCTGCTGAGTTCAGATCAAAGAAATGAGGCCGAGTCAAACTCGAAAAAAAAAATACCCTTTCACTTGCAGATAAGTTTTTTACCCTATAAAACTGTACGACATCCTTAGGAGATATCCTCATCTCAATCTCATCCTCCTCCCATAACTTATTCAGAAATTCATAAACATTTATCACCTCTCACAAATTCCCGTTCAGCTGAGCAGGACATGCCCCAATGATGTTCATAATCCCTTTTGTCAAATTACTAAGGGAAAAACTCAACCCGTACTCCAACTGAGACAGGTAACACAAAAAACCCTCTGTCGGGTCGCCCTGGGAATTTCCCTCAAAGTTTTCTAAAAAGATCAATTTATCTAAACCCCTATCTCGTTTCTCCTTCTCCAAATCAACCAACAGAAAAAAATATTCCTCTCTAGTTGTTGCGATACAACTCCTAAAATGCCTACCGGCATGTTATACACAACTACCCCATCTTCCCCCTACAGAAGCCTTGGCTTTACAAAATTCTTTGAACATATCTGAATTCGGAGGACAGGTTACCAATCTTCCAAGGAAATCTAAAAATTGAATAACCCCTACTTCTTCCTCCCTGTCAGATATTACCATCTCGGACTCTGCCGATCGACCAGAGGTCGACGCCTCATTAACAGGTAAAGTCTCCATATCAACTACAAATCTATATATGAAGGTTTGATCCTACACAATACCCCTCACATTTGACTTACATACAGGTCCAGGTATCCATTATTATCTTTTACACATACATCACCCACACACATATATCTTTCACATATCATGTTTACAAATATATATCAAACAAATTTTTATAGATTACTGTCAATAGTCATTTTTAGATTTCCTTAACACAAAAAATGATTTTCAAAAGCAGCACATTCCAAATATCATAAATCCTCTACTAACCTTCTATGTCAGAGTGTAAATCTGATACAGTGCCAAATCCTTCCCTCACAACGCTGCTATATAATCCCCTTCGTGACTCAGTCTCTGTAACTCTCTCTTACTTTGACTGTTGACCACTCTCAATTATTTTTTCACAAAATTCTCTGTTATTTTTCCTCTTTCCCCTCTCACTACTCTTCAAGATTTCAGAAGTTGAGAAACCTTTGAATGACGAAGATGAAGCATTACTTATATATATTTTTTTCTCTAACTACTGGCAGTTATTGGGTCTCGCACGAGCCATCCTCGGTTTTGGAACTGAGGCATCCCCTCCACAATCAATATCAGACATCTTGTACCTTTTCGGTAAAAATGTTTTCCCATCATTGCCCTTTGCCCTATATTTTAAACTATTTTCATTTCATTTTTCCAAATCCCCCTTTGACCTCCCCATACTTATGATGACACACACTTACACGCAATCAGGTTTCCCCTACTTTTACACAAGAGACATAATCAAAAGTTACCAGTTTTTTTTTGTATTTTTGCTTCTTCTACTTATAGAAGTGCTGATGTCATTTCCAAAGCTCTCAAAATTTCAAAAATATTCAAATTCATTTTTTATAACAGTCAGAAGCGACATTCGTAACAACAGATGACATATTCAAACTTCATTCTTATACCATTGCTTTGATAATTATTCGAACTCATATACTTACATACATGCCACCCCTATTTATATTAACTTCATTATCATCACAGTCTCATCACAATTCACTCCCTTACATATAATTACACCTAAAACATCTCTGATGTCCTGGTGAACCGCATCTAATAATTTCACCTCCAGCAATACTCACATCTTCCAGTTCGATCTTGTCTTCAGCAATCAATCTCACAACATCTTTTCGAGATGCAAGTTTCACCATCACTTCTCGAAACAGCTCCTTATAGAATTGACATTCAAACTCACGTTCCCTACCCATCCAATCTAAACCTTCAAATTAATACTCCCTTATTGGCAGTTCAGCATCATAGTCCAACAAGCCAAAAATTCGTTCCCGCACTTCAGCTATCTTTATCGCCAACAGCCCCTCAGTGGCATAACAAATTTTCTCAGATCGAGTCCACACCATTTATATTCTATTCGACTTGTTTAAATCTCATTTCCCCTTATTTATACATTTTTGTTATGAATCCCCTATAGTTCGTGATATTACTCTATTCTTTCATAACATAAAACTCTAGTATCTTGAGAAAAGTTATTTGAACATATCTCTCCCTATCGACCTCAGTCATTTTGGCCTATTCCATATCGAGTTTATTCTTTCCAAATCTAATTTATCCGAAAGACCTCCCAGAGCTCGAATTTCCCATCCTAAACATTCTACAATTTTTTTATTCTCTTCTTCAAAAAATCTCAGTCACTCAGTTTGATCATTTATTACACATATTTCATGTTATAAACATATTTTTACAGCCCGATTATTATAACCAGGTTGTAAGTTTTAATCTCATACATAACATTTTATCTTATATTCGTAAATCTTCGAATCATTCATAGCTTGATTTCTAGAGTTATTTTATACATATATCAACACAAAGTTTGGATAACAAATTTTATTCAGCTTAAAAATAAATTACATGTGCTTTATAGATATCAAGTCTTTCAAGTACTCCGAAATTAGGTACTTCTAACAAGTTTTTCAAGTGTTTTACAGATGATAGGTCTTTTAGGCACTCTGAAACATCAAATCCTTCAGTTCATCTGACTTCAGTAATATTTCACTATAAGAATCCTTTGATGAAAAGCAGGCATTAGAAGTCACCATAGGTCCTTCTTCCTTCACACCATCTTACTCTGACCAAAAATTGGGTTTGGAGGAAGTCTAGGCATGAAAGAAGAAGACTCAGTGCTTGAAGCAACTCATCAAACAGAAGGTATTCTTAGCGTCAAACAACGATGGAGGTATAGAAACAGACTTCCATTCTCCGTCTCCCTTCTCTACTACTACCGTCGCCTCTTCTATAACCACCACCTCCGCATAGTTGGAAGAGATGAAGAGGGCCCGACCTTAGAATCTAGTCCTACGCAAGACATCGACGTAACTGCGAGGCAGTTACTCCAAACCCCGCATCTGTCATCCCAACCTTGTCTTCCACAAGGACGCGGAGACAAATCCAACATTGCTCACCTGTTAAGACAATGTGATGAAACCTCCACATACAGTAAAAATCTTCCTCAGCTTCAGCCGCTTCCTTTTCCGAGATACCTTGATACGTTGGTGGAATGGGAATAGGGGTAGGCATCTCCAAAGACTGATCACCGAAATATCTTAACTTCAACTTTTGCATCTCAACAGAGATCCTCTCATCGTGAACCATTATCCAGATCCTCACCATCATCAAAACTTTCAGAGAATTTTACAAAAAAAAAACATACTTTGCCACAATCCTCTGTACATGTACTATTTATATAAACCCAATATTTAATGTACATGTACATTTCCCCAAGCGTCATCATTCAATACAGACGAAACTCCCTAAACCCTAACCGTCGCATACATCAATATTCCCATCATCATTCAATGCAAAAAAATCTCCCCATAACACACGTATTTTCCATGCAGTCAAATCCACATCATTACTTCCTTCATTTTCAAACTTCTAACCTAAATACCCATATACCCACAAATTCTTTCTCAACCAAAGCTACTCGTGACTTCGGTTATGAGGGGGAGATTGCAGGGGCCTATCCCTCGATCTAACCCAAATCAAGTTATTCTAGACTCACACATTCTACACGAGACATCAACAGTCAACATAGACACCAACTCTACGAACTGATGAAAAATGTGTGGGTCGAGCTCAAACAAAAAAGCATGAACAAGTCAAAGACACCTGTATCTCACAAACTCAACAGTTACTCAGTCAACCACCATTAACCACATTGTTTGAAGAACGTGTTTCAGCACGATAAAGAACTGCGGAGAAGGCTTATATAAAGAAAAAGTTCCAGAAGATATAAGGATCATAAAAATACACGAGAAATCACCAAGAAAACTATATTTTCTAGATTCTTAAAACATCAAAACTTCTTATTTACAAGATCAAGTATTTATAAGTCGAGAGATCACTTATAATAAGATATCAGCCTCAAGCAATAAAAGTCACTATTACAAAAACCCTTAATTAGAGGTTGTGGCTTTTTACCTATTCAGAGGTTTTCTCCGCTAAATCACCTGTGCTATTTCTTATTTCATACTAGTTTTTATCATAAAAACATTGGTGTAAGAGCTAATTCTAAGCCATCTCAAGCTTACAGAATTAGGCCATTACAGCTACGATGATCCGTATATATCTTGAAATGTCACCACTTATGAACAACAAATACAATGGCAAGCATTTCTTTGTCATAAACAGATAAATTAATATTTTTACCTGAAAGTGCTTTGCTAAGAAACACGATTGAACGATCCGCTTGCATGAGAACAACTCCTGTACCATTGTCGAAAATGTCACACTCAATAGAGAATTCCTGTATAAAATCTGGAAGTGCTAAAACTGGAGTTAAAGTCATAGCCTTTTTTAAACTGGCAAAGGACTGTTCAGTTGCATCACTCCACATAAACGAATCTTTCTTCAATAATTGTATGAGGGGTGCACTTTTCTTACCATAGTCTTTAACAAACTTACGGTAGTAACCCATTAATCCTATAAATCCTCATAAAGCCTTCAAGGATTTAGGGACTGGCCACTCCAACATAGTGAAAAAAAAATCATTGTCGACGGACACCCCAGTAGCTGAAATCACATGACCCAAATAAGCAATAGATGCTTGTCCAAAAGAACATTTAGATTCCTTGACAAATAAGTTGTGTTATCGCAGTAAGCCAAGGATAAGAGAAAGGTGTTTGGCATGTTCGATAAGGGAGGAACTATATATCAGAATATCATCAAAAAAGACAAAGACAAATTTTTACAAATAAGGACAAAAAATATCATTCAGGAGACTCTGAAAAGTCGCAGGAGCATTTGAAAGACCAAATGGTATGACTAAAAATTCGTAGTGACCATCATGAGATCGAAATGCCATCTTTGAAACATCCTTATCATGAACTCGAATTTGGTGATACCCCGAACGTAGCTCGAGCTTCGAAAAAATAGTGGCACCATGAAGTTCATCCAATAACTCGTTGAGTACCGGGATAGGGAATCTATCTTTGATAGTGATTTTGTTAAGAGCCATATAGTCCACACGCATACGCCAAGAACTATTTTTCTTTCGAGCTAATAACACCAGAGAAGAGTAAGGGCTCAAGCTAGGTTGAATAAGGCCAGCCTCCTTTAATTTGTTTACGATCTTTTCAATTTCATTCTTTTGAATATGAGGATAATGGTAAGGTCTGACATTTATCGGGGGGCTGTCAGGTGAGATCGAGATACGATAATCATGGATACGAATTAGTGGAAGGTTGGTCGGTGTGCTAAAAACATCAAAAAATTGCTATAAAATCTCTGAAATCATTGGTAGACTAGTAGTCATTGTAATATCCTCTAGTTGTGTTGTAAGTTGTAATAAGATCCATTGGCATTCTTGTAAGAGAAGACGGTGAATAGTACTATTATTAACAACTGAGGCTGATGGGGGTCCATCTCCGATTAGTATATACTCCTTGCCATGAACACAAAATTACATTGTAAGTTGAGTAAAATCCCAAATAATAGGACCTAATAAACGTAACCAATATGCACCAAAAACCACGTCACATCCACTAACTGGCAATAGATGAAATTCAGAAGAAGAAACAAACTCTGGAAGTTCTAATTCAACATTAGTGCACTTACCCAAATATTGCAAGAAGCCACCATTATCTACTGAACACGAAGAGATAACCAACGATCAACAATAACACTACAATATTTAGCAAGGGATGGGTTAAGAAAATTATGGGTAGACCCAGAGTCAATAAGAATAGTAATTGGGCGCTTTCTTAGAGTTCACGTAAGTTACATAGTTCCAGACTTTGTGGTACCTGTGAGGGCGTGCAAAGAGACTTCTAGATATTATTCCTGAGTGGATTCGGTTTGATTTGTTTCCTCCGACCTTGCTTCTAAGGTAACACCATCAAATTGGGTATCCTCAGCATCCAATATTAAAACCTGGGGGCGTTGACAACGATGGCCTGAACAAAAAAATTTATCACAATTAAAGCATAAACCACTTTTACGATATTCTTGTTGTTCAACGTATGTAAGTCGTTTGACCCATGGAT
This sequence comes from Kingdonia uniflora, assembly GCA_014058105.1. NCBI lineage: Eukaryota > Viridiplantae > Streptophyta > Magnoliopsida > Ranunculales > Circaeasteraceae > Kingdonia > Kingdonia uniflora. Next base: position 453,122 of record JACGCM010001629.1, read on the forward strand.
TTGGCGGTAAAGCTAAAGAAGAAGAAGAAGAAGAAGAAGAAGAAGAAGAAGAAGAAGATCCGAATATGGCAACTGGATTTCGAGGGCTCGAGCGTCGGGAAGAGTATGTGTGAATTGCAGCCAGCTCCTCTTCTTTACCCAAAGGCAATTTAAAGGCCTCTGTCAAATTCATTAGTTTTAGAGTGCGCATACTTGTTTTAATATTGTTACGCAAACCAGATATAAAAGTACTCACAAGATGTGCTTTAGGAACTCCAAGAACTAAATTTACCAAACGAATAAATTTAGATTGAAATTCTCGTGCCGTACGTATTTGTTTGAGTTTGGAGAGAGATCCGCCAGGATCCACATGCTGTCGATAGCCAAAACGTATACATAATGCACGAGAAAATTAAGGCCAACTTAATTCGCCAACCGAATATTTCATCCATCACCACCATGAAATTGCATCCGCAGATACGAGATGAATGGCTGCAACCTGAACTATATGGGCATCCAGGATACCATGAAGGTTTTGGTATTGTTCCGCACAAAATAACTATCCTTTAGGATCTTCGCCCTTAAAATTTGAAAATTCAAGCCGAACGTTGAGATAAGGAAACATACCTCCTTGTGCGTCTTGATTTTTGTGATCAAAACCCTGAGCAGGAATTTGGATTAACTCTTGTTGTTGTTAATGTTCTCTCGCTGGAAGGCCTTGCCTTTGATTAGGGTTTAAAGCAACAACGGTGTAAACATCTTGGCTTTGGTTATCAATAGGGTTTTGATTATGTCGAACATCGGCAACATTGAGACGAGCCATTATGGTTGTCAAACCATCTTTAATCTCTTAAACAGTGGTGGTAAGTTCCAGTAGTTTGGTGCGTGTACCTCGATGTGTTCGCTCAACTCCTTCATAGTAACCATGACGAAGAGAAGAACGTTGATGGTGAGATGATCAGTAGCTGCAATAGAAACAAGGAAAAGAAACCTAAATATGATACCAGATGATAGGATGTTAGATCCTATCGAGCCAATTTGATTTTATTAAAGTGGAGTCAACCTCCAATTTCGACTCGCTTCAAGGGGAATCGTTCCTCCAAACTTTTGATAATTTTATATATATTAATTCCAATTACACCTTTCCTTAAATAGACAAACTCCTACTAATTACGTAAATAAGGAACTTACTAATAGAAACATATTAGATAATAATTAGAGGGTACCTAACAGATTGTCTGCTTCATCAATTTTACTTGTCTTCTACTACAAATTAGGGTTTCGACCATGATCGATTTTGTTATTGTTCTACTGCAAATTGGATAGTTTGTATTGTGATTGTGGTTTTACTTGGTGATTAAATTGTGTGTGTTCTTGAGAGATATATGTTGTCACATTGTGTCTGTTATGGCTAAGATAAAGCTTGGGCCCGGCACAAGAATTACAAATAAAAAGAAAATTGTTCATAGGGTTCCCATCACTCCTAAGAATCTGGCTTCGAAAAATAATTCCTCAAAATCACCTATTGCTTTTGCAACTCGACCTGATCATAAGTGGTGAGCTAAACTTGATACTTCTGAGTGTCTTGCCAAACCTTAAAATTTTCTATCTCGTATTTTTAGTGATGAGAGAGAGTATGAAGATTTTAAATTTATTTACTCTGGAATGTCTGTTATTGATTAAAGGCACGTTAATTTTGATGAATTAAAATGGTACCCGTTTAACCTGTGGTTCCCTTTCGGACATGAACATCTCTTTTATCCTCTATCATTTTCTGCACTGATTATGACTGTTCGGAAAAAAATTGAACAAGTCTTTGTGGCGAAGATGTACGTATTACTCAAGATCTTATTTCTAATGCACTGTAATATCCTCGTATGAAAAATGCCCACGCATTTCCTTATGCCGGTGTTTGCGACTCACTGTATATTCCTCAACTTTTCAGTAAGCATTACCAATCCATTGTCGGTAAGACAAACGCTCCACTTCGCTACCTTCAACATATATTTCAAGTTCTTTCTCACTTTATTGAATGCAATATCTACCCTAGGAGATGACACTTTGATGGCGTTCACAATAAATCTCTTTAGTTAATGTGTCTGTTAGCGCAAGGTGAACCTATTGATACTCTTTTCGTGATCTGGGATTATATGACTAAGTTTATATCGATATCGAATACTCGGAAACCATTGCCTTTTGGTAGACTTATTCGACGGATTTGTGAGATTAAGGGTGTTTCTATTCCACCTCAAAACTATTAATACCCTATTGGCAAGCTTGATCTCCTCCGTCTTTGTCATGCTCAAGTTCCTGAAAATTCAAGTTTTTTTAGACTAGGGCAGATGTCCTTCCTGGGGAACCTCAAGAGTAGTGTTCGGATGTTGACGATTGGCCTACTGTTTATCCTACAACCGCACATTCATCTAAACATGCAAAGGTTTGTGATGTCTATGAGAATGAGGAAAATTGTATGCCTTTGCTTAACAGGTTTGGTGGTGCTGGTGTTGTAACATGTGATCTGACTGATCCTATTGTTACTCATTTTAATATCCCGTTATGTCCAACATTTGCATCCATTCCTCATAATGATTTTGTTGCTACTGTTGTCCAGTTGGTTACTACAACAATAGGATCTAATTTTGTGGTATTGAACAAGGCTGTTGAAGATGCGTTGGCAGTGATGAATATGAAGATTGACAATAACTTGATATTATTGTCTTAGAAGATTGAAGAGGGATTTAAGGACAAATAAGATCAAGGACTCGGTGTTGAATTTTGTTTGCAGTTGCATTCTTGGGGTATTAAGCATTCATTTTTTGATATGGCTGGTTTTAGTTGTCCACTTTTGTTTGCACTTACACATCTGCATCTTTCTAGTGCATTTTTTCGGTACTGTTATTCTCTGTTATGTGGTCATTACATCTTCCCATTACGCTCTAGTCATGTGTTTTGCATATCTACATTCTTCCTCTGTCTATAGCTTTTATTATATTGTGTATCTTTCTGTTTTGATGATTTAATCTCTTGGACTTGTCATTGGTTGAGTTAGTTGCAGGTGCTTGTTATTTTTGTCTGTCCTCCACGACAAAAAGGGGGAGAAGTGTTTTAGAGGTTGAGTTACCGTTAGGGTGCCCAAGCTATACAATTGTACTCTATTATTTGATGATCTATAAATCAGATATGGTTTCTCTTCTTTTTTTCGTAACTCTAGGTGTTTTTGTCATTGAAGACAAATGGGGAGATTGAAGTTCCATATTTGTCTTTGGTGACTAAAAAACTCATAGGTTAAAAAGTGGAGTTCGGGAAAAACTCGTTATATCTCTCTAAACTCTAAAAAAAACTAGGTTTTCTCTTCTCTGAAAAATGTTTCAACCCTAGATTGAATACTTATAAATCTAAGTTTTGGGGTGTGGGGTTAGTAAAACAAATATAAGAGAAACTTAATTACAACTTAAAAGTCTAGTTTGGTAGGGCCCATCACCTTGATGTCCTCTAATGAATGGAGTAGTCATCTGGGATACGCACCCATTAAATATGGGATGTGCAAGTAAAGTCTCCATATGGAGATAGATTTGGACTGAGCAAAAAATCGAAGAAACCGACAAACCTAACAATATTTAGCGAAACAGTTTGGTTTGTAAGGAGCCCGGTTTTGATTCTCAAAATGTGGAACCAAGAAACTTAGTTCAGTTTCGGTTCCTTGAGTGCTATGGAAACCGAAATGAACCGACCCACACCGGAAACTAGCTTTATTAAAGAAATAACACACATGTGTGCCTTTCACACCTGCACTAGGGGATTTGGGGTAATTCCTTGCATCAATGTATAGAAAAACGATTAAGGGTTTCTTTTATATCAAGATCAAACAATAGGTCATAGAGATTATCACAACGAAACCCTAAAAGCTCGATTATATCACAAACCTTCTAAGGGTTTAGTATTTTCCCTATGTGTTGAGTAATCAGATATCAACCCCCCATAGATCAACCATTTAATTGAACATTACAAATTAATGTTATTCTAATGGAGTTCTTATATGGGGAGGAGGCGCAATCAATGTTTCCTTTTTCCTTTTTTTGATATATTATAGATGGAATCAGTGTATTTTTATTCTCAAATTGAGTTCTTAAAAGAAGAAGATCTTATCGTTGTTCTTCGGTTTCAATTTTATTAAATTTTTATCGGTTCGGTTTTGATTTAAAAACTGGGAAGCTAAAATATTTGGTTCTAATATCAGTTTTTGTGTAAAACCGACTCATGCTCCCCATATGAGAGATACAGGCAAGAGCCATGTCGGGTCTGTCTTCATTTTACGAGTACTAAGGAGGATGAATATGGGGATTTGGATAAAGATTTTGACGAAACTATAAAAACTTTAAATAACCAAATCGAATGGTACGAGAATTTTTTTAAGGAAATCAAAAAACGTATTGAAGTTTGTATGACCGCGTTGATATTGATTGGGGAGATATCAATTTTACCTAAAAATGATTTGCTATATAGTAGGGAAATTTGGGGATGTGCATTAGTTTCTCAAGCTTACTTATTAAATATTGAACAAAAAATCGAACAGAACAATGCTTAATAAACACTAAATTTGGGGATGTTGATATGAAAATGAAGATACAATAAATTGAACTATTCTGCTAGCTTTATCTCCTTCCACGCCTTCATCCTCACATCATAAATAATGCAAGTTTCTTTCTCATGTTACTCCCTTCCTCAAAACCCTCCATTTCACACATGTATGATTTAACTCTAGTTTAAGCTATATTGAATCATTGATTCACTATGCAATTGTACTCATAGGTTTCATTCATAATGCTAAGCTTGCGGTGAGAAAAATTTCGACAACAACATCTAACTCTTGGATAGATTTGGGACTGGAGCTTAGTCCAAATTGAAGGAGAAAGTTGGGAAGGGGTATTGTTAATAGATGAGCATATAACATTCAGGATGAGGTGATCATACATTACCTAACATGTAGATTATGGAACGTGTAACATTGTGCAGCAGTTTTGCCTTTGCAGTTGTTTGGTTCATCTAACAACATAAAAGGCACCATCTCAGTGACCTTTTTAATTTTTGGGTTTTGACGTCATGGTTTTTTTTATTCTACTACCCTCTCCAAATATTCTAAGCTATATGTGGTGCTACTGTTGACGTTTCTCTTGTGATATATCAATTGCATTAGAATAATTTTATATGCTTTATCAATGACATTTGAACCTTGTTTGCTACATGCCTGCTTGTTGAGATTTGTTATAGTTATCTTGATAATTAATATTACCCATGGGTTTGTAACATAATATATTTGTTATGCACATAGTTTTTATAACAAATCAACTTTGGATGTGGTTGATGCTTATGAATATAGCTTCTCAAACTTGTGTTTTGGAGTACTTATGTTTTTAAGATAAGTGGCATATAAGGTATATTGGGTGAGGACACCGAAGGCGCCCAAAACACTTACGTCTTTGTAAACAAGTTTAGCCTTGTCCGTCGGTGCCTACCGTTTAGAGTATACTATTATCTGCTTTTTTGGGGTTTATTGGCATTAGCTTTAATGACCCACAGTACTCCTCGAATGGTGCTTATATATTTAATAATTGTGTTTTGAATCCTAATATCTTATATTATTTGTACGATAATCTATAAATTGTTGTCGATACTCAAGAAGTTCGACGAGATGAACCTTGAATATAATAGTGTATTTGTGGGACTTAGAAAAGTTTCCTAATAATAGTGAAGAAGATATGCACCGCAGCTAAAGACGATACCATATTTGACAGGATAAAATTTGATTAATACAATGCCATCCATTTCAAGCTCAACCAAACGAAAGAGTACAAAGTTAACATTTGGGGATACTAAATATTTATGGGCCTACTATTGTAATGGCCAAATTCCGTAAGCTCGAAATGATTAAAAATTATCTATCACACCAATGAACCTGTAACAATATTCTAATAGAAAGTAAGAAATGGAAACATGTGTTTTTAGCGTGGAAAATCTCTGAATAAGTTAAAAACCACGACCTCGTATGGAGAATTTTTGTAAAAGTATCTTTATTGCTTGAAGCGGATATCTTTATTACAAGTGATTTCTAAATATAGAAATGCTTTTGATCTTGTAAATAAGAAGTTTGTATAATTTTTCTGGTCTCTGTCTCTTCTGGAACTTCTCCTTTATATAGGCTTTTCCCACTGCTCTTCATCATGCTGGAGCACGTTTTCTAAATAATATGGTTAGTGGCGATTGACTGAATAACTGACGAGTTTGTGGGAGATAAGTGTCTTTGACTGAATAATATTTTTCGGGTTTAGCTCGATCCACGTTCTTGAGTAGTTTGTGGGGTTGGTTGGAATGTTGACTGAAGTGTTAAGTGTTAAAAATGCGTAAGCCTGAGATACAGGTAAATCAAGATTCGTGAGTTCGATTTTAAGTGAGATCGAGGGATAAGTCTCTACAACCGCCCCATCACAACCGAAGTCACGAGTGGCTTTGGTTAAGAAAAAATGTGCTAAAAGTTTAAAATTTGAAACAGGGTAATGATGGCGTTTGACTGGATGGAAGTTACGTGATATTGGGAAGTAATGGGTATTAAATGATGATGTAGATGCGGATGTATGTGATGGTTTCATTTGAATAGTCGCGTCTGTAATGAATGATGACGCTTGGGAAAATATATCTGCACAATAAATGTAGAGTTATATAAATAGTACATGTAGTAAATCTTTGAAATAATTCATTCTTGCATAACTTTTTCTGAGATGGTGAAAACTCGAAGGATAGTTCTTGAAGAGAAGATTGCGTATGAAATGCAGAGGTTGAAGTTGAAATACTTTGGTGACCATTCCTTGGAAATGTCGATACCCGCTCCTATTCCTCCGACGTACCAAGGCTTGTCAGAAGAGAAAGCGGTTGAACCTGAGGAAGATTTCGACTATAAGTGGAGGTTTCATGTCGTCATCTTGACAGGCGAGGACCGGTGAGCTTGTCTTCACACTCTTGCAGAAAACAGAGTTAGGGCTTCATATGTAGGGATAGGTGTATCTGCGGGACAAATATGCTGAGTTCTTGTGCCACCATAGATTTTAAGGTTGGGCCCTCTTCATCTCTACCAAGTCTTTAATGGTGGTGGTTATATGAGAGGTGGTGATGACAGTGGAGGAGGAGGATTAGAAGTGAGAGTCTGTTGAAGCATTTCAATAGTATTTTGGTGCTCCGAAGACCTTCATCTTGCTTTGTGGGGGCCAGCACTGAGTCCATTGCTTGCATAGTTTCCATTTGAAGTTCGACTGGACTTCGACCAAACTCATGTGAGGGAAACTTTTTGTTGTGTCCAATGTCTTCTTTGTATCAGGGTGAAAAATTACTGAATCAAGAAGAACTGGAAGACATGATGCCTCGGCATGCCTGGATGACCTCTGACTTTTAACAAATAAGGAAAACTTATTTTCTGTAAAGTACCAGGAGTTTGGTACTGGACGAATAACATTCTGTTATATTCCTGAGGTCGATGTGGTGAAAAACTTATTATCTGTAAATCGTATGTAATGTTTTCGACATAAATAAAAGTTGATTATTTAATAAACTGTTTATAGACAAATTTTTAGAATCGAACTGAATTGTGTTGGGTTTTGAGGGTGAATAACTGCTTATAAGTGATGAAACAATGTTGTAATGCTTTTCGAACTGAGATGAGTACGTGCTGACAATGTTATTTTGATGTAAAAATGATTTATGTTTTTAACAGGTGAGGGAGAGAAATTGAAGAAAATATTTAATCATAAAAATTCGAGCTGCTATAGGTCGATAGAGATACAACTCGTTGTATCGTAAGATCGATTATAGTAACTAATGTACTGCTAAGGGGATAAGTTCAAATAATTTATTTTAAAATTTTGGGTTTTGCTGTTACGAGATATAAGGTAAAAAATTTCGTATTTGGGTGGAACATGTGTAAGAAACGTAGAAATACGGATATGATGATCTGTAAAAAATGGGGGATGGATTAGGATGGTACAGACTCGATCTCAGTGGATTCGTTATGCCGCAGAAGGATGATTGGCTATAAAAATTGCTGAAGTATGCGAGAGGATCTTTGGTTCGTTTGGTTATGATGCTAAGCTATCTGTGAGGGAATGTGAGCTCGAAGCTTTAGATGTAAGGAGTAGAGAACTGGAGTATGCTCATTATTTTTATGAGGTGTGCTTCCGTGAATTGATTAGGGATACGGTAGAACGAGAAAGGTATGTGGGTTTGATTGCTGAAGTTGAGATCGAATTTAAAGATCTGAGGACCGATGAATAATGTGGCGATATGACATCGTTCAGTTTACTAAGACTGCAATAGATGTTGGATAAAGAGTTTCTCATAAATAACATATTTGTTTTGAATGTAACAGAGATGGCATAAGTCGACCGTATTCTCTATAGGTACGAATCTATTTTGAGACCGTTTTATCAAATAATTTGAATAATTTTGAAAATTTGCACAGTTTAGAAAATGACGTCAATCACTATAAGTATGATAAGCAAGGACAGAGAAACAAAAATATGAAAATGCAAAAGCTTCTCGGTTTGTTTTTTATGTAAAAGGAAATAAGACTTTGACATCGTACAGAGTGAGTCACCATGAATGTGGGAAGGTCAGGAAAAGATATGGAAATAGGGAGAAAAAAAATGTTAAAAATGAGGGGAGTTGTAATGATGGAAATGTGGTTTTATTGAAAAGGTATAAGGTGCTTGACATGGAGAGTGGAAATGATGCCTCGGTTTTGGAATTGAGGATGGTTCGTGTGAGGAGCAATAAATGCCAGCCGCTTGAGAGAGAAGGGATAAATAGTGCTTCTTTGTCTCCAATCAAACATTTTTGAACTTCTAAAAATTTGGAGAGCACTCAGAGAGGGAGATAAAAGATCAGGGGATTTGATAAAGAGTTATCCGAAGGTGATCAACGGTTGAAGAGGGCAAAAGATTATGGATCTCGTAGTTGGCTAAACAACATCGTTGTGAGGGAAAGGCTTGACGCAACTGCCGATTCTCATTCGGATACTGAAGGTTAGTAGAGATGTATGCAATAAATGTTGACGTATATATATCTTAAAGATAAATGTTATACGTAAACGACTGATCAAAGATATATCTTGAGTATATATATATATATATATATATATATATATATATATATATATATGATGGAAGAATGATAAATACCTTAACCTGTATGTAAGTCGAGTATGAGAGGCATTTATGTAGGGTTGAAAACGTGCCTGTAAAAATTGTTTTAAAGATGGGTAGTTCGTCTGTTAATGAGGTATCGACCTCTGGTCGAACTAATGAGTCTGATAATGAAGAGGAAGTAGGACTGGAACAATTCCCAGGTTTCCCTGGTTAATTGACATCTTATCCTACTAGTTCTGATGCCTTTAAAGAGTTTTGTAAAGCTAAGGCGGCTGTAGGAGGGAAGTGGGGTAATTGTATAGAGTTTGTCGGTAGGCAGTTTAGGGGTTGTACGGTAGTGAAGGGGGAAGAGTATTTTTATCTGTTGGCAGATTGAGTAGTGGAAAAACAAGATAGGGGTCTAAATGAATCGATCTCGTTAGAATATTTCGATGGGGATGTCCGGAGTGACCTTCAGAGGGTTTTTTGTGTTACCTATCTCAATTAGAGTGTGGGTTGAGCCTTCCCCTCACCAATTTGGCGAAGGGGATTATGAATGCAATTGGGGAATCCCCTGTTCAACTGAACGAGAATATGTGGGAGGTAATAACTTAGTTGAGCCTTCCCCTCACCAATTTGGCGAAGGGGATTATGAACGCAATTGGGGCATGCCCTGTTTAATTAAACGAGAATATGTGGGAGGTAATAACTGTGTGTGACCATCTGAATGAAAAATGCGAGAATGAGGGAAAGGTGAGGAGGATAACCCCTGAGGATGTATAATATTTTTATGGGGGTGAAGAATTATAAGGCCAGTGGGGGGCCATACTTCTGTGTGAGTGCAACTCGGCGTCATTTCTTCAATCTGAATTCAACAGGTTGAGCCTGGAATGACAATATCATATGGGTGAAGGGTAATTGTCTTTAAAGAGATGATGAAGAAGTTTTGGACCTTCAGTTTAGAACTGTAAAGCAAAGTAAGTATAGACATGCATAGATATAATTATTATTATATTTCGCTGATAACTGTAGTTGATAGTAAAAATGTTGTTATTGCAGGTGTGAAGTCTAAAGTGGAGAGGAAGGAATCTCTGTTGAACGAAACTTTAGAGTAGGAGACTGAATTCAAATTTGTGTTGGAGGGACTCGGCCTGAGTAGAAAGAAGAGGGTCCATAGTAGGTCAAAAAAGGTTAAAGAAACTCAGTCTACCAGGTCGATGACAGGTGTTGATGAAGGGAAAAGGCAAGTAAGTGGTGAGAAGGCTTGAACTAATTTTTCCAAGATTCCTGAAACTAGCAGTTCGGCTCAGCCAAATCCTGTTAAACCGAGCAAAATAGCTCTAAAATATCCAAAAAAAATGGATACTAAAGGCTCTACCGGCCTCTGGTACCACTGGAAGTGGTGAGGTTGCGAAAGATAAGAGGAGGAGGGTCGAACCCTCGGGGGAGTCAGGAGAGAAGGTTGTCGAGGGGCGATTTGCTATGGTGGAGGACCTCAAAGAGGTCGAGGAAAGGGCCAGGTTGGCAGTTCTCCACGGAGAGGAAGACACGAGCAGGATGGTAAGTTTATATTATCGGAAAGAACTGTTTAATACGTTTTGAGTTAATCGTGAGATTGATGTAATTTTTACAGGTTGCTCGTCTTGTTAAAGGGATTTGGCTCGGTATTGAGGAAGAAAAAAATGAGCTGAAGAAGGCAAATATCAAGCTGGAAAAAGAATTAGCTTGATCCAGGACTGATGCTTTGAAGGAAGTTAGGCAGTTGAAGGCTTCTCATGCCATGGCGATTGGTCAGCTGCAGGTAGAGACAAAGGCCAATCTTGATGAGATGGTAGAGGAGCGTGACAGACTAGGGCGTTATTTGATGTTGAAAGGCTATTCTGAGGAGAAGGTGGATGTCATTAAGGCGAATACCTATGTTGAGGAGGAAGATGAGGAGGAAACGGAAGCGGTGGGGATCGTGGGTGGTCTGGATGGTATTTCCCGCCAGACTGTGCTTGACAATCAGGGGGACGATGTCAAACTCCCAGAAGGTGGTAGTGAGAAGGTAGGGTAGAGACGTGCATTTGTATAAATATTTGTAAGTTGTTTGAACTGTGTGTGGAGAAGAAACTTTTGTAGATTGACTTTGTTTTATTTATCTTTTGTAGGCAGTTAGAGAGATGACTCTCAGAATATCTAGAGTCTGGACTTGCCAGGGAAAGAAAGACCTTTAAAGCCTTGCTGTCTGCGCAAGCGGAGCTGCAGGTTAGATCAGAATAGGTCTTTCGACTTGTATGCTATACCAACGTTAAGTTATCAAGTAAATAGGATATAAATGCATGGTAAAAATCCAACGCTATTAATATAGAGTAGCATATCGAAAGTATGTACCTTGTACGCCAAAAAAAAACTCATAAAATATTTATCTGAGAATGAACTCCCAACTTTTAGTCTAAAAGTATTTGGATTGCAGATGTTTAAAAATCATATAGTCTCTTTAGAAATATAATATTCATATATTCGAAGGCTTTCCTGAATCGAATTGTACTAAAAATTATTATATTTCCTAGGTCGAATTAGATTTATCTTGCTCACGTTAGGACGATGTACTCATGTGTAATCGGGAAATTGCAGAGCAGTTCGATAGGATGAAGGAGGCAAACGAGAATAGAGAATATTAATACGTAAAGGCGCATTTTAAACTTGTGAAGGTGACCCAGGCCATTTTCGACGATGTACTCATGGTCGAAAAGAAAGATGTCGAGATAAATATGGGATTAAAAGAGCTAGCGGAGGTAACAGAACGTGCGAGAAGCTTCAACGTCGTGTTGATGCATTGGCTATGAAGGGTAAGTAGGCCGACACGACTCAATACCGTATTCAGACGTTCGAACAATTGGAGGAACGATTTTGATATGATCTCCAGAGATGTAGGAACGAGCTGGAGTGAATGAGACAAAAATTGGTTAAAAAAAAACGAACTGAGGGTAGCTCAAGAAAATCTATCGGCTTTGGAAGCCGCAGCTGAGCATTTGCAAATGGCCCTACCCGCCAAGGAATTATGAGAAATGCAACGAAGGTGTAACGATTTAAACGAGAGGGTTGCATGACTTAAGGTTGAACTGGCGTAGGCCATTGCGCGTGCCAAGAAAGTTGAGGCTAGAAAACGTTCAGGGGGGAGTAGAACTGAGGTTAAGACTCTTTTAGTTGGAGGGGATATAGTTACTCTCTCAAATCGAATTAGTGAGCTAGAAAGTGACGTATCTCGTATTCTGGGGCATGTCTAGAAGGGAAATACGAACTTGAGGGAATGCAGTATAAGTTGGATGCTACTCTTATTAGGAAGAAAGTTCTGGAAGGGGATATCAAAGCAAAGGAATCGCTGGCGAAGAGAAAAGAATAATTATTGAAAGATATTCCGGCTAGGGAAGAGTTAAACACAGAAATTCGGAGAGTTCATGCTCGGGTAGTAGACTTAGAAGCAAAGTACTTTGCTGAATCACCTAAGTATACAAAATTTTTGGAGGAGAATGTAATCTATCATGCTAAGGTCGATGCGAAAATGACTGAATAGAAGAATGAGTATACCAGGTTAGAGTCACGCCTCGAGATGGTGAGAGTAAAATTTGCGATAATGGTCATACCTGATACGTCACCCTTCGACCTGCCAAAGGTGATTGCTGCATATTTTGTAGAGGAAGTAAAAAGACTTGAGTCAGAATGAGATACCTTGTTTAAAACTCTGTCGGACAAGGGATGCATTTGTGGAGCTTAAATAGATCGAGGGAACTATCTGGGCGTCATGGAGACCCAACTGGGCCCTCGAACTGTTGAATTAATAGAATTTGGTAGAGTTGATGTGATCCGTAAACTAAAAGTTTGACCTCTTGATGTAGGGGGGAAGCACTGCTGACTCTCCATCAGCAGAAAAGAAACCCTTGTAATATGAATTTGACCTAAAAATAAATAGTATCTGTCGCAGACACATTGAAATAGATGAAAGCTAGTATGACCATTGCCTTATCTTGTATCTGGTTGGGTCTTTGATATAAAACAACTTTTTTATATTCGTTTTAATCACATAAATAGGTTGAGTTAAACCAAGTTGAAACTTGATTTGAACTATAAAAATGTCGCAGACATATTGAAAGAGATGAAAGCTAATATGATATTTGCATTATCTTATGCGTGGTAGAGTCTTTGATGTGAAACAAGTTTTTACACTTGGTACAATCGCAGAGATTTAGTAGAGTCAGCCAAACCAAGTGATATCTTTGATTCAGCTGGTATAAATAATCCAAACAAGTTGAAAAAGATGAAGATTAGTATTACTTTTGCCTTATCTCTTGTTTGGTAGAGTCTTTTATATAAAACAAGTTTCTATACTTGCTACAATCGCAGAGATTTAGTAGAGTCGGCCAAACCAAGGGATATCCTTGATCCAGCCGGTATAAATGATCCAAACAAGTTGAAAAAGATGAAGACTGGTATTACATTTGTCTTATCTCTTGTTTGGCAGAGTCTTTGATATGAAACAAGTTTCTACACTTGTTACAATCGCAGAGATGTTGTAAAAGAATCCAAATTAAGTAATATCCTTGATCTAACTTGGATAAGATCGATTGTAAGCTAGTATATCTATGCTTTAATCTGTAGAATGTGGTCGAATGTTCGTAAGGAGAATGATATTATTCAAAAAAAACTTTCATTGATAAATTTAGAATTTACATTGGATTGAGATGAGAATCTCACTTTTAAAATTGAAAAACAAAAAACGAACAATGGAAATGGAATAGTAAGACGCCTAACGATAGTACCATTTCAGTCACCCAGTATTCCAAGAATTTTAAATGGGGACTCCCTCTTCTATCTTGAGATAGTATGATCTCAGGCCTGAGAGACCTATGATAATGAATGGACCTTCCCAATTGTCGGCTAATTTTCCAGTATGAGGTTTTTTGCGATGTTGAGGAATTTCTCTGAGGACGAGATATTTAATTTGGAAAGTACGGCTCCTGACTCGATTATTATATGATCTGGCAAGTATATGATGATATCAACTTAGGTTAGCAATGGTACGTTCCCTGGTCTCATCTATCATATTGAGGCTGCAAGCCAATTCGAACTTATTTTCCTCGTTAGTCAGCTCGTGATCGCAAACTGGATGATGATATTCAGAAGGAATGACAGCCTCAGTGCCATAAGCAAGGAGGAATGGGGTACACCCCATGGATTGTCGGGGAGTAGTTTGATACGCCCACAGGACGTGAGGTAGTTCGCGAACCCAATTTCCTTTTTTCTGTGAGTGAAGCCGTTTTTTCAGTCCATCCACGATGGTTTTGTTGGTGATTTTGGCTTGGCCATTGCGTTGAGGGTTGTATGGATTTGATGGTGAGTGGATGATATTGTGGTGGTTTAGGAAGGTTTCGACTTTATCTCCCACAAATTGGGGCCCGTTATAGATACGAATTAGGTGGGGGCACCCGAACCTAGTGATTATGTGGTTTCAGATAAAAGAGATGACCTCTTCTTCTCTGGTTTGACATAGTGGAATTGCCTCTACCCCTTTTGTAAAGTAATCGGTAGCTATGAGTATGTGACGGCGATTACCTGTAGAGTTGGGGAATTCGCCAACGAGGTATAGTGCCCATCTTTTGAATGGCCAGAAAACCTTGCTTGCATGGAGTTCGAGAGCAGGGGCGCGCATCATATGTCCATGATTCTGGCAGGTGTTGCACCTGCGGGAATACTCTTCTGCTTGCTTGCGCATGCCAGGCCAGAATACTCCTTGAGTGATAGCTCTGTTCGCTAATGATCTACCTGCGACGTGGGAGCCATAAGTTCTTTCGTGTAATTCGTGGAGCAGTTCGTCTGCTTTTGACTTGAAGAGGCACTTGAGGTAAGGCCCCGTAACGGAAAGGTGGTAAAGCATACCGTTTTAAGTAATGTAACGCTTCGAGATGTTGATTAGTTGTCGACGCTCTTTTGGATCTGCTGGGAGTGGTCTGTTGTAATTGTTGTCGACGCAGAGGTAGGCTAAGAAAGGCTTCCGCCAATCGTCGTCTCCCCCTTTATCGCCCCGAGTGTTAATCGTGCATATAGATATGCGATCAATGTCGGGGGTTGAAATGATTTTGATCTAGAGATATTGATCTTCTGTACCCAAGACTCTGGCTAGATATGTCAAGGAATCGGTGTGTCTGTTTTCACCTCGAGGAAGATATTCGAGAGTTGCTTTCCCGAACTTACTCATTTTATCTACAACGAGGGCTGCGTATTCGATCATTTTCCCATTTTTCTTGTATTGCTCGAAATAGTGATGAACGATGAGTAATGAATTTGTGTAAACCGAGAGTTCGGGGACATCGAGCTCAAGTATGAGGTCGAGTTCATGGATGAGAGCTTCAAACTCGGTGACATATTTGAGGCCAAAAAATCTAAGTGAATTGATTTCTCAATTCTGTCATTAGAAGGGGTAATCAAAACAATCCCGATCCCTGACCCTGTAGGTTCTGCTGATCCATATATGAGAAGCCTCCACCCTGACATAGTGATCCAGTCAGCTCGTTTGTTGAATAGCTTGAAGGTTGGATTCTCTGGTGTATCTTCAGTAAGGTCCAGGTTGTGCTCTTTCCACTCGGGATCCTCCACTGGAAAATCTGCGAGAAAATCGGTAACAGCCTGACTTTTTTTGGAATGACGTTGTTCAAACTTGATATCATGTTCTCCCAAACTAACTGACCACTATTGCACTCTTCGTGATTTCTTTTTTATGGACAAAACTTCCCAAAGTGGGTAGTTCATCATAACTTTGACAGAATGTGCTTGGAAGTAGTGCTTGAGTTTTTGCGAAATGTAAACAATGGTGAGAAGAAGTTTCTCAATTTTAGAGTATATTGTTTCCGCTGGTGTGAGTGTTTTACTGATGAAGAAGACTGGTTTTTCTATTTTCTCTTCTAGGTAAATAAGAACTGAGCTGAGAGAAGTATCTGTGACTGCTAGGTAGATTACTAGTTCCTCATTACCTACTGGGGTGCTCATTATGGGAGACCTCCCCAAATAAATTTTAAGATCCTGAAAAGCTGCTTCACATTCTTGTGTCCATGTGACTTCTACAGTTAGCTGAACCTTTCCTCATTCGGTACTTCCGTAAAGTAATAGGAATAGCCAACGGCAGCAGTCTGAAGATTTAGAGATGAAATGGTTGATCGCGACAATCTTGCCGGTGAGTTTTTAAACGTCTTTTGTTGTCTTTGGAGAAGGCATGTCAAGGAGAGCCCAAATTTGATCTGAATCGGCCTCAATTCCTTTCTTGCTGATCAGGTGGCCTATAAAGCGGCCAGAATGTACCCCAAATTGACATTTATCAGGGTTGAGACGTCTTTAAGATCGAAGGATGTTGAATATTGTGTTGAGATCTGAGATGTGATTATCTCACTGTACGCTTTTACACAAGAGATCATCGATGTAGACTTCAACAATTTTCCCTAGGTGTGCTTTGAACATAGCAGTCATCAATTATTGATATGTGGCACCTGCATTCTTTAGCCTGAAGGGCATGACTTTGTAACAATAAAGACCACTTTCGGTGATGAATATTATTTTCTCTTAATCTTCTTCCAGAAGTTGAATTTGATTATACCCTGAAGCTGCGTCCATCATAGATAGGAGATCATGGCATGCTGTAGAATCAAGGATCTGATGAATGTTGGGAAGAGGGAAATTGTCCTTTGAAGTATGTTTGCTCAGATCTGTGAAATCTACGTAAACTCAAACTTTTCTGTTCTTCTTTGGGACAACAACAATGTTGGATATCCAGTCCGGATATTTGGCTTCTCGAATGAATCCTACTTTGATCAATTTATCGATCTTGGTGTTAACTTCATCTCGAAGACGAGGTAAAATTCGTAGTTATTTCTGTTTGACCAATATGGCGTCGATATTAATGGCTAACTTGTGGCAAGCCATGGTCGGATCATCTCCGGGCATTTCTTTGAAAGGCTATGCAAAAACGTCTCGATTGAGTTACAAGAACTTAATAAGAGCATCTTTCTCATGCTGAACCAACTTGGTTCCGATGAACGTACCTCTGCTAGGTTCATCAATGTTGACATATACCGTGGGCTTATCTATAGGTGATTAATCGTCAAGGTGATCAATTTTCTGTAATTACTATGCAGCCAATCTGTCTGAAGTATCTAGGATGGCAAAGACAATATTTTCGCAAGCTCCAGGGAGTTTCTGACTACCACTGAGCTCATAAATACCATTGTCGTGTTTGAATCGGAGTGCTTGATGATAGGTCGAAGTGATTGCTTCTATATTGTGTATTTAGCAACGGCCCATAATCCCAAGATAACGAGATTTGGCATTGATGACATAGAAGACGATATCGATAGTGGTTGGTCCTGCGGCAATAGGTAAGATAATCTTGCCTACTCGTTCCTCCCTAGAGCCATTGAATCCACTAATGTCTGTATCGCTCTGAATGACTTGGTCGGCCAAACCCATCTGGTCCATCGTACTCTGAAAAAGAATTTTAATACCGCTTCCAGTATCGATCATCATTGTGTGCATGACAAACTGTTTCATCTTGGGCATTATGACTAACGCATCATGATGTAGAAATTCGACATGGCTAGTATCGCAATCCTCGAAGGAGATTCTGAGTTGGCGATTGCTCAACTCGGGAAGAAGTTAGGCTTCTTTATCTTGAGGTGTAAGATCACAATATTCTGAAAGCCTCTGGCGCTTTGATCGGTTGGAATTGGTGATCTGGTTGATTTTGATCATGTTGTTGAGGTGCATATAGTAGAGATGCTTCTCCTCAGCTCTATCGTTGGCCTGAACAACTTCGAGCTACATCTTATAGTTGCCATCTTGGTATGACTTCAGGTCAACAATGTATTCGAGCATCCGTCCCACCTTGAAAATGTACTCGAGCAACCGCTGTAGAACATAGCAATTATCAGTAGTATGATGATTTACCTTATGATGTGGGCAAAATGGTTGATTCTCGATGGGCTCCAGTGGTTGTGAGACGTGGTAGAACGGGTCTTTTAAGAGCAGTGAATAAATCGTGGTAATTCGGACGTTCAGCTTTGGGAAAACAGGTTTATTTTGCAGACCGCTTTTCCGAGGGTATCTAGTGTTCCCCTTGGTGCATTTCTGATCTCCTTGATCCTCCTTAGGTTCGCTGGTTTGATCTGTAGGTGGGGCTTTGGTGGAGAGGATAGATTTTGTAGACTTTTGTCGCTCATACATCATCCTCTCCAAGTCGACATAACCGTTAACTTTGGTGATCATCTCCTCTAATGTCGCAGGTATGTTAAGGAAGATGTACTCTTTGGCCTTGCATTGCGAGTCCAAAGAATTTCTTTTAGAAGTCTTCGATCTTTTCTCCATGTGACTGCTTAAGACCGATAAGAGAATGCAAGTTCTCCTCCTTGTCTATGTTGTGAGCATATGTCTCGATGAACTGCTTCTATAGTTGATCGAATGTCTAGATGGATTCCTCAAGGAGAGAATGGAACCATCGGAGTTGCTGCTCTTATAAACTTGTGGCGAACAGACGGCAAATAATGTGGTTGAGATTGGAGTACAACCCTAATGAATCACGGTATTGTTGAATATGCTCATTCAGGTCAGTTCTTTTGTATTTATAAATTTTAGGAGTATGGAAACGTTTCGGCATCTTTGAATAGTTCTTTGGCAATCAGACTTCCTTGTAACTTTGTGGTATCGCCGATAGTACCCATGACTTGTGTCTCGATCAACTCCTTAATCCGTTGGTCCATGTGTTCTTTTGTGGCGTAATGACGTATTGGTCGAATCGCTGGACGTGTTGGCAGGGGATGATGAGTTCCCGTACCTTTACTCAAGCGATCTTGTGCTGGAACTTGATGTAGAGGTTGTTGGTCTTCCACCTGGCGGATGGAAATCTGGTGGCCTCGACTGACTTCTGATTGAACTTCCCCCCCCATATGGATGGAGGGATACAATCTGTGTGGTAGATTTCTAGAAATGGCTTTACTGGCGACTCTCTGAGGTCCCAATCTTTCCCTTATTAAAATACGGGAGGTCTCTGGATGTTGATCGCGACTCCTGGCTGGAGAAGCTTGCTGAATATTTTGCAGAGCCTCGAGTACAGTCTGAATCGCCGTCATTTGATCTTCGTGTCGTTTGAGCGCTGTCAAGCGAGCTTGTCGTTTTGTATCGGGCTCTTTCTCTCGGAGCTCGCGATCCTTTATCAATTAAAGTTCGAGTTTGGCACATTTTTTTGTCTCGGCGTGGAGATTCGCCTGCAACTCGGTGAGTTGTCCCAGATCCACAGAAATTTCGAGCTAAGTTCCTACGACCGATCGTCTGGAAGAAACCATAATTGAAAATTATAGTGAAAGACTGCCTTAGGGTATCATGAAAATACAATCTTTTTCACAGACGGCGCCAGATGTAATGGCCAAATTCTGTAAGCTCGAAATGATTAGGAATTAGTTATCACACCAATGAGCCTATAATAATATTCTAATGGAAAGTAAGAAATGGAAACAAGTGTTTTTAGCATGGAAAACCTCTGAATAAGTAAAAAACCACGACCTCGTATGGAGGATTATTGTAAAAGTATCTTTATTATTTAAATCGGATATCTTTATTACAAGTGATCTCTAAATATGGAAATGTTTTTGATCTTATAAATAAGAAGTTTGTGTAATTTTTATGGTCTCTGTCTCTTCTGGAACTTATCCTTTATATATGCTTTTCCCACTGCTCTTCATCGTGTTGGAGCATATTTTCCAAATAATATGGTCAGTGGCGGTTGACTGAATAGCTTAAGAGTTAGTGGGAGACAAATGTTTTTGACTGGATAACATTTTATGGGTTTAGCTCGATCCATGTTCTTGAGTAGTTTGTGGGGCTGGTTGGAATGTTGACTATAGTGTTAAGTGTTAAAAATGCGTGAACCTGAGATGGAGGTAGATCGAGCTTCGTGAGCTCGATTTTGAGTGAGATCGAGGGATAAGTCCCTGCATCTATGTTTTTTCGCAACATCAATATTCACATATAATATTATTTATCGTGTCGCCTCTTTACCCTAGCAATTTATCATTATCAAGTAAAAAGACTAAAATAAAATAACTTACTAACAATTGTAATTTTTTTTGCAATATAAGTTGTATTGTAGGTGAACTTTATTTGTTGTTTATTATGGATCTACTGTAGGTGATTGTTTTTTGTTAAAAGATTTTAAGACAGTACTATCCTCTTTTCTAAAAAAAATTAAAAATTGCCAGCTGGTCTCGCCAAAGCTCCCTGTCATTAATTTACAACTTTTTTTGCCGATTCATTTTTATTTATTTATTTTGCAATGACACCCTCATTTTATGAGTCCAAAATTTCCATATTTTAAGAAATTGTTTATGTCGATTCAACTTTTTTGCCCAAAAAATTCGTTTCCAAACAACACATTTAAACGAAACTCAGTCCAAAACTCATGCTGATGATTGAGAAGAGATATTATCATCGACGTTTGGTCATGTGTTGCTAGTGTTTCTAGTAACATAATGAATTGCTTTTCGGATGCAATTGATTACTTCAGCAAATGACATTTGCCCATTGTCATATGAAAGCCTCAATTGAAAAACACCTGAAGATTTGCCATCTTATATATACTGAGCCACACAATTTGTTATGGTTTCACCAAACTTTTTTGTATGTGTATACAGTATGAAACAACTTTACTTGGAGTAACCTAAAATACCATATCATCATTAGGGCCGATGGATGGATTTATGTTCTTCATGGTGCTATACATGGTGAGTATTTGTTTTACATCTGCAAGATATGTTTTTCTCTCACGGACAACTCTATGTTGCATTGATGCACATATCCAAATAGAATGAGCCTACTCTTCCCCCCAAATGCAGTTTTACTATAGGTACATAATATATAGTTTATCATCATTCCATCTCAGCCTCTACACCTTCTCTTTTGGTTGGTAGGTTACGCACCTTGGAGAAGATTATGTATCAATGAAGAAATGAGATAACATACAAGGCGTGGGAGAACTCAAATTTTTCGATTTCGGGTACATGGCAAGGCGGTTGGTAAGCTTGTATAAGAAGATGAGGTCTAGGGTAGTGGTGTATGATTTATGGTAAATGATCTTGGGTATAACGGTAGAAGATTTGATGGGGGTTTAGATTTTAGGGGTGGTATAGGGTTTTAGGGATGTTAATGATGCTCATGAAATAGTTAAGAGATAGCTAATGTAAGAGTTAGAGATGTTAATGAATTGAATTTGGGTATAAAAAAAAAAATTGAGCTTTGATGATTTAACGGCTTTTGTCTATGTGACTCGTATCAACCCGCATGGGAAATTCGTTTTTAAGTTTGTAATTTAGAGCATTCCCAACAACTTGTCATTGGCTGTCAAAAACCACTTATTTCCTTCTCAAACCACTTCTCAAGTGGTTTTGGCATCCCCAATACCTTTGTTTTGCATGCTAATATATGCGAGGAAAAAAACATAAAGCCAATAGTTGGCGTAATGGGTGCGGCGGTGACTTTACCGCCGCCCTAGCAGGAAGAACAACTCTTATATTTTATTTTATTTTTTATAATTAACTCAATGAATAAAGTTATGATATTCAATTTCAATTGATTCAAATACGATTGCAATGCCTTAAAACTATATTACAACTTCAAATGAAAATAGTACATCTCATATTTGATTAGAGCGATCCCTTATAAACTCACCAATGATCAACTAGTTGATTCCTTAGTGCGAAATGATTGTGTACATCCCTTATTTCAGAAAGTTGCATATATTCTTCCACAATATTTTGATCTCTCAAATGCATAACCGTTGTTATTTTTATATCCGGATAGTTCTTAATTTAAGTCTTATAACCACCACGTTCGTTTTCAACAATCATGTTGTGCATGATTATACCTGCATACATAACATACTCTAGGTCTTTCAGATGATGCAATCGAGCTATATTCTTAAGAATGTCAAATCGTCTTTGTAATACACTGAACACACGTTTGATATCTTTTCGATAACTCTCTTGCATTTGGGTAAAGAATCGTTGTTGATTTGTAACGGGATTTTTGATGGCTGGAATAAGCGGCACCCATTTGGGGCAAATTCCATCCATAAGATAATATCACCATATGATTAGGGCTGCCAATCTAATCTTAACACGATAACACGACCCAAACCTAGCCTGTTATAAATGGGTTTGGGTTCACCCTTGTTGGGTTTGGGTCGTAAACAGGTTGACACTCTAGACACAATTATGAAACAGGTCGGGTTAGTATTTCAAAATTTGACCTACGGGTGACCCGCTAACCCGGTTACTCATATGTAATTTAGTTTAGGTTTCAAGGCTTTTTGGTCTTTTTTTACATGGTATTTATAGTTTAGGAAGTAACCTAAACCTCATTTCTCAACTCCACACTCTCTCTCTCAAGTCTTACCACCATTGTGATTGTGGTGAGTCTATGACAATTCATCAATTCATCATTTGTTCTGTTTAGACTTTGGAGATCACTATCGGCTATCCCGAGTCTCAAGTTCATCAATTTGTGGTAAGTCTGTGACAATTTCACTATCGATTTAGTCCATTTGGACTTTAAAGATCACTATCCCGAGTCTCAAGTTCATCAATTTGGGGAACTTGCTTATCAATATCATCAATTGATCGTTGGGAGATCACTCTCAAGTCTCAACTCAAGTCTCAACGAATTACTCTTTCTCTCTGTCTTTACTTTTGAGGTCGAATTGTAGCTTTACTTTTCATGAAAACCTTGTATGATAATGTAATATCTCTCTATCAAGTCTCAACTCTCAATCAAGTCTCAACAGTCAACAAATTTTCAAGTAATCTCTCTATCTTTTGCAAGCCTGATTTTGTATTTTTACTTTTTCTCTCTCATTATTAGAGTTACACCTTATATGATATCTCTAATTTTACTGTGTTGAGAAGTTCGATCGCCAAGCCTTGTATGATATCTTTAATTTTACTCTTTCTCTCTAAAGTCTCATTTTTTTTTCTGGACTATTATAAGATGAAGCTTATAAAATAACTAAAAGTGGGGTATTTTGTATACTTTACTTTATATTAATATAGAGGTTTAATGGTTTCTTAATTTCATAACTTTTCTTCATAATCTTAATGAATTTTTGTTGTGTATATTTTTAATGGGTTGATTAGTATGTGAATGAATACTTGTAAGTCTGTGGGCACTGGGCAACAGTTGCATACTTCACTTTTTTGTACAGGCTGGATTTAGGCATTATCAATTGTGCGTGATACTCTTTTTGTGGAAGCTACATTTTTTTGGTGATGGAAACAACAATGAGGTTTTCTTTAACAAAGAAAATGCAGTTTTCAATGCCCAGAAAATGTAACTTTCATAAAAAAAAACATGTGCAATTACTAATGCCAAAATATTAGGCTTCAACAAAAGAGTTGCACATGCATTTTTAATGCTCAGAAAAAAAGTGTGGTCAGCACTCTACAATGAGACATTTACTTAAAAATTAATCTATCATACAATGTACAAGAAGAATGGATTGAGCTCATGAACAAAATTTTCTAAACACAAATTTGTCAAATTTCTAAAATTTGGTTAGTGATTTGGCGATCTTTGTTAGTTAAATGTTAATTTGGTTATTTTTAGGCTTCTTGCAAAAATGACACAAGTTGGTCCTCCTTGCACTTGTGGGGCTGAATACATGAAGCGCTATAGGGCTAACACTAAGAGGAACAATGGTCGTTATTTTTATCGCTGTCCCCAATTCAAAAACCAATGCAAGTTATTTATTGGTCATCTTGATATCCACTGTAGCTTATGAGTCTGCATTAAGCATTGGTGGAAGAGTTGTAGACCCATTCCATAGTGCTTTAAAGCCTGCATGTACCGAGACTCTAGTTTGTACCCGTGATTGGATGTATCAGAGAGGTGATTTTATTTTACATTGATCTTATATATTCTTTTGTTGCATTTTAATAATCGTTGCTTGTTTGAGAGTGAAGACCTCACTTTATAAATAAATTTTGTAGGGGATTCAAAAGTTGATGATGTTGTGGAATCGACTATAAAGGAGCTTGCTGAAGAGTTGTCGCTTCTGGATGTTGGTAAGTAATGAAGTCTAAGTTGTCATTTTATGATTAGTTTTATTTAAGGTCATAAGTCTAAATATACATATGACTATGTCTGTATGTATGAAACAAAACACAATAATCATTTGCCAATTGCCATCTTATAGCCCTATTACTATTAGCATAAAGAGCAACACTGGACTCCAAAAAGAAATATCACATTTTTTCCATAAAGGGCCCTATTACTATTAACACAAATACATTAATGTAACAAGCTGCATAAAGACATAGCAAGAGTTGGTTGTTTTACACTTTTCTAATTATTGCTGCATATCAAATCAAATGTATAGACTATACATAGACACTACATGTGGCCATTGAGGCATTGAGCAGTATTCATGGATGAAGAAAATGCTCATGGAGTTGGATTTGTATACCAGATCAGAATCATCAGATGTATTACATGTGGCCATTGCATTTGCATATCAAATCAGATGTGAGTATAGACTATAGATAGATATCATATAAGATCAGAATCATTAGATGTCTTAACTATTCATATATGTTTGACTTACTTGATATTTTAAACTTTCGTGCATATTATTTATATGACCTATTTAACTTTGTGTTCTAAATATTTTGTTTAATATGTATATACTATACAAAACCAAATGCTCATGGAGTTGCTAGTGACGACATAGAATCACCGGAGAGTGCAAGTAATGGCGGCAATGGACCAAGTGGAAGTGGTGCTTGTGTAAGTGATGAATGCTTAAGTGATGGAACTCCCTATAGGCTTATATAAAGTTTTGAAGACTAGAATTCACTTCTTCACATTTTGAGTGCTTATTTATTTAAGAATTTAAGTGCTGAACTTAGTTTGTTTAACTTGTCTTTGCTATGCAGTAGTATTGTATTATGAATTCTCTGAATTCGTGGATGATGGACCATGGTTGACAGGTGGTTGAGTAACTTGAGTTGAATCAACTATCAAGTAATGTATTCTAAATTCTATGAAGTATGATGAAGTATGAACAATTCTGATAACTGATATATATTATGAATTTTGGTATGTATTATGATTTATGAATCAACTATCAAGTAATGCATGATTGTATTATGAATTCTGAAATCTAAATCTCTGATATGTCTTTGACTCTTTGTATATGAACTATGAACTATGAACTATGGTCTATGAGTATGAAGTATAAACAGTTAGTAAACTGATATTTGCTATGAAGTACCAAGTGATGTATTTTGAATTTGTCATGAATTCTGATATGTTTGAGACTTTGAGTAGTTTGTGACTGTTACTCTGTCTCAATGATATTAATAAGTGATTATGTATTATAAATTCTGATGGGTCGAGTTGATCTGGGTAGCCAAGTTTTCATGTGGACCCAATAATTTTGCGGGTCTAATGGGTCGGGTCATGTCAACCCGATAATTTACAAGTTCTGAACCCGAGATGACACGACCTGGACATGACCCGACCCGACCCATTGGTAGCTCTACATATGATGTTCGTGGATTTCTCTAGACGGTTTGCCGATTGTGTAATCGCAAGGGGTGGCAAGACCATTGGCTAAATGGGAAAATAAGTACAATTGTAACACGTTGATGTCATTGTTCGAATTGGGAATCTTGAAGAAGGCATGCCATATCCAAAAATCAAATGAAGCCACAACTTCAAGAATCATTGTCGGTTCTTTTTTATAACCTTCAAATTGCCCTTGTCATCCGTACGGACAATTCTTCCATACCCATGCATACAATCTAAAATACCTAACATTTCCGGTATATTCCCTTGTTTGATTAATGCTAATAGTTGTGCGACATCATTTTGGTTGGAAATTCTAAGATATTCCCCATCAAATGCTTTAACTATGGTTTCATAAAAAATTCATGCACGCTATTGTTGTCAATTCCACTATTCAGATGTAGTCTTCCGTATAATCTGCCGATGTACCATTACATAATAGAGTTTCATTGCTAGAGAAGTGTGGGCTCATTTCAGCAAGGTGTGTGGTCTAAGGCTATTTCGATCTCAATCAATTCAAGGCATTCTTCATCAATGGCAATCAGGAGCTAATAAAAGCAGTCATATGGGCATATTGCAAGGTATTCTCCCTTACTTAATTTTCTGGGAAATTTGGAAGTCAAGGAATGCTTTCAAATATGACAATATTGTCATGAATGATTCTCGCATAATTTTAAAGGTGAAATAGGGGTTAAAGGATGCGAATTTGAAGCTCAAAGTGACTAAGAACTATTTTTACAATGAATCTCTTACCTTACAAGCTATGCAGATTTCCCCGAAATGTATAATGCCCAAACAAGTAAGAATGGTTAGATGGGTTCATCCGTTATGTGGCTTTAAATTGAATACTGATAGGTCTTCCATTATAAATCCTGGCCCTTGTGGTGTTGGTGGCGTAGTAAGAGATTGGGTTGGCAACTTTGTTTATGGTTATACAATGTCGTTTGGAGAGAACACTAATAAGATTACAAAAGTTTTGGCTTTGCTCTATGGTTTGAATGCATGTGTTGCACATTCTTGGTTCCCATTGCAGGTTGAAGTAGACTCCCTCGTGCTTTGTAAGTGGTTATGCTCTACTAGTGGGGTACCATGGAGATGCGTTAACATATGAAAACAAGTACTTGATATATGCATAACTCATGGTATACGCATCACCCATATTTACAGAGAAGGGAACAAAGTTGCAGATTGTTCAACAAAGTTAGCAAGTTCATTCGGTGATTTTGAATATTGGTTTCTTCATCAACATCCTAGAGAAGCTAAAACAGCTCTGAGGCTTGACAAAATGGGGGTGCCTTACATAAGGTTCTAATTTTATTGGGTATTGGCTTCTGCCTCCCCTCTATTGTATTTGTTTTTCTACTATCAATAAGATAAACAATTTCTAAATTAAAAAAAAATATTACATAACATGCGGAAATCTGCCATTATCTTATGATACGAAGATAAACCAATCGTGTGAGCTACATTTTTTCTTTGATTGCGTAGAAGTTATTGGTGAAAGCCAATGCCAAGCTTAGGGTTGAGCAAGGAATCAGAAAAACTGAACCAAATTATACAAAATGGTTCAGTTTTTTGAAGTTCTGGTTCGGTTTCAGCTTTTAGATAGTGGAACCGACCAAATTTGGTTCCGGTTTTGGTTCCTCACATGAGAAACTGGGAAAGACCAAACTGAACCGAGAAGAAGTACTTAATTAAACACAACCTTCTTTTGACCCTTTTTACCCTTGTTTTCCCTATCTCCACACACCTCCCCTATTTAAATCTTTATTAGGGAAACACAATACATCCTCCAATATGTTTCAACTCTTTATCTCTCTATACCTTTTGATTATATATTCAACTCTCTCTCTCTCTCGATTTGAAGATTTAAGACCTCCAAATTTTCTCAAAACTAGCAGCATCTCTACATTTCTTTTATTGGTGCTTGAGATAAAAATCTAGGTAGTTTCTTATTAGTTGCTGAGGATGTCTTTGAAAGATTTGAAGTTAGGAGGGGATTTTCTCTTAAATGCACAAATCTACCAATGGGCCTCCTTTTCATTTGTAAGGATGTTAATATCCAGATAACAACGAGCACTAAGGCACGCGCTATCGCGCATGCTAGGCCATTATACTCAGTAATTAATTAGGCATTAATAGTGCATAGAATCAGTAATTAAAGATAGAGATTATACCTATGGGAGAGTGATGAAAATTACAATGGCAGTGGTAACTGATAACATGCATGGTTTTCAAGATAGCTAAAAGCCTCGTTTAGAGTTGCAAACAACTTAACAATTACACAATCATCGAGATAAAATAAAAGTTCACCAGATCATTGTAAAGATGTAAGATTGTAACTAATACTTGTTGTATATACACGACATGTTGATCAATATTAGAAATTAAACAAAAGTTACTGGAGAACTATAATGATTTGAATCCAGGTGAAATTGAACCACTATCCTCTCAAAATTTTAACGTTCTTTCCATTTTAAGCTAACGGATTTATAAAAAATCACGAGGAAACCAATCATCACACATATTGTGACCTAAAATTTACTAAAACCTAAATGATGTAAGATATAAAAGGGTATTCCAACATATTAAGTTTAATGTTACCGTAAAACACATAGGTAGTATTCAATTCTATCACAAAAGCCATATGTAGTGTTCAATCCTACCTCAAATCCCTAGACAAGCTAGCTATCTTATTTGATTTCAAGAAGAACCTTAAGAGTAAAGTTGATACTCACCTGGATCTTGTCAACATTAGGAACTGCCTTAAGCTCAACACTAACTTTCTATGGACAAACTTCTCCAGTATTCAGAAGGAACCGAACTTGCAGTAAATTACAAATCAATTAGTAATAAACTATTCTTACAATGAGAGTCCTAGGTTTTGCTTCCTTCAACTATCATGTCTAAAATAAGTTAAGCACAAATCTATTGACAGTTGCTAAAAGACTCACATCCACATTCATGGCCAACCTTCTCTATAAGAACTCACATTTATAAACTAATAGTTACCAATCATGAAAGGTTCCATATACATCGAATCCCTCTAGTTAGTGCAATACCAAACATTTGTTAGCCATGGAATTGAAGACAAGAGAATAAGAATATAAAAGATATATAGTAACTACCTTCATATAGAACGAAACAACAATTAAGATAGACATATGACCAACCCTATTACATAAATATAAACTTACAATATTAAGAGTTAACTCTGTCAAATGTTATTTTATTCATAAATATAAACACACACCTACACATTACGAACAAAAGAATATCACAATGTAGGTTTCATAGTTCAGTAGTATCATAACTAAATGTTTTAATAGACTGAAATCTACTTGGATTAGTTTTCGCCCAAACATCGCAATTGTACCAGCTCTTTTGGCATCAGTTAAAGGCATAACTTTTGTTTGAAGCTCTGTTGCGTCTCTAATCCACTTATTGATCATCTCTTCAATTTCTACGATCTCGTTTTCCTTGAGAGGTTTATGGAAGTAAAAAATAAATCCGAGACACTCAAATGCCACCAGAGAACCAGCTTGAGATGTTTCTTGGCCTATTACACTTTTAAGTGCAGCTTGCAGCAAATGTGTTACAGTATGGTGAACCTGTCATATAAAACCAGTCTATCTAATAACGTGTAGAAATAAACAACCAACACATAAATATTTTACTGCAATGCATAACCTATAGTAGCTAAATCAAAATTTCAGTATCCGGTAAATTGAACAATTGACTTCCCTGAAAAAATTGCTTAACAACCACTGTAATATGTACAGAGAAGCAACCAATATAACCATTGTAATATGTACATAAAAGCAACCGGTATATAAAGATTCTACTGTAACGCATATCCATACAAGTAGTTAAATCTTGATTTCAGCATTTAATACAGTTTTGCCCACAACAAACATTAACTATTCCAACCTATGATATTGAGTTGAGATTTACTAATACAATTATGACATCCTAAACCTATGAAAATATCAAGGAAATAAAATTTAAGAGTGAAACCTACCTTAGCCTGTTATCTCAGTTTAACATCTACTTCAGTTTCCACCACTGCTCTGACTTCCAAAGCTCCATCTCCAATAGTACCGTTGTAAACAAATATATTACCAAGCGACTTCTAGACATCTTTAATCTCTGCAATAGCTTTCGGTTTAACTCCATCTTCTTAAATATACAGAAAACCATGGTTTTCACTTGACCACCTGATTCAGCATAGAAAGGTGTCCTTGTAAGCAAAATGCCAAACCATCAAACCTGCAGTACTGGGTCCCCTTTTACCAGCAACCCTTCGATTTATGCTTGGCTAGAAAGTGTGTTATATCCTAAAAATTCAGTGTCATGTACACTCCCCATAAGCTTTAAACCATTTTCAACCACAAGTTTAACGACGTTGTGAGCAGCATGAGAGTGGCACCTCTGGTTCTCCATTTCACTATTAAAACTTTTCATATTTATATTTACATCTTATTCTTTGAAAACTTTCAGTGTTATTTATATAGGGAAACCATAAGTATCATACAAAAGAAATGCGTCTGTACCAGATAAATAAAATATATTTTGTAATAATGCACTCGTTAACAACTAATCAAGTAGTTTTTCTCCTCTTTCCAATGTCTGCACAAAACGCAGTTTCTCCATTTTTAACTCTTCCAGAATACAGGGTGTTCTACCATTTACATTTGCATCAATTTGGGAACTTAGTTCTATTACTTTCACCATAATTTCAGGCAAGAAGGCTCCTTCGATATTTCTATGACTGCCCCCTTTTATACCAAGTAAGCGCCCAATACGAACAACCCTTCTGATAAGCCTTCAGGCTGCATAACCTCTTACAATATTTGATGGATATACCCCATCCGATATGAGATATACAACTGCTTGCATATGATCTCCAATAATATGCAAGACACTGATAGCTTAAAGAAGATCCCAAACATTATACTAGTGAAATAAAAAAACCAAGACGTTAGTGAAAGAGATAAATCTCCAAAAGCTACATACTTTAAGATTGGACTTTATACGATCATCAGCTTCCGGGTACAAAACAGAAGACAATGCATTGGCCTTCTCAATAATGGGATAGATCAAGTCAGTATCATAATTATTTGGAACCTGCGGATTTTACTGTAAAGATAGAACACGTTACTCTTAAGCTAAGCCTTTAGTGCAAATAGATAACGAGGCACACATCATCAAATCAGAACCAAAATCCCCTCATACCTCAAACATAAAAAATCGCCCGACACTAATTGCATCATAACACGAAAAATCATAAAATATAAAACTCACGTTTTCTTCATCAAGGCCTTCTCCGTATACCGCTTCTTCGACAAAATCTTACCCTTGATACCCAGAGTATGTTTTACCAAAAACCCAAAAAATGGATTTATCTCTGTACTCATCTCTACTATATGAACAATCAAATTAGTAAAAGAACTTGTTCCACCAAGATGTGGCAGATATTATCATCCTCATCCCTCTCAGCAAATTCCTGGCTAAAGACACCCTCAGATGGAGAAAAGAGATGAACGACATCCTTACGATTAAATTTGCCTACCTTTCCTCTCTTTTGACTGGTAAGGAGATTGATCGGGACAACAGTAAGGGAAATGCTAACGACCCCAACTGGGCTGCTCTCTGGCAGATGAAGGTCCCATTCCGGATTCAACTATTCCTCTGGAAAACAATTCAAGATGCCATCCCCACCAAATGCAACCTCTAGAACGGACACGCTACCTCTAACACTACTTGCCCTCGATGTGGAGAAGAAGAAGAAGCCACAACGCACGCCCTTTTCATCTGTAATAACATTAAAAACTTTTGGTATGGTTTTGACCTCTCTTTAAACATCGACTCATGGCCCTACACTGAGTGCCTGGCTGGCATTTTTAATTTGTTGGCCAGACAAGGAACGACCCCTTCTGACCCCTTTTTGTGGAGGAAGATTAACACCTTTTGTTACGTTATTTGGTTGAGTAGAAACAAATTAATTTTTAACGATACTAAGCCTAACCCAGCTATTCTGTGAATAGGGCCAAAAGTTACCTTTTCTCCTCAGGCCTCAACACCAATCCGGTGTCCAGACCAACAGTCAACTTTCCATTTCCTACGGTTGCAGACGGGTGGCATATTATCATGGTGGACGGGGCCTAACCCAAGAGGGACTCGCTGGGGGGATCAAGATTTATCAATAAAACTCACAATCTTGTATGTGTTAGTGCAGGTTTCGACTTCTTCAGGGTGGCAGACCCCAGAGAGGCGGAGGCGATCTCCGTGATCCGAGGTATGGAGGCAGCGCATGGGAGAGGCATGGAGAGAGTGATGGTTCTCATAGATTGAAGACCATTAGTCAGTGCTTACGCGGCGAGTTCAATTGACCTTTCTTGAGGCACCCTCACCCTTGCGCCCGAGATGCTTGCGTTTGTCTCCCGTTTTTCTGAGTTCAATTTTCAGTTTATTAGTCGTTTGTATAATTTTGAGGCACATGCTTTTGCCGTTTTGGGAGCTTACTCCTCCGTTTTATCCCTTTTTGAGCCCGCACAGGCAGAGGAACTTGTTAGCTCAGTTGTATCCTTGTTGCCCATTGGGGTTTTTCTATAATAAGTAACTACCTTGACAAAAAAAATAAAAAATAGTAAAAGAACAAAAATGGTATTTGACAAGCCTTCTGAGCTTTATTAGACGTCTTATGAACTTTATCCAGGAGGATCTGAAGATCGACCCCTTAAAAAAGATGTCATCTCATTCAAACGAACCTTGGAGTTGTTCGAACGAGATATGTGAGGAACGACCTGAAAGTTCCCAGAAGACATCTTGAGCTGAGTTTATTCGATTTGGGCCAATTCGAGTTGAGTCTATTCGACCTGGAGTTTTAAGAATACCAAGTTGAACTAATCCTATTCGACCTGGACAATTCGAGCTTAGTCTATGCGAGCTGGAGTTCCCAGAGGGAAAATTCGAGCTGAGTCTATTTCAAGCAAAAATAGACAAGTCGTTCGAACGATATTTGGTTTCGTTCGAACGAACTTGGTTTCCAAGAAGACTAATTCAAGTTGAGGCATTTGTTAGACAAAATTAAGCAAGTCGTTCGAATGACATTGGAGTCGTTTGAACGAACTGGCGATCCAGAAGACCAATTCAAGTTGAGGTTGTTCTTAGGCTTATTTTGGTAAATCGTTCGAACAGCCCATGGATTCGTTCGAATGAGTATCGTTTCCTTTGTTATTTTAAGCGTTTCAAGGGCATAATGGTCTTATCTTGTAACTAGGAATTTGTAACCCTCATAAAGAGGCAAAGCTAGGCAAGGTGAAAATTATCTTTTATCTTAGATCAATCCGAGTTCTTGAAGATAGACTTAGGGTTTTGAGAGTAATTCGATTGTAATCAAATCAATTGAGCAATTTAAGCTCCTAAAAGGGAAATTCTCCCACCAATTGTGTTTGTTCTTCATTTCATTTCTTCGTTTAGGTTAATCTCAATTCGATTGTGGATTATAACTTCATGAGCTTTTTTCTTGTATTTCCCTTCAAAGTGGTCAGGGTAGTAACCACGACGTTTGCGATGGAGCTCGTATGATAGAATCACCTTGCGACAGTGGTTTATCTTAAATGCTACAACTTACCACCACTGAGAAAAAGAGAGAGATGGAAGGGTTGGAGGGAGAGATGATCGATTAGAAACTCCGTTGAATGAGAATTTTGCCTAATGATTTCACGTTCACAAAAATTCATAATTGATGACAAAAAATTTAACCAAAATCAGTAGATTATTTATTTGGCATTATTGAGCAGTAAACATTGACAAAAAATTTGGATTGAATCCTGCTGCTGTGACATAATTTTAGAAAAATAAACAAATCCAAGTAGTTAAAAAAACTTTAATATGCAAAAATTTGATAACGAACTGTCCGGATTAAATTTTGGCGGAATAGTTATTCCTTTAGGTGTATAGATTTTGAATAGAGGTTTGAAATCAATGATTAGAAGCTCTAGTAATTATTTGGATTTGCGGTTACGGTTGGTTTCGGTTCCAATCAATATGTTGCCGGTTTGATTTCGGTTTCAAGAAACCGTAAAATCCGGTTTCGGTTCCGTTTCCGGTTCTAGTTCTGGTACCAAACCGACCCATACACATCCTTGCTGCTGATGGGGAAGGGGAGCTTTATAAGCAATGAGATATTTTTGTAACTACAAGGAGATATAAAAAGTTTAAATTTTTTTGGAGAGGCAAGGTGAGGGCCCCACAGTGAAAATATAAAGGAATTAAACTCTTTCTTACGCTTGGCTTTCAAAGTTTTTATTCAATATGTCATAATCAATGAAATGAGAAATTAGGCTTAACCCTTGGCTCAACGAAACTCAATATCAGCTTTATCATTAGTTTTAGCGTCAAATGTTCCAACCCAAGTAGTTATTTTTTGGATCTCTTGTGCATGTTGCCCACCATGGTCTTTGCCGTTGCACCCATTACGACATTATCATTAGATATCATCATTGGTTTGGCGGTGATGATGATGAAGAAATTGCAACCCAACAACCATTGATGTTGCATAATTGATATGTTGGCATCTCAGAGAGATATAGCTTGGCTCCAATGCCCTTATAATACTTCAATATTGGTCTCTGGGTTCAACCATTGATATTGCATAATTTAAATGATGACATCTCGGAGAGATATAACTTGCCTCCAATGTTCTTCTAATACTTCAATATTAGTCTTCGGGTTCATGTTGTAATAAAAATTATAGCTTTTGTGATGATATGTGTGAGAGCAGAAATATGATTTATTTATTTACTAAACTTTGAGAGATAGGACCATCTTTAAAAATAAAACTTTAGGGGCTACCCTTTGTTGTTTTATTTGGTGTGCTCTCTTGCCTCTACAAATTTAAACTATCAAAATTTTGTTTTCAAATATTCCTTGTCAATACCGATTGTTATCCTTGCTTATAAAGCTCCCGATGTGGAATGCTTCTGATAATCCGTATCAAACCGGGTGTTGAAACATAGAGGGTTTCGTTCTCAAGGATGCAAAGATCAAAATCATGAATAAAAACTGGTTTTCATTGATTGAAAATGGTTTTTATTAAACATAAAATAAGAACTACGTCGAAAAAAAGATAAAAACTCAGAAGATAATAATATTTTTCTCTTCTCAACTCTCCCTCTTAACCTAACTCAAATCCCTCATCTCCCTCAACCACTCCTGATTTTGTGGAGAGATTTTAGCTAGGCTTGACTACTAAGTCTTCTAGCAGCTCTCTGGTTCAAAGTCATCTCTAACAGCTCTTAACAACTGATCATCTCCAGCAGCTCTTGACAACTGATCATCTCCAGCAGCTCTTTAGCTTGTAAGAGTTGGGCTTTAAGAAGGGATTGATTACAAATGTCTCTTTACCTGCAATAGTCAAACATACTTCAATTAGGCCCAATGAAACATAAAATAAGTTCCTAGATAATGTAAATTGAAGGACAAAAATAGGCATTTTTCATGCCTATCAAATACCCCCAAACTGATATATTGCTAGTCCCTTAGCAAAAGAAAAGAAAACTAAACTCTTTCGTGGTTTCTTACGATTGCATTTAGCGTATGCAACAAGCCTTTCAACCTATAGGTTACCCATATAGGACGAGTTGTGTCTCGTGAGGGTTTTCAGTGAATATACCCACAAAATTCTATCATAGACGTCCTGGTATTATAAACAACTAATAATCATTTGGTATCTCTGAGAATGGATTAAATTCCTCTCCTAGATATAATACTTAAACGAGGGTTAATCATCAGATACGTTTAGAATTTATCAAGTCAATTATACTACAATCAGATTAGATCAAATTTCAGAATTTCAACCTTTGTGTAGTGAATTTAGTTTATGGAATCAAGAAGTTTGATAATCCTTTCAAATAACCTTAGCCTTATCTTGAGTATGGTGAAAGAATTCTAGAAGTTTGTTCAACAACTACCTTAGTTTGTTCGCTCTCTTTTATTGATCTTTCAGGGAAAATATATATCCACACAAGTTTTTCATGGTAAGACTTTTGCATTTGAGTTTTCATTTGTTCTTTTATACGTGCAACTTGTCCTCCTTCACATAGTTCTCAACTATAATCATAGAGACTCGATTTTTACTTCTTTTTTTTTGTCTCTTACTTTCACATTGATTCATGGCTTGCCTCGAGATTAATACAAATTCTTCCTCTTTCAGTTCTAAATCTTACGAGGGGCCTTGAATTGTGATACGAGTATGTCAGCTTCGTGAAAGGAGCCAATAACTTGTGAAAATACATACAAACCCTTAGTATGAATTTATGAGAAGCAAAATTTTCCAAGATAAATGTCTCCCTCATTACAGATTCTTCCTAACCCAAACTGTTGATTAATCAAAAGGTGATAGTTAGTTTTAACAAAACCTTGATAACATAACTACGTGAAGTGCAATTATAAGAGTGATTTTCTTCTGAAACACATCTAATAGGATGGTAGTACCAAAAACTTTAAAAATTCTTAACGCACTAACAATTTACGGTTTAAAATAAACCATAACCTTATAATTTTATCCCAAGTGCAACTCTAGGATTCTAAGAATGTCCAAAGATCAGAGTATACAAAAAAAAAATGTGTCTACATTACCAGAATGCCCTAGATAATAACTTTTATTGGAAAAAGTTATGAAAATCTTATTTACCCCCACCCTCAAACTGAATCAGCATGTGTCCCCAAAGTTGCCAAAAATAAATAATAAAAAATAATCTAAAAATATTACCTGAACATAATAAAGGTTGCCTCCCCACAAGCGCTAAGTTTAACGTCTTCAGCCAGACGATGGTAGGTACCCCCAAACTAGATAAGACTATGGGTAGAAATAAAGATACCTATGTTTCATATGATGGGTCCCGTAGATTCATATCCTCACTTGAACCCGTAAAATACTCGTGAAATGGTTTAAGTCTCTGCCCATTTACCTTATTAATGTGACCAGTACGAGGGTCAAGAATTTCAATAGCTCCATGTGGGAAAACAGTTTTGACAATGAACGGCCCGGTCCAACGGGATTGAAGTTTTCCAGGAAACAAATGAAGACGCGAAGAATACAATAAAACTTTTTGATCCACTTTAAAAGTCTTTCGCAAGATATTTTTATCATGGAAAGTCTTAGTTCTTTCTTTGTATATCTTTGCGGATTCATATGCATCGTTTCGAAGCTCATCCAACTCATTGAGTTGTAGCTTACGATGGGACCCAGCTGTTGAAGTGTCAAAGTTAAGCGTTTTTATTGCCCAATAAGCTTTATGCTCAAGTTCTACAGGAAGGTGGCATGCCTTGCCGTAAACGAGTCGGTAAGGAGACATTCCAATCGGGGTTTTATATGCAGTACGATAAGCCCAAAGTGCATCAATTAATCTTACAGACCAATCTTTGCGATTTAGGTTAACCGTCTTTGGAGAATATTTTTGATCTCCCGATTTGAAACTTCGACTTGCCCACTTGTTTGCGGGTGATAAGGTGTTGCCACCTTATGAGTTACGTCATACTTTTTGACAAGGGCAGCAAAGTTTTTGTTGTTAAAATGTGTCCCTCCATCGCAAATGATAGCCCTAGGTGTTCCAAATCGAGAAAAAATATTTTCTTTTAAAAAATTGAGAACAACTGCACTGTTATTCATTTTCGAAGGGATGGCTTCAACCCATTTTGATACATAGTCCACTCCAACAAGGATGTACTCATATCCAAAAGACTTGGGAAAAGGGCCCATAAAATCAATGCCCCAAACATCAAAAGGTTCAATAACTAAAATAGGGTGTAAGGGCATCATATTTCGTCGAGAAAGGGCTCCCATTTTCTGGCATCTCTCGCACGCTTTACAAAATGCATGCGCATCGTGAAATAATGTAGGCCAATAAAAACCGCACTGCAAAATTTTTGCCGCGGTCTTCTTAGAGCTAAAGTGGCCTCCACAAGCTTGGGTGTGGCAAAATGAGAGAATATTGGTAAACTCAGACTGGGGAACACATCTCCTAAGGATTTGGTCAGTACAATACTTAAACAAATCTGGATCATCCCAAAAGAAGTACTTCACTTGACTAAAGAAACGATCTTTGTCAGGTTTAGTCCAATGATCAGGAATGGTATCCGTGGCTAAATAATTAGCAATGTCAGCAAACCACGGCAACTCGAGAACTAATTTCACAGCCATAAGCTGTTCATCAGGGAAGGATTCCCTAATCGGCAAAGACTCATCAACAGACTCAATCACTATACGGGAAAGATGGTCGGCTACAACATTGTCTGACCCCTTTTTGTCTCGAATCTCGAGGTCAAACTCCTGCAAGAGTAATACCCACCGGATTAGCCGTGCCTTAGCATCTTTCTTTGACAAAAGATGTCGAAGCGCGGCATGATCCGTGTAAACAATCACTTTAGATCCTATAAGATAAGATCTAAATTTTTCTAGCGCATAAACAATGGCCAGGAGTTCTTTCTCGGTGGTCGTGTAATTCAATTGGGCGTCATTTAACGTTTTGCTAGCATAGTGGATGACATGGGGGCGTTTGTTTATCCGCTGTCCCAAAACAACGCCTACAGAATAATCAGAGGCATCACACATTAACTCGAATGGTTCATTCCAAACAGGTGGTCTAATAATGGGTGATGTTGTGAGCTGGGTCTTAAGCTTATCAAAAGCTACAAGACATGGTGCATCAAACTTATAGGCCACATCTTTGGCCAAAAGGCTGCTTAAAGGACGAGCAATCTTACTAAAATCTTGGATAAAACGACGGTAAAAGCCTGCATGTCCTAGAAAGGAACGGACGTCCTTGACATTTCGTGGTGGGGGAAGGTTAGAAATGACATCTATTTTGGCCTGGTCAACTTCTATTCCTTTTTCAGATATGATATGCCCCAAAACTATCCCCCTTTTTACCATAAAGTGACATTTCTCCCAATTTAAAATAAGATTCTTTTCCTGGCATCTGAGTAATACTAGAGAAAGATGATGAAGGCACTGTTCAAATGAGTTGCCAAATAATGAGAAGTCATCCATGAAAACTTCAAGGAATCGCTCTACCATGTCAGAAAAAATGCTTAACATGCAACGCTGAAACGTCGCAGGAGCATTGCATAAGCCAAAAGGCATGCGACGGTAGGCAAATGTACCGAAAGGACATGTAAAAGTCGTTTTCTCTTGGTCCTCGGGTGCGATGGGTATTTGGTTGTACCCAGAGTAGCCATCTAAGAAACAATAAAATTTATGCCCAGCGAGTCGCTCGAGCATCTGGTCAATGAAAGGTAAGGGGAAGTGATCTTTCCTAGTGACCGAGTTAAGCTTCCTGTAGTCTATGCAGACTCTCCATCCAGTGGTCGTTCTAGTGGGTACGAGGTCGTTATTCTCGTTCTTTACAACAGTGATTCCTGATTTTTTCGGGACAACATGGATTGGGCTAACCCACAGACTATCAGAAATGGGATAGATGATCCCAGTATCAAGGAGTTTTAAAATTTCTTTCCGAACTACTTCGGCCATAGTCGGGTTCAATCTCCGTTGTCCTTCCCTAGACTTTTTGGAATTATCTTCCAAATTGATTTTATGCATACAAACCGAGGGACTAATTCCTTTAATGTCCTCAATACTCCAGCCAATAGCTTTCGTATTCCCTTAAGAACACGAATCAACTTCTCTTCCTGAAGGGGTTCTAGGTCAGCGGCAATAGTGACGGGCATAGTCTCGTCAAGACCTAGAAAGACATACTTAAGGTGAGCGGGAAGAGGTTTAAGCTCTATCTTTGGGGAGGTTACTTGAGCCTCCGGAATGGGTTTCTTAACATCTAAGATTTCATGCTCACCTTCAGGCTCTAAAATTTCTAAAGCCGAATCTAATAAGGTTTTCACCTCATGGATGTACGAATCGTCCTCACAATCTCCATCAAATTGGACAAAATTGCCTCTAAGGGATCTGAGGTACTTGACCTCTCAAAAGTGGTATTCACAAGACTCTGGATCATATTACACTCAAGTGGTTCAGAATTAGAAGGGGAATGCGACGCATGAAAAATATTCAATTCTACAGTCATGTTCCCGAAAGTCAACTTCATAATTCCATTGCGGCAATTGATTACCGCATTAGCTGTTGCCAAAAAGGGTCGACCTAGAATCACAGGGATCTCGTCCTCAGGGCTTGCCACTGGCTCAGTATCTAACACAACAAAGTCTACTGGATAAACAAATTGCTCAATCTGGATCAACACATCTTCAACTACACCCCTAGGAATCCTAATAGATCGGTCAGCTAGCTGAAGGGTCCTATTAGTGGGTTTAAGTACTCCGATATCCAATTGCTCATAGACAGAGTAAGGAATGAGGTTCACGGCGGCACCTAAATCAAGTAGAGCTCTTCCTATCTTACGGGTCCCAATCGTACATGAAATAGTAGGGCATCCAGGGTCTTGTATTTTGGAAGGGATTTACGCAAAAGGACAGCACTAACATGTGCATCTAAAAGAATAGATATATCACTCTCGTGAACATGAAAAGCCTTTTTCGGGACATGTATGCGCCGCTTTAAAGTGCAAAGATCTTTAAGAAATTTTGCGTAATTAGGGATATGTCTTATGGCCGTAAGGATAGGAATGTTAATCACACAATGCTTAAAAATCCCTAAAATCTCCTCATAGACATTGCCCTTCTTAGCAAGAGTTAACCGCTGAGGAAAAGGAGCCAGCGGCTGAACATGTGTTATCGTGATTTCTTCCTCACTCGCACTCGCAGGTTCTTCTATAGGTTTACTTTGAATTTCCAGCTCGGGTTCCTTAGGCATTTTCACTAAATTATCAACTTTCGTACCGCTCCTAAGAGAAATGATGGCGTTGACTCCATCACGATTGGAAGATCTAGGATGTTCAGTATTCCCTTTAGGATTAGCTTGAGTTTGACTGGGGAACGTTCCTTTGTCTCTCGTGCTTATCTCTGTTGCCATTTGACCTATTTGTCCCTCAAGTTTGGCAATAGATGACTGAGTTACTTGCATAAATGCTTTAAGAGTATCTTCTAAAGACGTGGTTGGAGGAGGCAGATTCCTATTGTGCGGAGGAACATAAGGCACATTAAGGGGAGCTTGGTATGATGGATTTTGTTGCCACGAAGAACTAGACTGGTGTTGGTTTACTTGGTTGTGCGGCTGATAAGGGGCACTACCCGAAGAACCTCCTTGGTAATTTCTATTTCCCCGAGAATTGGAGTTGTTGGAATTATTATTCCATCCACCATTGAAAGGTTGGTTATTGGGACGTTGATACATGGCATTGGCCTGGTCTTTTCTACCCTCCCTTAAACTAAGCACATCAGGACAATCTTGGACCAGATGGTCCGAACTCTCACAAACCACACAATTTGGCATCACCACATGGTTAACAGACGAAGTATTAGGGTGTCTCTCCCTTTTTCCGGTCTCTAAGTTCTCAATTTTCTCAAGAATGGTTCTAAGAGTGGCAGACTCTGAATTAGAGTCCACTTGGTGCACATTTGCACGGTGACTAGGTATTTCCTCTCTCATCGTTTGCCATTGGTAGGTCTTATCCGCTACATCATTTAAAAATGTCCAAGCTTCAGTGTCAGTTTTCTCATCGAATGTACCTGCGCACATAGACTGAACACGAGCTCTAGTGTCATAGTCTAGACCTTCATAGAGAGTTTGAACTATATCAATCAACTGAATCCCGTGATGTGGGCATCCTTGCTCTAAATCCCTAAACCGTTGTAGGTAGTCATATAATGACTCTCCTCGGTTTTGTGTGAAGCTATAGATACTCTGTCGTATCTTAGCAGTTCTGTGGTTAGGGAAATACTTCTTTAAAAACTCCTTAACGAGTTGTTCAAATGTGTTTACAGAGTTCTCCTCGAGAGTGTACAACCAATCGCGTGCGTTTCCCAACAGAGAAAAGGGAAACACACGTAATTTCAAAGAATCCTCTGTAATACGTTCGAAGTTTAATAGAAGCATATGATCCCTAAAGTCCCTAAGATGGTTATACGGGTTTTCAGTAGGACTACCATGAAATTTGGGGAGCATAGACAAGAATCCCGTTTTAACTCAAAGTTCCCTACATTTCTGGGAATCATAATACATGAAGGCTTACTAACTATTGTAGGATGCATTCGATTGCGGAGAGTGATTCTCTCCGCAACAGCAGGTTCGGGACCGTTCCTAGGAATAGCAGGTTCGGGACCATTCGTCCCACCAGTCTGACTCATATTAATTCTAGTAATGTTCTTAGTCCGAGCTTGGGTGTTACCCCAATCTAACATACAATTCAATCAATTTATGCGAACACACTAAAAGTCTTAAGAATGATGCAAGTACTCAAGAATGTTTTACTGGTCTCTTTTTAGGTCAAGTTGTGAACCCCGTCTCAAGGTTCAATGCTCCTACTCCTGACAGTAGATCGGTTCGCACTTGAGTTGTTTTTACTCGCTTTGGCGATAGCTCGCATGCTATCTAGTCACCTAGATACACCTGTGCTGGAAGGCGGGGCGAACCGCTTAGAGTCACCTATCCACACTAGCTATGCCAGGGAACGTACGTCCTCCAGCAAACGTAACCACTTATCAGGTTTTCCTAGTGAGCGTGTTGCTCCAGGTCCGAGCGAAGCCTTTTTATTAACTATGTTTTTTTATGGCTTCTTATCTGAAAATCTTTTAAAGAGGTCAGGACCGTCGATATCGAAAAGATTAACAATCGGGTAATGAATTCCCGGGGTCCTAATGCGTGGGCACGCACGGGTGATGAAATCCCGTTTTGGTTCACCCTTATCTAGGTGTTGTTGCAAAAATTAAACATTTAATCAATCACACAAATAGTTAAACAACGATGTACCGCGACAAGGAGGGTGCGGTGGAAAAAAAATTTACCTACAGGGCGGCCTTTTTAGGGGCACGTTTGGTTACCCTGGTGAAACCGTTGGGAAGGCCCACTCAGGATCGTTTGCGAAGTACGCGTTGAAACGATTTCCGGCCTGAATAGGGGTTCCGATGCTGTACCTGCAGCAGATTACAATTTCCTCACCTTACAAAGCGTCACTCAATTAATTATTACATAAACATTTTTCTCAACCTTACAATACTAAAAAAAAAAACATAAAAATTTAAGAAACTATAAGTCTTCGTCGCCTTGTCGCTTTTCTTTTAAGTACTAACAGTACTTTAAAATCCAGATTCAGCACCAAAAATCAGATTCACGGCAACTAGAAATAGTTCTCAGCAACACCCAAAAATCAGATTCAGCAACAGTAGTTATACAAGCAGCAGCAACAGCAGGAGCAACAACAACAACAAGAACCAACCTCCAAGAAATTGAGGAATCCCCTAAAGCGAAAATAATCCCAAATCCTTCCAAGAAATCAAATTAATACTAAAATCTTTGAAAAACAACTAAAATCCAATTTTCGCAAATTTGGTAACATAAATCCCAAAAAAATTCAATAAACATTCTCTGATCTGCAAAACCCAACTAAAATCTTTGAACCAACCTCCTTAGACCCAGGGACACAAAACCCAGTCTTCAAAGAAACATACAAGATATCCAAACACAAAACAAATACTAATAATACCCAAAACCTGAAATTCCCAAATCAAATTTGTTGAATCACATACTCCAGAACAGATGTGCAATCCGCAATCACCTCAAGTAACATTAGTAAATCAAATGTACCCCAACAGTCGGGTTTGTTTGATGAGAAAGATCGATTGAAACACATAAACACAACTTTAAGCAATTCTAGGAAGCCCAACTGGTTTCAATTGGATTTCTTATCAAGCCAAATTCATATGCTAAGAGCGAGAGAGAAAATATCAAATCGAAGCCAAGCTATGAAAGATAGATAACAGCAAAAACCTTTGAAACAGAGGGAAGATGATTCCAACAGCAGCTAAAAAAAATCAGATCTTCTTCATGATCAAAACCTATAGTGTCACAAGCTGAAGTCTGCAATCGA
The DNA here is from genome assembly GCA_014058105.1 of Kingdonia uniflora. Taxonomy (NCBI): domain Eukaryota; kingdom Viridiplantae; phylum Streptophyta; class Magnoliopsida; order Ranunculales; family Circaeasteraceae; genus Kingdonia; species Kingdonia uniflora. Next base: position 496,899 of record JACGCM010001629.1, read on the forward strand.
TAAGAGAGAACACGCATATCATCAGAACTGCAATCGTTAAACCAAACAGCTTCAATCTAGTGCGAGATTGAAACACAAATCACTGAAAACAAACTCAAATCAACGATTCTACAAGTCTAGATCGATCTAGATCTCATTACTCTACAATCCGAAATCCAGATCTGCTTCAACAGCAACAAATCATTCAAACCTAAATTGAGCTTGCTCAAACCCTAGATCGTGATTATCGAATGATCGATCTCTGAGTTTTAATCAGACTGTCGTTTGAGAGAGACGCAGCAGAGATTAAAGATTTTAGAGAGAGAAACTCGTTTTAGAGAGTTGATGATAAACCATTAAAGCAACAAATAAAATAATACTTTGAAACTCGTTAAACGAAACAATACTCAGAGAAACACGATTTTAAAATCGATTACATCCCCGGCAGCGGCGCCATTTGATAATCCGTATCAAACCGGGTGTTGAAACATAGAGGGTTTCGTTCTCAAGGATGCAAAGATCAAAATCATGAATAAAAACTGGTTTTCATTGATTGAAAATGGTTTTTATTAAACATAAAATAAGAACTACGTCGAAAAAAAGATAAAAACTTAGAAGATAATAATATTTTTCTCTTCTAAACTCTCCCTCTTAACCTAACTCAAATCCCTCATCTCCCTCAACCACTCCTGATTTTGTGGAGAGATTTTAGCTAGGCTTGACTACTAAGTCTTCTAGCAGCTCTCTGGTTCAAAGTCATCTCTAACAGCTCTTAACAACTGATCATCTCCAGCAGCTCTTGACAACTGATCATCTCCAGCAGCTCTTTAGCTTGTAAGAGTTGGGCTTTAAGAAGGGATTGATTACAAATGTCTCTTTACCTCTAATAGTCAAACATACTTCAATTAGGCCCAATGAAACATAAAATAAGTTCCTAGATAATGTAAATTGAAGGACAAAAATAGGCATTTTTAATGTCTATCAACTTCCTTCATAAAAATCTTACAAGGCTGCCGGAGTTGCTCTAAAGTTTTTCTCCCTCTCTCTCTCTCTTCCAACACTTTTTTCGTCATTGAAGAAGGTATGCTCTCTCTCTCTCTCTCTCTCAAGTTAATATTGGGTACGATTAGTTGTGTTAGCAATGGGGTTCATTTAATTTGCTTTGGGTTCATGTCTAGTTTGTTTACGGGTGCTTTAATTTTAGGGTTATAGTGATTTGATGAATGGGTTTGTAGTGGAATTATGCATAAACTATTGGGTTTGTACAAGTAGATTGGTGTTTGTTGGTTTGCAGTTTGGTGTTTATGGATACCCTAATTTGAATTATGATTTATCTCTAGTATTGATGCAGTTTTAGTCATGTATATATAGGTCTTGAATCTGATTTTGGGTTTCTTAGGACAAAAAAGTTGAATTGGCAGAATGGGTTTATTAGGAGTTTAGGATTCGTTGGATTTGAGGTTTGCTTCAGTTTTTCATGGAGATTTTTGAATCTCTCATCTCCCAAACCTTAGTATTGTTGTTCTTTGCTCTAAGTAAAATTCAGGTCGTATCTTGTCAATTTTAGCATTAGTCTGTTTTAGATAATAATTAGTAGCAATAAGCCCGTGCTTAACTTCAATTCTGATAAGACATTAGAAGAGTTTATAACAAACATAATGCATAGTTTTGTTAAAGTTTTTCTAATTGCTCTAATATGTTGGTAATCGACCAATATAAAACAACAGCATTAGAGGCAATTTAGAACTTTGAGGGCAACAAAAAAGTGTACTGCCAACAAACTTAACTGAATTTTTCGTATTTTTCTATGATCAAATTACAATAAAAATGCCTCAATGTCTTTGGCGATTAGTACTTCAATATCATATACCTGAGGCATTGTACTTGTTCTGAAAATATTGAAAGGGGTTTAGGTTTATAGATTATTTAAAGCATACTCTTCTTTTATTATTATCACAATTTAAGTCTAACTCGTACATTTTACCCTAAGAGAGACCCCATTCCTATATGCTACATTTAACCATATCGGAAGTTAAACCCTGCATAGCAATATAAAACATTCAAGCCCTATAAAATGTCACTTCGTGGTGATTGTCTGTTTTAGTAATTACGTTTTGCTTGGTTTGGCTTTGCTTATTTCAAAATCTAAATTGGAAATCGGAGCACCAGATGCATTGTAAAAGGAATGGAATGGAAAGTAGTAGGCAGGTGGAGTCGGGTAACTTCACATCAAGCACTCTCTCTTCAAAATGTTGCAAGTAATTTCTACTATTCCTTCAACAACTTTGGGTTCCTCTAGCTAAGCAACCAAGATTAACATACACACAACTTGAGAGAAAACTCTTGTTTATCCATATAGAGCTCTTGTGTCTCCCATGAGATTTTACATAACATTCACTAACTCACGGCAAATGCAACAAACAATTATGCAATTACCATACAATGTCATGCAAATCCAAATATTGAGACTCATCGTCTAACATGAAAACGTTAATGAAATAGTAAACATTGAACTAATTCAAAATAGATAAAGAAAAAGTTATAGTTTTGGCTATAGGAATTCTACATCTCATAACCATTCGTATGGCACAAGAACTGAAGATGCACCGCATCATCACCCCACGTCGTCTTATTAGTAACTCAAGATCTTCACCACCGAAGTACCTTAAACTCGAGTATGGAAATGATGACATACAAAACTCTGCATCTCCAAAAAATCCATCTTCAACTGACCACTTCTCCATAATGTCCATAGGTAGCATAGATTGATGTGCACGACTTTGATTGGATGGCATGTAGTCCTTATTGCTCAGGAACCATTAGTCTGAATGTGGCCATTTTTTCTTTGGACTCAGACCATGATCTTTCCATTAATTGATGGTTTCAAAGTTGATTGTTTTGGTTCACCCTTGTCTTTTATGTAATGTGGTGTTCCATAAGGTTCTTGATCCTCATTCTCAGTTCTCCAAAGCAGCCTTCCTGCTATCAATGACAAAGAAAAGTGCATATACTGCAGAGGTAAGAATTTGGCAAGTACGTATATTACATTATATCTAATATGAAAAACCAATTGACATTATCTATAATATCTGCACATCTTACATCTCTTCCTGCTTTCTTCTCTTTACGAACCCTCTCTCGTCTTCAACAATATACTCCATCCGTCTTTCTTTGAATCACCAACTGGTATTGCCCCCTTTTCTCTCAACCTTTACACCCCTAAATGAAATCTTTTTCTCATCTGAACTAATCAACTTTAGGTAACTTGCAATCTATTTTGTGATTCTTACCAAGAAGCATGACCTTTATGTTTTTATTAAGATGTGCACTAACATGTGCATAAGCGCAATTTCTACTATTCAATAAACAGAAAATGAAACCAAAATTTATTTCGAGTGTCTATAACTAATTGAGGCATGGGCATTGCTGGTACAACAAAGAAAAAAATGAGAAGCAGTAGCAAGGAAAATATCAATCCTATAGTATACAAATAATGAAAACATCATTAACATAACATATTACTATCATGGATCTAGCGGAAAGTAATTGCATAGGTTTTTACGGGAGCTATTTTTGCTCTAATATATTTAGATCACACAGATTATGTCCTTCAATAACCATTATAAGATTCTACAACATGACAGAGATATTTTTAAATAACTCCGAGAAAGGAAAAGGAAAAAAAAAGGTTTGTATGATATTTTCCAAAATGACACCCAACCTAAACCTAGGGAAAAAAATAATGAGCATCCCCTAAGGTACCATGAAGAACCAAACTAAGCACATAAATTGATATTCAGAAAATAATTCATAAACATTAGCAAGTCTATGGCAGAGAATTACTTACATTACCCTAAATACTTGTTCAAATGGATTCTTATTGTATATTGAATTAGTTGCGATCATCAAAATATTATATTTCTCTGTACAAATTTACTATCTATCAAAGAACAAGTCATTATAAAATTTTGCCATTACGGATACGGAAAGAAATCTTTGTAAGGAAAAAAACAATATTTCTTTTGGAGAGAGAGCGAGATGGGATATCGAAATGATGTTATGGTCTAGTCAATTATAAATAGATTTCTTTGTTAATAAAATTTCTTCAAAACCAAAAAAAACCCCCTGGTTAATCAAGTTCCATCAACATTGAAAGAAGACAACAAATAGAAAAGGAAAAACAAAAAATTGAAGATCATAGAGAGAGATAGTGAGATATACCTGGAGTGCAAATTAAAATGTTTTCTTCTTCATTAAGTTGATGATCAGGAGTTCGTGGGCCTAAATCATAAAATTTAACAAAATAAAAACAAAGAGATTTACATTGTGAACAACATTTGTGAAATTGAAATCAGGAAAGATAGAGTTACCTGTTTGAAATTTTTGGAGAGATAGAGCTTTGATGTAGCAATGGGTTTTGTACCTTTTTAGAAGAGGGAGTAGCAACAAATCAATCATTAAGAGAACTCCATAGATATGAGTTTTTCTTCTTAAGTTCCTATGAAATCAACCATGAGGAGACGAAGAGAGATATACCCATTTGAGATATGTACAAAGAGTTTCATTCCAGAGACAAATGTGAGAGGGAAGTGAATCTTCAAATATATTTTTAGTGAAATACCCTTTCATCAAAAGAAACCCTTTTGAGAGACTCATTCACGTGTCAAGTGTGGAAGAGATTAAAAAAAGCTGACATGGCAGCGCGTAGAGTCCTCGTCGACAGAAGTGTGAGTTTTATAATAGTAGAATAGATGGGTGTTTTTTTTGTTATGCTTTGGGTTGTTTGAGTAAATGTTCGTGATTTGGATAGATATCTCTCAGTATGGCTTTCAAGTATAGCATGGTTTGTCATCACTATTGATAGACTTACTTTTAATATCCATATATTGTTTTTCATATTTGGCAAATGGTATCTTAAACCCTCGTTTTGAGTCTCTTTTCTTGTTTTTTGGTTTCATATTGAAATCTCAAACGCAAATTCGTATTTATATGTAGTTTTAGTCATGTATAGTTGCTTCTTTAATCTGAATTTGTATTTTGTGTATGTTTTTTGAGTTAGTTGCTTACTTCGATTATATATGATTGTTTAACCATCATATGGGAGAAATAAAGTAGATAAATTAGCAGAATGGGTTTCTTAAATTTTATTGAATAGCTTCTTGGTTCAGATTTGCATGTGTTATTTTTGTGGTGGTGATTTTGTTATTTTTGTTTCTACAGGCTTTGAAGAGAAAGAGTATTGAATCACCGGGTCTTCATTTTCGGTTAGCTCCTTCTCCTTTATTGGAAAGGGAGCTAGGGTTTCTCTTATAATTTCCTTCCGGGTAAAATAAATCCTAAACAATGGCAAATCGTACAGACCCCACTGCAAAGAACATTAGAGGAACGAATCCTCAAAACCTAGTCGAGAAGATCTTGAGAACAAAGATATACCAACACACATACTGGAAAGAACAATGCTTTGGTCTCACAGCAGAGACTCTTGTGGATAAAGCTATGGAACTCGATTATGTTGGTGGTACCTATGGAGGTAATCGTAAACCCACACCCTTCATGTGTCTCGTCATGAAGATGCTCCAGATTCAGCCTGAGAAGGATATTGTTGTTGAATTCATAAAAAATGAAGACTACAAGTAAGTACTTTTAATTCATAGTTCAGTTGTTAGGGTTTTTGCAATGTGCTGTTCTTTTGGGTTAATTGTTTTGAATGAGTGATTTTTAGTTCTATAACATCTTAGAAATAATATAGTGAATTTTTTTGTGGGTTATGTTTAGTATTATTGGATTCTGAATTGATGAAGATAGCCTGTCGTATTATTCAGTTGGTATTGCTTCTTAGTTTGAGATATAAGCGAATGCTAAAATTGTACGATTTTGTTGTGTTATATCTGAGATCGAAATAGAAGTTATTATATTGATATAGCATCTATAAGGCCTGTGTAATACTCTCATTATTATTTTGGTTTTTTGAGAGCAAATCGGCATCTCAAAAGTTAACGGAAATGTTTTAGACCTATACTTCAGTTACACTACATGGATGAAGTGGAGAACTAAATGAATTCTCTGCAGGTAGTGTTTGAAGGAGGGAAAGGTCAGAGATAAATAGAGGAGAGGGGTTAGTGTTTTTTACATGACATAAAAGAAGAGAGACAATACAAAACAAACATTTGAAACTAATTGTAAATTTGACTATTTTGGGGAGAAGAACATCCTATGATTTTTTGATGTAGTCATCGTTATTGTTAAGGATGCTACATTCTATATAACCAATTTAGAGGGTATTATGTCAAGACTGGCAGTTGATCTTTTATCATATCTTAGGAAAAGTATTTTTTGTAACTGGCCTTTCTTTCTTAGGATGGTTTCATGTTTGGTGGTGCAGAATTTTTTCTTTTAGTTATATCTGGGTTGTTACTTGCATGTTTTTGTTGCAATTAAAATTCAGTCCCGACTTTTAAATTTGCAGATATGTCCGCATTCTAGGTTCATTTTATCTGCGTCTAACAGGTGTAGATTCTGATGTCTATCAGTATCTTGAGCCATTGTACAATGACTACCGGAAGTTGAGGCAGAAGTTAGGAGATGGGCGTAAGTGATTTTAAACTTATTATTTATTAATGCACATGATTTATAGCTCGTCAAATTGCCGTTTTGTGAGGATGTCTTGACGTTCTTATTAATTGTTAATGCATTTTCTTCGTATACAGGTTTTAGCTTAACTCATGTGGATGAGGTTATTGATGAACTTTTGACGAAAGATTATTCATGTGACATTGCTTTGCCACGAATCAAGAAAAGGTAAGCTTTTTATGAACTTGTTTTTCTCACTCAAATCAGTATATTATAAACTTTCATTGGGGCTTAGTGCTAGATAGCATGTATGCAACATCTAGAGATAGCAGCACTAACTAAGGTTTAGTGCCATTAGTTACACTTGCTTACTTCCAAAAGGATGGAAAGTATCTTAGTCGTCTTCTGTGACCTTAAAGTGGATTTGGGAGTTTGAACCTTGCTAATTTATTCTGTTTCCACAGATGGACTCTTGAATCGATTGGAACATTAGAACCAAGGAAAAGTGCATTAGAAGATGACTTTGAGGAGGAAGAAGATAAAGAAGAAGATGACCAAGCTATGGTAGAAGTTGGTGAAAAGGTTGCTACTTTCTTTTATGCTTGACAACCACTGTTCTAAATTTATAATCTTTAATGTGGTAAGAAGCAATTATCAACCATGTAATCGATTGTGAATGGCGTTTGACTAACGTTTTCACAATCCAGTACATGTTGCATAATGATCGTCAAAAGTCATCCGGTCTAAATTACAAATAGAAAAAGAAGTTATTATCTGTTTTTATCAATGGTTACGTAATAGTTTGCTTGAAATTTTTTATAAAACTAGAAAAAGCTAGTAAGAAAATACTCATAAAGCTTACCATATTATCTTACTTAGTTTTCTGGATCTTTTCTTATGTTTGGATTTTGTTTCTAATTCTTCTAATAGGATCATTATCGAAGGCGCAGTCCTGCGAGAGAACGGGATCATGACAGAAAGCATGACAGTCGTAGGCACAGGTATAGTCTCCTTACATGAGTTGTTCCTTTTTATTTTTCTTTTTCATCTGAAAATGGATTTGCATTGGCACTATTCTAGAAATGATTATTCAAATGTATTGCATATTACTTGTCCTGGAATACATGTGTGCGAAGATGTTGCTTTCTCAGTCCACTGATAACGTATTAGAGTATCTTCTGCAAATGTGTTAACTCTTCTTGTAAAGAGCTTTTCATAAAGCATTGCATTTGATTTCGGTGACGATATCTGCAATGTATGTAATTTTAACCACCGCATCTATTTACGTAATTTTTTTTTAATGTTTTCGGAAGTGTAGCTTAGACTAAGGTTTTCAACCACTGAGCTCCTGGGTCTATCTGGATTCACTTATTTCTTTGGTTTCATATTTTCTTGGTTTTTTGTTTGCATAATAAACCTAATTTGCACATATTATATGTGGTTTATTCATAGACTTGTTCGTATTCTGTTTTAAAGTTATTGGTTTATATTATTATTAAGGCATATTACATGACAAGTCACATCAAATTACTTTTTTAACATATTTCTCAGTATATTTGCATGCTGATAATTTATGTAAGGGATGGTCGCACTTCTGTACATATATAAAATTTTACTGGAAGCTAGCATTCTCACTATCTTTTTCATTTCAAGAGTTATGTTACTAGGACGGGATTTATAGCCCTGATTAGAATAGAAAGTTTTCTAGAATATTATATTATGATGACCTTGCCAGGTTTCTCTGTACTGATAGTTTGCAGTGAGAAGTATTATGGGTCACACAGCTCTACACTATTGCAATTTTCTTGTTTCTTTGCTAGGGGTATCCATACTTTTTATATAAAGATATTTTCTTATTAAGATTCAAAATGAGCAAAATAAAAGAAACTGGTAAGGTTTTTTCTTCAGGGACTCGGCTTCATTTTAACGACTTGAATTCTTTTTGTGTACATAGTGTATCCTTTCTCATAAATGCTTTTGTCGAATTTAACATATTCTACAATTAACTTTGTATATGAATTGCCATAAATAAGAAGTACACACTTCTATACATGTATTTAATTTCTTGGAAGCTGGCATTCTCATTACTCTTTTATTTCAAGAGTTGTGTTACTGTGACGGGATTTATAGCCCTGATTCGGTTCCAAAGTTTCCTACAGTAATTAATGATGATGACCCTGCCAGGTTTCTCTGTACTGGTAGTGTGCAGTGAGAAGTATGATGGGTCACACAATCAGCTCGATTGTTATTTTTCCTTTTCTTTTGGTTTTTTTTCTTAGTGATACAGCTAATTTGTCTGTACTCTTGAGGTCTATTTTTTTGTTTTATTTCAGTTTAAAAGAGCAAAAGAAAAGGAACAGTTATTTTCTTCAACAACTTAGATTTTTTTGTTGGTTTTTATACATAGCATCTTATTTATCGTAAATTCATGCAATTTATCAGAGTAGAGTATTCTATCCCTGAAGGACATGACCTATATATGTTGTATATTGTCTTAAAAAGACTTGATGTTTGTATAAATCATTTTCTCTTATTGCCAGAGATCGGGACAATGATCGTGAGTGTGGAAGAGGAAGTGAAAGAGAAAGGAGCAGAGACAGAGATAGAGATAGAGATCGTCTCTACTTGAGAGAGGACAAGGACAATGGTCGAGAAAGGGCACGTGACAGGGACAAGGGGGAGGATAGAGAATGGGATAGGAGAGATAGAGATCGTGGTAGGAGAAGAAACCGTTCAACTTCACGTTCAAGGAGCAGGAGTAGGGACCGTCGTGATGGCAGGGATCGTCGCAAGAGGCATGGTCGTGGAAGTGCAAGCCCGCCTCGAAGGCATGACGAGGATGGTAACTCTAGAGATGAATCAAGAAAGAAGAAGCCAAAGATAGAGAAGAAAGATGATGGGACAGATCACCCAGACCCAGAGATTGCTGAGGCAAACAGGCTCCGGGCATCCCTTGGATTGAAACCATTGAGGCCATAAACACGAGTAATTTGTTTATCTTTGGCTGTTTAAGTTGATTATCAGTTTCTTACTTTCTTTAGATACAACGATATCAACAAACAGTAGGTACATGATCTACCTATGTATTTGTGTACTTTCAAGCAATCCGTCTCTCTGATCCTCTAAACAGATCGTCTTGTGTATGTACTGTAAGTTGTTAAAACTATCTTCTCTTATGTCTGGTAAGTAAAGTTATGCTGTTGTGTTTTTCTTCTGAGAAATTGTGCTAGATTATCAAATAAATGTACTATTTAATCACAGAAACAAATCAAATTACATGAATGATTTATAAGCATCATTTTGCTTAGAAAAAGCTCAAACTTCTCGAGTTTATTTGTGCGGGAACCTGGCTTTGTAAAGATTGGAGTGCGGAAATTTATTTCAGGCAGAAAGGATCAAAATTTGACCATACCCTGGCTTGGTGACGTAAATGAGTAGCCACCTCTCCGGTGTAGATATTTATCTATTCAAATGGAGTTTAAATACAATCTCTTTCACTCTCAAGTATGAAGTATGAATATTGACTTTTTAATGCTTCCATCCTCTGAGATGTCCGTCATCCATGTATGGCTCCAGAAATCCTATGAACTGTAACATTACAAAAGGAGAAGAATAATGTCAGATTACATATTCGGCAATTAGAATAAATAAGAGATACTTATGAAAATACAGATAATAAATATGTTTAATGACGCAACTCATTATGAGGAGCGAACAGAAGTCCCCGAATTATATCAAGAAAATGATATTTCATCAAGTAGAGAGATAATGGAATGTAAGGTCGAAGATTTGCTCAAAACTTATGCTAACTATCAAAAGGCAGAAGCACATATACAGCATTTTATACTAATAATTTTGGGTTATTTTTATATATATATCACTTTAAAGGCATAGCATGGAATGCAATTGTCATTAATCCATAAGCTTAGAGTCAGTGGCCACACAAATTCCAGAAAATCCATTCTGAATTCAACCTAAAAGGTCTTGTAAATGGCCTACATTTCATAAAGCATCACAGAGCAAGGAGCAATAGCTCCACTGAAGCTGATAATATGTTTATCATGGACATCCCTGTACAGACCACCATAACCTCTGAAGTCATCAGTAAGGAGTACTTAATAAAACACAGTTATGTTCAGGAGGAGACCAGGTACAGAGATGCAGGTACAGTAAATGGGCTGAGCCAGAGAAAGGGTTGGAGAGATACACCAAATATTGCAAAGGTCCTTAGCCCTTTCAATGTCCTTAGACTGCTGTAAGGACTGTCACGGTCAGTGAGTAACATTAAAGCTGATTAGTTTAGGAACACTAGAAGAAGGGCATCTCTCATTCCTAAAGATAATATTGTTTCGGAACTTCCAAAGATGATAACCATAGGCTGTGAAGGCTGCCCTTATGACAGCATAGTTAATGTCAAACTTGGGGAGACTGTTTATCCACTGTATCTGAGTATCTTAATTAACTGCAACTCCGTTGAAATGAAATTTGTTAAGGATTTCTTACCAAAGCAGTTTAAAGTGCTGACAACACATGAAAATGTGCTCAATATTTTCAAGATGAGTTACAGAAAAGAAAGCAAGAGGTTTAACGAAATTTCTCCTTTAAATGAGGTAATCTTATGTTGCCAAACAGCTTTTATGCATTAAAGCCACACTTTGAGACCAGACACAACACATATCAAATTGACAAATTAATGGCCTAACAGCTCTTATCTTCTCCACTGTGGCAGTAGTGCTGAAGTTACCTTTAGCTGAAGGAGTTTCTTATTAGCATCCAGAGGATCACTAGAAATTTGAAAGACGCAGTTGACAATCTCAGGCACACTGTAGTGAAGATGGGTGGGGACACACCACTTCTCCGCATCTTTAACATTGCAGATTTTACAGTTAAACGTCAGATCCCCAAACAATGCCAAAGGGTCCTTTCAGAAATAAGTAGATTTCCCATTACCAATAAGGTGAAAAGTAAACCCTTTAAGCCTTCACTCTCATTCTCCATAACCAAGAACAGTCACGTGAAACTTCATAGCCCAACAACATGTACCCTTCACAAGGTTGGAGTCCACCCATTTAGCCTCAAGGCTTGTGAAGCTTTGAAAGTGATGTGAAAGCACATGATTATGCGAATCTCGGGGCTTCTTCTCTATATTTTCTGAATTTAGTAGTGTTAGTAGGATTTTATTTGTTTACTTGAATAAAGGGAAGATCCTAATGGAATTCCACTAGGAATATGAGTATTCTAGGGTATAGAAGTACGGCACTTTTTGTTTTCCACAGATTAGAAGCACAGCCTCCGTAATGGAGTAGTTGTTATAAAGATTATTAATAAAATTCTCAGCTTCTTGAGTAAGAAACGAATTTTATACTTGTTGATCTTCTCCAACCAAGAAGAGTATTAATAGATTAGAAAATCATATCTGTGCCAGATCTTCTTCAACCAAGAAGATTGCATCCTTCCAGCAAACTGTAAATGAGCAATTTCTGACGCAATATTATTGACTTCAAAACAATGAATTAGTCAAGCTCTCACTATCTCAAGTTCAATAACAATGGCATACTCCACCACGACGAAACAAAATGCGGGAAATACATCATTGTGCATGATGACTGGGGAACACTTCAACAATCCCGAAACCCACTTCTTCTGATTAAAGGGAAACCATTGATCTTCCCCAAGCATTAGGATATAAAAAACACAAATTACAGTTTCTTACAAAATGTGTTATTTTCCATCTTTTTTACCAATTACGTTTTCCTCTAAACTCGCCGTTCCCTACCCGTAAGCATACTTAATGACGATGATTATATGTATGCGCCCACAATAAGTATGACAATATAATATTTTACAAGCTTCATGTATTAAAAACTTTCATACACAATGAAATAGAATGGGTACCTTTATACCATCTTTAGACCAACGTGCACCATAACCTTCAGCAACACGTACTTCTAAGACTCCTCCATTGGGTGGAACAATATGAATGTTAGCCCAACAACAGTAAGTCAATATGTGACTAATCACTGCGAGAGCAAGACTATTTTTCATTAGATCTGAAAGGATGAACATACTCGCCAGTCACTAACATCATTTATTGATCATACCAGAAGACCCAGCTTTGTATTCTTCTTTTTTAAAGGTACGGTTTACTCCCTTTTTAATGAAACTAAGAGAGGATAAGTAATCAAGAATTGGCATAGCACCAAGACTCTCTGAGGCCTACATAGAGCCTCTTACATGACCCAATCCCAAATTATCTATCATTAGAGCATCTCCAAGAGATTTAAAAATTTGTGGCGGTGTGAAGTGCAAACATTCCCACCACACCGGTTATTTGCTCTAATAGAGTTTTAAGAGAATTCTTGATATACTTACCGTTTCCAGAAAAACTACCCCACCATCCACTGCTGCTGCGGCTGACATGTTTAGCTAAGGCTCTTGCTCCCTGGGTCAAGGTACTACCTTTAACCTCAAACAAAATTAGAACAGACTTCAGAATCAAATACAAAAAGGGAAAGTTGTTTGTGGAAATTACTAATTACTAAAGGAAGACAAAATTGGGGTTTTCTCTCACATTTGGTTTATGAGGCATCATAAATGAGGATAAAAGAGCCGATCTCGGTGGATGAAGTGTTTTGGGAACTGTTCCAGCAGTATGCATCAAGCCTAAAAGACTCCCAACCCCCTCATAACCTAAGCCCTGGATTAAATTTTAAAAATAAAAACATCAATAAGATTGATCTCAGGCGTCATTAACATTGTGGGATTGTACACATAAATCAGGTTATTTAGAAGTGTGAATATTATATCAATGGTAACTTTCTTCTGGACTCTAATGTGGTAATCTAAGCGTTCCAATTTTGTGATGAGGGTGTCTACTGGCCAAAGGCATTTGGTGGTAAGATCATGGATTAAAATATCGAATTTATCGCCGATATAAAGGAAACCCAGCTTGGCTAATATATCAATGATATCCTAAACCCCTTTAAATTGTAAATATCACAAAAAAGTTAAAAGATATCGCGAGAAATAATCAAATATCGTATGGATCAATCATAGAGGGGCTTCAGAGACCGCAGAGGTGTATCTAAAACTGGTGTTGTAGTCAATTTCTCCTTTAACTCACTAAATACAACTTACATACTCAAATAAATAAGGGAAACCAAAGGTAATAGAATGAGGGGAAATACAATAATAGGCAAGAAGAGAGATTATCCCGATACGTGTGCAGGGATGTATCTGTAGATAAGGTTTCACTCTCATGTACTAAGAGTTTTCTGCCCCCGACTTAGTCAAATACATTGCTTCCTAACATATGTCCTTTACCCTATGTTTATACAATAAAGGATCCACTGACCGAAAGTATGCCGGCAAGAGAAACGTAGGGCTGAGAGGCCGGTTTGAAAACATGAAATGCAAGAACACCATTGCACTTCTCCTTCTCTTCTGTGTAAAACTTCCTGTAGATTTCCACACCTATTGACAATACACACTTATCATAAACAGAACTGCTATATGATTCACACCATGAAAATGTCAAAAATGTAATGAACAATTTACTCTTTTTCCATTCTCTAATTACAGCCTAAGTGGTAAGTTGTAGCATCAATCTAAGTCTTAAATAGAGTCGTAGACCGCAATGCCACAGCCATCCTTTTAAGTAGGGCTTTCAATGGATATTATCTGAAACCCGATACAATCCGATGGATTTCTACTTAACAGTTTTGGATCGGATTTGGAGAGACCTCAATCCAGCCCGGAAATAAAATCCAATCTGAAAAATTAATAAGGTTTTGCCATTTCCAAGATGCAAATACAATCACTGCCACTTATTTCTCACCCTCTCTTTCTCCTTCCCTAGAAGTTTATTTCTCTCTCTTTCCCTAGAAGAATTAATTTCTCCTTTTCAAGCAAAAAAACTACTTTCAAGACCTATGGCTATATCAAACAATACTCACATTATATTGGTAAAATTGCAATTCATGGACGAATCATGTTGTTTGGGAAACCATAACTCAAAATTTACCAACCAACATGTTGGCATGATATGTGGAGCAATTCCATATATAAAAAGTATCACACAGTCCGTAAAATGACCCACTAAGATGGTGCATAAGAAATCCACCAATTAAAAAGTGGACTTGTAGGAGACCGTGAAATGTTTCTGACATACTTCGCAAGCCACACCAACTTGTGCCTAGCATTTCACCTCATGTCAAATATTTGGTCCACATGTAAGTGGGTCTGTCACTTAGATTCTCATTATTTTGTCATTAAATGTTTTTCTGATGTATCAAAAAATTGCATTTGACCGGCCAACGTTTGGAAATTCTCTAAGGTAACATATGGAATCTTATGATCACAGACATATAAGAGATAAATTTTATGCACAAAAATGAGATTTCTACCTTCTTCAACGGTTTTTACTCCGGGAAGAACCTTCTGAAGACTCTCAGTTTCCAACATCTCAGAAAATGAAGCATGCCGCTTGACATCCTGAAAATCGTCAAAGATTTTTATCATCAATTTGGTACATGATAAGTATGATCGACTAAATGTGATATACTTATCAAACAGACAACTGCAAGAAATAGCATTGTCTCACCAGAACTTGGAGCAACAGACATTTGTTGAAGAGAAGCAAAGAACCCGACGTTATTCTGAAACATAAGAAGAAAAAAAGTTTGGGGTTATTCCAACAGCAAAGGACAAATTGAGTACATAATGATGATCTAAAGAATTGACAATCATAATACACGTAAATGAAGTTTTTTTTTCCATGAGCCAAGTTCACAAGGCTTACTTGGGGGAATAATGAAGCTGTGCTCATGAAATTCTCGTTCTACAATCCTACTTACATTTGATAGAACGTAGATTGTTGGGTGTGGTTGTTTCTGTGAGGGGCGGGGGTGCTGGTGGTTTGCACATCTCTATATTGATGAGGAAACAAGTATGTCTCCTATTGCCGGTAATTGTTGCGTGATACACAGATACCTAGGTTTTATATCTTGAAGACAATGGATAATGAAAAAACACGACATTAGTATTTCGACGCCTTTACAGAAAGATGTCTCCTATTAAAGCTGAATGGACAATGTAGAAGCAGATGGTCAACCAATTTTGTTCCGTGTGAAACAGAATATACTGAAAGGCCCAAACCATTTCTTCTCAGATGTTCTTTTGATGGGGTTAAGGTTCTAGGCACCTCAAACGAGAAATCAAACATTTTGGAAGAAAGTATGTGCCATCACTTTAGCCAAGACTTACCAAACAGTTATCCCTCATCTTCTATCTACAATTCGAGATAATCCCAAATTACCTCAGAAACTCATTTTTCATTTGCCCTTCCTAGTCAAATTAATTACTGGACAATTCTATGTTTTCTAATTTCTATATAGATTTTCTTAACTTAGATTAATATTTAACACTTAGCTGAGTTTTCCTTTCTACTCTTTTTTATGGCTAGACAAGGCGGTGTTAGGTACCCCATGAATAATGTATATATGAGAATATGAGAAATTATAGTCTAGAGTATGTTTTACCCCTAGCATCATCCTCAGTAATGACATACATGTCTGCAGGCAAGAAGCTAGAGGATAAATAGTTCACAAAAAGTTGAAACAAAATACGCCATGAGGTAAGCCCTGCAGTTTGTCTCTCTAGGAATATGGAAAATTCTAGAAATATAAAGGGAGCGTATTATTTACCAGATTTCTTTTATAATCAATTCATTAACAGTGCATGAAATAAAGTTATATGCTTCTTATAAGGAAAAACCTTATGTAGTTAATACTTATCTTCCCACCAAACTAAATGCATACAAGAAATGTATTACTTGTAAGATCACATATCCTATAATTTCAAAGGTTATATAGGTTGTTGTTGGCAGGGCAGAGATAGATTATAGAAACCGCTGAACTAAATTATTAAAAATTCATGAAATTCCAAACTAAAACCTAAATTGTCTGCAATGATTATAAAAACCAAAAAAAGTTGACTATAGGCGAAGATAGATTGTGTTAAGGCAATGTTCCAGTGTTAAAGACATAAGGCGTGTTTTTCAGTTTTGTTTTCTTAAATTAAAAATCGTTCTTTGAAGTATGGCAGACTTGCCAATGATGGCCAACTAAACCCAAAAGAAAATGTTGGATTATGTCCAGAACCTCAAAAAATTGGACTGAGGGGATTATATGCTCCAATTTCATCAAGCACGAACTTTCCGATGTCTCAAGATATTATCCTTACAGTCTATAAACTTATTGCTAATGGAGAAGAGGGAGAACACATCATATATAACAAGATATAAATTTACAATCTATTGAGAGAGAGAGAGAGAGAGAGAGAGAGAGATGCAGTGGGTTGAAGATGAGAAACAGACTTTGGGTTGGGTTTTTCTATTTTATAAATATCAGGGTTGGGCTTTGAGGGGAGAAACTTCAAACATGGGTTGGGTTTCTTAAAACACATAAAAATTGAAAAATTGCTGAAAAAAGTGGCGGTGCTGGGCACCACTCAGCCCTACTCTAGATCTGCCCCTGGTTGTTGGTGTGTATGCGGTGGGTGGGTGGGGGTGAGCTTTGGGTATTTCATTTGGGATATGCGCGAACAAGCTTTCAGCAAAATGAAACTTATAATATAAACTAACTGAACATATTTCAACTAAATGACACAAAAGCAATATGAAAATCAGTAAATTTATGTAAAATTGAAATAATTGCAATAGGAATCTTACTGGTTATAGTCACCAGCTGCACACCTTCCTTCAACTGTTTTTAAGCCACCTGTTGAAGGAGTCGAATTCTATATGCAATGAGCTTTTCATTAAATGAAAATCGTTTGAGCAAGCGAAGGATGTAGTCTTGGGATCGTGAAAGGGTTTTATTTTTTGACAACACTAGGATTATTTGAAGAAGCACCTTCAACGCAAAATAAGATGGATGTGAGCAAGCGAAGGATGGAGTCTTGGGATCGTGAAAGGGCTTTATCTTTTGACAACACTAGGAGAATTTGAAGAAGCAGCTTCATCGCAAAATAAGGCGGGTATAGTGTTGAAGGGCCGACTTCAATTCCCACCGTAATTGAGTTGAAGCGGCTGCTTGAAAATAATCTCGGTACTGCCAAATATAGCACCCGTTGTCAAATTTCAAGCATTATTGACGATTTATTTTAACCATAGCTACTCAGAAATGGAATAACACAAAATAATCACTACCTCTTAGTTGTGAAAAGAAAGGCTCCTGCACATGAAGTTCATACTTCACAGACTTCAACACCTGACGAAAATCAAATATTATTTATGTAAATAACAACATTAGTCATAACCACAAATTTAAGACAAAAAAATAATAATATGGCATCAAAGACATTCACTTACTTTTACCAACCCCGAGCCTTTTTGAAGAACTAGATCATTCCATCCATCTTTTTTCTGCTCTACGAATTCATCTTCGTTGATTGACATCATTGCATTTGATGTTCTCAAGAACGCTCCAGAAATTATGCAGTGGTGCAAAGCGGACGCTAGACGCTTGTATAAAGGATAAGGTGGAACTCCTTGCAAAGTGTCTACAACAATAAATGCATGTTTGAATATAAGTCTACAAGTTTATCGTATAAGAGAAAGATGATATGTAAACATGTGTGCATAGGTTGATTCTTTGCATAATGTGTTGTACTACTCCACTAACTGCAGAGAATGAGAAGGCAAAAATGATGCATAATGGGGACATTTGGATACGATTGTCTACTAACTAATGTCAACTTCTGGAATTCGCTAATGCCAACTATCTTACAGAATACATCTTGTGGACCTACATGTGCCGCAATTAAAGCAAACCTTACCCACCCTTTCATAAGAAAGGATTTAGCCACAACTTGGGCACCGTAGTAAGGGGATATCCAACTTGTGGCTGCCGTGTGGTAAGAATCCAAATTTTCCTAAGATTAAAAACCATGTAAGCTAGCTGGAACTTTCTACTGTATTTTTTAAAGAGGATGGTCTATGGTGAGAAGTAGAGGCGATGGATAAAAGATTCCATATCAACAGAGAAATTTTCAGTTTTGGTTGAAGAAATTCAAGCCTTTTTTCCCAACTCAATGGGGATTCCATAGGTAACCCTTTATTTCCTTTTTTATTCATTGTGGCGGAGGAGGCCTTGAGCAGATGGATTTGTGCGTCTAGAGATTTGGAGGGGTTTAAGGTGAATGAGGAGCACAAGAGATTACTCATCTCCATTTTGCACATGATACCATTTTCTTCATAGGGTACCTGATCTTTTAGCTGGCTTCGGGTTATAGGAGTTGGAAATTGTCATGGCATTGAAAACTTACCTCTTTCCTTGGAACGCAGCATATAAACTTTACCTACCACATGACTAAGGCTCCACTTGGTATCCCGCTTATAGCTTCACGAATTAAGGATTATCGTTTATTTCTTTGATCCAATGGTTAGCAACGGTTGGATCAAGAAAAATAAAAGGAATTCCTTGATATGTGGAGGTTTAAACGGCATACCAAGCAGAGCCTAAGTATGCCTCTTGGGGCGCCTTTACATTGTGTAAATTTATGGCACCCGGTTACCCCATTCAATAAAAGCTAGAGGCGAAAGTTGTGGGTATCAAAGTATACACTTTTCGAGACGTAGTTTGGTTTGAATGACGTCTAAAGTAGCATTTATTTAATTGAGGTGGCTTGGGCGTAGAGATGAACTAAGACGGGGAGGTATGAATGTGGATCCATTATGTCTACTTCGAAGTATGATGGACGAGTCCATGTCCGTAGAGCAAAACCCGTTGCTGCTCATTAACATGGTCTAAATAATATTAGTGATTGATTCCTCCCTATTTACACTAATGGTTCCAACCTATCCCTCTCTCATCTATTATATATTAGAGAACAATGTTTTTCAAATAGACAAGTTTGTCATTGTCCCCAGGACAAAGAGGGGGATGAGATTTGATGTTATTTTGTGGAGATTGGGTCAAAAGTGCGAGATGAGCGGACTAGATCTATTTAACCTTAAGGATAATTTAGACAAAACATTGGACATGCGCAGTTTAGTCTTAGCAGATACCAGCCTGATAAACTTCTCATCGCAACTCTCTTTCTCATCACGTCTCTCTCTTTCCCAATGTCATCTCTCTGCATCTCTCCATTTCAGTGTTTTCCAGGATTTCATAGTGCATTCGGTGAGCAGTACTGAATTCGATAATCAACCAAACTGGCCGTCAACGTTAAGTCATGTTTTCTCATTTGTTGTACATCTCTACGTTGATTCCAAATTTAGAGTTTGACCGAGTATTCGAATGAGTTTCCTGTTGTTACAACGACTTTGGAGTTTGCTGATTTCCTTCGCATTTTAGGTTGA
The DNA here is from genome assembly GCA_014058105.1 of Kingdonia uniflora. Lineage (NCBI taxonomy): Eukaryota > Viridiplantae > Streptophyta > Magnoliopsida > Ranunculales > Circaeasteraceae > Kingdonia > Kingdonia uniflora. The sequence continues at coordinate 516,811 of JACGCM010001629.1, forward strand.
TGTCCTCCTTATCCTCTTCATTTGCAGACCAATTTCAAGCAGATCTTTACCCCCTCTCTCTACTATCTTTGTATACATGTAAGTTTTCCTCTCTCTCACTCTCTATATTCGATGTTGTAATTTACATGTTTTTTACACTATAATTTGATGTTGCAGTCTGATTACAATACAATTTTTCATCATGGTTTCTTCAAATTCAAATGATTTAATAGTTTTAAGAACTAGATCTGACTTGGTTTTTTGGGGCTGTGTTAATTTTTCTGAAATTTATGGGGAGTGATTGGAGTGGGCATTATAATGGAGACTGTGGATGGTTGTTTAGAGGAGGAAGAAGATATCATGTTTTAATTGTGTGAACTCCCAAGTCTAGATACCGCTTTTGTGCATTTGGAGAGTACGCAACTCAAGCATCGTTAGAACTTGAAGTCTCATTCGCTTTTGGATATTGTTCTTTGTATATTTATTGATTTCTGAACAAATTGTTCTTTTGCATATATATTTATGGAATTTCTAATGTATTAAGGGTATGTAAGTTTCCATTGAAGTTGACATTAAGAACTTCATAAGATTGTACCATTATCTCCGTGTCTCTTCTATATCATTTATAGCAAAATTGGGAATGCCATTTAGTAATAGCACAATGGTCTTCCATGTAAATAATTTTGTATCAGTTACCTTTATTTGTGGTTGTTTGCACTTTGAATCCATGATGGGGTTTTTGTTGCAGCAAAAGGTGACCAATACAAGAATGAGCAATGTCGGAAAAAAAAATAAAAATAAAAATATATATATATATGCCTTGGAGGGGACTATGCAAAATTCTTGAGTTTGCACCGAACCCAGTTGTTACTGGGGAACATACGTTGGGAGTTGATACCATGGACTTTGAATGGGGAAATGCGAAAAGCTATGTGTTTTTAATTTTCTTCAGAAACAGCAGTGAATCTTAGTCCATTTGTGCATGTATGGATGGCTTGATGTATTAGTTGAAGCTGTGGAAGGCGTGTGAATGGGCATTTGGCCTAAAATCCCAATAAAAGCAACATAATTGAAAGAGACGGAAAAGAGCTCAGTTTCTTGAACATTTCCTGAGAATGTTTTATATATGGATGAAGTTAACCTAGAATATGGAGGATGCAAAACGATATGAAGGGCAAAACACTAAAAATTATTAAGAGAAGTTGGTAGCGCCGAATACACACTGTGATTTGGTCACGGGACGGGTAGTACTAGTATAGTCATATTAGGCATTAAAAACACGATCTTCACTCACTGTTGTCAAATTCAGACACTAATTACCATATAAACGCAAAAAAAAAAAACACACACACACACACAAATTATACCTGAATCATCGAAATCACGGTAGTTGGGATCATCTTTAAGGAGATCAGAGCAGTAATCCTTCGATAACCCTAGATCAAACTCTAGGGTTTCTTCGATTGAAGATGATAAAATCAACTTCAAGAGTTGTTCTATACAGACATCGAGTTTGATTGGTGAGGTTTTTGGGGACGATGGTTCCGCCATTTCTTGCGCGTTTTTCACTGTTGTTTTTCGAGCTTTTGGTTCATAGTTTTACTTTGGCCAACAATGCCTATTTTTCCTAATTTAAGATGGAGTGGTTTTGATATATTTACTGGGTCACAGATGCTGTGGTATATCAGGAGAGCTTGTTGGAGGGATATGCATGGGTGGGGAATGCTCAATCTCACCAGAATCCTTAAGCCCTTCTATTCCCTTCCACCAAACTCTATTTTCTTTAGATAACTCTTACTTTCAAAATTTATTACAAGGGAGGATTCGTGGACACTCATTTTTTAGATACTCATTTATTAAAATACAAAAAAAATGTTTTAAAATGTTTTTTCTTTATGGATATGATCTATAAATCATGAAGATCGTTCTAACCAAAAATCATGTTGTTTCGACATTTTTATCAACATTAGAGATTTGATCAAATAGACATTTTAAAACGGGTACAAAATGCTATATTTCACATATCATTTTTATGTTGATAAAAATGTTGAAAAAACTTTAATTTTAGGGAAGATGATTTGCATAGATCATATCCATAAAGATGGATCTTCTCAAATCATCTTTATGTGTTTGTATTAGATGAGTATCCCAGAAGTATCTCATATATTGAGTGTCACCCGCATCTTCTCCCTTGTACATCAATTTATACATAGGGAAATGATTTAGACACTTAAAAACGAAACACTCATCTCTATTAGATGGGTGGCTCTTATAATTGACGAGTTTATATATAAGAAATGAGGTAGAATTCAACAATATTAGGTGTAAATGAGTTGGCAAAAGTCTCATCTCTCTCTTTATTGATGAGTTTATATACACCCAGATGTCATAGTCATAGTCTCTCTCCTCTCTCAAAATATTTTCAAACTGGACATTCCTCTTCTCTATCTACATCCTTGAAGACGATGGGGAAATCGTGAACAAATCTTATTCTTCTGAACGACTCTCACACTCTCTCATCAAGATATTTTCTCAGATTTGGGTCTGAATTCCACTTTTGTTGTTTGTCCTTACAAGTAATGGAGATTCACTTGATGCAGATGGAGATTCACTTAATGCAGTTCATAATTTTTTAGAGCTTGGAGATGATGATAGGGGAACTTGTATAGATGTGGGGAATTATGACCATGGAGAAGATGGGGAAAATAGTATAGATGTGTTGATTTGCTGCATGTATGCATGATAAGTGTGGATATGAACTACGAAATTGTCGATTATACACATAATCGACAATTTCATATATATAGCAATTATCGATAGATCAGTAAATCGACAATAAATGCTATAGTGCGATTTGTTGATAATTTTTTATACATGTATTAAGCGACAACATACTAATGATTGCACCGCTTCGAAAGTATCGAGCATAAATCGGCAATAGTTTGATTCGGAAAATTCACAATTATAGCATATGTGATTAAAATCCCCATATTTGTAATGGCTAACATGGTTTCAATATCCACGTACGTCCTGAGTAATTTGAAAAAACTAAAAAGAAGTCGAAAGCAAAAAAATTTAAACACCAAACATTTTTCTTCTTCTGATTTTCTTAGAAGACATATTCGTTAAGTTGGTCCTGCATATGTCAGTTTTCTTCCTTGTGAAAGTTGTAGTAGACAATAACGTAGTTGTTATATTGGCGACTTCTTCGGTTATCGACAATTGCGTTGCCATCTATTGCAAAGCTCGACAATGTTGGCAATGCAATTTCCTATAAATGCTCGATAATGCATTCTTGATGCATTATGTACATCAATTCGGGAATTCCTTTGCTTCGAATATATTTCATGTCATAAATATGCAATCCATAAAAGAAAAAACACTAGTACAAAAAATTTTGAATTCACAAATATCTAAGGGACAATCCATAGAAGAAAACAGTAATACAAATTTTTGTTATAACTCAACCTCAAAAATATTTACAGAAGCTAAACAAAGTTTTGTTCTATAACCATTTGCATACTCATTTTTCCTCTTGTTATGATGAGGCATGATGTTTGAACATCCTTCTGCTTTGGCCTAATGATCTTCTTGGGTTCCATTACTTTATGTCACATAAAACAAAAGCATTAACTGCAAAAGACATTAGTTCATGAGTCTGGCACTAGTGTTAACATGCCTACTTTTAAGAAAATTGTCGGTGTGTAGTCAACAACACTAACCCACTTGGTAAGACAATTGTCGAATTACATATTTATCGACAATAGTGACATCAACTTAGGAAATTGTCGAATTACGGATAAATCGATAATAGTGATGTACAAACTTAGTAAGAAAATTGCTGAAATACCATGAATCGATAATAGCAACATACCCACTTTGTCAGAAAATGGTCGAATAATTAATGAGTCGACAATAGTAATATACTCATCAATAATAACATACCCACTTTGTAAGAAAATTGTCAATCCGTTGATGAATCCAAAATATAATCAACTAACGATTTTTAAGCAAGCAACAACAATTTGGATAGAAGAAAAAACTCAAAAAAAAAAACATTATACCTAAAGAGAGACTAATAAAACTAACAATAATATAAGTCAAAACACTGAACAAATTGTCGACCTAATTGTTGATCAATAATGCCCTATACCGTTATTGCTCTAGTGCGGTTAACCTTCTCTTACATTTGAGATAAACATGGTGTATTGGTTATACACAGAAATGCACAATGGATCAAAGACGTTTCAGATAAACACTTCAAAGCCGAGGATTTCTTCTTGAGAGAGAGAGAGAGTTCATAAGATTCATAAAACGGCAGCAATGATTATGTGAGAGTGAAACTCCAAATGACATTGATGATCCACAAATCCTAATTTCAGAAGATGGTGATACTCTTCAAAACCCTAAAATCGTCTCAATCTTCATAAAATCTCTCAAACAACTTCAATCAAAATCCTAAAATTGTTCCCAATTGCTATTGAGGAGAAGATTAAACGGCGAGTGTGATATTGAGACACAAATCTGAGAAGGGTTTGGAAGAGAGAGAAAAAAAAAGTTTATTTTCAAATTAAAGTTGTGTCATGTGTCTAAAAAGAGAGACAGTAAGAGAGAGTATGTGTGGCACCTAATATCCACCTAATCTAACCTATTTACCAATTTCCACATCTAATCGAGATGAGTGGTTCCTTTTGAGTGAGCCTTTATGTCTCATTTTTGAGTGTCTCCAAATCATCTCCCTTATCTATCTATCTATTTATATTATTAAGCGGATTGGTTTGGCGGTTCGCTGTCTCACTTTTTGGTTGTCCCTAGAGCCAATAATAATATGACATGTGTTAATTTATTTGGAGAGGATAAAACTACCCATCAAACTCTGCAAGCATGTAATTTGAAGATCCAACTCTCCGATTGAAAAGATGCGAATGTTCTTTTGCGCGAAGGAATTCATTTATCTTCTTCTCCAACTTTACAACTCAAGATCTAATGGAAACAACAATAACATTGGTACGTTGTATAACTTTGTTTCTTACAAAGAAATTTGATGTTGATTATTAAGAATTGATTACTAAGTCTAAACTTTTCTTGGAGATTTATTTGGGGTTTAAATTATTCGATTGTTATGGTTTTGTTTTGTTGAATTATTTATGATTAAGGTATTTCTTCATTTTGGATAATTTTAGTATGATTATTTATTCCGATTGTGTTGATGCATATCAATTTCGTCTCCCATTTGGAATTCAGGTACTCTCGCCTTCTCTCTCTGTATATATGGTAAATAGGGGGTCGAATGGGAGATTTATTATCTGTAATTGAGATTTTTTTTGCCCTAATTGATATATATTTATTTGATGAGAGTTTCCTGCCTTATCCAATTGAAAAATGTATGATATCAGTCACCCTCATGTTACTTTTGGATGTCTACAAAGTGACCAAACTTGGATAAGACATAGTAGAGATCTGCCTCCACTTTAGCCCAATAATTAATATGTATCATTCTAAATTTTATCAGTAATTACAATATGGTTTCAAACTAACTATATTTCATTCATAGTGTAGATTATTACCGCAGTTAAATAAAATATAGGATTGTTAACAAGATGCCCATTTTACTATTTTTTTCAACTTTACATGTTTGGCAATAGCATTTTCGTCTACCTATAATCTTATTTATTTTATTGGAAGTCTACCTATGATCTTATTGATCTATACAAGCTAAATATCAATCGCAGTAAAGTTAGAGATATATTTGAATTAGAATCTGTATTTAAAAATAACTATTTTTAATGACGATTGCATTACCAACTGCATTACCAACACTCAATTTTGTTAAATCCATTCGAGAGGGAGAAATCAATTGCTCCATTTACATGTGAAACATCTGAATATTAACCCTGTAAATCAGTTTCGAGTAAATAGAAATTATGTGTGAACAAATTTTGTTTTAAAATAAAAAGTATTTAATCTTTACCCCCATTTGTAATAGACAATTCATTGTTGCCTATAAGTTTTTTTATCTTATGTTTTGTGATTGTTTATTGGTAATGTGTTTCTAAAGATTTTATTTTTATACACCCCATTTGATAAATTTGTTGGTTTTGATTGAACTTTGATTGTTGTGTTGAGGTTAAAGATTTAGCTGTTTAGGATCACTCCAACCTCTACTTAACAATGAGGGTATGCCTTATGGTTACTTATTGAAAATGAGTAAACTATTCATATAATAGCACCCTGTATTGATACCATTGGATACATTGGGGTTAAGCACCTTGCATAGCTCCAATGATACCTTTAACCATAAAATTGATGAATAGGCTTACTAAAATATGGGGTTAAAAAATCTGCAGTGGTGTTTCTTTTGCAAGGCAAGGCTGGGGTTGGGCAGGCCCAAAACCTGATATATTCAAGTATAAAAAATATTACATCCTAACAAACTTCTTCCCCTTAGCATCCTCCTCTACTTTGACACGCAGGTCCGAGGGATATGAGTAAATGCAATTTTACCAAAAGGAATGCCTATATAAGCAAGATAGTCAACGAACAGTTAGTCATGCACAGCATGGCCAAAGTTACAATCACCCTGGGAGTCTTTTTTTTTTTCTTCCTACGCCCCTCCCGAGTTACTTAAAGAGCCATTAGCCATCAGTATTGATCTTCCATGTGTTAGCAGGTGGGAGAATCCAACTACACAGAAGTAACAACTTGGACTATCCATTATCCCTGTAGTACAGCCGAGGTACGTATATCATTGTTCTTTATACTCTTTACGAATATGTTTATGATGACATTATGGACTTATATAGTTTGTGTTGTTTGGTTTCAGATGTGGCCAGATCCGATACAGAAAGCCAAGGATGGAGGACTTAATACTATTGAGACTTACGTTTTCTGGAACGTGCATGAGCCACGTTGACGAGAGGTATATTTTACTTCTTAATCTGAAGTTTTATATTAAACACCATACAGAGGGTGCATTGATCAGGTATCACAAAAATCTCTTCTGGAAGGACTATCCACAACTTTAAGGACATTTATATGAACTCTAGCTTCAGTGTCTTGAAAGATGGTCTTACACAACCTCCTTAGTCTCTGATTCATTCCTAAAGATTTTGATATTTCTCTCTTTCCAAATCTTAGAGATGAAGGAACAAAATACAGTGTGAAGCTATTTTGACTTCAATCTTTGGGAAACCAGCCAAACCAATTGACTTTATTAAGGAACCCATTAACTTGCCTCACATAATTGCATATGTACAAGATAGCCTGCCAAATTGATCTTGCACAGTTGCACTACATCATAAGATATTCAATGCTCTCATTTGAGGCATGACAGAACACATAAGAAGAATTGAAAGAAACATGCCTCTTATAGAACCAATCTAAAGTAGCAACGTTAGTTGAAATAGTTTGGCACTCGGCGAAATTCTGTTAAGGGATAAAGATAACACACCAGCTGATCTTAGTCCACTTCAAAAGAGTTATTTTAGTTCTCAAACTCTCATAGGCAGAAGCCACTAAAAACTTTCCATCTTCTTTGGCAGGCCCCAAATGAATCTCGGGGAGGTCCAAAATTTATATCTCGGCAAAGCAAACTGATTGATAAAGTAATTTCTCTATTATTCATTTTTTGATGTTTTTCAATTATGTTTCTCAAAATTTCCCCTTAAACTAAGGTTATTTTTCTACAGAATCTACCAACAAATTAATACTAAATCTATATCTCAAATGACAAACAGAGAATTAGCATGGGAATGTGAAGTGTGATATCGACGCTCCTGATCATGCTTATTCTAAACTCATAATAGAAAACGATCGTGGTTCTCGGAGAACTGGAGTTAATGTTCAAATAGGACGACGTGCTTCATCCAATTGTAAGTATGTCTTATGGATACATGTCACTTTTACACTATTTTCAAATTCATGTATATACGTCCAAATGCACTAAATTGGAAAATTCATGGATAACCATGGAAACTGATTATGTAGATGACCATGGAAAGTAATTTAAGAAACAATATAACTTGAAACTAAGTTGCTCCAATGCTGATATATTAAATCTTAAACTTCGTCTATCTTTTACACTTAATATGTAAAAGGTTTATAGTATTTCTCGCCATTTATGAATTTTACTTCACGTGTATAGAAGCTTTTATGAAATAAAGTAACCACATACCTTATGTTGAACATCACATATACATAATCCATACTTTTTGACTGTTGGCATAATTATTCTGGTGACATTTTATAGTTGTTAAGGATGGTATTCAAAGACTTCCAATCCTTCTTTGAAGAATAACATTTAGGATTCATAAGTTGAGATTACTCTGAAACATACTCTAATAGTAACATCTTCAAGTTTTTTTGATAAAAATAATTAGAAAAAAATCAGTTTTTTCAGAAGTAAAATTGAACTTATATTTTATTTAAGATTATTTCTACACAAACACTCTTTCCAAATAACCTTTACTCCATGCTCTCAGATGGTAGCTGGAAGATTCGTGAACGCATACTCAATAAATGACTGGACACTTGGAGTTACATTTCGTGCAAGATACACATGATTTATGTAGGTTTGTTATGCCTACCTAACTGTTAATTCCCATAATCAATCTTCTACCATTTACTGATCATAGATTAGCTATTTTCCAATTTGCGTCCAACATGAGCATTTACTTTGGCCATCTTCTGAAAATGGACTTTGAGAAGTTACTTGATCTTAGAATTTCATAATGTTTATGTAAAACATTGTTGAGCGAAGAATTCCAGTGAATTACAGTCCTTTTGTTAGGCTTATAAGTTAAAAGTTATCGCACCACATTAACCTACTTTACTTTTGGCTTCATTTTATGTCTTATCAAAGCCAAACCCGCAATTCAGCCTAAATATATCTAAACATCCCCTTATAATAGTATCTGATCATATATAAAACTGTTATGACTGGCAATCTACTTTCTCAAGGATTAGCAGGAATCCAACCTGTAGATGTTCTTAGGATTAAGAATGTACTGCATCTAACCCCTCTAATACTCCTTGTTATTCCCTACTGTCTGGGTTATACCTGAAGTGTCAAGCTAAATAAAATGTGTGTTTTTTTCATCTTATTTTCCAAGTTGATGTAACGGAGTTTATTGAAGGTCATTCATATTATCTTTGGGCTACTAAGCAGATTTTGGAACAACTTGAACTGGATTCATACCACCCGATTTTCAAGACCTGACAAACCTCAACAAGAATTTGGAAACCTAAATATAAAATAGGGAGTTTAGATGGAAATTAAGAACGTTCCGTGAATATATACTTATATATCAAATCAGAGCATTTAATTGGTTATCTGCAAAGTTTCAGAGATCCTTATTAACTCTTGATGGTCAAGAAAAGTGTAAGTCACAAAGATTGATATGTAAAAGACAATAATATATTTTGCTGATCTTGATTATGTTCTAATGATTTTTTTTGTTGATACATTTACGTTCACAAGCAACAACAACAAGGATGAAGAGCTTTTGGAGAATGGTCAATTTTCATGCATGATCGAAACGTTCAACATGTAGACTGCTGATCGACAAAGACATTTTGAGAATGCTGGAGAAATCTTTGGCGAAAGAGCTAGATTTGGAAAAGAAGCTATCAGACTCCAGATATGGCAAAGAAGAGCTAAAGCGAAAGCTACACTCTGCCAAACAAGAGGTTCTCTGCTTGGAAGAAGGACAAATTATTCTGGAAAGGCTATTTGATGCAGAAATTTCTTCCAATGTACTAATGAGAGCTTCAAAAGAATTGATTGGATATATCCACATTGTTCAGTTGAATCTAAATTGTTCCATCCAACGAGAAAGAAAGATAGGATCTAAGCTTCAAGAGACAATGAAAACCAAAGGAATTGCCTCACAGAAGCTGGAATCAAACAGTGGAAAACTTGACAACTGCCTTGAGGATAAGAATAACTTTTCCAAATCTGAGCTTCAAATTTTGAAAGAATAGGGGGATCTTTTTGAGGGCCCGCTGAGAGAATTTGAAATAATGCACCACAATGAGAATGCCTCAACGAGTAAAATTCTAGAGGATATGTTATTATCTCATGAACGGGAAAGATAAAATGTCATGTCTATAACTTTTGGTAGATAGTATCTATTCAATGATGTAATTCTTTATCGGAAAATTCAAGAAAATGAACGATGATTATCACATTAATAATTTTGTTGCTTGGATAGAAACCGACTAAACTGTCAGCTGTTTTCTTAGTCTCTCTGTAAGCATGGTTTATATTGAAGTTGTGAAGTTATGTAATCATAGTTTGATCCTGCTCATAGTGTATCTCAGCTTCTAAGGAGGGATAATGTAATTCATAATCAAGGGCATAACTAAAATAGAGTCTGAGACAACCTTGATTCTTCTGAAATCGTTTTGAATGAAGCAGCTCAAGGCCAAGTTCAATCCCAAACTCATGTATAAAAGCAGAAGTAGGTTATGTCTCCCCTGAGTCAGCTACTGACACAATGTAGACATAGTCTCTTCTAATACCATTTAACCATGTGAGATTGCTAATACGAGAGAGGAAGAAAAAGCTAATACTTGATGCTCTATTTTACATAATTTATAGAATTATGAAGGGCATTTGAAGTATCCCATTGCATTTTTCTTCAACGCTTACGAATGCAACCATATAAATCAACCCGTCATGCACTCTTCTTCAGAACATTAGAAGACGCTAGACCAAACCTGTTCATATGATGTCCAACCGAATTTCTATCATCAAATTCTACCTTCATCCTCATTTTCACAATGTTTCCCATCTGTTGCTAGCAATATATATGTGCGTGACCTTTTACACAAGGGTCGTTCAAATCGATCTACAACCTTTTTATAGTTTAATACACCACATATAGAAAGTCTATATTGTGAAATTTGTGATAAACTCCCTTCAATCGTTTGATTAACTAAAAGTAAAAGGAAACTATATGTTATGGCTGAAAGATCAAAAAATGGCCATGGCAATTGGCAACAGACACCAAATATTGGATTAATGTTTTGGTAGAAACGAGTTACTTAAAGGTGAACAATATAATATGAAGGCTGCACAAATATACATCTTCGAGTAAAAAAAATTCATATTGTTGAGATGAAAGGTAGCTTAAGATTTTGAAGATCCATTTGATGCTGATAGTTAGTAATCCGCATCGATTTTCAACAGTTTTAGTTTCCTCAAGCACATTTTCATGGACTAATTTTGTCTAATTTATGACAGACATTTAATAGCATCTCCATTTTATACCCTTTATTTGTGTGTTATAGCAATATGAATTAGCTAATCTCAACAATGGGTCAGTGTTTGTATGAAGCTCACGAACCAAATATGGTTAAAGTAGATGAGAAGTCAAAATAGGATATAGTTCTGCGATATAGTTGTGCCTGAAACACCAAAGGAGATAAAACCAACTTACACATACACATACACATAAGATATCATAGAAAGAAATTAACAATCATAAATAAACTTGAAATTTTCTCACCCAAGTCATACACCAAATTCCAAAACAAAAAGAATCCCGACAAAAAAGGGTTAAGGATACAACATATCTGTCCCAACTTCACACTTTCACATAAATTTTGCCTGCAACATCTTTATTAAACATCTCTTGCAATTCCTGAGAGAATTCTTCAAAGGTGAGCTCCATATATCCAATAGTTGTGAGTAACTTAGCAACCTTTGCCATGACACCACATTAAAAAGAGAATTTGACGTAGCCGTATGATTAATTAGAATTTCACGGGGGCTTGATTAATGGGGCTTACTTAACATGTATCCAATAATTTTCAGTGTAAGGACGGCTCCGGTCTCCTTGATAATCTTTAGAATCTCTTCAACAACTATTTTGCTCCCCTTTGAAGAGAAGTGAAGACCATCCCTGGAAAGATATATATACCTATAAATAAGCTCATTCCACACAACTAACATATTCCCTTCAGAATAAAATATATATAACACCATCAAACTCATTAAAATAGACGACAATACATATTTGATTGTCATGACACTCTATTAAAGCATCTAAGTTTTTGAGCAAGTTTATAAAGTGCTATGTAATTCCTAGCAACACAAAAACATGAAAAGACTTCTTGAATGTCATTTGGAAAGTGCGATGATGAAAATAGTTAAATTAATTTTGATAAATTACTCACCAATGTAGTCTTCCTAAGACACAAGCATAAGATTGAAAAAATGGGACAATGACCTCTAGACTGTTCACGGTTCACCGTCCTTTTTTTTGGTAGTCCCTCCAACCAATAATAAAATGACACATGTACAACTTTGTTAGACTACTAAACTTTCTTCGCACGAATCCCTAAAATTGAAGAGTTGCAACTCTTCAACAACTATCAAATTCCATCTCTCTTGAAGAGAATATCTCTAATTGCACCATTTTGGAAAAAAACAAAAAAAAAACAACTCTTTTCAAAAGCCATTGAAATACCTATTACGCTTTTCCATCAAAACCTTCACACTGATAACTTCATTTTACCTTCCTCTGTCTCCTCATTACTTGCAACTCAAGAACGTGGAATCCTAATTCATACTTTCTCTATAATGTGTTTTAGGATTTTTGTCTGGATTTGCAGTTGTTTGTAGCGAATACGATGTAAATTGGGTTGATTACTACTTCTATGCGTTTAAAACATACTCTATCCAATGACTCATTAAATTGGTACCGAATTTTAATCGTAGATCTTCAAGGAACTACTGTGTTTGTGAAAGTTATGGTGAATGATGAAAATAAAATTTAGTCATTATGGATTGATTTTTAGGAAATAATGGGTTATTTATTGGCGTTCCTGCCACGATAATGATGATTTATTGTGCCAATTATGGGGCTCATCCAAACATTGTCTTCAAATGGTGCAACACCTATATCTTCTAGCAAGTTTTTTTTAATCTGTTTTCATATGGTTTTGGATTTTATTTGTCGTAATATTTAATCGGTTGACAAGTTGTTTATATTTATATAAAGATGGGCATCGGTTACTTAGATAATACCCAATTCAATCATTACTCCAAAATTGGTACATATTTGTTATTTGTTTATATATATATTTTTATCTATTTTCTTTATCATAACGATTTCTTACAACTTTAATTGTCACTTTGGTGTTTTTCTTTCAATCACTCCGTTCTGGAAAAAAACACTCGATCCGCTAATCTTATAGTTTTTTCTCCTTTACCAGTCTCTCCTGACCACCACTATACAAAATTTTGGTCAATTGAAAACGAAAAAGATAATTTTTAAGATAAGAAAATGTTTGAGAATAAAAGTTGCACGCGCATTGTGCGTGTTACTTTACTATTATACATAACATTAATATATGTTGGTTGTGTTGGCCCAACCCGCAAGTGTGGGGTTTTGTTCTTAAAAGACCTCAAGGGATGTATTCTGCCCGGTATCCTTACAACTCGTAATGAAATGCGAATGTATTTTGTTTTATATATCTTCTAATGACTACCAACCCACGACTAAATAATAAATTTCATAAAAATTCTTGCTTACAAGCACAAGAATGAGAGCATATATATGTACAATTAAAAATAATGATCGTAAAATCTACTCCCCTTCCCAAAATTGTTGATTTTGAATCTTCGTGTCTTACTTCGTATTTCTTAGCTTTTCCGTGTTCTAGTTATCTACTCTTGAATCCACACTTCTTACGGATCCAATTTACATTCTATCTGATTATTTGTCGCTCTAGGCCTATCTTTACCTATTTCATCTGTGTTGTCGTCTACTACATAAGGTTTTACGAAGCCATCGGAAAGTTGTTCTTGATCATCATACCTAGACTTACCTGTCCATGTGAAAATAAGAATTACTATGATTGTTGCGAGAACAACCGTTGACAGCCATACCATGGTTACATATTTCTTAACCGGTTTGCAGTGCTTGGAAAGTATCTCGGTAAATGCATCCGTAACAACCCCGCAGTCTACAAGGTTTTCCACACCTGGAAAGATGTCTAGTAGATTTTGAATGGAGCTTGTGTAGGCCTTAACTATGTTAAAAATGTCCGTGGTAATAAATTCTCCGGTGTTGCAAGCTTCCGAATCACCGTTTGAACAAGTAAATATCTGTATAACCTGAGGAATGTCTCCTATTTTAATAGTGTTGCTTGTGCAACTATTGGGTTGATAATGGTACTCTGGAGGCGCGGAGAAAGGATTGCACACACGGAACAAAATAGGCACAGATGACTGCATGGCTGATATATTTGCGTTCACCTCCGTTATGAGGTTGTATATCCCTACTCTGGTATCAAGTAAGACTGACTTTGCTGAACTTAACTCATTGCACGGAAGAATAGAGCTCAAACTGTTGTTGTGAGGATCTTGTTGGAAATCCTCCAGAGCCGTACATGTATCGCCTACAAACCTGAAACAGAATAATAATGTTTCCCGTTAACACCATGTTTACTTATACTACCAAGTTCACCGTAAATTAAAAATAGATATGAAGTAATGGAAGAAAGTAAAAAATTTGCCTTACTTTTCGAGGAAAAAGTATAATCCGAAGTACACCCAACATATTATTGCGAGTAACCAACATAGGACTACAAACCTGCACGATAAAAGAAAATTAGAAAAAATAATTTAATGACACATTTGCATGGAAAATATGGATTTTAGGTTGTTTTAGCATTTGAAAGGATCCAAGTTTTTCTGACTTACATGTAAAATGTTCGGCGCCACTTAAGAAACCCCGTAGCTGCATATGACCAAATTTTACAGAATTAAACGACAAATACTCATTATTAGCTTATGACGAAAAAACTATAACAATATGGCACCCAAACTCGAGTTTTTACCTGACAGAGCAATGACAGCGACCAAGTTTATCGAGATAACAAGGGTGGTTACTATGTATCTGAAAAAATAACATTTATAAGAATCACACAAAAAGAGATTTATAGCCCTAACTAAAGTCGGGCATTTTGAAGAATATCCAAATATTAGATAGGGATGAGAGATTACACTAATTTAAGACCCTTATCGATCAAACGCCTGTTCTTCTCAGCTTGCATAGTTATTTCTGCAGCTTCGGCATCCAGATTGTTGGATGTAGAGTTAAGATTAAAGCCTAAAGCTACCATGGTCTGAGTAGTCTGACTAGAGGTTTCTAAATTGTCTCTTATGTTTCTCATTGCTCCTGTGACATTATATATTGTACTTGATGCTCCATCTGCAGTATCTATAATGATATTCATCACCTTCTTTGCTCTCGAATGAAATCTCAAGTTTCCGCCAAGGACGATCCCTGATGCAACTCTGCAAACACAATAGCGGGGATGAGATGAACCGCACGCTGGGGTGTGAAGCACTAACAGGTCAAACTAAAATTTTCTCTAGTTATTAACTTCAAGGATTGCGTAACTTACATTGCTAGAAGTGTGAGGGAAGTCACCAAAAGAAGAGGCCAGAAGTGACATTGCCAAGAACAAGGTTGTTTTCTCTTGTACTTTCTTTTCTTGAGGTTTGCACGAAATAGATTGGACACAATTAGAAACGTAGCGTAAATAATACCACAGAGAAGCCATGCAGCCCCAATTGCATATCCATAGATACCCGTATACACCGTTGACTGGAGAAAAAAGAAAACAATTTCAACAGGATTAAGTGACACATTATCGAAAAAAAAACACAATCAGAGAATGTGAAACTAGCCCAAGTTAATGTTCCCATAGTCGTGGACTCGATTTAGCAACCAATGTCTATAAAGGGAGAAGAGTTTGGCACACTCATAAATATATAACAAGGAGGGAAAAGTGAGCTTACACTCCAGTAATGTTTGTTTGTAATGTCAAAGCCTCCTTTGTACTTGTTGAAGCTATCTAAAGGATCCACCCTTACAGTATCAGCTAAGTCTTTCAATGACTCGGACACATTCTCTCTTTGAAACAAATCCATCCCTACAAAATTTAAAACCCATCATCAGTGTCGTCATTTCCGGGTGCCATAAATATTTTCTATGTTAATCTTTTTTAGCTAGGCATATATATATATATATATACTTACCAGTTTCTGAAGTAGATATTGATGTTAGTACTCTGATGTGCTCGTGCTTGTCTTCATTAGTATCATAAGCTGCAACTTCTCTAGATATTGAGGCTATTAGCACCCCTAAGAAACATAAGTACACAACAAATCCCGTACATGTCGAGAAGGCCATCCTGCAAAAAAGAAGATCACAAATGAGATCAACCGAATTGCCCCTTCCTTTACTTAACCCATAGACAAAGTTACACTAGGTCGTACATATACATTGTTAGGATAAAAAAGTTTAAGTGAAATTTACTCTTTGATTAGGAGTGAAAAATGGACAAAAGCAAGCTCTTAGAGTGCTTAATTTGTTTAACTTTATACATAAGAGTTTTAGATCCCATCTCTTAGAGACTCCTACTATATGTAAATCACTAATTATTAACTTAAACCAACTATAGATTAGGATTTAAACGTATAGCATCATGCTATTAAACTCTTGGTAAAGGTGGACTCTAAGCTTTCTCAGAAAAGAAAAGAAAAGAAAAGTAGATTCTAAACATCAGGATGCTTGAAAATATTGGAGAGATCATGGGTAGATATTGGGTTATTTTACTAGGATTTGATAAAACATCCTTTCTTAATATCTTTATATATATGTGTGTGTGTGTGATGTCATATTTGCAGGACATAATATTAGACTCAATTTTTTTTAATTTCATGAAGAATTAAAAGGTCATCCTGGGATAGCAAATCCCCGGCCTCGGAGCATCCTTTGCGTGAATTGAGCATCAATCTCAGGACCTCCAAGACATGAACAAGTCCCAACCACTGCAACACACCATATTCTTAATGAAGTTATGTACTTACCAGGGAGCTCTTTGCTGCCTTGTCTTTAAGGCCACTTTGCGTTTTCAGGTGGAAATGATCTCCAGGAATAAAAACACCTTCGACGCTTCCTCTTCCTCTTCCTCTTAAAGTAGCTTAACCAACATATAATAACACACTTGAGAAACATATAAATCTGTTACAAATAAGCACAACATATATGTGCATAATATCTTTGTACCATGAACCTGTCTAGAACCTCCCCGTGTTTTGAAAGAAGACTAAAATCAAAACCAAAACAGAAGTTATGGCTTCAATAGAAGTTGCAGTCCTTATAAGATGTTGATGATGGACTTAAATTTGTATTAAAGACTCAAAGACTCATGTCAAATACTCCAAACAATAAACAAACTTATATCTCACTTAATCCATCTATCTCTCTAACTATATATAACTACTCTTAACATCATCATTTGTTTCCTTGTGTGTAGAAGGGTTTGGGAGAATTGCTTCTGATTCAACAAAATCCCACATTTTCCTCTTTTTGGATGAAGTAAAAGTCAAAAAATAACAAAAGTTGATGATAGTCAAATACAACAAACTTTTTAGTCATCAGTCCATGAAGGTGTGTGTTTGTGTGTTCATGCATAAACCCCACAGCAGTGCCAAAAGTAGTAGTAGTAGTAGTCAAGAATATTTATTGGCATACTTTTACTACCAAGAAAGAAAAATAAGGCAGCTTCCTTTGTTCTTTGCCTGCATTAGCAGCCCATCTGCACATTCACAACATCTTCAGACTCCAACAGTCAGTATTTGAAGTTGCTTGTTTACGGTGAGACGTTTTAACTAGTTCAATTTTAACAGCTTTGATTTTGCGGCATGTTAAACTGGGATTGATAAAAAAAAAAAACATGGGCTAACCCTTGATGTGTCTATGTGATTGTAAGTTGGACAGTTTTTTTCTGGCACATCCCAGCTTAAAACATAACCGTATGGAGCCGTAACCGGTAATGTAATTAGACCATATTTAACATATCTTTTAGTTTACTGTATCGAGTGCCGAAAGTACCTTAGGTATAGTAATGGTACTCAATTTTCTTTTTACATTGTTAAAGATAATATATGTGGTTCATGCGTTCTTAACTACTACATCCACCCTTTTCAAAGAGGCTCAAATATAATCCTTGATGAGCAACAATGACCCAATATGGGGTCCTTTCCACTTTCTGCAGAGTACGATACCAAGAAGAAAAAAATAATCCAAAAAAAAGAAAAGACTTTGGCATACCGGTTCTAACTGTAGAACTTTGAACGTTACAGTAATAATCAAAGATTTCAGATGCTGAAACAAATACCACTTTCTTTCCGAACATCTCTTGTTATATACTAGTACTAGTAGATGACAACATGAATATTAAGGTGGAGTCACGGCCACTTACCTGTTGTTAGTACTCTGTTGTTCAAATTCATACAAGAACCATTTCGAGTACGACAACAATAAGAGCCTTGGCCCTAAAAAAAGCCATGGTGTTCTTGGCAGAACCTAGTAAATGGGTTCAAATTAATAATGGGGTATCGGGTTAATGTAATCTATCACATTGTTGTTATGCAGGATCTCTTGTAACAAATAATTTCTTCCTCAAATGTGTAACCCTTTTGTGTAGCTCAGAGTAGGAGTTTTGAGGCAGTTCTGGTGAATCATACGCTATCTGTAACAGACCCTTACAACAAAACATATTGCCAGAAAATAAAAGAATTGGAAATATGATAATATGAGTATGTATTGGTACCACCAACTGAGAGCCCCCCCCCCCATCATATCCTATACAAACTAATGCAGAAGGCAAGACTAGAACAGACCTTTCAAACTCTGACGTTATAGGGATTGCAGTTTTATTTTGTGGTCAACTTCACATAAGGATGGTGTTATCTCCTCTCCCAACTAGAGGATGAAATAGGGAAAGATTGTGATGACGCAGGGTCATCCTTGGAAGGATAATGTGGGCGAGCTCATCGTTCAGTCTCACTGGAAGAGCTGGCATTTGCCTCGCTGTGCCTGGAATATCGTTCAAGCTACATAAAAAATATATATATAAGAACACAGAAAATATATAAGATCATTATACAGAAAACCATGGTTATTGAAGCATCAATTATCTCCTGACATATACACAATTCAACATGACAGGCTGAGATATTTATGTTGTATTTATACATCACCAGTTACTTCATTCATCAAATATATGGCCAATTATTGTTACTATATCACAATATATGAGCAGGTGTATCACATGATTTTAACAATAAGAATTTCATTTCGACATATTTAATTATTTTCAGTTCACCGAATAAATTGTTTAGTGTCTAGATGACTGTCCCCAAAAGGAGTGTCGGATCCGCTCCCTCTATCTAATATCTCTAGTTATTTTGTAAAGCTAAGCAGATTGTACTAAAAGAGAAGAGTTTTACAAGTAAAGACTAGGTACGACCACAAAACAGGAAAAAATATAAAAAATTCTTTCCACATACATGGCCACTTCGTGTCAACGAATCCTAGCCTTACTTAGGTCCATGCTCCTTAGAAATTAGACTATCAAGTAGTTTTCTGAAGTACCCAATAGGTATTTTGCTATATACGACTAATTATTTTGTTTAAAACTTCTATTTTTGGGAGTCTTGTTTGTTGAGGATTTACTTAAGCCAAAGCTGCATTCTCCAAGGTTTATTTTCTCATAATTGTGTCTTGTTTAAGGTTCATAAGTGATTGTTCTTTGTGCAATGTTCATAATGGATCAAATGGTAACATTATGTTTCATTTAACCTTTTATGTTCTTTCTCCTTCAATTTCTTTTGCGAAGGTCTCCTTTTTTGTCTTTCTGAGTGCAATTTTTTTTACGCCTTCCCATTTATATCATTATTTTAACTTCACTATGTACATGGAATACACGAGCTGAGAAGTAATAATATATTTGAATGCATTACATCAATCTATGCATGTATCAATGATGGAATACAACGAATGCATGTCTCAGTAATGGTCATATAACGACAGGGACCGTAAATTAAGGGTTTCAATATGGCACATGTATCTGATATACTGGTCCCATGCTGAAAATATTGAAGAGTAAAAACATTAGTTTTAGTATGTTTAATTATTTATTATACAAATTTCAAAGTGTTTACAGTAAATGCTACAAAAAATACATACAGTTTCATGATTTAGGAACACATAATTAGTTAGCAGCTTAACATATTCTCTCTTAAAGAAATTATATTTGTACTTGCATTGATTAATAAATGACAATGCTTAAATCCATGCATATAAAATAAGGTCAGAAAAGCAAAATATAAAATTATGAGTGTGCCACATACGTGCTCAATATGGTGAAAATATTATCCCGAGTTTGGCAAAGGAGATTGATGTTTTCCTGAATCTGCAAAGAAACAGACAGAATTTTAACTCAGTCAATTCACAAGAATGGCTGCATATACTATCCATACCCAAAGCAGAGATGAGCATATTGTCACAATAGAAAAATAAAAAAAGATGTTATAACTCTAGTGATAACAGTAAGGTTACCATCAGAACGCGTAAATGCAAGGCTAATTGCAGCATAAAATGTGGCATCATATAAACGGTAGGTTAGTATGAAGATCCTTTAGGGTTTGGCCATGATGACAGAGGTTTGCGAAAGCGAAAGAGTTAAATCAAGGCGATCTCGTAACTTGACTTTTTATCCCTCACAGGAATCTATAAAGTCTAAACTCAGTCCTCGACGAGTTAATTTCATTATATTTAGGCTAAATTGGGCGGACAGACGTAGCTGACGTCACAAAGTACTTTTTGCGCCAAATCCAACGCAAAAAAACATCCTACGTCCATCTTGATTATAAGAACACGGATAAGAAAATGTAATTATCTAATCATCAAACAATTCTAGGGAATATCAGAGAGATTTTTCGACAGAAGACTGCAAGATGAGGAGTCATTCATGCCCAAAACGGCAGTTAATACATATCCATGTGGCCTCGAGAAAAAGTTTAGAGAAGGATGTGTATACAGGCCACGTAAGCCTCGAACGATATTTAAATATCAACATATACTCCACAATCATGCATTTCAATTAAATAATATCTAGTGTAACTATTTTTCAAAATTGATGGCATAGTAGGCATGATGAATGATGAGAAATTACCTTTAAAGATCCAAAATTTGCAGAAATTTGATTGAAGACCTGGTCGTTTTGCTCAAGCAGTTGTCCTGTTACACCACCTATCTCTAGCAAGAATAAATAACCACAATTTATCAAATGGCATGTTATTTTACATAGCATTACAGAAAATTGTGACCATCTTTGGAAATCATCAAGAACTTTGGTTCTGAGTGTCTAACTGAAGACAAAATAAAACAGGTATGAGCTGTACCTAGGAAAGAAAGTCCATCACCATCATCTGGAATGAATGTAGAAGCATATGAAAGAACATTCGGCCGTGCTGTTGTCCTCAACGAAGGATCTGTAACTCTATCCTGAGAGAGAATGTTATAATGGAAGTTAGAAGAGAAGGATTTATAGGGTTAGAAAAAATCCATTATTCATTATAGATTATCCTCAAAAATCCTATCATGATTACAGTAGGTAAGACCTTTTCAATCTTTTACAGCTTAATAGTGCGCACATACTTGTATGGTTTACTACACAAACACATGTTTACCCCCTACAAAAGGAACACGTTACACAATACTATGATATTTTATAAATTTATTAGATAGTATCAATCACTCCCTCTTCCATTAAGATAAAAAGTAGAGTTAGAAGAAAGGGAAAGAACGATACAGTGGGCATGTAGGTGTGAGAGGGCAGCCAAAATGTAGAAAAGTCAGTAGACTTTACCTTTTTATCTCTGTTCTTCTTAGCCAAATTATGTTCGTCTTTTCTTCTCTTGCTGTTTTCTTTTTTCTGCAAAAGAATAATTATGTCATGGAACTCCAAAACAGAATTACTCAATTGTTATCTCAAGTCTCAACAAACAAAAGAAGATGCACTCAATAAAATTGGGGAAACACGTTAAACAAGCCGCTATGTTTTTACTATCAGTAGAGCACTACTATAAGATAGATTTATAGACGCCTGGTTGGAGCCTATTAAACATCCTTACATTTCTACATTTCTAATTGTTTAAAAAAAAATCCTTACTTTGGAATCTCTTATCGAAGGGAAGGGGTCATTCATAGAAAGTCAGAGACGAGAGGAAGAATGATGTTTCAGTGTTTCCTTGATACTGTGAGCGGCTCTATGAATAAATAAATAAAAACTCCTAGATTGCTTGGCTATGACTTAAACTTATACTAATCTTTCATGAATTACTCACAGTCATCCATCTGCAACGTAACGCCACATCCCGCACTGTCTTATCCTGAAGCTGCAAGGCGATTTTTGCATAGCGTATTAAGCTGGACTTAGAGGCATATCTGAGATCAGAAATAATTTAGAACTAATGTAAGTACAGTAAGTGAAAATTATTAATAAACAATACTGGAAATACATAGTTATTAAGATGTATTCGTAGTAATAAAAACCCCATAATTAGGTAATAAAAGTGTAACCCCACAAAATATTTATCTATTCTAATAAAAACCCATGATTGAATCAGTAAGAACTAACTAAAAGAGAGAGAGAGAGAGTACTCACTTAGTAAGTCCATCTTCAAGTAGGGATTGCTCTTCGACAGTCCAATCAAGAGCGATACCTGGATTGTGGTTCAATGATGACCGACCTGAAGTCTCTGCCACTGAAAGGGAGTTAGAGCCTTCTTCTTGATTCGGAGATGGGTCTGTACTTGCCGCCATTAACACGAGAGAGAGAGAGAGAGCAATTGTTGTTGTTTGGTCTCTCTGCAAGAGTGCAAGTTGTTTTTTGAGACGATGTGCAAATTAATATTCCCGTTCCCTCCACCTCTCAGACTCTAACAAGACCAAGCTCCTGCAGTGCTAGGAGCCCCAATTTATTTATTCTTAGGAACTATTCGGTTGGGGGTGACTTGCCGACTCTAATCCTAGAGCCTTCTATTTATATCCCTACTACAAGGGCTATGTTTCTAGTTCAGCTTATCTTCTCTCTATATCTATATTTATGTGGGTATTCATGATTATATAGCTACAAAGTTTTTGTTCTCAACAAGACTAGCACTTTTCGGAGCGAAAGATTGGATCTCCTCAATTTTCACATAATATGATTAATTTCTGTGTTGTGGAGTGGTATAATTCGGATTATTTAAATCTTGTCGTTTTATACTTGAATACATGATTAGATCTATACGTATGTGGTTGTTTAGATCTGACTAGGACAACATCAGGTATTTTTAGGCATTTTATTATTATTATAGTTTATAACTAATTTTTTCCATTTTCAAAAGTATTTTACTATAGTTTTTCAACATAATTAGACTCTGACTGTAATTTTGTTACGTAGCCTGCGTCTCAACGATCGCGTGCGTAATTGTACGCCTTTTAGAAGTGAACGGATCGTTGAGGAATTAGTCGTGAAAACAACAAAAAATCACGACGAATCTGTCAATTTTTTTTACGACGACTGACCTAAGGATGACGCCATCCTAGGGTTTCAAGCTTGCTGACGTCATCTCCTAAGGTTGACGACGTCATCAAATTAACTTGATTTCGAATAAGTTATTATCCCCAATTTTCCAAACTTACTATGATATTTATACATGCACGAGAATGTTTATCGTTGAAATGCTACAATTAAGATTTACATGTTGCATTTCAGATAGCTACGAAACTCAAGAATTTTGACTTTCCCGCACTACTACTTTTTGGTGTCAACTACCTCACTTGGTGTTTGGACGCTAGATTGCATCTCAAAGCTCTGGGACTTGAAGAGACAATCGCTGACAAGAACATTGAGACTACCACTAACAAGGCAAAGGCCTTGGTCGCTCTTCGTCACCACATTCAGGGGGACTTGAAGATGAAATACCTCACTAAGACTGAACTCAGTGACCTCTAAGCTAACTTGAAAAAACGTTTTGGAGAATAGAAAATGGTTATGCTCCCCAGAGCAAGACACCAATGGAACACGCTAAGGTTCCAAGATTTTTGGACTATCTCTGACTACAACTCAACAGTCCACAAAATCACCTCCATACTTAGGTTATGTAAGACACCAGTCATAGATGAAGATATGATAGAGAAGAGTATCCACTTTCAACGCCTCCTACTGGCCTCCAAAGACAATATAGGCAAAAGGGATTTAAGAAGCACTTTGCTCTTAACCAGGCTCTGCTATTCTCTGAGTAGAATGACTAACTCCTCATGAGAAATCATGAGATGAGGCCAGTTGGGAGCAAGCCGGTACCGGAGGTACATAACTTCAGAACTTATGGCAACAACAATTGTGGTCGGGCGCAGTTGTGGCGGTGAACAGACTTGTGAAGGACACAACGGGAAGAAGGGCAGGAATCAGAATTTTTTTTTCCCCATAACGAGAAAAGGGGAACAAACGAGTTGGCGAGAAAGGGGATGGGAAGAACAAGTAGCCTAACAAAGACTTACCGTACTTCAAATGTGAAGGGATTGGACACTGGGCGCGAGACTGTAGGTCACCTAAGATGGTCAAGGATGATCGTGTTCAAACCCACCATATGACTGATGATGTCAATTCTACGGCGATAGAATTTTCAGCGACAAAATTCTTCGAGGATACTGATGCAGTGATGGACCAGACTCATGAGTAGTTAGTAACACCTTCTTATAAGATGATTGATGTCATACATTGAGAGAACATAGTAGTTTCTTTGTTTGGTTATCAGTAGTAGATTTGTTATATTAGTACTTTTCCAGATTATGTCGGAACATAGTGGTTGGTTTAGTTTAATAAGTATTGTGACATACATTCAGTATCATCAAATATGAGATATTTATTTTTCTGTTATAATTGTTATATGTTCGAATTTTTACTTGGCATAGTAGTTAATTCTATTGTATGATAGTCAATATGTTACATACAAGTTCCTATATGGATCTTTCCGTTCATCGAGCATTTTTTGATAATCGGATGAGTCGCAATAACTGTTTGATAGACAGTGGTATCACGCACTCGATCATACGAGATAAAAAATATTTCTCGTCTCCGACCCCATGCATCGGCGATGTTAAGACTATCATTGGCTCAGCCAGCATGATAGAAGGCATTGGTAGTGCCACATTATTACTACCTAATGGTACGATACAGAGTATCTAGTCCGTTTTATACGCGAGTAATTCCACCATGAATCTACTCAGCTTTCGAGATATCCATGATAATGGATATCAAGTAGAAACTAGGGGAGAATGGCAAAACCAGGTTTTGTGTATCACTTCGACCACTCCCCAAGGTCAAAAAATAGAATTGAAACAGTGTCCAATACACCCCTCAGGGCTATATTTCACAACCATTCGGTATGTCGAGACCTATACTATAACAAAATTTTCTCCCTTACAAGAGAAAATATTCAAACTATGGTACGGTCGTCTGAGACATCCAGGTTCTAAGATGATAAGAAAGATTATCAACAGTAGGTTTGGACATTCTTTGAAAGGAGAAAAGATCCACGTACTGCGAGACTGCCCTTGTAATGCCTGGTCTCAGGGTAAGTTGATTATCTGACCTAGTATGACTAAGGTAGAGTCGGAGTCTTCAACATTTTTCCAACGTATCCATGGAGATATATGTGGACCTATCCATCCACATAGTGGTCCGTTTAGGTATTTTATGGTCATTATTGACGCATCTTTAAGATGGTCACACGTTTACCTATTGTCTACTAGGAATATGGCGTTTGCAAGACTTCTTACACATTATTTGGTTATGGGCTCATTTCCTGGAACACCCAATCAAGTCGATCTGACTTGACGATGCAGGTGAGCTTACCTCCCGCGCATTCGATGATTATTGTATCGTTAATGGGATAGATGTGGAATATTCGGTACCCCATATCCATGGCCAGAATGGTATGGCGGAGAATCTAATCAAGTGATTGCAAACAATCGTTAGAGCATCTCCAACAGAGAAGATATGTTATTCCGATTTTGAATACTAGTATCCAAAATAGCATACCACTTTGCTCCAAAGAATTTCTCTCCAAATTCAGCTTTTTATTAAAATTGGGATCTACAATATTATTTAATGTGAGAGAGAGAAGATTTTTATTAAAAATTGGGTCCCACAATGTTCCTTTATTAGAGAAAGAAAAGAAAGGAAGAGAATAAATATTTTAGGGGACCCACAAAAGTAGTATGCACATACCACTCTACAAGTTTCGGATTTGCATATTTTGGAGGGGTATGGGGATGAGAATGCTGAATACCATACCCCTGCTGGAAGGGGCTTTTACAAAAGTATGTAAAAAATGTAACAGCATACCATGTTGTTGGAGATGCTCTTAGGCCATTGTTATTATGATCTCAGCTTTCAGCCACTGCTCGGGGTCATGTAGTCTTGTGTGCCAGAGCATTAATTAGAGTTCGTCCGAGTGTCGTAACCGTAAAGATTGGCCATAATGGGAATCTGCGATCCAAGCTGAGATCAACTCGCTAGCAAATGCGAAGTTTTCGAACCTATCATCCGTAGGCAAGATGCATTAAAGCCTGTCGGTTATAAATGGGTATTTGTACTAAAACGTAATGAACACAAAAGGTAGTACTATACAAGACAATACTAGTTACACAGGGATTCTCACAAAGGCATGTCACCGATTACAATGAAACTT
The DNA here is from genome assembly GCA_014058105.1 of Kingdonia uniflora. Lineage (NCBI taxonomy): Eukaryota > Viridiplantae > Streptophyta > Magnoliopsida > Ranunculales > Circaeasteraceae > Kingdonia > Kingdonia uniflora. Next base: position 543,404 of record JACGCM010001629.1, read on the forward strand.
ACTCTCTGGCCATGAACGCTATAACATTCTATTACCTGATCAGTTTGTCAGTTGTCGAGGACAATATGGATATGCATCTTATAGATGTAGTTACTGTAATGACCTATTTTCTAGTAGGCCGAAAACACGTCTTACACCAGTGTTAAGAATAGATATTATGCAAGTAGGAGAGTAAATGACACAATATCTAGCGTGGAAAACCTTTCAATAGGCTAAAAACTACGACCTCTAGTGAGGATTTTGAAAAGAGAGAGTGTTGTATTACGATTGACTAGTTGTTACAGAGAGAAAGTGAAGTGATTACAGAAAATGCAAGTGTAATATTCTCTAAGTATGTTATGCGTAAGAACTAGCCATCGATCCTCCCAGGGTCCTCTTTCCAGGTAGCTACTTATAGCTCTTATAATACGACCGCTGGGTATATTTAATGATGAACGTTATGGTCGTCTGAACTTGATGAGCTTTGATAAGATTTTCTGTAACGTCCTGATATTTGATAAACGTTATGATCGTCTGAACTTGATGAGCTTTGATGAGATTTCCTGTAACGTCTTGATATTTGATATTTGCTAATTTGTAACGGCCTTCTTAATTGCACTTCAGACCATTTGGAGAAGATACGATCTCTTGTGGAGTGTGCATGTATGCGAGCTATTTGATGAATAGAGGAGTATCTTCTGCAGTGTGAGTTTAAAAAATGCTTCAAAGTCTCCGAACTGTAGGCGAGGCCGTTTCATCAAGACTTTCTGTTCTTAGGTCTTGGATTGTTGTTGATCCGAGCTATATCAGTTCGGATACCGTACTGAGTACGGGGTTTAGAAATAAGTCCATTACATATGCCCCTCTCAGCCAATAGCAGGAAGTACATGTGTTGCGAGTGCTGTTGGGTGAGAAGTTTTTCCGTCGTCATAAATGCTTCATTGAATGGCTCCATGAATCTGGAGAAAAATGACTTTGACTGTTGGGCTTTGAAAAGTCGGCTTGAGGTGCGCGCTGCAGTTTGAATTTCATGGGAAGTTGCAAAGTGCATTAAATGCTTCTGATATAAAAATGCTAACGTGGCGAGTCACTGTTCATCCTTCTTCTCCTGTCAGTCGCCTGTACTGTTTGGAAAAGGACGGATGGTGAGAACTCGTCGTCAAGCCAAAGAGATTAGGGTGCAAAATAAGATGAATATTTTGAAAGAAAGATATTTTGGTAAGTAGTCGCTCTCTCTGCCTACTCCTATTCCTGTTCCTCCCACCTTCCATGGAATGACGTGGGATGAAATGGTGGAGGCAGAGGAAGATTATGATAACATGTGGTACTTCCACCATGTCATTGTGCTGGCAAGTGACCGTCTGTCCTGTCTTCGGATGTTGGCCGAAGATGTCGTGGAAGCGGAAGATGAGAAGGCTGGGGTGACTCCTGGAAAGTACTCCCGATACCCCGCTGAAGATTGGGTAGTGTAAACGGTGGAGGTGCGTCGTCTTTGTCACCTGCGGAGGCGGTGGGGATACGGAGGCAGCTGTATCAGATTCAATGCCTTGTCTGCTCCTGCACTCCACTGTTGTGCTGGATGATACGGGGCAACACGAAAACTTCAGTTTAAGTATTGCACTGTCATCTTCTGAAGAACACAGTAGATCATCTTGTAATAGAACGAACAATCTGTAAAAATATTATGTTGTAATCGGAATTCTAAACTGAATGAAAACTTCTTATTTGCTGATTTTTCTTCTATCTTGTCTGCTGAAGTGTGTTTTTTACTATATCCAAACTGTTTGTATGAAATAAACTTGTCGTCGGTAATATTTCTTTTATACTCTTCGAACTAGTCCCTTATAGAGTAGGTCGCTAGTACATAGTTTGTATTCTTCGGAGTCAGAGAATATCCTTGAGGACATAGACATCTGAATTCTAGAATCATTGCTGGTGTCGAGCCGTATACGTGCTCCTTATGCAGTCTTTATTGTTGCCATATCTGTTTGAAAAGTTATTACGCATAATAATCTCTTCGTGCTATATACCCGTTCTGTTGGAATGGTATCTCCATAGTTGTCAGGAGCGGCTGTGATCCTGATGAGACCGCGGATGCAATGGGTGAAGTATGATAGAGGAAGTAGAACTATCTTGTTGCTGAACCATACGAAGTGATAGTTTGGCAGATGATGCCTGAAAAATGGATTGCAGAGGACGAGAGTGTTGTTGAAGATCATTCTTTGTAAATTGTAGGATCGGATTCTCGACCATAATAAAATGATTTCTTTGATATTCTCTTGTCCCGAATTGATCGGATGCAATATTGCTGCATGATTTTCTGCTTGTGTAGATCCAGAATAGGATGAGTGACAGCTGTGATAACTGTATTAGGGTTTTAACACAAGCTATATATAATGAGGCAAGGTCGTGTGGCTGGAGACTTTGTTGTTGTACGTGAATAATCGTACTACTGCGGATTTTCTTGGGCAGTGAACCTTGCTTAAAATAATGGTAGACAAGCAGGTAGACGAGGCAGTTATAGAGCCAAGGGTCAGACGTGATAACAGAGTACATAACCCCAAACATAATGATGAGGGCAAACGAAAAGACGTGCCTGCTGCGAGGGAGGATGCTGACGTGTATCATCTTGAATCGAGGGGTGGTAATAAAAGTTGCCTCTCTTCCTCCCACAATACTCATTTGTTTGTAGAGAAAGAGAAGGATATTTCTAGAGAAAGAAAGTCTTGTAACTTTGAACGTGGTTCGCCATTTCCATCTGAGTTGCCCCGGATAAACAAAGTTTTGTCGCCTAGAGTGAGAGTATCTGCTGGCGTTGCAGACTATTGTTCTTCGAGTACAGGTTAGTGATGTTTTCTTTGATTCTTTGAGTGGCTTGATATAGTTCAACTGTGATAGTAGTAGTTTTGAACTGTGTTGTCTGGTCTGGGGGAGGGGCCCTGAGGTTTGAAACATTCTGAAAAGGGCTCTTGCTGTTGTATTTATTTTTAGATGCGTTCTAAAAATATTAAGCCCAGTAGTAAAATAGTGGTGTCTGCCTAGACTATGGAGTCTTTGTCATCGGAGACATCTTCCTCTGATAGGACCGTAGACAATGCAGAGGTTAGATATGTCCCTGCTATAGATGTGTCTGCCACTGAGATGGAGACTGGGGAATTCTTTTGTTGTCCAAAACCTGGTAATGAAGTCAAGTGGTTCTCTAAGTATAGACGATGCTTAGATGGGAGTTGGGGGCGTTACCTCAGTCATGGAAGTAAATGGTTTAGAACCATTGTGAGGGATAATGGTGATATAGAGCATTGTGAGGTGCCCTCCTTGAAGACGTGGAAAAAGGGGAAGGGTATAGGACAGGACGTAGAAGTCTCGTACTATAACGGGACTGGTGAGGAGGCCGTGGAAGAGAGGTTCCTCTGTTACCTCGGCCAGTTCGAATACGGCTTGAGAGTTCCCCTCACTTTTTTCCAGAAGGGGGTGATGAATTTATTGCATTGCTGCCCTGCTCAATTAAATAGCAATGTATACGAGATGATGAGGGTCTGCGAAGCTCTCAACCACAAATGGCGAACTGGTGATATTGACAAACAGTTCGTTTCTGAAAATGTCTTGAAATTTTATAAATTCAAGTATCTGAAACCTTCCCGCAGTGGATATCTGTATAGTGATTCGACAAGGTCGAAATTCTTTGATTTTGAATCGTCGGGGAGACCCTGGCGTGACCATCTTGTGATGGTGAGGGGTGATTGTATGCAAGTGGCCGGGGAACCAGCGCTCGAGCTGATTCACAAGAATTTTTGTGAGAGTAAGTATTTTCTTACTGCTTCGGCTTTATTATAATTTGTGATGAACTTCTAACATCACTCCTTGTTGATCATTGCAGAGCCCGAACCGAAGTGTGTTGCTGATACGTCAAGTCTATTTGATGTTGTAGGTCGTGAGGGAACCAAGCTAAATCAAGTACTTTGTGAGCTAAGCATCCGTCGGGAGAAGAGGCTGAATTCCACAGTGGTTAAAATACAGTGGGGTCACCAAAACAGAGTTATGGCCACTCTGAGCTCTCTTTTTAAACCTGCAACTGCTGTCCCTACTCCGGTGGGGGTGCTCTGAAGCGGGGAAGGAAAGGTTCTAAAACCTTGGCTGAGATTGTTACTCCTGAGCGTGATGCTCCGCTTTCAAAGAAGCAAAAACGATCTGTGGTCGTGGAACCGAGCTTTTTTCATAATGTGGATGTGAAGGCCGTTGCGAAAGAATCTGCCAACCTGATGAGGCGTGATCCTGGCCTTCTGAGTGTGAAGATTCAGTCGAGCATCTCGCATGTGTGTATGGATGACTTTTTGTACCCTTTTTCTTTGACAATAATGCGATCTAAAATTTTACACTGTCTTTTTTGTGGTGTAGTTGGCTACTTCTTGTCAGGGAGTGTTTGAAGTGTTGATGTCGGCTCATTCTGAGCATGCTGCAGCTGAGGCGGAAATTACGGCCTTGATTTAGCAATTAAAAGACCAAAACGTACAGCTCGAGAAGGAGAAAATTCAACTCGAGGGGGAGAAGCTTCTGGAGAAAGAACAATTCGAGGCTGTTCTTGCTAAACAGAGAGCCGAACTGATAGAAATAGGTCAGCAAGCTGTTGCTGAAGTGGTGGAAGGTCAGAACCATCTAGTTAATGGGTGCTACCACTGGGGTTTGTCTGTCGTGGAAGTAGAGCTGTCTATTGCTGGTGGTTATGAAAAGGTCAATCTCTTCAGAGATGACGCATCCCCAGCTTCTGATCCATCCGTTATTCCTGAGAAAACTCCTGTCCCTCCTTCGACTAATGCATCGAACTTGGAGTTAGCTTGAAGTTTAATCTTTCATTTTGTACTCTGTTGTAGTTCGCTTGGTTGGAAACCTTGTCTTTGTATTGATAATACTACTATTCTGTTGGTTTGAGAGTTTGAATAGTTCGCTGGTGTTGTTTGATCTTGACTTGCATGTTGTGCTTGTAGGGGATAGTTCGGTTGAGAGGACGAGTGAGCGAGTTGGAGAAGTCCCTTAGTCGAGCGAGTGATAACATCACTCGTACCCAACAGGTACAGAATAAACTTGAATATGAGAGACGTCTTCATAAATCAAATTATGATAAAACCTTTGGTGAGCTAGTCGAGCTCCAATGTAGGTATGGGAAAATTAAAATGGAAAGAGATGAGGTTTTGCGAAAAGAGTACACTAGGTATCTTGAATTTCGTTAAACTGTGAGAGATACTCTATTTGTCCATGAGAGTTGCAAGTTTAGGTGTTAAGAATTACTATCCGTCTTGACACTGTATTTGGAGGCCGAAGTAGATAGTGAGCGTGGCTTGATAGCGGCCTATTTAGAGCTTTTAACTGAGAGGGGTATAGTGACCGACCCACCTCGAGTAAAATTATTGGCACAAGAAGCTCGTAATCGCCATAGTGTAGAAGCCCATAGATGTTCAGCCCGGGCTGGCGTATCTGTGATATGGGGTGATGTAGGTCCTTTGCCTGATGATCTTGGCTTTTGTAGGGCCGGAGATCGACGAGGATCCTTTTCTTCAATTTGAGAAAGGATGATAGGAAAGTGCAATCACTGCAAACAGATACTAGTAGGGTTCAATTATGATTGAAACAACGAATTTGAGCTTTTGTAATATATATTGTAGAATGATGTAGCTCTCTTGTATTGATGTATGCATGCTCGTTTATAATCTGTATTTGTAGGAGTTAGCTGATAAGCAAAACGAACTGTCTGCTTTGTCTACCTCGTTTAATAAATCGAATGAAGAATTGCAAAAGTGTTTGTTAGCTGCAGAGGAGACTGCGATCTTGAATTCCAAACTCGAATCGAATTTACTTGATTTGCAGGATCGGCTAAATGATGTGGTAATAGATCCGTCTCAGAGAGATGCTGATATAGTTGCAGCTAAAGAAAGTGTTGAAGCATATAAGGCTGCATTGAAGAAGAAGAAGCTCGACGTTATGACTGGCAATCAGAAAGTGTTAGATTTGAATAGTATCATTTTGCAACAAAAAATTGATCTTATGAGTCTTCGCAGTTTGAAGTCAGAGAATGCAGATCTTGTAAAGAAACAAGATGGTGAACTTCATTATCTGAGAGGTCGTATAGATATGCTGACGCGTGACTTGCATGCTGCCCGAGCTTCTTGTCAGAGGAAAAGTGATAGAGCTCGTGCCCAAGACGACAGGCATAAAAAGAAGGAACTCAATTTCGATGAGGTTCTCAACAAGTGTCATATCCGGATATCCGAGGTAGAACATGAGAAACAATCCTTGGAGTTGTTACGCCTGGAAGATGACTTTTGATATACCGAATTAGATCGGAAATACTGTGAGTTGCAGGAGTCGGTAGTGGACGAGAGTTTGGAAGAGTCGGATGATAGTGTGGAGTGTCAGAAATTATCCGAGAAGCTACGATTTATGAAGGACGAACTCTACCGTACTGTAGTCGTTACTGATGAGTATAAGAGTTCTCTGTTGAAGGAGAAAGAATTCCTTACAGCGCGATGTAAACATCTTGATGAGGAGCTAATGAAGGTCAAATCCGGACTATCCGAAATTCTGTTGCTTCCTGCGGATGAAGCCTCATTACGAGCGTTTGAAGTTTTGCGCTCTGACGTAAAGAAAGTGCAAGATGATCATGAAACTGTAAAGCAGTAAGGCATGGAGTATGATCTGCAAGCTATGCGTTTAACCTTTCTGGATTCTGTGATGGTGCGAGTAGAGGGAATAATGGATCTCCCGTCAGCTGAAAATGTCGTTAATATGCTCTTCCCATCCTTGCATCCTGGGGAAAGTTCTACTTTGGTGCGCCCAAAGCGTGACAAATAGAAGGGTGGTTGTAACATATGCTTGACCTGTATAAAATGATCTGTTGAGACAGTTTATACCAATTGGGTTATCCAATAAGTATTATTCAGAGTTATATGTATAAGTTGTATTTGCAAATGTGTTAGTGATAGGTCGAATTTAAGTGTAAATTGAAGACCGCACTGATAAAATACAATAGCTATATCACAAGTCTCTTGGGAGTGCATGTGTACTTTACGAGCTATATGTTGGTCTCAAGGAGACGAAATTGTTTTTGAGATAGCTGTACATAGGTCTCTTGGGAGAGTAAGTGTATTTTGATGAGCTACGTGGCAGTCCCAATTACAGGTCGGATTGAGCGTATTAATAAGCGATCTTAATGAGACGAAATTGTATTTGAGATAGCTGGACACAGGTCTCTTGGGAGAGCAAATGTGTTTCATGAGCTATGTGGCGGTCCCAATTACAGGTCGAATTGAGCGTATCAATAAGCGACCTTAATGAGACAAAATTATATTTGAGATAGCTGGACACAGGTCTCTTGGGAGAGCAAATGTGTTTCATGAGCTATGTGGCGGTCCCAATTACTGGTCGAATTGAGCGTATCAATAAACGACCTTAATGAGACGAAATTGTATTTGAGATAGCTAGACACAGGTCTCTTGGGAGAGCTAATATGTTTCATGAGCTATGTGGTGGTCCCAATTACAGGTCGAATTGAGCGTATCAATAAGCGACCTTAATGAGACGAAATTGTATTTGAGATAGCTGGACACAGGTCTCTTGGGAGAGCAAATGTGTTTCATGAGCTATGTGGCAGTCCCAATCACAGGTCGAATTGAACGTATCAATAAGTGACCTTAATGAGACAAAATTTTATTTGAGATAGATGGATACAGGTCTCTTGGGAGAGCAAATGTGTTTCATGTGCTATGCGGCGGTCCCAATTACAGGCCGAATTGAGCGTATTAATAAGCGGCCTTAATGAGACGAAATTGTATTTGATAATTGAGGTCGGGTTGAGTGACCTTGAACAGACTTGCAATATGTATGCAGAAGAGATTCTTTATTGAATAAATCTGAATCAACAGTCTCGTACTTCAACTTTATCTCTGATAAAACTTCAGTCTTCGGGTATTCCATGGATTAGGTATTAGGATTCCGTGGTGATCACTGAGTTCGTAGGATCCTAAGCCATTTGTTCCAGTGACGGTAAAAGGTCCTTCCCAATTATCAGCTAATTTTCCGGCATTGGGTGCCTTGCGATGTTGTGGTATTTCTCTGAGAACGAGGTCACCGATTGCAAACTCTCAATGTCGAAATCTTTTGTTGTACGTTTTGGCTACAGCCAACTGATACCGACCCAAATTGGCAATAGCTTGGTCGCGTGTCTCCTCGGTCCAGTTCAAATTGCATGCTAATTGGAACTCATTCTCTTCATCTGTCATTATATGATCATGGATTGGATGATAATATTGAGTAAGAATGATGGCTTCAGTCCCGTAGGCCAATAGCAATAGAGTTCAGCCTGTTACCGTTCTTGGAGTAGTTTGGTAGGCCCAAAGTACATGTGGTAGCTCGTTCACCCAATTTCCCTTCTTGTCGTCAAGTCGTTTTTTGATTCCATCCACTATTGTTCGATTTGTAATCTCTGCTTGGTCGTTCCCTTGTGGATAATATGGTTTGGATGAAGAATGGATGATTTTGTGCTCATTGAGAAATGCCACAATTTTAGATCCAACGAACTGGGGTCCGTTATCAATCCTGATGAGGTGTGGTCTGCCGAATCGAATGATGATGTTCTCCCAGATGAAGCGAATAACTTCTTCTTCGCGCGTTCGGCATAGTGGCACTGCTTCTACCCATTTGGTGAAGTAGTCTGCAGTAACCAAAAGATGTTTCCTTCTGCCTGGTGCTGTAAGAAATTCTCCTACTAGGTCGAGAGCCCAACGTCTGAATGGCCAAGTAACCTGACTAAGATGGAGTTCGAGTGCTGGAGCTCGTATCTTTAGTCCATGTCGCTGACAAGCGTTACATTTCCGAGCATATTCGATGGCTTGCTTCCTCATGTTAGGCCAAAACATTCCTTGAGTAATAGCTCTGTTTGCAAGAGAACGACCTGATGCGTGGGATCCACATGTGCCTTCATGTGACTAAGATGGGTTGTGACTGGTGCTGTGATGGCTTATACCGCAGTTGCTGTTATCGCGGCTGGGTCGGCTTCTGTATAAACAGTATTATTGCAGGCACGAGCCAACTTCTGGTTACCCTTGATTTCATAAATCCCTCCCTTCCAGTCGAATCTCAGAGTCTGATGATAGGTGGAGGGAATAGCTTTCATGTTGTGTAACCAAGGTCGCCCCATGATAACCAAGTAACTTGACTTGGCATTGATAATGTAGAAGACTACATCAAGTGTAACTGGCTTGGCTGTGATAGGCAGTGTGATTTTGCCTACCCGTTCTTCCTTAGAACCGTTGAATCCGAAGACATTGATTTCACTCGGCTCTACCTTGTGCGCCAAGTCCATCTGGTCGATTGTACTCTGGAATAATAGTTCGATATTGCTCCCTGTATCAATCATCATAGTATGAAGGACTATGTTCTTCATCTTGAGTATGACGACGAGAGCGTCATGATGTGGGAAAGTGACGTGCCGAACGTCGCAATCTCCAAAAGATATTCTGGCTCGTCTGTTGCTGGATTCCGAAAGTAAACAAGCTTTTTTCTCTCCCATTGATAGGTCGTGACATTCTGCTACACGTCGACGTTTGACTCTGCTGGACGTGTTGATGATATGGGTCTCAATGAAATACAAATGCTTTTCTTCATTTACCTCACCGATCTGTACAATTGCACTCTCATTTTTATAACTTCCATTATGGTAACTCTCGACATCGATGATGTATTCGAGCAAACGACCTTTTGAAAATATATCGAGAAGTAGGTACTTAAGTGAGAGACATCTTTCCGTGTCATGGTGTTGGATTTGATGATGGATGCAATATGGTTTGCCTTCAATTGGTGTGAGATCCCTGGGAGTTTGGAAAAGATCATCTTTCTGAATCAGAATGTACAGACTGGCCATAGTTGTGCTCAGCTTTGGCATGGGTGGTGGTGGCCTCTTCTTTCCTTGGCGAGTTCGGTCGTCACTGGTTTTGAAGCGCTTCTTATCTTCCCCTTGACTTTTACTGCTCTCGTGAGTGCGCTCGTCGGGGCGATTTTTGTTGGAGAGGCAGGAGTTCTAAGGTTTTGGCTTTTCCACGGTCAATCTCTCAAGGTCAATGATTCGGTTGACTTTCTCGAGTATATCCTCTAATGATGGTGGTTTGTTGAGGATGAGATATTCCTTGGCTCGACTTTTCATGAGCAATGTGTTGGTAAAGGCCGAAAAGGCAATCTTTTGGTCAAGATTGTCTATCTTCCGGGCTAGAATCAAGAATTTTCTTGTGAATGCCTCCAGTCGTTCACCTTGGGCTTGCTTGAGGCCGAATAAAGAGTAATATGTTTCTTCCTTCTCCTTATTGTGCGAATAGTTCTTAACGAACAGTTCACGGAGTTGATCGAACGTCAGGATGAAACCTTCGTCAAGGGAGTGAAACCATCGTAGAGGCTCGCCTTTCAGACTGGTCGGAAAGAGGCGGCAGAGGATGTGGTTTGACATAGAATGCAATCCCGGCGAATCTTGGAACTCATGTACGTGCTCCACAGGATCTCTTCCCTTGTACTTCTAAATTTTTGGTGTATGAAAGCCGGCGGGCACTTTTTCGTCAAGTAAAGTCTGTGCAATTGGGAGCTTCTGGATTTTAGTCTGACTTTTCTTCCCATCTAGAATTTGAGCGTCAAGAAGTTCTTTAATGCGTTTATCCACCAGTTCTGGGGTGAGATGTAGGCGAGATGTGACTGCTTGTCGTGCGGCTCGCACTCCTTGTGTGTCGTGCTCTCCCATTGTTTCGCCTAAACGGTCCATCACCAAAACGCGTGGTAGGTGAAGGGTGTCTTCATGTTGCTCTTCCTATCGTAGGTCACCGACTGATCGGGCTGGTAATTGTGAGTGGGGGTCACCTGTATGCCGAGCTGAAGGAGCCACCATCCCCTTGCCCTTATTTCTCAATCTATACAGGACTGAGACTCGCAACCCAGCAGGTTGTGGTCTTTGGCCGGCTGGTTGTTGATCTAGAAGAGCTTTAATTACGTTCTGCATGCTTGCGACCTGCTTCTCCAGTTGTAGTCGCTTTTCTTGTTCTTGCTGCATGGCAGTTCGTAAATCCGTCACCCCCCCAGCAGCGTCAGGAACGTCGTTTTTTGGGCTCGTCATTCGTAAAAAAATTTAGAAGTCGGCTTCTGGAAAAGAGAACGCGGAGTATGATCGTGGGTTCCCACAGACGGCGCCAAATGTAATGACCTATTTTCTGGTAGGTCGAAAACATGTCTTACACCAGTGTTAAGAACAAATATTATGCAAGTACGAGAGTAAATGACATAGTTTCTAGCGTGGAAAACCTTTCAGTAGGTTAAAAACCATGACCTCTAGTGAGGATTTTGAAAAGAGAGAGTGTTGTATTATGATTGACTAGTTGTTACAAAGAGAAAGTGGAGTGATTACAGAAAATGCAAGTGTAATCTTCTCTAAGTATGTTATGCGTAAGAACTAGTCATCAATCCTCCCAGGGTCCTCTTTCCAGGTAGCTACTTATAGCTCTTATAATACGACCGTTGGGTATATTTAATGATGAACGTTATGGTCGTCTGAACTTGATGAGCTTTGATGAGATTTCTTGTAACGTCCTGATATTTGATAAACGTTATGATCGTCTGAACTTGATGAGCTTTGATGAGATTTCCTGTAACGTCTTGATATTTGATATTTGCTGATTTGTAACGGCCTTCTTAATTGCACTTCAGACCGTTTGGAGAAGATACGATCTCTTGTGGAGTTCGCATGTATGCGAGCTATTTGATGAATAGAGGAGTATCTTCTGCAGTGTGAGTTTAGAAAATGCTTTAAAGTCTCCGAACTGTAGGCGAGGTTGTTTCATCAGGACTTTCTGTTCTTAGGTCTTGGATTGTTGTTGATCCGAGCTATATCAGTTCGGATACCGTATTGAGTACGGGGTTTAGAAATAAGTCCCTTACAGTTACTGCGTATCTATATGGGAAACCAGATACGAATATCTACATGAAGTTATCCGATGGATATAAGTTTCTGGAAGTAATAAAGCCCGACACACGGGGTGAGTACGTAATAAAACTGGATAAGTCACACGATTTGAAGCAATCAAGGCTCATGTGGTATAATAGGTTGACTGAATATTTGGAGGCCGAAGGCTTCACAAATAATTTTATATGTCAGTGTGTTTTCACTAAGAAGATAGGAACTGGGTTTGCTATCATTGCACTGTACGTCGATGATCTAAATATCATTGAAACTCCGAGGGAGATCACGAGTGCCGCCAAATACCTTAAGAAGGAATTTGAAATAAAAGGCCTTGGGAAAATGAAGTACTGTCTCGGCTTGTAGATCAAACACCTTAGCAGTGACATACTCGTCCACCAGGCGACATATACCGAATGGATCCCCAAACAATTCGGTATATGGATACAACACACCATTTTAGGGCACCTTTGGTATGTAGTCCACCACTTGGACGTGGACAATAACATCTTCTGCCCTCCGAATAAGGGGAATGACCTCTTAGGGCCAGAGGTGCCATATCTAGGAGCAATTAGCGCTTTACTATACTTAGCCGGGTATACTAGACCCGATATCTCATTCGCAGTGAATTGTTTGGCTCACCACAGTTATACTCCTACCCAAAGGAACTGGAATGGGATCAAGCACATTTTGCGATAGCTGAAAGGCACAAAAGACTTGGGTCTATTTTACCCGAAAAGTGGTAAACGTAATTGATAGGGTACGCCGACGCATGATATTTGTCAGATCCGTATTAAGGCCGATCTCAGTTGGGATATGCGTTCTTGTATGGTAATATAACGATATCATGGAGATCAGTGAAGCAGACGATGATGGCTACTTCTTCAAATCACGCAAAGATTCTTGCACTTCACAAAGCTGGCAGAGAATGCTTTTGATGCGCTCTATGGTGAATCACATCAACGAATCTTGTGGATTAGATTATGTTAAGAAGGACCCTACTACTATATATGAAGACAATGCTGCTTGCATCGGTCAAGTTAGAGGAGGTTTTAACAAGGGAGATGTAGGGACATATCCCTCGAGTTATAATAACAGCGAACTCTTACAATACCAAACTCACACAAAATTTGAAGGACATATACCCTATCGACGTTGACACCTGGACCACAAACTAAGAAGAGACGTGGCTCGAACACTCCAATAATACAGAATAATGGGTCAAGGGCACTGCCCCTACAAACTGGTAGTTACATAAAAAACCTCCACTCTGTTCTCCAGTCCGGGAGAACGTGCTGGCACACACGAAGTGATGATGAGATCTATAAAAAGGACAGTAGAGATAGGAAAGAGGTGGGAGATTTGGGGAAAATAAATATACTCAGGCGATCTATTCTTAGGATCTCAATTATTATAAATTTCAAGATAGTCAAGTAATAAAGCTATCTTTCTAAATCTTCGAGCCGAGGTCGTGGTTTTTACCTATTCAGAGGTTTTCCACGTTAAACTCGTGTCATTTTATATTATCTGTTTATAACTATTTGTGTCACAGGTACATTTGGTATAAGAGACTATTCGAGCTACAAATTTAGGTCCTTATAGGAGACATGACCAAACATATTTCACCAAAGTTTTTACTCACGAATCACAGAAGGCGAATGAAATTGATATTTTTCAAGTACGTTCAGAAGACAACTTAGCAGATTTATTCACGAAGACTCTTGTATATCATACATTCAAGAAATTGGTACACGGAATAGGCATGCGAAGTTTATATTCACTAACGCCTCTGGAGGTACGTCTCTAGGAGATAAACGTTAGGGGGAGTAGTCTCCACCTGACATGGGCACATGCGTGTTATACTCTTTATCCTGATAGCGCAGCTTTTTCCTTGGAGGTTTTACTGGCTGAAGGTTTTGACGAGGCAACGTTATACGCGCCCACCATCCATCTGTGACATAGGATTATACTCTTTCTTTACATAACTTTTTGCCCAAGGGGTTTTGTTAGGCAGAGGTTTTAATGAGGCAAGTCGTCTAGATGTGGGACACGCCAAATGGGGAGTGTTAGGAACTATTCGGTTGGGTCCAACCCAAACTGGGTTTGAGGTGACCCACCGACTCCTAACTCTAGAAAGTTTTAGAGGCTTCTATTTATATCCCTAGAAGGGCTATGTTTATATAACCTAATAGTTCACCTAATGAAAGTTTTTCTTCTCTCTATATCTATCTTTATGTGTGTGTGCATGATTAGATTAGATAGCTATAGTATTTTTGTTCTCAACATCGATAAGTTAAAACCCCGACTTAATTAATAGGTGTTACAAGGTCCCTAAGCTAAAATTTATCAATAAGCTAAAATTTATCAATAAGTTATACTGTACTTGTAATGTGCACGAGGAGGCTTAATATATTTTTCTATGCTTATTAAGAAAAGAGGGTGGTGTTCAAATTATTAATTTCAAGTTCCACGTCAACTAAAACGCTTCAATATTACCAGCTTGTTTTCGTGCTTCGGAACTTGAGTTTAAAGTACCTTTGGGGGGCATAAATGATTTGCAACTCTTACATTTGGGCAATGTGGGAGATGCTCTAAGAATTGAAGGTCGGACTGTTAGAGTAGCAAAGTTGCTATGGTATATTCAAATGCAACCACAACTATTTGCTATATGAACACCGCTTCTACCTCTTACACTACATTACCTCTTTTTTTTTTTTGATAAATGTAAAATTTTATGGGGGAGGATTCGCCTACACTCCCTTTGTTGCTACACACCCACTACACTCTCCCTCACCACTCATCTCTCAAACTCAGCTACCCACTCAACATCTCTCTCTCTCCCACTCAGCTCTCTATTTGGCGACTAAAAAAAAATAAACAAACAAAAAATAATAATAAAATTCTCTCTCTCTCTCCACTCGACTACCTCTCTCTTAACTCTGTCACTCAACTCTCTCTTTCTCTCCACTTGACTCACTCTCTCTCTCAACTCTTTCTCTCTCCACTTGACTCACTCTCTCTTCACTCGACTCTCTCTCTCTCTCTCTCAACTCTGTCACTCAACTCTCTCTCTCACTTGCATCGCTCCGACATCTCGTCGCGCTCTCTCTCTCTCGCTCAATCTTGAACTCACTCATCGTGTCTCGGTCTCCACTGAGCTCAACAACTCACTCTCTTTGTGGATTTCATCCCAAACAACATAACCTATCCGTCATAATCAAGTATAAGATTTCGCCTCAGTTACAAGCTTAAAAGATGTAAGTTGAAACCTCCGTCATAAATTGTCGAATGGTTAGAATTCGACAATTTCTTGTCGAATCTAACTATTCGACAATAAATTGTCGAATGGTTGTGGAATAGTTAGAATTCGATAATTTCTTGTCGAATCCTCTAACAATTCAATAATTTATTGTCGAATCCTCTAACAATTTGACAATTTATTGTCGACACCTCTAACAATTCGACAAATTGTCGAATTGTTAAAAATTTGACTTAGACAATAAATTTTATTTTTGTCGAATTCTACACATTGTTTCCTTTGTGTTTCTTTTTTGTCGATTTTTGGAGTAGATATTGGTAGATGTTCGGATGCCGTCCACTGACCACCTGTTATTCAAGCAAGATCAAGAACCATGTTACCTCCGTAGCACAATTCCATTCGGTTCACGAAATACAGTTTTGACATGGTAATAAAAATAATGAGAGACACTGAGAAAGCTTCGTACCTTAACCAGAGCCACAAAAAATCAAAGTTGGAGGCTGACAGACAGTGATTGAGTGAGAGATTGAGTGGCGGAAAACGACGGGAGAGAGAGAGAGATAGAGTGAAATTTGAATTTAAATTTGGGTACAGAGAGAGAGAGAGAGCGACGAATTTTCGGAGCGATGCAGGCGAGAGAGAGAGTTAAGTGACAGAGTTGAGAGAGAGAGAGTCGAGTGGAGAGAGAGAGTTTTTTTTTGTTTTATTTAAATTTTTGAATTTTTTACTCGACACGTCAACGCTGAGTGGGAGAGAGAGAGCTGTCGAGTTGGCAAAATGAGAGACTATGAGAGAGTGTAGCGGGGAGAGAGTGTAGGCGAATCCTCCCCCAAATTTTATTGACAAAAGCCAACAAATTAACACAAACACAAATTCAACCAAAGGGGCCAGCCATACACAATATTTCAGTTTTCTTAAATAATTTAGAAGGGATTACATCTTTTCGGCAGTAGTAAATAAATATATCACCAAATAATTCCAATTTATAACTAAAATAATGGTTAATGTGCGAGCTGCTTATATCTGAAAGCCCAGTTCAGCCCATCTATTGAATCATGATCAACAGTGCTCTTGAATCACGAGAGACACAATGTTAACATACTGTTTTACTTTTAGTTCTTCGAAACTCCTGCTTGTAATAATAATAAATAAATTCTTGTACAAGTATTTTGGTCCTTTTGGAACAAGTCAGAACTGTCACTGTTAAATTCTATAACCTCTTCATTTCCTTTAATTCTAGACAACAAAATTTGAATATATACATATACAGGTGTGAAGACAAACATTTTGATAAAATATTCTCTCCTAGATGTAATTCAAAGAAAAAATTAACCGTATTTGTATAGCAGCAGGACCAAAACTTTTCCCAGCAGATAAGGAACATCTTCCTTTTAATCGCTCTGCAAATCCCTTCAAAATAGGATAACAAAAACATAGGAAAATAATGATCAGCATACACTAGATGAGTTTTGTGTGCCAATCTATCACGACAATTAATTTTAAGGCCATCACAGAATATGTAAACAAAGACACATCCATAACATGATGAATGAGTTCGGACAATATCTAAAACACTCTTCCAAACATGGCAGCTTATTTCTTGCTAGTCTCGACAACAAATGTGGGAATTTGAAATGATATAGGTATACAATATACTAAGTACTAACACTGTCCCGACTTATTTTATTTTGAACATTACACGGTGTGCAGGGGGGGGGGGGGGGGGGGGTAGGATTTGTTAGGGTTTCGAGAAACCTGTAGAATGGTGTCTGCATGTGTATGCTCGTGATCCAACACATGAGGTCAGGACATAGAACAAAATAAATTTACCTTAAGTGTTTTCTGAGTTTTGCAAATTCTGCAAAAGCTTTAAGGTGTTAAACCAATTGTGGCTGGACTTAATAGTACTCTTCAGGATTGGGAGGAACACTGCCCTTCCTAAGGCTAACAGCGGCGATCACTGACTGAAGGTCATTAACAAAGCTCAGGGGCGGAACCACTAGAAGACTCACCCGGGGCCCAGGGTAAAATTTTGAAAGAAAAAAAAAAGTTTCGTTTGAACTTCTTTCTTCTCTGCCTTTCCTCCTAAGTCCTCTCACACACAAAAGCCCACCACTCTTCCCTCCACAAACAAACCCTACTGATAAATCTCTCTCTCTAAGCAAACCCATGTGGCCATGTTACTGATGAAATCCATCTCTCTCTAAGTTCTCTTTGGTGGTCTTTTTCTCCCTTTGTTCTCTCCAAATTCCTCTTGATCTAGGTCCAACAGGGATCAACTTCTTGTATCGCGCCTGGGAATTCCAGTTGTTTACAATGACAAATTCTACGCTGATGCCCTAGCTTCTTCTGATTTCACCAAACTAGGTATACCTTTCTATCTCTCTAATTTTGTGTGATTATGTTTGGGTTTTACTTGATTTTGATTTCTAGGGTTCTTAATTAGGTTTTGATATCAAGGGGTTAAGTGCACATTTGATATCAAGGTGGGTAACCCACCCCGTAAGGTCCCATCGAATTAGGTGTTGAATGCTGCAATAATATGGCAAATGAACTATAAAGAATAAGTACAAGGTTTATCTGGGACTCTCGATAAGGGGGTGAGAAAATTACTCAATATGAGGAAATTGAGGGTTTTACTGATTTGAATTCGATGTCCTCGCAGGCTCAACTTGTAAGCTTTTCCCCAATTTTACTGATTTGAATTGGGGGTTTATCTCTTTGTGATTGGAATTGTGGTTTATTGACTCTTACTGATATCAATTGGGGTTTATATCTAATTAATTGAATTGGGGTTTGGGTTTATCTCTTACTGATTTGAATTGGGGGTTTATATCTTAGTGATTGGAATTGAGGTTTATCTCTTGACTCTTACTGATATCAATTGGGGTTTATCTCTAAATGATTGAATTGGGGTTTAGGTTTATCTCTTATTGATTTCAATTGGGGTTTGAAATGTATTTCAACTTCTAATGTTCTTTACACC
Organism: Kingdonia uniflora; assembly: GCA_014058105.1. Classification (NCBI taxonomy): domain Eukaryota; kingdom Viridiplantae; phylum Streptophyta; class Magnoliopsida; order Ranunculales; family Circaeasteraceae; genus Kingdonia; species Kingdonia uniflora. The sequence goes on from JACGCM010001629.1 coordinate 561,605, forward strand.
TTTTGGGCTTGTATCTTATTGTTGTAGGTTAGGATGCAGAGAAAAATTTCATCATTTTTCAAGATACCAAATGACAATCAATTGAAATGTAATACATCTTTTGCATTTGATAGTTCCGAGCAACGTCCTTTTAAATTGCAAAGACTTGAACCGGAATTTGTTCCTCGTGCTGAACTTGAAGAACATGTTGAACCAGTAGAAGTTGTTATTACTCCTATAGAATTGGATGAAATTGTTTCTCCTATTGAACCAGTAGAAGTTGTTGTTGCTCCTATTGAATTAGAAATAATTGTTTCTCCTATTGAACCGGTTGTTGGTGCTCGTCTCGAAGTAGAAGAAATAATTGTTCATGAAGAAGAGGAAGAAATTGTAGTTATTCCAGTTGAACCAGAAGATGTTATTTCTCTTAAACGTGATCTTGGACTACGTGTTCCAATTTGGCAGCATAACGTCACGAGGTTCGACGAGCGTACATTGGAAAATGGTTGTTTCAGCCTAAATGCAAAGTAAATCCACCAACAAAATCTGGAAGACAAAATCGCCGATTTAAAGCTTCTTGGTTCACACAATTTTCTTGGTTAGAGTACTCTCCCCACAAAGATAAAGCATTTTGTCTTCCGTGTTTTCTTTTTGAAACGGATTCAACAAAGCATCCCTCATTTACTGTTGAGTGGTTTAATAGTTGGAAGAGGGTAAACGATGGTGTGAAGTACGCCTTTTTACAACATATAGGAGGTCATGGTTCCCCACATATCGTTGCGCTACATTCTATGGAAGATTTAAAGAAGTCGTTTAGATACGTTGATAAAATGATCAATGTACTGTCTAAGGATGAGACTTTGAGGATTCGACTTCGGCTCAAGACTACAATTGAGTGTGTATGTTAGCTAGCACTTCAATCTTGTGCTTTTAGAGACCACGATGAATCCATCCATTCAAAAAATCGTGGCAACTTTCTTGAATTGCTAAGTTATACAGGAAAATTGGATAAGAAGATTGATAATATTATATTATAAAATGCCCCTGGAAATGTCAAGTACAACTCGCCATCGATTCAAAAACAAATTCTGAATATTATTGCCGGAAAAGTAAGAGAAAAAATTTGCAAGGAAATTGGAGATGCGAAATATTGCATTCTTGTTTATGAAGAAAAAGATAAATCTGATAAAGAACAAATGGCCCTTATTTTAAGATTTGTTGATAATGTTGGTTGTATACAAAAGCGGTTTTTTGAAGTTGTAAGTGTTAAAGACACGACCACAATAACTCTTCAAAAGAAGATAACTGATATTCTTACTCGAAATAACCTCCTACTTGAGAATATGCGGGGTCAAGGGTACAATGGTGTTAGTAACATGCGTGGTTTATGGAATGGGTTACAAGCGTTGTTTCTTAGAGATTGCCCATTAACATATTATGTGCATTACTTTGCACATAGATTGCAATTAACATTAGTAGCGGCAGCTAAAGATTCCCCCAAGATTTGGCAATTCTTTTCAAAATTAAATTTCATTGCCAATATCTTTAAAACTTCTCTTAAGTGAAACAACGAGTTACGATATGCTCGCACAAAAGAAATAAGAAGAAAATTAGCTATTGGTAAGCTAAAGACAGGTATAGGGGCTAATCAGATTGGTTGCTTGCAACAAACGGGGGCTACTCGTTGGGGTTCTCATTTTGTTTCCGTGAGCAGCTTGATTAATAAGTTTGGTGTTGCAAGTGAGTGTCTTAACAACATGATTACGAAAGGGGGGGAGGACTAATAAGATACGTGGAGAAGCTAGGGGTGCTTATGACGCGTTTATGTCCTACGAGTTTGTCTTTAGCTTGCTTTTAATGAATAAAACCATAGGTATTACTGACATGCTTTGTCAAGCTCTGCAAAAGAAATCTGTAGACATCGTGAGGGCAATGGGTTTGGTTTTAACTACCAAAAAGCTTATTCGAAAGTTGAGAGAAGATGGTAAATGTAATTTTTTTTTTACAAGTGTAGAATCATTTTGCAAAACGCATGATATTGTTGTACCAGATATGAGTACTCATCATATGATGGGAAATGGTCGTTCCCGCAAACTAAAAGATCACATTACAGTTCAACATTATTATCGCGTGAATATATTCTATCCCACAATAGATTATCAGTTAATGGAGTTAGATGATAAATTCACAAAGGAGGGGATAAAACTTCTTATTCTAAGTGTTGCTCTGGATCCAAAGAATGGTTTTGAATCATTTAACATTGACGATATTTGCACTCTCGCCTCGAAATTTTACTATGAAGATTTTACTGATCACGAGTTACGGATGTTGAGATGTCAGTTGGAATACTGTGAGCTTAATATCCTTCCTCACCAAGCCTTTCAGAATATGTCTACCATTTCTGAGTTATGTCGAGGGTTAGTAGTAACAAGATTGTCAGAGGACTACTACATTCTGGTTGATCGCTTGATTTGTCTTGTGTTGACACTGCCAGTTTCTACAGCAACCACAAAACGTGCATTTTCAGCTATGAATTTCATTAAGACAATACTTCGTATCAAGATGGAGGATGAATACCTCACAGATTACATGGTTGTCTACATTGAAAGGAATTTGCTCAAAGCATTTGTTCAGATTCGATAATAGAAGCGTTTTGTTTAACGGGGGACCCTACGGAAAAAAATTAGTGGTATCTTGTATATTGATATTTTTGCACATATCTATGCCACTCTTGACTAGATTTTTTATGAAAAGGCGAGGGCAATTACTTTTGTGCCTTTTTGAATATTGATCTATATATAAAGTTTTTTGTGAATTTCCAAATACGTAAAGTTTTATACTTTTACTGAATGAATATTAAACTTATGGAAGAATCGTGTAAGCTTATATAAAAAGACTTGCTGATGAACTAATGGATTTAGTTTTTAATTTTCAGGTGATACAATTGTTCATGGTAGCATTTGCTATATTGGTTATGGATCTCTCAGGAATCCCTAGATTTACTGGTACTTGTTTATATATTTTTTTCTTTAGAATAAATTATTTATAATTTTCTATCATGAAAGGTTATGTTTGAGATATGTCAATAACTTGTTTAGTATATGTAAAGAAATTACGTAATTAATCAATAATGTTAGTAAATATCCCTCTAAAATTACTAATATACCCTTAAAAAAATTCAGGACCAAGCCCCCTCCCCACCCCACCCCCCACACGCACACACGCACACACAAACATAAAATCCTGGTTCCGCCCTGACGGAGCCTACATAAAAGCTTGCTCCTTTTTCACATGCTCCTCATTCCAATTTTTGCTGCTCCATGAGATGTATCATCACCCGAGCCAGTCCTCCACCACAGCTTTGCATCAAGATACATGATCGACAAGTTGACCATCTTCTTTTCCAAGGTATAGACAACCTTAAAATACTACTCCATATCCTGCAAAATAATTCACAAACTCTTGACAGTTTTACTTCTGGAATTTTACTCTTGTAAAATAGTTCACCAATTGATAGTGACTTCAGTACCGCCTTCTGCACAGTGACTAACTCGGCATTTAAAATCTCTACATCGTTATAACCGGCGACATGGGATCATCTTTTGAAAGATCAGCAACACACATTCAGTATTCCTTCCCTATTTTATCCTCCAACATTTCCCCATGTGTCTCAACCCTCCCCCTCAAAGTTAGAGCTGATGAAGGACTACGAACCCACATCCATGTGTGTTTCCTGGCATATACTTCAGCAACCAAACTTTTAAGTAAGATCACACGCTACGGTAACATTTAAATTTCGCGCTGCCTCCACCGGCATCCTAACTGCCGTTCTGACACCATAATCAACAAGCGGAAGCGTCTACACACTGCAAGCACACACACAATGGTTTCACTAAAAGGTGCAACCTCTACTTATAGCCTTGTAGGATATGTGAATACACCACTCACTCTTCATGTTTTCCAACCGATACAAGGGTTGGAGTTGTAGTGTCTTGAAATGACTACCAGGTATCCTCCCAAAGACATAGGTTATAAGCAGTCTAAATCCCATGCACAATTAAAGCCTTCATTAAAACACAATAATGCAGCATCAGCCTCCACTTTAAAATCGAACCAAACAACCCCGCATGAGTTCATGCCTCATGGAATTAATGTTAGAACTAGCCTCACCACTATATATTCTCACATGCACTGTTGTGAGCAATAACCACCACCGATGCACTATTATTGCTTATTACTGTTCGTAGCTATGTCCGTAACCGAATAACCGCCATATACTGAAGCATGCATTTTGTTCTTATGGCCGTTGAATCGAGGGACATCTAAACAACATTCTCATGCACAGCCTGGATAATACCCCACTCCCTCTACGCTAGCTTATTGCAAATGCCCAAACAAGGGTGTTAAGCTCATGGTCTAAGCTTAGTATACAGCTAACATCCAACATTTCTATTAGCCAAATATCTGCCTTTACTAACGAATGTTGTCTTAGTCTAACGCATATATGCAGCTAACACTCCTATCCAGTCAACTAGAGGTATGACAAATCCCACTGGCAGTGTAGTCAAAGCCTTAAAGTACCTTCTGAATGACAGATGGGTCTAAAATACTTGATATTTCTGACGTATAGTTTTTTTCTCTCCAAATGAGCTTCATGAAATATGCGTTCAACCAAGATCAAAGTATGCCCTTGCTGAAACTCCTGACCAACAACCAAGCCATCTCCTGCTAAGCTATGCCAATATCTATAGAAAATCCTTATGGTGTAAACTGCCAGAACTTCGGTGGCGCTCAAGTATATCTCTACTGTAGGGAAATAGTGAAAGGATGAATTTTCAAAGTACGCTTCCATGCCAAAAATAAAAAATTTGAACGGATAGATCTATAAGAGGAAAACAGTCATTAAGCTCCAAACTTGTCAAATCTACGTCACTTTCCCTTTCCAAATACAAGAAAACGTCTTATCTGCAACTTCGTTGTACTTTTTGGTGCAATTAACTCCCTTACCATTTTCCATAAAGCTTCTCAACCCTCGGGGACCCATGGCAATTATTCGGTGGTTTCATCTCCGAAAAAAATTCAAAGCACACCATCTCCAATGACTTCCTCCAGAACATCTTTGATGACCTCCAGACGAATTAATTCCTAATGACACAATTTTCCGGATATAATTTTGTTCACTAACAAATACAGCACCTAATTTTATGAGAGATAAGTTATAGCAAACTAACTTTTGCATCCAAAATGTAAACAGTACAAAAACTAACACAAATCCTGGTCGACTTAGCATCTTTCCACATGATCCCCTTCCTCTAAACTTAAACCACGGTTACCATAAGTTGGACAACTAATACATACTAAAATTTGATTTCTACTTTGTGATTATATCTAATCCAGCATGAACCCCAGTGATATCAATAATGATCAACTTCACGTTTATGATATAATTTGTCTTTGATTTATTAGAATTGAAGATTTGATATAATACTTTGCTTGAATGTGAAAAGGAGTCATGAGAAAACTAAATTACCTTTGAATGTCAAAGCAAAATTGGTGGCCACCAGATGGATCTTAAGATGGATGATTACTGCTTCCTGCTTTCAACTTCTCCAATACAATGGATGACAATGCCATAGCTGATTCATGTCAAACATACTGGAAACTCGAATAGAGGCACCATATCAAAATGCCACCATTGTAAACTTGTAAAGTATAAGGCAACTATATGATCTTCGTTGTATTCATTGTTCTGAACTGCCTGAGTTCTTGTGCCTAATAAACTGTTTAAACAATAGCGAAATTTCAAAACCCCTCCAAAAAAAAGAACATGGTGCCTTCACAGAGGAAGTAATGCCACAATTATTATTCGCAAAAAGGATTACATGCTTCTATCGCTGTATTCATGGGGACATTTAAGGTCCTCAGATTAGTCTAATTAAGAAGATAAAAAGGGACTGTTTGAGTAGCTAAAGCGTCATATTCGGAATGTAGTGTTACTCCAGAACCGGATATATATGGTAAAATTTGAATTTCAATCCAATCCAAGAAAAAACAAAATGCGAACTGAATCTCATCCGAGAATCTAGAAAGAAATTGAATCAGAGTCTTATCCGGATTTGATTAGCGCCGACAAAATCTAATCCAAAACTTGTATTTGGTCTCAGATGTCGTATCTAATTAGTTACACGAAATGTTCGTCCGAGTGCACAATATTGTTTGTGATATGTCACGGCGTACGTGTCCTCCCTAGGTTCACACAATTTTGGGCTTTCTCTTTCTCTCCCCTCATTTACAAAGTTCTAGTATTTTGTATTTTTAGTAGTTTAATTAATTATAAGTTTTTCTTTTTCAACTAGTATTATGCTGTATAAGTTGTTTCCAATTAGGAATATCTTTCTATTTTCTGATAGTCTCTTTCACATATAAAGGATAGTCTCTCTAGATTTTAGAATTAGGCTGTTTTGAGTAAAAAAATCTATTTTACTAGAGTTATGTAAAATTTGGAGAAAAACCTGCAAACACTAGATCTTTTAGATTTTTATTATGATTGAACTGATAATTAGTTACTCTTAAATTTGGCATCAGAGCCGTTTAATTTCCTTGTAGTAACTTTTTTTGTGACTTTTTTTCCACTACTACAGTGATTTCAGCAAAAATAGAATCTGCGGGATTTTTTCTTTCTTTACGATGGAAAAGGAGAATGGAAAAAAAGAAGTAACAATACTTTGTGAAAAAGATGAGAAAAAAACAATAGGCTTCTAATCTCGATCGATCGTCGTCAACAAGAAAAAGATGATGATGAAGAAGAAGAAGAAGATGATAATGATGAATACGATGAAGATGTAGGAGAGATGATTGACGCAGTTAACGAAACTTTGATGGAGATGATTAAAATTCTAAATGCTTTAGCTGAAAAAATGGAAAAGATTCAACGACAACCACAGCCACAACTAATCCATGAAAACCCTAGGGTTGAAATTAAGAAGCAACTCTCTACATCATATATCTTCAACCCCGAAGCGGGAAGAACTGCTATAGTGGACCTTCATTGTTACCATCAGACGAGGACAACGATGATTCACGAGAAAAGCCTGCCGCTGTCACCAGCACGAAGGGCCGAGAATACTCAAATCCAAGCAACAAAGACTCAAATCCAAGCTACAAAGATCCGGAACCAGTACATCCAGTCAGTAGATTTAGTCCACCAGGCCGATCCAAAATAAGGTCCAGATTCCCGTGATAAACCTAACCCCACGTCATTCGTGATCCCCAACCAAAATCAACATAAAGGGAGGATTTAGAGGACCTTTTAAGCAAGAGGGCAGCTTTTTCTTTGAAAATTTTGGGCGTCAATCAACATATTAATATCAGGAACCTAATACTATCCTTAGTAATAGGTACATTTATGGGTACGCCAAGTATTAAGGGAGGTATATCCAAATGTTTTATGTTTGTGGAAGCTCAGTTCTTCTCCAAAATTTGAGGAAAAAATTTTCTTAGAGGGGAGAGTTAATATATCACAGTAGGGGTGAGCACAAACCGACCAAACCGGCTAACCCGAACTGAACCAACCTAAACCGAACCGATCAGGTCAGTTTTTTGAGGTAGTGTGGTTTTATAATACAACAACCGAATAGGGTCGGTTCGGTTTTCGGTTTCTTGAATTTTTAAACTATAAAAAACCGAACCGAACCGAACCGCTTACATAACTCTCCTAAACCAAACATATATGATATATACTTAGTATACTATAATATACTAAGGGGCCCCATGTACTAAACCACCACTTATTTCTCCAACAACTATCTGACATTTTTTTTCTACCTTTTTTTATTCTCTCAAACCTCTAAGAAAATTAGATTGAAGAAGAAGATGATGGGTTCTCCTCAAGTCCCATCTTAGATGGAAGCAACCATTGCATTGAAGAAAAAAGAAGATAATTCCTCTCTGCAACACCTCTAGTTCACCCAAATATTCCTCTCTCCTCATTCCCCTAATATCTATTAAAACCCTAATCCCAAAATTGTTCATCATCAATAAAAGCTCTAAAACCTCTTCCCTCTCTATGAGCATTTATGGTTCTTGTTTCAGCCTCTCATGGTGACGATTCCCCTCTTGACGAAATCGCAATGATATATGCTTCAAAGAACCAACATGAAAATATAGGAGTTTAGTATGATGCTGCAAAGGAAATCATTAAGCATGCCTTCAATTTTGATTTGTGTGTCTCTCTCTCTATAAAATCTCAATTTTGATTCTTCTATTCTTCACTCTAAAATTTTGTTTTTGAAACTATGATTTTGGGGTTTGAAAACCAGATCCAAACCAAAAATCGATGCGGTTTTGGTTCGATTTCAGTTTTGGTACAAGGTTTTCAGGTCGGGTCGGATCGGTTCTAGCCCCCAAATCGGTTCAGTTCGGGTCCAAAATTGGGAAACCGATTTAGATCAGATCGGTTCTGTTGAGGTCAAAAATCGGTTCGGTTCGGGTTCTGTGCTCCACCAATTCTTGGCTTGGGTGGTCCTCTAAATTCACACGATTTTCTTTTTTCTTTCTTTCTATGTATCTCTCTTGTCTCTTTTAAAAAACTCTAGTATTTTATATTTTTAGTAGTTCAATGATTAGAAGTCTTTCCTTTTCAAATTAGGTGTGGATCCGTTGACACTCCAATTTGGGACGCTCATCTATATACTCATTTATTAGGAGCACATAAAGATATTTTAAGAGGTTTTTCATGTATGGATATGATCTCCTTGTAATAAAAATCATCCTAATAAAACAACAATTTTTTGACATTTTTATCAACATGAAAAAGAAATATGAAGTACAGTATATTGTTCCTGCTTTTAGTTGTCTGTTTTATCTAAGTTTTGACATTATGTTTTATGATTAAGAATGTCAGAAAGACCTAATAATTTACAAGTATGATTTCAATGGTAAAGAGATCGTATCCATATGGACAAACTTTTTCAAATTATCTTTCAATGCACCCTAATAATTGTGATGTGAATCATCTCTCGTGATCGTTTCTCACATGTCATGGGTTATTTATATTTATGTTCTTTTGATTCAAGCATCTCAATTGCTGGAATGCTAAGTTAAATTTAGGGACTTGTTTGTTTAACCAACACAAGGTTAAAGAGGAAGTTTTCCCACGCCTTGTGTTCTATAAAAGGGGATAAAAGGGGAGGCTATGTTATATCGTTTTTTAGTTGATGATTTAAAGATAATTAAGTTTTAGTTTTTAAGTTAAGTTTTGATTTGAGTTTAATTTATGTTTAGAGTTTAGAATAAACCATAATTTCACAATTAGGTTAGCGTAATCTCTCAGGTTCTTGCTTTTGCGACTTGATTTTACGTTAATTTTTTTTCATAAGAGCCGGTTAAATTTTCCTTGGAGGAGTTCAGATTTACGATGATCAAAACCATGGAGGAAAGTCTCACCAAGTTAGATACCATGTTTGATAAGCTAGTCAAAGCTTTGGGTTCGAGAGGATTCTTAATCCCTCCCCTAAAGGCCCAACTTGGGTTAACGATAGTTTTACCGTCACCGGTCGAAACAACACAAGACCCTGACAAAGGGTTGATCGCAAGTTTGCAAGAACACGAGGAGTTCACGAGTAAAGAAGACACAAGATTCTCGCGCGCGGCACAGGTTACGTGGGTTATAAATCACTTAAAATTCAATCCAGACCGAAGCCTATACACCCTAACCAGATCCAGCGCTGCTGCTGGTCATGGAGGTCTCGCCGGTAAAGTTGCAGAAGTTGCTGAAACAAGATAATCAGTCGTGGGGAGAGAGACCATCTTTGATTCAGTCCAAGCCGAGAAGAACCACTGCCGAATCAACATTGAGTTGCAGACCTAAAATCGTGGGAGAAAAGGAGTCCAATTAAAAAGCACAATCGGAATTTTCCCTGATATCAGGGGCAAGAGTAAATCCCCAGCTGATTTTATTGAAGGTATCGCAATAGAGAAAAAACCCGTTGCAGGCTTTGGTCGCGGAGGAGAAACAAACTCGCGATTCGCGGGGACTGCATGTGAGCAGCATGTGTCATGCTTTAAACTTACCAAAGCCCAGCCCGCCCAAATTATCGTGCGGTTCAGACCCGAGCCCAAACCTGACTCGCTTCCAAAGCCGCTCCAAACTGCGCTCCAGGACCAGACCGTCTCGATCATGATCATAGAAGAAGAAGAAGAAATGATTGGAGAGGGAAGATTCAATGATTGGAGAAGGAGATGGAGGATTCCGGCGACCAGGTTTAATGGAGAAGAAGTCGGGCAAAGTTGCATGTATCGAAACTATGAGAGAGAAGTCAGATCGTGGGGGAGGAGGAGATTCTTCACGTGAGCAACACGTGATATGTTTAAAACTCATCGAGGCCCATTACTTGCTTCATTCAAATTTGATTTTTATTGGGAAAACAACAAGTCAGCAGCAGCTTCAACAGGCCCAACACCAACTGATCCAGCCCAAGCCAAAACCAGCCAAGTGGCACGCTTCTTTACCACACCATGTCACTGCTACGTCAGCTGGTCCAACATGGCACATCATCAGCTGGTTTATTACTGCCACATCAGCCGTAGCCGCAGTGCGCAAGCCAAGAAAAAGCTCAAAACGAGGCCGAAAAGCCACTGTTTGTCGATCCATTTTTTGGTATGCTACGTCAGAAAGTTTTGAGTTCCGTACTGTTCTAAAATCGCAGAGGGAGGGATTTGATGTGAATCATCTCTCATTATCGTTTCTCACATGTCATGGGTTATTTATATTTATGTTTTTTTGATTCAAACCTCAATGGAGATGCTAAATAGAATTTAGGGACTTGCTTGTTCAACCAACACAAGGTTAAAGATGAAGTTTTCTCAATTTTGGTAGATTTCTATTTAAATTAGAATTAGGGCTACTAATTCTAATCCCCCTTGTGTTCTATAAAAGGGGAGGCTATGCTCTATTGTTTTTCAGTTGATGATTTGAAGAGAATTAAATTTTAGTTTTTAGTTAAGTTTTTATTTGAGTTTAGTTTCTGTTAAGAGTTTAGAAGAAACCCTAATTTCCCAATTAGGTTAGCGTAATCTCTCAAGTTCTTGCTTCTGCGATTTGATTTTACGTTAAATTGAGTGTCAAAGGAGTGTCCCAGAAAAGAAGTGTTCACGGATTTGGTCCCTTTACCATTTATTTCCAATTAGGAATAGATTTTTATTTTGTGATAGGTTTCCTTCATCCATAAAAAGGTTCTCTAAATTTTAGAATTAGATTGGTTTGAATAAAGCTATTTTGCTAGGAGTTACGTAAAGTTTGGAGGAAAACTACAAACCCTAGATCTTTTAGATCATTGTTTTGATTATATTGATATTTAGTTGTTTCCGTATAATTAGTTTTATCACTTTCGATATTTAGAGTAGTTCATAAATCTAGTTTTGTCGACACCACCGTTATACTATTACATAATACATGTTTATAATGTTCTTACCTAAAGCCAAAGCATCCAAATAAAAGAAGTACATAGATTTTTCTTTACAAAGAAAAGAATTGTAATTCCAGAGTGTCCGTCAGAGTAGTATAAAGATTACTAATAGGACAAACATAGAGTTAAATATGATAAAAATAAGCACCTAACCTTGTAGAAGTACTTCTTCCGAAGTTTGATGGCTGTACGTATGCATCTCCTAACATTGATCTTCAACACGTTATCATTGAACATCTGCAACATGTAGAAGAGGGTGTTATTTAAGACAATTTCTTTAGGTAAGAACCCAACAAAACCAACAATTTACGCAACCATTTAGTACAGAAGACAACATTCACCACCACGAAAAAAAAATGCTATGTAAATAGCAGAAATGGTAAAATGCTACACAACCTTTCAGTTGGGCAACCACACAACTCAGAAAGATATATATACAACAAAAAATTCAAACATGGAAGGTCTCTGGAGGATGCTCAACGTTTTATAACCCAAATTTGAAGTCTGCCTGTCGAACTAGGAAAATGCTTTATTACTGGCTCAAGCCAATAGTGAAAAAGGTGTCAGCTTCAGCTTTATGAGTCGTACAGTTAACATGAGTAAGTAAACTTAAGTATCAGATTTCACATTGATCAATAATGTTGAGCAACCTCTCTGGAGGATGCTCAACGTTTTATAACCCAAATTTGAAGTCTGCCTGTCAAACTAGGAAAATGCCTTATTACCGGCTCAAGCCGATAGTGAAAAACATGTCAGTTTCAGTTTTATGAGCTGTACAAGTAACATGAGTAAGTAAACTTAAGCATCAGGGTTAATATTGACCCATAATGTGACAAAAGTGAACCTTAAAAAGTAGGACAGCATGTTATGAACTGAAAATTCGATCAGTACAAGCAAATATGTGAGTAAGAAGAGAACTCCAAGTTCAGTGATAAATTTATGATAGTTTATAGCTATATAGATAAATTTAATATACGTAAAAGGGAAAAAACATGAACATTTTTTTCAAAATGAAGGGGGAATGAGCATAAACCTACATTTCATACATTAAAAATGAAGGGGGCAACAGAATGCTTTGCTCAGGAAAATGCACCTGCCTTTATCAGATCATCGATTGAATGGGTTTCTTTAATGACTTTTTGACGGTTGAGAATAAGGATTGCTGCTACACAAAAGACTGGTAGTTCGCCATCCCCATTCCTCGTTGATGAAACTACATTACAGATCTCCATATGGTCGTCATTCCTTGACCAAAAACTCCTCGTCAATCCACAAAAGGGATAACTAGATGCTGATTTCATTTCACTATTATCAGATATGGAACGTTCCACTTGTCCATTTTTTGATCGTGGGCCTCCTTTCGTATTTCCACTACTACCATTTTCCACAGTATCTTCTCCTGTCTCTGCATCTGATTTCCTTGGAAGCTGCAAAACCAATGGCTTAAGACAACTCTCCTCTAATTCTTGAGCTAGAGATTCATCAAAGTCAGCAGCCCATATCATCTGCATAAAAGAGGAAGTTATACAAACTGTTCTAAAAGTGTTCATAGAGCAACTGGGGAAATATATAAATGTGTTCATAGAGAATAGAATCAAAGTACGACTCGGGAAATATATCGGAAATAGGATAGAATCAAAGCACGACCCGGGAAATATATAAATGTGCTCATAGAGCAACTCCAGCCAGTTTAGATAACAGCATCTCCATGTTAAATTCAAGAACCTCTTAGATAAAAGTATGTGCTTGAGTTCCAAGGGAATTTTTAGCTTAGTTACTGCTAAAAGGCAGTGGCCCGTTGGGAAGAAGGTCTAGATTATTTATCAAAATCCCTAATTTGGTCAATATTTGGCCAAACTTAGAGACAATAAAGATCTTACAAGATCACAACCTTCGGAGGGAAGTCTAGTCGTTTTAAGTAGTGCATTCTCTGTATAGAGCCTTTTGTTGTAGGCTATTAGAGCCTTTTGTTGTAACCTGAAAAATGGTAAATGTAAAATTATAGGGTACGTCAATGCAGGATACTGGTCAGACCCACATAGAGGCCATTCTCAGATGGACTGTGTTTATGTATGGAGATAAAACAAATTCATGGAGATCAATGATGCAGACGATGTTCGCTCCATGGTACATCACATCAACTGAAGTTGTGGCATGTTCTATCCAAGATAAAACAACGAATCTTTATGAAGACAACATGGCTTGTATCATTCAAGTCAAAAACGGATTTATCAAAGGCGACAGAATGAAGCACATTTCACTGAAGTCCTTCCATACTCATGAATAATAGAAGGTGAATGAGATTGACGTTATTCAAGCCCATTCAGAAGACAACTTACCAAGACCTATTCACGAAGACTCTTGCACCACATATACTCAAGAAGATGGTACACGGAATCAGCATGCGAAAGTTTATATTCATTAACATATTGGTGAGATACATCTCAGGGAGATAGATCTCGGGGAGATCGATATGAGGGGGAGAAATCCCGTCCTGACGTGGACACATGCGTGTTGTACTCTTTTTCTTGATAGCGCAGTTTTTGTCCCAGGGGGCTTTATTGACTAGAGATTTTGATGAGGCAATGCATACGCGTCCACAACCCATACAAGGCATAGGATTGTACTTTTTCCTTGCATAGCTTTTGCCCAATGGGGTTTTGCTAGGCAGAGGTTTTGACGAGGCAAGTCTTCTTGGTATGGAACACCCCAAGGGGGAGTCTTAGGAGAGGCTCGGTTAGAGAGACTCGAACTAGGTTGGGGTAATCCTAAACCGACTCCTAACTTGGCCCATAAACCTTGCCTTCTTGGTATGGAACACCCCAAGGGGGAGTCTTAGGAGAGGCTCGGTTAGAGAGACTCGAACTAGGCTGGGGTAATCCTAAACCGACTCCTAACTTGGCCCATAAACACTAGGTTTATGGGGAAAGTTTCAGTTCATCATATCAATAAAGCTTTTCTTCTCTCATATCATATTTGTCAGATCTCTATATGTGTGTATGATTGCTATAGTAATTGATATCCCAACAGTTTCTAAATTAGTCAGTTTATAAAAAAACGTACTTATTCAAAACTAACATAGAGTTGCGTTGGTCCCTATAAAAACCGGCTTACCTTTCAAAAAAAAAATAGAGTTACACTGGAGAAAAAAGTTCCATTTTTCCCTTAAGCAGTGTATCTCCATGCACATAACAATTAGAAATACTAAGGGAGATCCCTCATGTATGCCAAAACATGCGGAAAAAAATCAGTGCACTTCTGTTCTTTCACACCAAACATGAACATTTCATTCATTTCTCACACGATTAGTTACTAATGGAGAACTCCGTACAATATTTATAGTGTGTCAACTCTTCTCTGATCTATTCCAAGATATAGGAGCTAATTGTTAATGCAAAACAAGAATATTTGAACCACACCCATCTCCTACATCTCTTGTCATCATTAAATGTATATACCCACCATATAAACTCCGCATCTATCCCCTACCCAACTTCTAGCTATCCAACAATTCTCTCCCCTACGAGATAAATGCATCCAACAACCGTCACTTCCTATCTCTCCTCCCATCATTCATCACTGTCAGTTCCTTCATGAAACCAAGATACCTCCTTTACGTCACTGAAAAAGTTACACTCGACAACCACTAAAACCATTTACAAACATGTCTAGATCTTAACCAAATCTAAACAATAATTGTAATGCACTCATTTTCAAATGTGTTGATAAAATATTAATAGGAGGGAGTTTATTGTGTGATTCTAACTGCACTCTAATTCATAAGAAGAAGAAAAACTGATACGTTAAGAATGTGTGAAACATACACCTTTTTGATAAATGTTGAATTTCTTTATAAACAAGATAGCCTCACAGCTTCTGTCAAGATCAATACAACTTTGTTCTATAATTCAATGGGAAAAGGTGCATGGCCCAACATCCCGTTACTTTCTTAATAGGATCAATGCGTTTTAACTTTGCATGTCCTTTTAGTGCATGCTCAAATGAATTGAAAAACACTGAGTTAAAAGAACAAACCTCCCACATACAAAGGGCCTCAGTGAAGGACAACTCTCGACGAAAAAGGACGAGCAGCATTCGAAATGCAAAGTGAAGGTTTTCAGCACCTATTAGTGACAAATGTGCAAACATTTCTCTATCTGTTCGTTCTAAGATATGCCACAATGCTCGCAGCTGTTTCATCACTCCAGTTGGTCCTTCCATTTGAAAATTTTGGCGCTGAAAGAATGCAAAAAGTAAATGTCAGTTACAAAGAATCATCATCATCCACTCGCAAATCCTTAAGTTAGCAGTAGATGACTTGAGAGTTATCTGGAGAACAGCAACCCCCCACCCACACACACCACTCCCACCCCCACTTTTTTTATTACAAGAGATAATAAGCCTGCTTCTTCCATCAACTATTAGCAGGCAAGCTGATATACCCCACATTTTTGGGTCCTTCAGCAATACCCACTTAAAAATGTTGGAGGGTATCTTACACAATTTAGCTCTAAATGGAGGTATTTCAGTTCTTTCATCAGCTGCTGCAAGAAGGAACTGTGTGTGTGGGCAGGGACAGTGTTAACTCGTGATCTAAATAAATAGGTTTGGCAAATAGGGAAGTACCATTCTCCGCAGAAGCATCTCAAAGCACCAAAAGGCATCTGCATTGTCCTCGTAGAGAATAACAAAAGGAGAAAGCAAGTCGCTCATACCTAAAATAAAATTCTGGATTAATATATAATAGAATTTGCTAGTTTTCTGCCAATCCTTAAGAATGACAGAACTTGGAATTCAATATTAAAGAAAATCTGGAACATTATGCTAAAGACAAAACTACCACCTTGGCAGTAACCAGTAGCAGGATCAACCCATGCAAAAACAGCAAGAATGTCTGACATCCTGGCCACATTCTCTGTATCCTCATAAAACTCAAGATGGCTATCAGTTCTCACCACATCAACAACTGAAAATGCAGCAGTTATCTCAGTCAAGAAAATAATATAAAGTCTAAACAGGTTTCTACATCCAGTATGTTATATAAATTAGATTAATACCCCCCAAGTTTGCCACATTTAACTTATACCCTCGTTCCGATATTACCAATGTAATTTAGGGGTATAAGTTTACATTTGATTATTTAATGGAGTTCAAAGTCAAAATATTTCCAATTTTTGCAGCACCAAAAACAAGAATAGGGTTGTCAATAGCTACAAAAGTAGTGGTGGTGTGTGGGTGGGGTAAAGTCTAATCTATTCAACATACTGCAAGGCCAAAGTCAAAACATTCTTTTAAATAATAATTTGTTTGTATGAAATAGTGTAAAGAATATTACTGATTTACCTATGCGGTGAAGAGTCCAAAGCCATTCGGAAACTCTATTTTCACTCGCAGTCTCTCCTTCTGGCATGGTTGCAGCTATCTTAGCTGTTTCGGGTGCATCTGACATTCTCAATCTGTTTATTTCAGGTTTTTGCTCAAAATGTTTAGATTCTACTGCTTGTTCACTGACAGATTGTGATTTACTTGCATGCAAGATATCGTTACATGGTGAGCCATTTGATTCCATGATTAGATCTACATTATTATTAATTTTAAAACTATGCATATTTTCATCCGTCAAACTTAACTTTCGTCTACATCCTTCAGATTCCTTGTCACTCTTCTCAAATAAATCTGTGACGGGTAAAGGAGGAAAATCAAAATAACTTCCATTCACATTCTGCGATTCGTGAGAGGCTCTTCCCGCTTTCTGGTTGAAGCAATTATATGGAGAAGAACCATAAAATGCACCATCTATGCTTCCCCTAACACTAACAAGGTCACCTACATCACTAAAGCTTTCCCTCTGGCTTTCGTATGATGTATCTATATGATTAGTAGTATTGTTCCAATCAGAATAAGTCTGTACTTGGTTAGTAGAGTCACGAGAAGCCCGTGATCTACTTTGGACATTTTCAGCTTCCCTTTCCAAAGTATCTTTAGATGAAGTCCTCACATCCATCACTTTCGATCCTACAACATACGCAAGAGTACCAGTGCCGATGCTTGAATGCATAATTTGGCATTGGTTGATTAGATCCTTATATCGCTCCCTGCACGAAAGAGGGCAATATGCTGCTTTAATTGAAAATTGAAGTTCACAAGATATGATACACTCATTGGTCAAATAAAAACATCTCGAATTTCAACAGACAAAAAAGCAAACTATGATATTATAACATGAAAAGGCTGTACCTCAAGACTGCCTTTCAAGTTCTCAAAGGACTGGATACATAAAGAAGACACACTCAAACGCTGGAATGAAAGAACTTGGATTTTTTGTAGTGGTGATGTTTTTAATATCGATTTGCGCAAAAAACTGGGATTTTCGAATATTTCTAATAATCAAGAAGAAAAGAGGTCAAATTGTGGCATTGTAAGATAAATATCAAGCTTCACTCAGGAAATTGAATGGCTATCTCAGCTTAGTAGCAGCTCAGAGGTGTCTAAGATAATTCGGTGTAGTTTTTGCTCCTTTCTGTACCATGTGGAAGAGAGGAATTGTAGATTATTCAAAGGTGAAAGCTGCTCACAGGTCCAAGTGTTAACGTACATTGTTAGTAGCACTGCCTTTGAGATGTAAGGGCATGATCAAGAAGATTGAAGACTGCTTGAAGCAGAGATGTATGTGAGAAATAGGGTTTAAACCCCATATTCTTGTTAGTAACACTGTTTCTCACAGGTCCAAGTGTTAACGTACATTGTTAGTAACACTGCCTTGAGATGTAAGGGCATGATCAAGAAGATTGAAGACTGCTTCAAACAGAGTTGTATGTGAGAAATAGGGTTTAAGCCCCATATTCTTGCTTCCAGTTATAAGAATTTGTAGATGGCAACCCCCTCCCCAAGATGTATGGCTTTTAAACTCTGATGGATCTCTAGGTGAGAGGCGGGAGGAGGTTTGTTCAGAGACCATAAGGATGCGGTATGGCTTACTCTGGGCAGTCTACAACCATGAGTGTAACCTACCATAAGATGGAAGCAATCTGGAGGGGTTTACACATTGGATTACATATGGGAATGAAGAAGAAATGGGTGGCCACTGACTCTATGCACATGGTGGTCTACATCATGAAGAAGAATGCTCCTCCTTGGAATTGTCTACATATGATTGAGTTGAGGATATTTGGTAAATGATGGACAGGCTGGTCGAATTCAGAATTTTTGACAAGTACAGATTTTCTCTCTACTTTTGTAACTCACTTTGGTGAAGTTCTTCTAACCACTAGCTCCTTTCCCTCTAACCTCCGTGCCATCCTAGAGGTAAAGAATACCCAAGGATATTATTCTTTCAATATTCTTCAATAAATAGTCCATGGGGAACCTATCCCCAGCTTTGCCTAGAAAAAAAAACATTAAGAAATTGAATCCCAAATGTCGGGGTCGATAAGATGGATTGTGGATCAATCCCTACTATCAAATGAGAATTAAACACGTGCTAATAAGTTTTTGAAAAATGGTACAAGCTCCCCCACTTCCTTCTATTTCACTAAAAACATGTTTATTACACGTGGGTGAGAAGTATTCTAGGTGTTGTTTAGCAACATAATGATATTTGAAGTAACACTTTGCAAGAGATATACCTAACCCTCAATTTACAAAAAAAAAAAAAAATACAGTTTAAATTTCTTATTCTTTTCCACTCAAAAGATGTAGATTAAAATGTACAAGTTTATTTTATAGGCCCTCTTTTGCCCCCATTTTATAAACATGAAATGAAAGTTAAATTACAACGCCTAAGTGTTCAGGCCAGATATTGATCTTGAGGTGGTAAGTTTGTTACTAGTTTGAGCCCGCACTTTGTTACCAATCAATAACTAAACAATTTTCTCTCCTTTTAAGAAATTGACAATTCAATAAATTACTATATAACACGGACACTCCATATTCCTAAAAAAAATACGTGTCGGACACTTAGACACTAGTGTGGACACTCCAACGGACACTTCTTGCTTAGATCATCAACTTTTAGAAAGTTTCCAATTCTTATACATGTTATTCAATCCTACTAACTACTATCATTGTTTGGTGTTTGTTATTAGTTGTAAATTAACCCATAAGCTACTATCGTAATTATATATTTATAATACATTCACATAAAATAAGACACAATATAGGAAACATGAAGAATGATGTTATCTTATTAGATATAAGGCCGTGTCCGCGTTTTCACTTATTTTGAGACCGTCGTGTCCGACACCTCGTACCCATGTCAATGCTACATATATAAATTGCTATCAAAATAATTTTTTTGATTTTTTGATTAAAATCTCAAAATTTTACCAAACATACTTTTACAACTTCTTGCACTAAATTTCTAATATGGCTACTTTTCTGCTTCCTTAGTTTTGCCAAATGCCCCTTAGACTAGCCAGAAATCACAAAAAGTGTTGGGAGAGGAAAACAACCGGTCTATCTAAGATTCTGAATGAAGAAAATCATAGGAAGACGGTTTGGCAAATAGACAGACTACGGAGGTCACTAAGACAACTCTTGAAGGTAGGTTGAAGGAGGTACTTGCACCGATTGAGTGGTCTTGGGAATGTAAGATCTAACTCCCGACAGTCAATGCATTATGATACCTCATCTTAAGGAAAGTAAGGCTCACGACTCGATACTTGGGCGCATACATATCAGGAAAGAATTTCATTTTTCTGTTTAATTTTTCTTTACTCGAGAATCCATAAAGTAAAATACTGAAATTCCGCGTCTTCACGTACATATTCAGCTTTTCAAGTAATGATAATTGACTCGGCATATGTAGCGTGGGTCATTAATTCGGGTGCCTTAGAATTACTTCTTATTTTATTCTACTTATCACTAAGTAGGATTTGCTTTTGAGCAAAGGAAAATTTCCCTAATAGAAGTCGGGTACATTTTGAAGGTTTCTTTTATAAAAGCCATAAGTCAGAGATCTAGATTATTTGGAGTGAACTTAAAAGATAAATGAATTTTCACTTTACTACATTGGGGTTAATTTTGAAACCCTCTTTCGACTTGTTTATCAAATATTGAGATCTTAATTGCTTCTACGAGATTGATAATCCATAACTATCAGTTTAATTCATGCTAACCATACAGAGATGTATTAACACAGCTTACATACTATCATGTGATATAACACTACAAGCTTCATTTGAAATTGGGTAACCATCAAAATAAAGTGTACTGGCATAATTATAAGCACGAGCTTGTAGAAAATGATAGTTGACTGACCTACGCGCCATCCTCAGTTGTTCTCGGTACTCTGTAGTGCTACCTAGTGCATAACACCCGAGAAGAAATTCCCACACTTCTGCCCTTATAGATGGATCCACGCCCTAATAATGCAAGAACCAGTTTAGAATGCAAATATATTATTTTATTAATCTTCCCAAAAAGACACTCGTTCTCAGCACTTTCATATACATTATTCCATAAATTACTATCAAAGAATACGAATAAGTGCTGAAATAGCCTTTGGCAAATAAATATACTATTACTGCACTTGTTATTTGAATTAATTACTAGAGAAAGAATTTGAGAAGAAAAAATGAGGGCGGAATGATTGAAACAGATTAGCAATTAATTACGATGGTGACAGTGGGGGAGCTTTGGAGAGAGATAGGTCATTTAGTGGAATAAAGCTGAGTGGCATTGCGGTAGATTTCAGTCAAGATCCGAAGTCCTTAGTGCACTGTAATCAAGTCTCAACTTCTCAACTTTCAAACCTTCGTCACTTAGATCTTCTAGCCCTCTCAACTCATGACCCTAAACGTATATGCTACAACTGCAGCTCCACCTCAAACTGTACTACCTTCTAAAATATTAAGGCAAACCGTAACGATTTCCGCAACATATCTTCCCTTGCATGACACTTAAAGACCCATCTACTACCTTCAGACTTCCCCAAAATAGTTGTTAAGAAAAACAAAAGATACCCAAAACTGATTTGTAACCATTTCAGTAGCGAGTGAAATAAGGTTACTTCCCATCGTAAAATGTCGTGCATCTGTCAATATTTTAACCATTCCATCATGCATTTTAATTTAAATCGACCCTATGTCGACAATCTAAAAGGTCCTATTATTACCCATCAAGACCTTCCCTTCATTCAACTCCTTGTAGAATCAAATCATTATGCTAGGGGAAACTAGGTAAGAGCAACCACTATCCAATATCCATTCATCGTGAAGGTTAGACTTCGAAAATCCTTACAATTACCAGTCCAAAATTTAATAAACACATTTTTAAATAACACAAGGGGCCTTGAAATTACAAACCTTAATTCTACTCTAATTAGGAAACTACTTAATTATTTCATGCATGCAAAATAGAAACAAAAAGATAAAAAATAAAAAAAATTCCTAATTTAGGTGGGATTCAGCTTTATAAGAAGAGAGAGCCCCGATACAGGTGGAGTGGCAATCCGACTCATCACATCGCGAACCATGACATAGGGTCCCACACCGACATCATCATCCCATCCAAGTAATCAGATTTTTAGCAAAGCCTGAAACTTATGAATAACCCTCGTTCTTACTCAGCCCCTTTCTAAGACAAGCTCGCTTCAAGTACCCCTTTTTTACCACACTGGTAACACTCAAGCTCCTTCCTAGGTCTACACTTTGACCTGGAAGATCCTCGTCATTTCTTTCTTCCATTAATACTTCCCCTACAAATAAAATACTCTGAGAAAGTAACACTTCACATTTGTGGGCAACATATAGTCTATTTATCAAGAAAAGGTGAGGAATGTATAGTCCTCCCTATGTTAATTTCCTCTCTCTCCTTCTCTCTCTCTCTCTCTCTCTCTATCTATGCTTCTTAATAAAAAAAATCAGCACGTTCATTGACTCGTTTATGAGCTGTCAGAAGGAGTTATCTTAGTTTGTTGTATTGCCATGTTTGTTGAGGGTTTTCTTTCATGTTACCTTTTATGCTTGTTGTTGCCTTGTGTCCCTTCTGAGAGTGGCTTTTGATTCATTTTGGTTGCTCTGTCAGATAATTTATATTAGCAAACAAAAAAGGTTTGCATATAATGAAATAGTGAAGTTACGGCCTCACTTGATAGGAAAGGGACATCTTGGACATTTCTGATTGTAATGCCAAAGCACTTCTAAGATAGTGAATTATTGCAATATTAGAAGAAATTTTAGCTGCAAGAGCTGAGATTAACAAATATGGAGCATGTGAATACGACTATATCAGGTAATACACAGAAAATAATTGCCTCTACAAAAAAAATTAGACTATAGGCACGAGAAACAGATTAGTTATAAATAAGCCTGATACTCTTTTCTCAAGGGTAAAAATATGACAAGCTAGAACAACTTACTCCCAAAATGACCAACTTAAGGACTTTATGAAACCCAAAGACTTTTCCATCGCTATCAAATGACGCCTTCCATTTATCTGGCTTGAGCATTTTGCTTCCCTGCACTAATAGAAACTAGAGTGTTTATATGTATGCATCACAATTGAAGTGAATTCAATTTAGTAACTGAATGTCATGTGAAGAGTGGCAATGACATGAAGTGGTTAATCTAGAAAAAAGTTATAATATAAATACAAGAAATATGCATCAATTTTCCAAGCAATACTATAGAGTTAAACTTAGATATCCAAGAAATATGTTGATTAGGGTACATGTTGTTGTAATAGCTAGGTTTTTTTTGTTGGTTAGGGCGATTGAACAGGCTGGGGATTTGTTTGACAACTATTTGATAAGTGAAGAAAGAATTGTTGTTTGAGCATTCGCTGCCTACTCTTAGTATGTCTTTAGTTTCTATATTCTAGTTTTAACAGCTTATACAATTAGCCCGAGGAGTGGTGAAAGCAGCAGCATGCCCATGTGTACACAAAAGGCAAAGCATGCATGGCGCACTACCATTTTGCACATAAGCGTGGATGAGCATATTGAACATGGAATGTTTAATCTAGTTAGCTACTGTGTAGCATCATCCTATCATGCATGCAGGAAAATTGCCATATTCCTTAATGCACAAGTGATAACATCAGATGAGGAGAAGACAGTACATTACCCAATAAGTGATCTAACTCCATCAATGGTTTTAAAGAAATTGGTAAACAAAACAGTACCTTTGTAGGAGAAGACTGATGCAAACAAGGGTCTCCAATATCGCGAACCATAGTCCCCACACGTTGAAGATTCACCGCACCATTCTTCCCACAGCTCCATTGCTTCTCCTTCTCATTATCCTCGCCAATCCCATCCACCGACATCCCTTGTACCTCACACTCACCAAATCATTATCAACCAAATTTCACACTTAAACAACAAAGAGATCTGTGGATCAAAATCAAAATCAAAATCAAAATCCAATTCGAATCACAACAAGCAAACAAATTGGTGATGATCGAGCTAGGTTAGGTTAAAGAGAAGAATCAATGAAGAATACCTGAAAGAAAATATATCAGAGAGACAGTTACATTAGCGATGGAGCTCTGTCATTAAAATGGAGACGACCGTTTTGTTTTGGAATGTGACGTGGCGGGTTGGGTAAAAGAGCATATGCTAATAGTAGGGAAGCGGAATTCACCCACACAGTCCACCCAACATCGCGCTTCAAGGTTATTTTTGTAAAAATCTACACCACTCTCAAGGTGGAAAAGATGGTGAATTCACTCTTTCTCCTTGCCATGTCATGTCATGGTGCGTCATATGCTCTAATAATCAAACGATGCTTCCTTATTATAGCATACACAGCACAAACCATGTGCAGGATAGACCCCTCAACCGACCACCACATTTTAATTGTAGATCGTTGAAGTGTCGTGGTAGACTGATTGTTGTGGCATCCTAAAAGACACTGAAAATGGGCACTCCAACACCATGAATCAGGGGCGGAGGTAAAGGTTTAGGAGTGCCCCCGAAAAAAAAAATTAAGGGGTATTTCAAAATTCATGGATAAAATGTAACGGAGATTTCCTAATGTTACATTTTTAAAATTTTAAGGGTTTTATCCAATCCCCCACATTACCTTATACAGAGATTCATGGATAAAATGGAGATTACCAATCCCCCACATTCATGGATAAAATTTTAAGAGGTATTTCGAAACATAGCTGGGAGTGGCTGTAACTTTAAATTTTAAGGATTTTTTTTTATAATAATAAGAAGGAAATTCGAAAAAAAAGTGGTTTTCTAAATCCGCCCCTGCCATGAATGCTCCTTTTTCAACTGATCTGACTACCCTCTGTTGGGTCCTCAAAATCACTTGCGGTAAGCTTCAAGTCTATTTTGAAGTGGTTTTCTAGTTATCACTTCACTTCTTGTACAAATCTTGTATGTGTAAACATGTGTATATAGTAAAAGCAACGCTAAGGAAAGTGATAACTAGAAAACATACTAAACTCGACTTGGAGTTATAAATCCAAAGAGCACAATTATGTGAATATTCACCTTCTTTGAAAATTCATTTTTACAATACCAAACGCAAAAAGAGAGGCAAAAAGAAGTGGAATGCCAAGTAGAACAATTGCCACCACTTTCAAATCATCTTCGTGAAAGCCGTAATAGTCTTCTAAGAAAGATCTGATTGCTTTACGTTCTCCAAAAATCATAATCTCTGTGTTTATATCTCCATATTGGGAAGTAAGAAGGCCTTTTAAGGACCAACTAGTTGGACTTATCCAATAGAACTAATTCCACCATTTTGGAATTTCCTGAAAGAGAAAACACGATATTGGTTATATCTGAATGCGTTGAAGATGAGAGAAATAGAGAATAAATCGAAAAATGTAGTATTTGCTTACAGGTTCAGGTATAAGAAACCCAGCAAAAAGACTCAGCATAGTGAAACAGAAGCCTGACGCTATTACTGCGACTTGGACAGTAGCACTCCATGCAACGAGTAGCATTCCAAGGTAATTGCAGTAGAGCAATGTACATAATACACTGTAGAAGTACCAAAACACTTTGTAAATAGACCAATGAAAACCTATAGCTGGGTATGTAATGGTCACGCAGATGACTGTTTGGAGGAATATATACGGAATCTCAATAATCACCTACAAGACAATGAGAATATGATATGAATATCAAAATCTATTACTCGTAAAACAATCTGAAAAACTTATAAGAGATACCAAGTATTAAAACCTGTGCAAAGGAGTACGCCCATAAAGAATACATTCCAGCAAACTTTTCCCGGTACAAAATAGTGCGTTCTGTTGCTACAAACGGAATGATTGAGTTACATGTGTTTATGCCCGTGAATAGAAGGACGATGAACATTGATCCAAGCATGTTGAAAAGGTCCTGCTCGTTATATCTTTGAACAAAAGAAAAAATACTTTAGTCAACATCTTTATGCGCTTGAATATCATAAATTAATCCAGATAAATGTCAATGATAGGAGACTATAAAATAGAACCGAATTAAGATACTCATTTATCTTACAACAATGTTCCACATTGCCTTTCAAGAAATGGTGATTGAAATTACCTTTCTTTATATTTGGAGTTGCACGTGTAATATTGGTTTTGGGATATTATACCCAAATTAAAGAAAATTCATGTAACTGAAACCAGAAAATAACTCACATTTTCGTCCCTTTCTGCCAACAAAATGTTCCGAACAAGATAGAAACAAAGGCCATAAACAAAAACCGCACCAAGATGTAATGAGGACTTCTCCAATAGGACAGGTGTTGCTTCCAGAGGCATGCTTTTAACTGTTCCCAAGAGTTCTGTGCGAAACGGGTTGAAAAATGCAGATCCCTTGAACCAGGTTCCGGAATACTCAGTTCTTTAACGAGTTGGTTGTTCTCTCTGTAAGTAAAATGAGAGGAGAAGAAACAAAAATTAGTCAAATAAACTGATGTGATGTATGTTTGTATGTTCATGAACCTTGTTCTTTAAATTGGTTATTCATAAAATGAAAATTTCATAATTTAGTGTTATCTTGGGAATCTTATGAAATTACTTGAGATCTGTAAATGATGATACCAATGATCACACTTACATAAATAGAGGAGACTCTTTGTACATTTTGGCAAAATCTATACCCAGTTTTTCTTCTACAGATGACGCCATAATCTCTAGCATCCATGTTGCTGGATTGTAATTGTCTTTGATCTTTGGAACTCCAGAAATTGCCTAATACAAAAGATGAGCAATTGGGCAAAGATCCAAAAACAGGTAAGAAGCCAGTCTTTGATCATAGTCATAATACACTATAGTGAAGATAATATTGTTCAATTTATAGCATTCTCTATAGGTTGTACTAGCAAGCAGTCGACACACGGAAATGATTGAACTAGAATTTTCTGCGCCAAAAAATTCGTATGAGCTGAAATTCTAATCATATTTGAGGATGCTAACAAGTACAAATATTTAGCTAGTGTTACGTAGCACTATACCTGAAAATATGCAATAAGGTTACTTGAATGCTGACCCACTGGTCCACAATAAGCTATCTGTCCTCCCCTTTTCATCAGAATAATCTGTTTTAAGAATAAAGTACCACAAATTAAGGATGACACAGTGGCATATATATACATTTAACAGATCCTTTAGTAACTCGCTGTTGAAGCGGCTGGATGCCAAGGTGGTATGTTGTTAAGATTTTGCTATTTTTTTAGGGATATATTGATCCCACTTGTTGGGATCATAACATGGGCATCTGGGCAAACTACACATTGTAGTTTCACATTTTTTTTAAAATGATGCATGAGGTGATTACCTCGTCAAATGCCTCAAATATGTCGATACTTGGTTGGTGGATTGTGCAAACTACTGTCCTTCTTGTGGTTGCAATATTCTTCACTGCCCGCATGACAACAGAAGCTGCTCTAGAATCAAGACCCGAGGTAGGTTCATCCATAAATATTATTGATGGATTGGAAACAAGCTCCACAGCAATAGTCAACCGTTTACGTTGCTCAATCGATATGCCACTTACACCGGGAAAACCAACAAGATTATCCTTAATTTCATTGAGCTCAATTAGTTCCAGTACTTCTCTTACAAAACCCTGCATTAGGAAACTCAGGTTAATAGAAGGATAAAAAA
Source organism: Kingdonia uniflora (assembly GCA_014058105.1). Taxonomy (NCBI): domain Eukaryota; kingdom Viridiplantae; phylum Streptophyta; class Magnoliopsida; order Ranunculales; family Circaeasteraceae; genus Kingdonia; species Kingdonia uniflora. Next base: position 589,108 of record JACGCM010001629.1, read on the forward strand.
CTCCATCTCAATACTACCATCATTTGCAAAATCCTAGTTTTGATATCATTTATTATAGAAGAAGAGATCTTACATGCTTTGTATTTTGATCAACTTTAGGTGGCAGCCGCAGCCATGCCGAGTATATCACTGATTCTTCTACTGTGATTTGCGGAGAATGTATGTCGGTCTGCTCACAATAACCTGATATTCTAGCATAAGTTGCTTGAACCTTTGGATACCCTCCAACACTTATCTCACCTTCAATATATCCACCAGTTTTCCTTCCAGAAAGAACATCCATGAGGGTTGTTTTCCCTGCTCCACTAACACCCATCAAAGCCGTAAGAACACCAGGCCTAAATGCTCCTGTAATATCTCGAAGAAGGTGGAGTTTTTTGGAAGCAAAATCTTGTTTTCTCATTTCCTGAGATATGAAGAAAGAAGTTAAACTAGATTAAACTTTTGGCCTATCATCCAATATATGAAAGGCCACAATGAATGTCAGAATGTGATTACCGTTGGTGTATCAACAAAATACTGCACGTCATGAAATGCTATTGTCAATGGTTCAAAAGGTAGCACCATTCTTCCTGAATAATCAACCACCGTCACATTCAGTAAAACGATTATAAGTAAGAAAAATGAAGTACATTGCATGTCATTGCTTCAATCTTCCTAAGATTTAAAATTAGATAAATATGGTTAATTCTTAGTTCTTACCTGTTGACTCTTCTCTCGTTTCAGTTGTGGGAGAACCAACAGAAAGCGACTGATTACCATGGTTCGAATCTTCTTTTACTTCTAGCTGAGAGAGCTTTCCTTGAGAGATCATAGCCCGGAACATTCCTGGAGCTGAACATGTAGCATTTTATTGGATAAAAGTTAATGAAAATACAGTTTCCATTTGATTAACATTTCTTAGAGCATTTAACTTTGGTGGGAACTTACGATTCAAATAAGTTAGTGCTAAGGTAAACCCGGCACTATAAAAAATGTAAAAGCCAAACAATGCTACCACTGATACCCAATAAAAATAACCTTCAAAGTTTAGACCACGACTAATAAGAGCTTGCTGGCCTATGGTTGTGTTTGCATAAGATGCCTGTTAAGAAGATGAAAACTGGTCAGTTTTACTTTATATGCAGAAAAGCAATCATCAATTATAGTTATCTCTTATTTCTACTTAAAACACAAAAAAGAACATATAAAGGATTAATTGTACTTTACATTTTCCCATCTTGGAGCAAGGAATTCATTTACCGAAATGCCTATCCCTGCATATGCAACTGGAGGAATCCAAAATCCCCACTCCAACCAGGTTGGTAAAGAGGCTGCAGTTCAGAGAAAAGTTAAGTAGTAAGTACACAAATTATAATCGTTTCTAGTTAACTTCACTTACAATAATCATTAATGGCTTACGTCTTGGAACAATGAAGCCTCCAACTAAGAACATCAACATTAAATACAATGAACCAACAGTTGTAGCAACAACTGGTCTTTGACAAACTGAGGCCAGAAAACGGAAAAAGGATGTCCCTGCTTGATCCAAAACAAAGAGTAGAAGGAAGTGGCAAAGAAACCTAAAATTCACAGCAAACATAATTAGATTTAGCTACAACCAGTTTGTCTGTCTTAAATAATGGAAGAAGAATGGGTTTGCAAATATATAATCACCTTATTATTTCAGGACTGTAACCAATAACATAGTACGTAAGTGCAGTCCAAAGAAAAGAGTCTATCAATGAAAATGGAATCTTTAAGATGGTGGCCGGAATAGAGTAAGCCCATGCAGGATAGAAGTAAGAGTCCCGTTGTTTATAAAACACTGCAAGTCTAGAAAGAGTCAAGCTCAACTCTGCGACTCCATTGTTTTGAAGTCTGATAATGGCATAAAATAAAGAACCCATATAGAAATTTGCACGTAACAAGTTGAAATCGGATTTTGTACGCATAAATACCGTCATCGATATTAGTGCAACGACAAAAATCTGCATAAGCGTAGTTTCCAATATAAAGTCAAAATTGTACAGTAGAAAAGATCTAAAAGATGATTGTATCAAAAATGTAACTACAAAAAGCTACCTGCGCAGACTTGAAGAAATGGATCATTGAGTTCCGCTTCATAAGAAGCCATTCCCTATCCAAGCATGCCATGAATAGTTCCCATTTGCTCAAAGTATACATGTTAAATGATATAGAATTTTTTTGAAACTCGGACTTAGAATTTGGTTTTGCAAGCTCCTGGGCCAGCTTCTGGCCAACATGGCAGGCCTTGAATTTCTTTATGAACTGATGAATGGAAACATAACTGTATGGAAGCTCGGTATGACACCAGTATTGAGCTTGATCTTTTTTCGAAATAACCTGTACAAAATTTATTAGAACAAATAAGCTACAAGTCAAATCAAGTTTGTAATCTCACGAGACCAAGCCCAGTCTGAAAATATATACTTCGTGGAGGAAATCTGTAACGCCTTTCCTTTCAGGGCACTTGAAACCACAATCCTCAAAGAACTTTAGAACATAACTACGAGGACCATGATATATGATCTTCCCTTCATCCATCAAGATAACGTCATCAAAAAGATCAAAGGTTTCGGGTGGTGGCTGAAGAAGTGAAACCAACATAGTAGATTCTGTAATATGCACCAGCTGTTGAAGACAAGAAACAATCTGAAAGGTCGTGGAACTGTCCAAGCCATTTGTAATTTCATCCATAAAAAGAGCTCGCATTGGACCGACGATCATATCCCCTGCCACAAAGGAATATCAAAGAGAAATACAAATGGGGATCTGACTGGTTAATCAATCTAATACCTATATTTCATTGACTGCAAGTAAAATACGATTATGCCACTTTGTTCTTCCTCAATAAATTCTTACCAGTTGTTAATATTTTCTTTTGGCCACCTGAAATTCCTCTTTTCATGGCATCTCCAACTATAGTATCAGCACAAACGTCGAGTCCAAGGATCTGAATTCATGAGTATTTTGAATAAAGATTACAAAAGATAGATGGAGAAATGAAAATTGTCAAGTTCGTACAGCATGTAGATCATCCTAACTTTATATAATTTCATCTCACCGAAGATAAATTACCTTTAAAATGTAATCTGTTTGAAGTGTTCTTTCTAGCCCGTCAACGGAAATAGCCTGTTATTTCACGTGTTTGTCATACAATTTTAATACGTGAACGGAATCTGCCAATATTTTAAGTAAATATAAAATAAAGGTATTTTCATTTATTCTAGATTTCTATACCTTCATGTAGGCATCAATATCTGATTCAGGTTGAATTCCAGCTTGCCTTTTCCCTCTTACTAACTTCCCTCATTATTTCTTCACATGCAAGCAACTTCGTAAACCAAAAAAAAAAAAAAAACAAGAATCATACTAGTGCAAAGGGATATAACATTTAAAAGAGGTCTACCTGCTCTGTTCCCGACTCCCTGACAACGCGCTGAGAAGTCAAGTGTTTCCCTCACAGTCATCTCATAAATATGTAAATCGCATTGGCTTATATATGCTGATGTTTTCTGGGGAACAAACTTGTCCAGTTTGTAACCATTATAAGAAATCTCCCCTGTGACCTGAGAAACAAATTAATGACCAGGGATATTATATAGTAATTTATGACGTCATGGAATCTTTGGCAGATTTTGATAATAATAATAAGAAGAAAACTGGGTAGAAACCTTGAGAGACCGGCTTAATTTCCCGGATAGTGCCATCAACAAGCTGGTTTTCCCACACCCTGGAGGTCCAAGTAATAGAGTCATTCTGCAGACCATAAAACGATTTTTTAGTGAATGAACATACCATTAGAGATATCTGGTCCATTTTTTAAGTACCTTGATGGCTTGATGATGCCACTAACATCCCTAAGAACGCTTATCTCTGCCTCTTGTGTCATGCATCCAATTTTTTTTGTAAAAGCCTGTCCATTAAATAGTTATACTTGATTAGTGCTTAGACTAAGAAAAATCACCGAATATACATTTTGCAAGAGAAGGGATGTCACAATTACGGCGAAAGTGCTTTTGAGGGAGTTCCATAGAGTAGGTAGGGGTTTCCCATGTACCACATCACACAATGCCTCCACGCACAAATCCTTGTATCTCACCTCCACAGTAGGCAGTTTCACACCAACTCTATTGAAATTAAGAAATGAAAAAAAAAAAATGAATCAGTATATTCTTTAATCCTCTCATAAATAGGTATGTCCCAAAATCCAATGTATATGATATGATGCAATATTATGAATTTTATCCTAGATATATATGCATAAATAAAGTTGGATGCTGAAGAACGTTCATTCCGAGATATAACATGTGACTATCAATAGCATTGAAAATTGTTAAGCACTCACTCTCTTCAAGGAAATATCTTCCAGTAATACTTTTCCAAATTGACAACTAACCTTCCCTAACTCGTTATTGAACTGAGTCCTAAATACGAAAAGTTAATATCTAACAATAACAACATACAACTGAGAGTAGTAACAATGAAGTCACTGATAAACATAAGGAATCCAAAGTAAAATACTCTTCACCCATAAAGACATCAAACTAACAAATCATCTCCACCTAGATGGGGGCATGGAGAAAATTACAGTCCTCCTCCCTATGATATACTCAACACAAATCTCAAAAAGACGGGTAATTTTCATAAGCTACCTGGAAATTCTCCATTGGTTCGCCCATAACAAAATGTCCATATCTTTCGATTTGAACAAAATGGAAAGGGATGACGATTCTCAATGAAACTAGAATTAGGCGGGAAAACTGGTTGGTTGGTAGATAATTGGGGGATGGTGCTTGCAAACGACCACGAGATGAGGGAAAGAAAGAGAGAAAGAGACCTGTCTTTCTTTCCACAACTTTTATTCTGATTCCCTTTGGAAAAGTACCGGTCTACTTTTTTTTCCTTTTTTCTTTTTTCTTTTTTCTTTTTGGTAAACAGAGAAGGACCTGTCTAACTTTGCTTAGTGTGACTAAATAATTAATACATTGCTTGGCTTTTGGCCTTTTGCTATAAGTAATAAATTCAAAACGAGATTTTCGTGCTCACCCTACAACCCAAAACTGTTAGATATGCTCAAAACAAACTGTACAGGCACGAAGAGTTGAAAAGTAAACCAAGAGAGGAGGGTGTCTACAACTTTTATTATTATGTCCATCAAGATTCCCCTTGGAGCGTACTTTTTTTTTCCTTTGTCCATCAAGATTCCACTTGGAAAAGGACATGCCTACTTTTTTTCTTTTTAAAACAGAGAAGGACTTGTCTACAACGCCTCTCCACTAAATAATTAATATAATGCTTGGCTTTTGCTAAAAATAATAAATTTCCGTCGGTACCAAAACTGTAAGATATGCGAGGATGTTAACTTAAGCCAAAACTGCCATGTTTCTCGAATATTACATACACTAAAAACCAATTTTAGTCACATAATTATACCTATATAAATTATTAGTAGCATTTCTGGACATTTCATCTTTCTAAATTCATACCTGTAGAAACGATATATTAAGATAAATCACAGAGAATCTTACTTGTCCATTCTTTCTCTCAATTTCTGCAACAACAACAGATTGTCCTCCTCGATAGACTTGATAAGTCTATCAATGAAGACACGTCGTTCCAAAGCTCCAAGCCTAGTAACATCAATCATCCGTTTCCCATCTCCTTCATCGTTTCCGTCTACACTACAATCAAACAACGACGTTCTAACCCGTTGTAACGTGGGCAGTCTCTCGATCGCAGCCCACTGTAACTCAACCTCATCATCATTATTCTCTCTGTTTGAACCAACACCATTTGAACTACTACGAATGCTTGAATTGTTACGATTGAATGATGCACGACCTACCTCAGTCATTTCTAAATTGCTTCTCCTCATAAACTCACTCATTTCTCTCTTTCAATATGTTTATATTAGAACTTTGAGAACTCCCTGTATCTTACTCCTATTTATAGTTGAACTTTTTTTGTCGTGTGAGACTAAGCGATGTTGTAAATAATAGTACCTCGATCAGACAGACTGAAACAACAGTGCTTGTTTGCTTGAGTTCACACACGAATATTCAACGAGTCAATGTGGGTTAGTGATACTTCTGTTTTTATATGATACAACATTGCCTGGTTAGTGATTAGTTAACGAGAAAGGTGACATGTTCAAGGCAAAACTAATAAACATGGTGGAGTCAAGTGAACTCTGCCAAGTCTTAAGTAAATTATTATAAATTGCAGGGGTGCATTTTTTATTTTTTGTTTATGTTATTTGTGCGGCGACTCTTTTACAAACTTGCATTGTGCAGTTTCTTAATCAATTATGAGGATGTTTTTAGTTTAGACCTGTCGAGTTGCAGCAATGAGTGGGGGTACACTTTTGTTTTGTTCTCAGTGTGCATATATAATTATTATTATTTTTGCTAGGAATGTTAAGAAACGCTATTTCACGACTTGCATATATTGTGCAATATCTCAGTCAAATATGAAGTTGTTTTCAGACGTATCAAGTTGCATTGTATTTCACTTTAAAAAAAAGGTATGTTGTGTATCATCCTGAAACTGATGGGAATGTGGCGCACACATGAAAAAAAACTCGTTCTTTACCATGCTTGAGCAGACTGTTGAAATAAGGCATGCTCTTGCCATAAATCACAACTAGTCTATGAGAGGCATAGCCACAAGTTAACAACATTACTACATCACTGGGAAGTGGGAAGTCAAAATTCTCTTGAGATACGAAAAGTATCCACAGCAGGTAGTGGATCTTCTTGTTTACAAGCCAAAACCTAAAATTCACCCTATTTCAGGTAATGCATCGTTAAAAGACGGAAAACCAGGATATTTCTTGCCATGTGGCAATGCACTGTTGAATTGCGCCTTCTGAGTGGACATATAATTAGAACTTGACAGAGGGCATAGTAAGATAGTATGCCCAATAGTATGAGAGTATGACCTTTTAATTCACTCGTAAATGTTAGAATTTGGGCATATGTGGAGCTCTGATTCTCTGAATATATAATGAATGAAGTAGCTGATGCGAATGCTCTAAGCACGTAATAATAATAAAGACACATTCCATATTTAACTATCACTGCAAAGCATATGTACGATTTCACCTTGGAAAAACCTTAAAGATTATTGAAGGTTATCGCCTCCATTAACTAACTGGGCTTTCCTTCTTCTTTATCTGAGTAAGTGGTCTCCATTACAGATAAACATCTGAACATTCACTTTGTTTAGACCTTCAATACCCAAACAACAGCATAAACCTCTTTTGTCACCTACTTTTGAGTTTTCAGGATCGAACTGCATCTCAAGAAATACTGAAAGCTAATGCTTTAAACATTGCAAGAAGTACGGCCCGCCATTGCCAATAGTAGCTAGAAAGTGGCAACCATTGTAGCCTTGAAATGTTCCACTTCCAAAGTCGTCATAAGAATGACCTACCGGCCCCAAGGCCTAACTGCCTTACTTATGAGAAGTAACATTTTCTGAATAACAAGATCAATATTAGCAACATAAAACTGAGTAGCAACAAGAACTTCAGTGAGAAGTTAATATTGTAGATGCAGAATACATTTACTGTCGCCATTCCCAAATAAGATATGTGCCAATCTTACGCATGTCTAAGTGATCGAATGAAAATGTATACTATTTTAACACATAATCCTCCAAATAAGGTACTTCAGAATCATGAATCCTTATTACCATATATACTTTTCACCCATGAAGACATCAGATGATATGGACTCAGACCGCACGCTCCACCTTGATGGATAAAGCGGAGTCCTCAATGCAAATATTGGAGATATTCCTCCTCCAGAATAACTTCAAGATACACAAAAACCCATACTTATTACTAAACTTTAGATTCCACTCTTTAATTTGTACGCTCCAAGGAATCCAACTGCTGCATATCAAACATCGGCTACTCAATTGTGTATCACCCTTATAACTCAAAAGAGCCCGGAGACACCCTTGAGTTTTAAAGGTGCTACTTTGAGAACCCAAATCCTCAAATACTGTGAGATCCCCAAATCACTATTTCTGGTGTGCATGCAGTTTACACCTGCACGACAATCTTTTTGTTTAATATATCGGCAAACCTTTCTGTTGTTATAGACATAATTTGTTGCCATGAGGTAGAAAGTTGTTGTTTTGATGACGTTCTTAATCGGGTTGACCGTTGTACTCAAGCCCAAAAAACTGTTTGTGATGCTCAATTAAAATTAAGCATTGTAGAACGGCTAATTAGGCAGTAGCACTTGTATTCAAGACCGATGACTGATGAGTGCTAACAATTGGCAACCATTTTGTGACTATCAAACGAATCTTTGAGGACACGTCGTTTCTTTTAAGATGACTAATGAGTGCCAACCATTTTGTCACAATCAAACGAATATACGTCCACTAATTGGTTTGTAATACTTCTATTCAAGTACAAGCATAACAAATTAAGGTGGACTGCACTTTATTTGGGATATAGAGTTGACTTAGCAAAGGAATCATAATCTCGAATATGAAATTAAAAGATGATCAGTTGGGTTATTGTCTAAAGTAGTGTTAATTCCAAGCTTATATTAAACTGTTTAAACATGTTGTGCATAACATTAAAGGGAACCGACAACCGAGGTAGGTTTGCGAAGACTAGCTAGTGGTTAAAGTATTGGTAATGGTAGCTAAAGTGCGTTTTAACTCTAGATCTCCTTCACTCATAAATTCAAAGCACTGATTGTAGGGGCTGAAACTCAGTATCTTGAGCACCAGGAAGAAAAAAAGCGTCCCTAAATGGAGCTCTAGAGATTAGTCCTCTCCGGCATAGCAGTTGAGCAATTGCATACCTAGGCCAAAGTGTGCATGTTATACGTAGACATGCCAATCAAACCAAAACCTCCTCAGATATGCCAAAATTTGGAAGTGAATTTGGTTGATCTAACCCACAAAACCCACGGTGTGAGGTGACGTAATTCTATTGGTGAGTTAGTTATCTAGCTACGAAAATGAACAACTAAATAGAGAATAGTTGGTTGGACATGATTTTAAAATTTGTTGCCGCTAGGATTAAAATGGGGGACGAAAGCTTATTTGAGTTGTTGTGAGGTGAGGAAATTCTATTGGCCTATGGGTTAGCTAATCAGAAAACTTTTCTAAGATCGGAAGATTCGGAAGGAGCAATATAGGTTAGCTGTTCATTTTCCTTCCCGGCATGTCTCATATCACGTGATACATTAATACGTCGTCATTTTTTGGTTCATTCATGTATCGTAAAAAACCGTAACAATTCTACGAAATAATCGCTGTGTCTCAAGTCTCAACTTGAGAGAGAGAGAGAGACTCTGAAAATAAAAAATAAAAAATAAAAGTCATCAGCTGAGTTCCGAGGATTTCCAGGCACGAAACCCTTGTCTCGTTCAAGATATTTAGGTCGGTCTTTGTCATCTTTACTTCCAGATAACGTTATTATTAGGGTTAGGATTTCAATTTGGGTTTTTAGGGATTTGAATTTGGTCCAGATTCATGTAATTTGGCGTTTTCACACATGTAATTTTGTCCTTCATGAGGTTAATGATTTGGGGGTTTAGGGTTTTGAATTTGGTCTAGATTCGTGGTTCAATTTGGCGTTTTGGGGGTTCTGCATGAGGTTAATAATTCCAAATTGGGGTTCTGAGTTAGTCACGAAGAATTCGAGGTAGTTGAGGTGAGGTCTGATTGATTCAATTTGATGGACTTTTGTTGCAGTGATTTGGGGTGTGGACATGTTAGTAGTTGAGAAATCATTGGTGGGGTTTGAGGTTTTGTATGTTGGTGGTGTTGAAATTGGAGTTTTAGTAATTTGAGGTTTTGTTGCGGTGATTTGGGGGTTTTTAAATGATTTGGGGCGGTTTCAGTTGTGGACATGTTAGTAGTTGAGAAATCATTGGTTGGGTTTGAGGTTTTGGGTGTTGGTGTTGTGGTTTTAGTACAAGTGGGGATAGGGTTGGTGGGGAATCTCTAGTAAGGATGGAACAAAAAGGGTTTAGTTATTGGGATTGTTCATCATCACAAACTCAGATGGAAAATTTTCCCTTGACGGAGGAGGGGGATTCGATCGGAGTGAATCCGCTTAGTAATCTTTTGGACCTCTCGAGTTTCGATGCGTTTGCGGAATTTTGTGGCACCCCATCATCGGCAGACCAGGGTTTACCTATGACTGATAGTTTCACTTCTTTTTCGGCATTGAATTTCGCGGGGCAAAGTAATTTTTATCATCCAATGGATTCGCAAATTGGGTTCCCGGTGAATTCCCGCGGCGGGGAAGATTCGGGTGTCAATGGAAGTGATGGGGTTTTCGCTAATGTTGAGAACGGTTTCATTCCGAGGTCTCTTGGGTTGTCACTTAATGATAAGATGCTTAAAGCAATGTCTTTGTTTAAAGAATCATCAGGAGGGGGAATTCTTGCTCAAGTTTGGGTACCTGTTAAGCATGGCAACGAGTTTTTTCTTAGCACCCGCGAGCAACCGTACTTGTTGGATCAAATGCTAGTGGGATATCGCGAAGTATCGAGGGCGTTTACTTTCTCTGCGAAAGAGATGCCTGGTTTCTTACCAGGGCTTCCAGGAAGAGTTTTTAGATCGAAGATGCCAGAATGGACTTCAAATGTTGTTTATTATAGTAAAGATGAGTACTTGCGTGTAGATTATGCGATTGATCATCAAGTCCGGGGATCACTTGCTCTTCCAATCTTCAATCCCCAAGATGAGTCATGTTGTGCTGTGCTAGAACTTGTTACTGTCAAGGAAAAATGCAATTTCAATCCAGAGATTGAAAATGTTTGCCGTGCTCTTCAGGTTAGGTGTACACTAAACTTTACTCTAGCTGTTTTCTTTCTTGCATTCATTTCATATGGCTAAGGTTAGCAT